>CM066172.1:25120075-25797575 GCA_033629205.1 Lithocarpus polystachyus
AACAGTTTTTGTTATTTAAACAACATAACATGTATTTTCACAAAACTTTTTCACCTATATATGTTTTCACAACACTTAAACAATGTCACTAGAATAACAATATCAAACAGACTTAAATGCTAAAAATTTTAGCATTGATAAACAGTAGAATTCTATCTCTAAATGCTATTTCTTTTTTATTTCTTTTTATTAATCCATGTCCCTCTTTTCAAATAAAGTATCCTCATTTGTTCTCTCTCAGCCACTCATTTTTTCAGCCTCACTCTCTCTCAGACTCATGTTCTCTTCTTCCGCTTTTGTGAGCCAACACTCCCAATCCTCTCTAGCATTTTTATCACACAAATTCTAGCATAAATTTATGTGTGTTTGGATACCGCTTATTTTGCTGAAACTAAAAAATTATTGTTAAAAATACTGTAGATAAAGGTAAAAGTTAGTTGAAATAGTACAGTGAGGCCTACAAATAGTGCTAAAAAGTGTAGTGGGACCTATGAATAGTAGCAAAAATAAGCTGAATAGTAAAATAATTTTAATTTTTAATCCTAACCCAAACACACACGAATCCATGTCCCTCACCGAGTTTTTTATTTTTATCTCCTTCTCCCTTGCTGATTTTTATCTCTGCTCTCTCCTCTCTATTCTCATCTTAGAACCGAAGCTATGATGGTTTGGCTTTGGGTCTCTCTATGGTTTAGGTCATCTCAGAGCAAAGCGGGTTAAAGTTTCGTTTTGGGTTTTGTATTTTGGTGTCGTCGATTTGCTCAAGCTATTTGCTGATTCTCTCGGTTTCTACGATTCTATCTTCATCTGCATATAGGTAAGTTCTCTGTCTTCTTCGTAGATTCTCCTAGTATTTCGGTGTATACTTTTACTCTCTCGATCTTCTTGGTTTATATGTGTTGTGTTATGGTTTTTTTTTTTTTTTTTTTTCGAATCTTGCATCACCGAATAATTACTTGAATGCTTCTGATTATTTACTTAGGATTTATTTTCAATTTGTTGTGCATTTAGTTATGCATTAGAATATATGTATATATTTTGGACTCTCTTTGGACTGCCTAAATTATTTTAACAAAGTATGATATTTGAAAATATGTCCTTTTCTACCTTTCTCATTAAAAAAAAAAAAAGGACCGTTAGAATAAGACAAATATATGAAAATATGACGATAAGGAACAAATAATTATAAACAGTACCTTATCAAAAAAAAAAAAAAATTTATAAACAGTAAAGAAAGAATATTCAAATACATGTGATGTACGTCACATGTATTTGAATAAAAAAAAATTATAAACCATTTTACAATAATCCTACGCATAGGATTATTGTAAAGTGGTATATAAATTTTTTTTTTAATGTAATTTTTTCATAGGTCAAAATGACTTTTTTTTTAATTTAAAAAATGACATTTTTTTAGAACATATGATGCTAATGCACTTATATTTATAAGTTTACCAATAAAAAAACCTAGAATGTCCATTTATTTAAACTGTTCTTATCAATTTGTGTGTGTTTTTTGAGATTGAGAAAGAGAGAGATGAGTTCCATTACAACAGCTACTAGACCTCATGTAGTTTGCGTCCTAGCACCACTTCAAGGCCACATAAATCCAATGCTCAAGCTAGCCAAACTCCTACACCACAAAGGGTTTCACGTAACTTTTGTAAACACAGAGTATATGTAAAACCTCTCTCAGATCTTACAAACTCTATAACAGAAATCTTGAGAAGAAAGAAAACCAGAGAGAGAAAGAAGAAATTGGAACAAATCTTCAAATATTATTTACTGAATATTTTCTACACGTTGATTACAATGGAAGCTACAATATATATATATATATATACACACACATACAGAGCAAGAGAGAGAGATAGCACGAGGGAGATTGGTAACTGCCTCACACGTGCTCTAACAGATTCACACACGTGCACTGCTGGAAATAACAAACTAACAGTTTAAATAACATCACAGAAACGGCAACGTTTTCTTTAATGAGAAACGATGACGTTTTGTTTTAGTTTTCCTTTATGTTTTCCCAGCCTCATACACGACATCGTTTTGATAGAATTATCTTCTTCTTCTTCTCTATGACTTGAATCTTCTAGACCTCTAGAGCTAGAAGAACTGCTGCCATGGCTTTCATCCCCCCTCAAATGAATGGGGAATTTCCACATGAGTTTGGAGGTAAGCCAATTAAACCGAGGAGAAGGAAGGCCTTTAGTAAACAGATCAGCTAATTGATCATGGGTGGAGATGAACTTAATCAAAACATCATGTCTGAGGGCCTTTTCACGAACAAAATGATAGTCAACCTCAATATGTTTGGTACGAGCATGAAACACAGGATTAGTGGCAATAGCTAGAGCACTAACATTATCACACCAGAGAAGAGGAGGATGAGGAAGGAAAAGACCAAAATCTCGAAGAAGCATTCTAATCCAATATAACTCAGCAGTAGTTGAATCTAAGGCACGGTATTCAGCCTCAGTGAAGGAACGAGAAACAGTGCCTTGTTTCTTGGCAGACCAAGAAATAGGAGAATTGCCAAAGAAAAGCACCATACTAGTGAGGGATCGCCTATTCACGGGGTCCCCAGCCCAATCAGAGTCACTATAAGCAGAAAAAGAGATAGGTCTAGGAGTAAAGGCAATACCAAAATGCAAAGTGCCTTGAAGGTATCTAAGAATACGTTTGGCTGCCTGAAGATGATTCTGAGTAGGGGTACTCATATATTGACATGTTTGTTGAACTACAAAGGAGAGATCTGGCCTTGTAAAGGTAAGGTATTGTAAGGCACCAACCAAGCTCCTATAGGATGTAGGGTCAGAGAGCAATGGACTATCATTAGGTAGAAGATGAGAATTAGGAGAGAAAGGGGTTTTACATGGCTTACAGTCAGTCATGCCAAAATTCCTAAGGAGATCAGAGGCATACTTGGTCTGATGAACAAAGAGGCTAGAAGAACTGTAATCAATTTGTAGACCAAGAAAGTAATGAAGTAAGCCAAGATCTTTGAGATCAAAATCCACTCCTAACAACTCGATAACAGAAGAAACAAAACTAGAGTTGTTGCCTGTGATAATAATATCATCCACATACAGTAACAAAAAGACAATTGAAGAGCCATATCTCAAAATGAAGAGGTTACCATCTGCAGCAAAAGCACAAAAGCCAATGTGAAGTATTTGAGAAGTAAACCTCTCAAACCAAGCTCTAGGAGCTTGTTTGAGACCATAAAGAGCCTTGTGAAGAAGGCAAACATGCTTAGGAAAGGCAGGATCAACATAGCTTGGAGGCTGAGCCATATAAACTTCTTCTTTAAGAACACCATGCAAAAATGCATTACTGACATCTAACTGCCTCAATTCCCAACCAAATTGCACAGCCAAAACTAGGAGAATCCTAATAGTAACAGGCTTCACCACAGGACTAAAAGTTTCATCATAGTCCATGCCATATTGCTGAAGATACCCCCTTGCAACCAACCTGGCTTTATATCTTGCTATAGAGCCATCACTGTACCTTTTCAACTTATAAAGCCATTTGCAAGTGACCACATTTTTATGGGGAGGAAGAGGTACTAAAAACCATGTATGTTGCTTCTGTAAGGATTGATACTTAGCATCCATAGCAACTACCCATTGAGGATGTTTAGAGGCAATGGTGAAAGAGGAGGGTTCTGTTGTGGTGTAATCAGTTTGAACCTGCATAACTCTAGACTTAGAGATACCATGCTTTGACCTTGTGAGCATAGGATGAGAATTAGTGGAGATAGGAACAATGGCAGTAGTATCAGATACACTAGGAGCAGGCTGTGAGGAAGAAGAAGAATTAACAGGTGTAGAAGTAGGTAAGGAAGTGGAAGAGGGAGTATGAACAGAAGAAGGAACAGCCAAGGGAGGAGGAACAACAGGTATGGGAAGAGATGGAGAAAGAAAAGAAGGAAGGAGAAAAGAAGTGAGATCAGGAGGTGTGGAAGCAGAAGCAGACTTAGTAGATGAAGAATGAACTGGCATATCAAAAATTTGCTTAGGCTGAGAAAACCATGTAGAAATAGATGATGAGAAAGGAATATGAGGATTAGTAAAGGTAGAATCATGAGCAAAGGGAAAAAGGGATTCATTGAACAAAACATGACAGGCAATATAGATTCTATTGGAAGTTGGATCTAGGCATATATAACCTTTGGAAAGTGGAGGATAACCTAGAAACACACAAGGTTTAGATCTAGGCTGCAACTTGTTTTGGTTAAAGGGCCTAAGATATGGATAGCAAGCACAGCCAAAAGCTTTAAGAGCATGAAGAGGTGGTGGTTTTGAATAAACTTTCTCCCAAGGAGAGTGAAAACCTAAGACTGAATAGGGCATTCTATTGATAAGATAAGTTGCAACAGAAAAGGCATAGGACCAATAATTGAGAGGAAGATGAGACTGGTAGAGAAGAGTAAGACCAGTCTCAACTATATGTCTGTGTTTTCTTTCGGAAACACCATTTTGCTCAGGGGTATGGGGGTAGGAGGATTGATGGAGAATACCAGAAGTAGAACAAAAAGACTGAAACTCAGTATTAATGTATTCAGAGCCATTATCAGTCCTTAGAACTTTAAGTTTAGAACTAAACTGAGTTTCAACCATGGACTTGAAGTGTTTGAAAACAGAAAGAACTTCATTTTTATGTTTGAGAAGAAATAACCAGGTAAAGCGTGAGTAATCATCAACAAAAATCACATAGTAATTGAAACCAAGTAAAGAAGTGAGTGGAGATGGACCCCAAACATCACTATGCACAAGTTCAAGAAGTGAAGTAGAAACAAGCGAAGTTTTATTCAAATGAAACCTGTGCATTTTAGCACTTATACAATATTCTCAAGATGAACAAACTTCATCAATCTGAGACAGAGAAATAGAAGGAAATACAGGCTTCAAGGCAGAAAGTAAAATTTTAGAGCTTGGATGCCCAAGTCTGTGATGCCATAGCAGAATGTGATGTGGTTTGACCATAACAAATGCAGGATTCTGAACAGAATTGAAGCAGGAATTTGAAGACAAATTAGGAGTAGATGGAATGGGGTAAACTCCATCTTTACTTAACCCTGCATAGAGGATCTTCCCCGTGGGTAAATCCTGAATTAAGAACTTATGTGCATCAAAATAACAAAAAGCATTATTTTGAAGGCAAAGTTTGTGAACAGATAGAAGATTTGAAGCAAGGTCAGGCACTCTTAAAATGTTATCAAGCCTAAAGTTATGAGTTAGGGTTTGGAGCTCACCATTACCAATGTGAGTGACTGGAAGCTCTTGACCATTGCCAACTGTGACAGTCTCAGATCCTTGAACTGGTTGCTGCAGAAGAGAAAGTTCTGACAGGTTAGGAGTCACATGGTCTGAGCAACCTGTGTCAGTGAGCCAAGCATTGGAAGCTTGAACTTGAGCAGCATTAGCCACCATAGAGGCATGTTTTGCAGGTGGATGCTTCCCTTGATATGTGAAATCCATTCTATGGTAACAATCAAGGGCTGAGTGACCACTCTTGCCACAGATCTGACAGATAGGCCTGCTTGATTGACCTGGATTCTGATTAGATGATTGCTTAGCTTGATTAAAATTTTGAAACTGAGGAGAAAATCCTGAATTTCCTGGGTTGAAATTGCTTGAATTGAAATTCTGAAACTGATTAGAATTAGAATAACCACCATAGTGAGAGCCTCCAGAATTATGATTATTACCACGAACTCTTCCTCTCTGATTATTATTTCTACCTCCTCTTCCTTGTTGAAAGCCTTGAGAATGAAACTTTGCAGCCATAGCCATTGAATTTGAATCAACTGTATTAGATCTCTTTTTGATTACTCTCTCTTCAGCATTAAGCAAAGCATTTAATTCCTCAACTGATAATACATCACTCCTAGTCCTAATTGCTGAACTAAAAGAGTCATAATTAGAGGGAAGACCATCAAGAATGATGTGAAGAAGCTTTTCATCATCCACAAACACAGAAACAGCAGCCAATCTATCTCTGGCTTGCTTAATTTTCTGAAACTATCCATCAATAGAATCAACACCTTTCTTAATCTCATTCATCTCATTCCGTAGGCTCGTAACATGAGACCTTGAGACAGATGCAAATCTTTTCTCTAATACTCTCCAAACTCCTATAGCAGATTTCTGCCCAACTGTAAGAGCAAGAATTGCAGGAGAAAGAGTAAAATTCAAGAAGGTGAACATTGCTTGTTCACGATTCTTCCAAGCTATGAAAGCTAGATTAACCTCAGCAGTGAAATTACCAGATGAATCTTTAAGAAATCTATCTGGAGTAATGATTGAATCATCAAGAACATCAATCATGGAATAGGTATCAAGAATTACCTCGATTTGATGTTTCCACACAATGTAGTTTCCATAATCGAGCTTCACAGTCATCATAGATGACATATTTGACAACAACAACAGTGAAGTATTCACTGGTAAACTCGTAGTAGCCATAGCAGGCAGAGTAGTCGAAGCAGACACTGAAGAAGACAAACTAGAGGGAGCAGAAGCCATTGAAATGGATTAGAGCTCTGATACCATGTAAAACCTCTCTCAGATCTTACAAATTCTATAACAAAAATCTTGAGAAGAAAGAAAACCAGAGAGATAAAGAAGAAATTGGAACAAATCTTCAAATATTATTTACTGAATATTTTCTACACGCTAATTACAATGGAAGCTACAATATATATATATACACATACAGAGCAAGAGAGAAAGAGAGAGATAGCACGAGGGAGATTGGTAACTGCCTCACACATGCTCTAATAGATTCACACACGTGCACTGCTGGAAATAACAAACTAACAGTTTAAATAACATCACAGAAATAACAACGTTTTCTTTAATGAGAAACAATGACGTTTTGTTTTAGTTTTCCTTTATGTTTTCCCAGCCTCATACACGACATCGTTTTGATAGAATTATCTTCTTCTTCTTCTCTATGACTTAAATCTTCTGGACCTCTAGAGCTAGAAGGACTGCTGCCATGGCTTTCAGTATATCCACAAACGTTGACTTTGGTCTAGAGGTCCCAACTCTCTTGATGGCTTGCCTGCCTTTCACTTCGAAACCATTATCGATGGACTCCCACCAGTAGACGCAGATGTCAGCCAAGACATCATCGCTCGTGTTGAATCCACCACAAAGGCTTGCCTAGTCCCACTTTGCAACCACATTTCCAAACTCAACGACACTTCGTCTTCGAATGTGCCTCCTGTTACTTGTATTGTCGCAGATGGTTGTATGTCCTTCACTCTTGATGCTACCAACAAGTTCGGAATTCCATGTGTGCTATTCTGGACGCCTAGCGCTTGCGGCTTCTTGAGCTATATGCATTATCGCCATCTAATTGAATGAGGTTTAATACCCTTCAAAGGTATAATTCAAATCTTCAAATTCCTTGTAATTTTTTTATTATTATATATTTTTAAAACTATTTTGATTTTTATTTTTCAATATCACAAATCTCTATTTTGAAGAAAGAAAAGAAAATTAAAAGATTTAAATAGGGATGAGAACCATATAATTTCTCTATTCGAATGGAGAAATTAATAGTAGTGTACCGAAAACCATTTTAGTTTAGTTAGAAATACAAATTATTTCGGTACCTACTAATATCGATGAACAATTTCAAATTATTGCTCTATATATTATTTATAAAATGTTTATATAAGAATCCTTAAATTTAAAAGCATATATCACTAAATATGTTTATTTCTTGCTCAAATGTCAACCCATTAATTAATAATATAATAATGAAGCCAATAACCTGATGCACGAAATGGTAGTAATAATAAAAAGAATTTAAAAAAAAAAAAAACACAAAATTGCTTTCTTAACATCGTGAGAAGCTCTTCTCGAAAAAAAAAAAAAAAAAAAAAAACGTGAGTGGCTGCTAATAAAGATGTATTTGAAATTTGACAATTGTTTGGCACTTAATATAATAAGTTCACATGAGATGTTAGAACACACAAAACAAGAGCCACACGCACAACTCAAGAAAAAGGAATAGTGCTCCTTAGTTTATAAATAAATCATCTTTATTATAAATATAAAACAAAAAACAAAAAAAAAACAAAAACAAAAACAAAACAAAACAAAAGAACAAGAAGAGAGGTGCGACCTTGGTCAAAATGGAGGAAGCAGAAGAAAGAGAAGCTGTTGGAAAAAATCAAGGGAGGGGGGGGGGGGAATGCCAGACTAGATGCAGCGGTAGCTCAGGAATTTATTTTAGGGGTCATTCAAATTCATGGTAAAGAGATTGACAATGATCTTTTTATAAATATTTTTTATAAGTTTTTTTTTCGTAAGTACCTATAATTCAAAGGAAAATTTTTTAAATTAACACGAGTTATCTTAGAAGACGAATCTTGTAGTACACATAATTTTCTTATCATAAGTTTTATAACTTTATCCATGGTACTAATAAAAGAAGAAAAGATAAACTTAAACTTATTGGACATATTGTTTCTTAATATAATAAAGATATTAATTATTGTTACTAAGATTAATTATGGTTGTTAAATGTTGTTTAATTATTATTGCTTACGTTCCTAAAAAAATGTATTGCTTACAATACTTTAATTTATTATTTATTAGTTTTCATCTTTACTCTTTTCTATTCTTTTATTTCAATTCAGCTAAACTTTGACAGCTTGGTCTTTGTAATTCGTTAGGAAAAATTTTTGTTGTCTTATGCATTACTCAATTAAGAACTCAACACAACAATACAATCATTTTAAAAAAAAAATTTCTTCACTTCCCATTATCCCACGCCTCACTTCAACTACCTATCTTTTAGTTTCTACACTTTTCTACTCACTTAATTATCTTTTTCTAAGATTTAAAATCAACAAATTACTTTTTTTTTTTTTTTTTGCTGGGCTTGCTCTTTTTCAAGATTTTAGATCAAAATGGTTTTTTTTTTTTTTTTTTTTTTTTTTTTTTTTTTTCTATTTGTTTAAAATGGCCAAGATAAAGGTAGGTGTTGAATCAATTCGTTGTTGGACTTCTTTTAGGGTGGTCAAAACAAATAATTTTTAAAAATATTCATTTTTTTCCAACTTAGGGGTTCATTTGAATTCCCTGGATAACTTGTGGTGCCGCAACTGACAACATGAGAAAACAACTAGCGATGATGGCAGTGTGAGCTTTCTGCCGCTAACTTCTTTTTTCTTCAAGATTTTTTGTACCGCCGGATTTTCATTTTTTGGTAGAGATATCCAATATTTGCGGGTATGTTTGGTATAGTCCAGTATTTTAAGAAATACAATTCAAGGGTTTTTTGTACCAGTTCACCCGTTAGTAGATGAATTTTGGTTGTACCAATCGGTATGGTATGGAAATAACTCCATTGGATCATTTCTCTTATTTGTATCATCATATATTGACAGTGTTAGCTCATAAATAGAAATGAAAAAAGTTAATGAATACCCTAAAAACATTAGTTTAGCATATATTTTTAAAAACTTTTTATGAAAAAAAAAATAATTAATTTCTTTAATAGCTTTTTATTTTTTTAAAAATAATTTATTAACAATTAATTGTTCTAACCCGCTAACAAGACCCATTAGGAATTAGTGGACATATGGCATATTTTAATTTGTTGGACATATAGGTTTACCTGTGCATGGGAGATGCAATAATATTTTTCTATTTCTCTCTCGTGTGCATTACTAATGTATCACATCCAATTTTTCTTTTTTTTTGTGGGTAATAATATCACTTCCAATTATCAGACTTCAATTTACAATCAAACATACAAATAAGATGTCTATATGTGAATGGGAGATGCAATAATATTTTCCATACATCAGTTGCACTCATAATAGCCATCAAATTATCAAGTTTGAAAAATTGAATCCTGCTTTATATATATATATATATATATATATATATATTGAATGCAACTTTTTTTTTTTTTTTTTTATATTACATCGAGGTACGCTATTCACAAAGATCAACTCTACTTTGGTGTGATTTACAGATGCGAATTATCTAACAAATGGATACTTGGAAACTACAATCGATTGGATTCCCGGGATGAAAAATATTCGTCTTAAGGATCTTCCAAGTTTTGTCAGAACTACAGATGAGAATGACATCATGCTCAACTTCAAAATCCACGAAACTGATAGGGCTCCAAGAGCTTCAGCTGTCATTATGAACACATTTGACCCATTTGAACAAGAAGCGTTGGATGCTCTATCTTCCATGCTTCCTCATATATACACCAATGGACTTGTTAGAAATATTGAATAATTGTATTGTATTTCTTAGTCAAGAATATACATAAGTGTGCCTTTATATAGGAGGCATATGAGTGCAATACAAGTAGAAGTGTAGTACAAGATGTGTGTTGTACAAGTAAACTAGTTGGGCCTAAAGCCCACAACACTATACACGTTAACAGCCCCCCTCAAACTCAAGGTGGATGTGAGACCAGCTTGAGGTTGTCAACTAAATCACGAAGGCGTCCTTTAGGATGTGACTTGGTGAAGATATCTGCAAGTTGATCTTTGAAGGAGACGGAGAAGAGCTGAAGAGCACCATGGACAAGATGAAAACGGATAAAATGACAATCAATCTCTATGTGTTTAGTCCGTTCATGAAAGACATCATTGTGAGCAATATGAATGACACTCTGGTTGTCACAATAAAGAGGAGTAGCAGAGGATGTGGACACACCTAAGTCCTTAAGAAGCCATCGTAGCCAAAGGAGCTCAGATGTGGTATCAGCAAGGGCACGATATTCTGCTTCTGTACTGGAGCGGGTCACATGAGTTTGTTTCTTGCTTCACCAAGAAATCAGAGAAGAACCAAGAAGAAAGCAATATCCAGTGGTGAACCTACGATCAGTGGGATCTCCCGCCCAATCAGCATCAGAAAATGCACGAAGAATAAGAGGAGACTGAGCAGAGTAGAAAAGACCATGAAAGAGAGTGCCCTTTAAGTATCGAAGAATGCGCAGAATAGCAGCATAGTGAGTCGATCGAGGAGCAGACAGATACTGGCTCACCTGGTGAATAGCATAGGAGATGTCTGGACGAGTGACAGTGAGATAAACTAGGCTGCCAACCAAGCGTCTGTAAAGAGAGAGATTAGACAATGGTTTCCCTCCTGAGGGAGTCAGATGCGCATTAAGCTCAACTGGAGTGTCAACAGTCTTACTATCAGTGAGTCCAGCTCGAGACAAGAGTTTAGAGGCATACTTGGCTTGAGTAATATAAAGTCCATCTGTAGAATGAGTGATTTCAAGACCCAAGAAGTAGCTGAGATGTCCAAGATCTTTCATCTCAAATTGCTGACTAAGAAAATCCTTGAGTTCTTGAATGCCACTGAGGTCATCGCCAGTTATGATCATATCATCCACATACAGGAGAAGTAGAATAGTGCCTTTGTCAGTGCGACGAAGAAATAAGGCAGAATCATAATGACTGGCCATGTAACCCAAGCGAGAGATGGTAGAGCTGAATTTGGCAAACCAAGCTCGTGGAGCTTGTTTAAGGCCATAAAGTGCACGTCGAAGGTGACAAACCTTGTTTGACTCAATAGAGAGACTAGGAGGAGGTTGCATATAAACTTCTTCACTTAAATCCCCATTAAGGAATGCATTTTTAACATCCATCTGGAAAAGGTCCCAGTTATGATCATATCATCCACATATAGGAGAAGTAGAATAGTGCCTTTGTCAGTGCGACGAAGAAATAAGGCAGAATCATAATGACTGGCCATGTAACCCAAGCGAGAGATGGTAGAGCTGAATTTGGCAAACCAAGCTCGTGGAGCTTGTTTAAGGCCATAAAGTGCACGTCGAAGGTGACAAACCTTGTTTGACTCAACAGAGAGACTAGGAGGAGGTTGCATATAAACTTCTTCACTTAAATCCCCATTAAGGAATGCATTTTTAACATCCATCTGGAAAAGGTCCCAGTTATGATCATATCATCCACATACAGGAGAAGTAGAATAGTGCCTTTGTCAGTGCGATGAAGAAATAAGGCAGAATCATAATGACTGGCCATGTAACCCAAGCGAGAGATGGTAGAGCTGAATTTGGTAAACCAAGCTCATGGAGCTTGTTTAAGGCCATAAAGTGCACGTCGAAGGTGACAAACCTTGTTTGACTCAACAGAGAGACTAGAAGAAGGTTGCATATAAACTTCTTCACTTAAATCCCCATTAAGGAATGCATTTTTAACATCCATCTGGAAAAGGTCCCATTTACTGGCAGCAGCAACAGCTAAGAGGGCATGAACAGATGAGATACGTGCAACTGGAGCAAAGGTCTCTTCATAATCAATCCCATACTCCTGTGTAAAGCCTTTTGCAACAAGACGAGCTTTGTAGCGCTCAATGGACCCATCAGAGCGAGTCTTAATCTTGTAGATCCACTTACAACCAACCACAGATTTCCCAGGAGGGAGAGTCACCAAATCCCAAGTATGATTTTTAGATAATGCATCAAGTTCCTCTTTCATTGCAATTTGCCATAAAGGGTCAGCGGAAGCCTCACGATAGGTGTGAGGCTCATGCAGTGTAGCAAGGGCAGTGTAACAATGATAGTCAAGTAAATGTGCAGGAATGGATCTTACCCGAGTTGAGTGACGAGGTGGAATGTCTTGTGCAAGATCTTCAGGCGGAGCAGGAGCAGGGGACCCAAGCTTAAGGTTGGGGTTGGGTTGCTCGTCTTCAACCTGTTCATCTTCCACCTGTTCATTAAAGGGTGAACTAGGAAAGGGATCAATGATATCTGGTGGTTGGACAGAGAAGTCTACATGAGAATTAGGAGCAATTGCAGGAGGATCAGGAGTAGCTACAGAAGGAATATGTGCCTCATCTGGAAAAAGATCTAAGACAGAGGAGGAAGATAGGGAGGCACGGAAGTGAGAGAGCTCGACAAAGAGATGTTCCCAGAAGACAACATTGCGGGAGACACGAAGACGATGAGAAACAGGATCATAACATCGATACCCCTTTTGAGTTTCGCCATAGCCAAGAAAACAACAAAGCCTTGACCGAGGTTCAAGTTTGTTATGCTCATGTGGCTGAAGAAGAACGAAACAGGCAGAACCGAAGGAGCGAAGGTGATGATAATTTGGAGATGACCCAAAAAGGCGCTCATATGGAGTTTGATTTTGGATGACAGGACTGGGAATGCGATTAATAGCATGAACAGCATGAAGTGCAGCTTCACCCCAAAAAGGAGCAGGAACTTTGGCAGAGAGAAGGAGAGCACGAACAGTGTCAAGAATATGACGAATTTTTCGTTCGGTTCTACCATTTTGCTGAGAGGTACCTGGACAAGTTAGTTGATGAACAGTGCCATAGGAATGCAAAACAGCTTGGAAAGCATATTGAGTGTACTCTAAAGCATTATCAGATCGAAAAATTTTGATACGTTTGGAAAATTGAGTTTCAACCATTTTTGCAAAATTAGAATATACTTGCAATAATTCAGAACGATGTTTCATATGAAAAATCCAGCTATAACGGGAATAATCATCAACAAATACAACAAAATATCGAGATCCACCAATACTAGAGACAGAGAAAGGTCCCCAAACATCAGAATGAATTAAGTCAAAGATATCAGTGGACACTGATTCACTAGTATTGAAAGGCAAAGTTGGTTGTTTTCCTAATTGACATGAAACACAATCAAAATTTTCTGTGGACACTGAGCCTAACAAACCTCTAGAAGCCAAGTGTTGTACCCGAGAGGAAGATGCGTGACCAAGTCGGGCATGCCAAAGTGCAAGGGAAGGAATAGAAGAAACTGCAGCAGCTGCAGCAACAGAAATAGGAGCAACAAGTGGAAGACGAAGGTTGTCCACGGGAAACATACGTCTAACTCTGGGACCGGTCCCAAGCTCTTGTCCCGTCCTCGGATCCTGCACAATACACCCAGAATAATCAAAGATAATACGATAACCTAACTCAGCTAATTATCCCACAGAAAATAAATTGTAAGAAAGGTCAGGAACATTAAAGACCCCAGGAACTGAGAGGTTAGAGGTCGAAATAGAACCTATATTATGACCAGACATTGTGGAACCATTTGCTGTGCGAATATTAAGAGGGTGTGGTGCAGGTTGAAGTTCAGAGAATAAGGACGAGTGAGGTGTCATGTGATTGCAACAAGCAGAATCCATAAGCCAAGAGGAAGGAGACATACCAGATAAAGCTGAGAGAGAAGAGGAATAAGATGCATTACCAACCATACGAATGACATTTGTGATAATGTTTATAAGGTCATCTCTGGAAATGGTGAAAGTGGATCCAGAAGACTGAGACTGTGCAGTGACGGAAGCCATTGGTTGGACACTCTCAGTGTTAGCAACAGTAGTAGCAGAATTTGATTTGTTGCGATGGTAGCAAGTCTCAATATTGTGGCCAAAACGTTTGCAAAAATTGTAATAAGAAGAAGGCCTGTCCTTATTCTTCATTTAGAAGCAAAATATGCAGAAATGGACTGCAAAAATGAAATCTACGCAAAAAACTGGGTAAGGAGCACCTGGACTGCAAAAAGTCAACTCTGGCCAAAAGTCAACGGTCAAAGTCAAAGTCAACCCTCAGTCAACGCTGGTAAACGCGGGTCAATGACGATGACGTCAGCTGACGTGGCGGGTGACGTTAGCAAAGATGATGTCAGCAGATGACGTCACTTAGGGCTGACATCAGCAGGTGTAAATCAGGCGCGTGCAGGCGCGTGGAGAGGCCTGTCGGCGCGTGGAGCGCGTGAGCTTGAGCGCAGAATCTTTAGGTGGCGCGTGGAGGCGCGTGCGGTGTCCGATGGCTTCGAGGTTTTCACGATTGTGTAGATCGGCGCAAGACGATCTTAGTGGTACCTCCAGAAATTTAATCGGACCAATATTCGCGGCGGTGATGCCAAGGGCAGTGGTCTTTGCGGTGTGAAACTCCTCAACGGCAGCGGCTGTAGGTTCGGAACCCAAGGACGACGGTGGATGATGTCGGAGGTTCAATGGCGAAAGGCTGCGACAGCTACTGTGACGGCGGAAGCAGTGTTGGGGATGGAGTAACACCAATAAAGACAAGACTGCTAAGAAAGGGTCAAAGCAGTGGCTCTGATACCATGTTAGAAATACTAAATAACTGTATTGTATTTCTTAGTCAAGAATATACATAAGTGTGCCTTTATATAGGAGGCATATGAGTGCAGTACAAGTAGAAGTGTAGTACAAGATGTGTGCTGTACAAGTAAACTAGTTGGGCCTAAAGCCCACAACACTATACACGTTAACAGGACCACTTATGTTACTGGCTGATCAAATTAAGGACGATAACTTGAAATCAATAGGTTCCAATCTATGGAAAGAAGAACTGGGCTGTGTGGAACGGTTAAATTCAAAAAAACCCAACTCGGTAGTATATGTAAATTATGGTAGTATAACTATCATGACGCCTCACCAGCTCGTTGAGTTTGCTTGGGGGTTAGCAAATAGTGAAAAACCCTTATTGTGGATTATAAGGCCTGATCTTGTGGGAGGCATTTCAGCTATTGTTCCTTCTGAATTTGTTACCAAAACTAAAGATAGAGGGATGTTAGCAAGTTGGTGTCATCAAGAACAAATCCTAAAGCACCCGTCAATAGGGTGTTTTTTAACACATAGCGGGTGGAATTCAATGCTTGAGAGTGTGTGCTGTGGAGTTCCAATGATCTCTTGGCCTTTTTTTGCTGAGCAACTGACAAATTGTCGATATTGTTGTGTCCAATGGGGCATTGGGATGGAGATAGATAATAATGTTCAAAGAGAAGAAGTGGAGAAACTTGTTAGAGAATTAATGGATGGTGAGAAAGGAAAAGAATTGAAGAAGGCAATGGAGTGGAAGATAAAGGCCGAAAATACTACCAAACCTAGCGGTTCTTCTTACCAAAACCTGGACAAATTGATTTCCGAAGTTCTCTTAGCTGGAAATGTTTGAACCAAACGAAAAAGACGTTCTAGTTTTCAATGATCTTGCACTCTCGGTCTCATCTGCTTCATCTAATCCTTATAAATATTCATATAAAATCTAGTCCCATTTTTATTGCAATAAATTCCAATTAATTGTGTAATTTGGTTAAATCAATATTCTATTTTGTAATGTTGTGTGTGTGTGTATATATTGATTGTACTCTTTTGTCCATTTTACTTTTGTTATGACATTCAAGGTTTTCAAACCCGGACCGTTAATTGAACCGTAAAAGGGAGAGGTTCAAGGTTTTTGAGGTTCAACCGAGGTCGAACCGGGGTCGAACCGTGATGATGTCATAATTAATTTAATAATTAAATAAAGCCTAAATATAAATATTAAATTTATAAAACTAGCAAAATTGACTAACATATCTATATATGTGAGGGAAATTTAATGATTTTCAAGCATGTATTTAATAATTAAATAAGAAAGTTAATAAAATAAAATAATAACCATGAAAACATTAAAATTTATGATTAATTTTTGAAGTAAAATTGAATATTTTTAAAGGATTTTAATTATAATTTTTTGATATTCCTTATAAGAGATGGATAATTTAATTAAGTAGAATAGAATTGTGTTAAGTTGTTTTTATAAAAAAAAAAAAAAAAAAAAAAAATTGCATTAAGTTTACTTCAAGTATTTTTTTTGTTATCATTGAGCACTAGCTACTAGCTTGGCTGAGTGGTTAAGTTTTAGGCAAATTCCTGACCGGCCAGGGTTCAAATCCTGCCATCCGCATTTCCTCAATTTTTCTGATTTAGCTGTACTGTTTGAACCGGGGTTGGACCGGTCTACGGTTCGGCCGGTTTTCCCGGTCCAACCCCGGTTCGTCCGGTTCCCTCACAAAACACTCATACCCGGTTCTGGGGTGTTAAAAAACCGGAATTACCACCGGTTCCCGGTTTTCCCGGTCGGACCGCCCGGTCCGGTCCGGGTTTCTAAACTATGATGACATTTAGATTTTTGTGCATTTCGTAGAAATTTTCTACATAATCAAAGAATTTTATTTCTTCCCGAATTTTACTCATGAATTCTTTCCATTTAGTGAATATTTCTTTTTTCTGATCTTTACTGTGTGTATTTCTATAATTTTCTCTCTGTTTTATTTTCTTCTGAATCAAATTTATCTTCCAACTTTTTTGAAGTTGAATTTAAATTCCTTATGAATAGGTTAGAAATTAGGGGTTTATAGATGCTAGTCTAGAAGACCTGTTTGTGTTGGTGAGTTTTGTCCTTCTTCAAACAATCTTAAGTTTACTGAGTAGCATGGTGTACAAACTTTTTTTTTTTTTTGATAGTGGCATGGTATACAAACTTATGATTCAATTTGTGCTCCTTTTAATTTTAAATCTTGATCTCTTCTTAAAGGTTCTGTTTTTCCGGGTGTGGTCCAAGTTGTACGTGAATGATGTGATCTTTCTTTTATCATTAGTGGTGATCTTTACCTCTGCTCATCAAAACTTATTCTGACTGTACCATCAAGTTATTGTTGAATGTAATCTATATATTTCTTTTGTTGGATATTTAGGAATATTCCAATCCTTTAAATCTGTGTTTTTATCTTGAAGTCGATATTTTTCTTCATCTATATAATATATATATATATATATATATATATATATATAAAACCGAAACCTCCAAAATTTTCACAATTTTTCACATCATCATTTTAATTTATAGTTTTTTTAATTTTTAAAACTAAATAGTGAGAAAATCCTAATAGGAGTCTCTTCCTCTCTTTTTTCCTTATCATTTTAATTTATAAAAAGTTTTAATTTTTTAAACTAAATAATAAGAGAGTCTTAATAGGAGTCTCTCTCTCTTTTTTCCTTAATCCAAATAGGAGTCTTTTTTTTTTTTACGTGAGTCTTTTTTTTTTTTAAACCTAAAGTGAGCCCTTTAAAAAAAAATCTAATGTGAGGTCTAATTAAAAAAAAATTATTTTTTTAATCCTAATTCTAACGTAAGTCTTTTAAAAAGTTAAAATTTTCAGTTTTACATTATATATAAATAATAACAATGATGTGGCAAGCTCTAAGAATATGAATTGCAATTTGTAGTGGTAGTAGATTTATTTTTTAACCTAAAGTGAGCCCTTTAAAAAAAAAAAAATCTAATGTGAGGTCTAATTAAAAAAAAATTATTTTTTTAATCCTAACTTTAAAGTAAGTTTTTCAAAAAGTTAAAATTTTTTATTTTACATTATATATAGAAAATAACAATGATGTGGCAAGCTCTAAGACTATAAGAATGCAATTTGTAGATCTACTATCAAGATAACATAGATTAGATTGATAGTGGATAGTAGATTTAATTGCAGTTGAGTATTATGTGAAGTTATCACCATAGAATAGCCCACGTTGGAATGTGTTATGTGAAACCAATGATATGAAAGAAAAATAATTTTTCTAAATCATTATATTGAAGAAATTAGTTATTTTCATTCATTTTCAAATTATACATTTTAAAAATTTAAGTCATATACTTTTAAGTAAAATAAGTATTTTTAATTTTTATTTAACTATCCCGTGCATCGCACGGGTTAGCGACTAGTTTACTATATATGTCAGGTATTGTATGTAATGATGGTTGTGATGACCTAGAACGTACCGAAGAGTTAGATTTGAGAAGTCTTTTCATTTTTAGAATCTGAGGCCAGTTTGGTTCGATGGTTTGAAGGTCACTCATCACCCACTACTCAAATCTTCTCACTTAAACTTTTGACTCAATTCTTATAATTCTAACTCAAATAATTTATAACTCTGCTAGGTGGGTCGTTTGAGTGGAATATCTCAATAGGTTTTTCAATTCAAATACTCACCTTTATGTCACTCGCTGAGTCCTACACAAATCAATTGCAAAGCAGGTATACAAAGCAATATGTGAAAGTTGAAGAGAGGAAATTAGAGTGAATCGGGTGAATCAATTAAAGCTGAAATTGGAATAGTGCATGTGACCGTTGGTGACAATAAGTTCTTTGCACTTGCTCTACATGGGATGGGACTTGACTTTCGGTTGGGACTCACTTGGCTTTAGTTAATTACAAGTTTGCCACCATCACCCATATCTCATGATCCAGAAACAACAAAATTGTGTTTTCATTTTCCATCATTCTTAATCACTTTTTTGAGTTATGAGTGATGAAAAGTGAGAAATTAAAACAAAGCTAAACAAGTGCAAATGGTGTGGGTCTATTAAAAGTGAGTGATAAGTGATGAGAATTAGGCAAATCAAACATGGCCTGATTATCTGAGATTTTTGAAGGTTTATATATATATATATATATATATATATGGATTTTACTAATGTGCGACCTAAGAGCACACAATAACCTAGTCTCAGTGTATATGTGTGAACCTTCCAGAGACTTGAACCTCGACCCTGATCCTTCACACTCCACAAGCACTTATACTTATAGAGTGACCACCGCACTAAAATGCGCGTATGGTTTTTCAAGTTAAGTCTTAAAATATATTCTTTCAATTACTTTGTTGCATCATTTTAATTTAATATGGCTATTAACACATACCCTCTCAAGCCCTTTCGCTCAAGCCTCACCTTTGGAATTATTGTTTGGGATTGGGTATTCTTGTTTAGGTGGTTTTTATCCATACTAAACTTGAAAGAGACACTCAAAAGATAATTGGAATGAATACTGTTAAGATATAACTTGAAAATCTTCTCAAAAAAAAAAAAAAAAAACTTGAAAAATGCATTTGACTTAGGGGTGTCCAGACCCGATCGTGACCCGCCCGACCGACCAACCCGCCCGCTCTCCACCCGAGTTCAGCCCAAACCGACACTCCTGTTGGTCAGTTTCGAGTTTCCGCACCCAAGGCCCGACGCTGGCAGGTCGAGCGGCGGGTTTTCTTCTCCAAAACTCGAGCCACCCGACCCGACGAAGGTTGTATGAAAACTCGGTGAAATCACGCTCAAATCCGAGGAAATCCAGCGAGTTCTCAACCATATTTGGTGAGATTTTTCCAGATCCGGCCATTCTCAGCAGATTTCAGCGATTTTGGTGCAAATTTCAACGATTTTGATGCAGATCTGGTGAGTTTTTACATTTCCGGCGATGATTTGCAGATTCTGGCGATGATTTGCAGATTCCGATGATGATTTTGCAGCTCCAACAATGATTTTGAAGCTCCGGTGACGACCCGATCTCCACCCGAACAACCTGATCTCCACTCGAACCCAAAACCGACCCGACCGATTGACGCCGGCAGTCAGTTTTGGGTCACTACTTCTGTCCACCCGACTCCGGCAGGTCAGGTTCGGGCTGGGTCGAAAATCGACCCTGCTCGACCCGTGGACACCTCGAGTGGACCCTAAGAAGGAATAGAGTAGACTGGTCCAAAACAAATGGAATAACTAGAATCATTAACTACCAACAAATGAAATGGCACTGAGACCAATGAGGAAGCGGACTGTAACATTGTGTGTGTGTGTGTGTGTTTTTTTTTTTTTTGATGGGATAACGTTGTGTTTACTTTAAAGGAGAACATAAAATATTAACTCGCGTCTAAGATCCACTTATTTTGTTGAAATTGAAAATTTTTTGTTGAAAATATGGTAAATAAATGTAAAAGTTAGTTGAAACAGTACAGTAGAACACATGAATAGTACCAAAAAGTGCAGTAAAGTTTATGAATAGTAGCATCAAACGCACACTCAAAGTAGAATGTAATTTTTTTTTTTTTTTTTTGAAAAGAGTAGAATGTAAAACTTAGAGTATAATGTAATCTGCAAGTAAATGTACGTAACTAAACTGAAATCTTTTATAGAAGAAATAACTGAAAGTAGTTACAAAGCTAGATGGGTAGTTTAACTTGAAATGAAAGCTTATAACTAAAATACATATTACGGAATAAGATGGGTTTCTGAAATGTAATAATTTGGAAATGATATAAGAATTTGGAAGAAAGCTCTAAGTTTTTCTTGTCTAAAATTTTCTTTGCAATTGTCCCTGTCTAATTTCAAGGCATAACTTGGTTAGGAATGGCAAAGGGTTGGGTTCGAGTTGGGTTTCTTTATGCCCGAACCCGACCCGCAGGCCTAACCCCAAAACCCAAACCTACCCCGTTTAATAAACGGGTTTTTTTTTAACATCCATACTCGCCTCGTTGGGCCCCGCGGGCTCCGCCAACCACTTACAGGCCTTAATCCATGGCCATACCATCTTAAAAGAAGAAGAAGAAGAAGAAGAAGAAGAAGAAGAAGAAGAAAGAATTTCCCTTTCAAACATAGCATCACAATCACAGGTTCACAAAATTACAAACACAAATTCATAGATCTGAGGGAGGACATAAACCCAAAAAATAAAATGAACCCAAAAAATAAAATCGGAGAACTCAGTCCACCAAGGCTCTATCTTCGATTCTCTGATCTCAGACTCCTACTCGGCCTCTCTCTATCTCAGACCACCAAGATCTCCAACGATCGACGGTGGTTTCAGCCACGACCAGGAGTTCAGGCCTGACCTCAACCCGATCTAATCTCCGTGCTTCTCCCTAGCAAATAGCAACCACCACGTGATGAGAGTGAAGGTGAAACTGGGTTGGTGAGGGTGACTGGGTGAGATCGTGTGGGGTGGCTTAAGAGAAAATGAGACAGAGTTATTGAGAGTGAGAGTACTGAGAGTGAGAGGCAGTTTGAGCTAAAGAAAGACCAAAGAAATGAAAATAAGGTTAGGGGTCCTAGGGTTTGATATAAGTTATATATATATATATATATATATATAGGTAGGTATTTTAGTAATTTTTCTTAAGTTTAAACTGAACGGGTCGGGTCCGGGTTCGGGTCGGGTTTTTAAAAAACCCAGACCCGACCCGGACCCGTTTCAGGTTTTTTTTTTTTAAATCCAAACCCGACCCTATTCTTTATCGGACCGGGTAAAATCCGACCCATTAGGATCGAGCCGGACTGGGTATCCGCAGGTCGGGCATAAATTGCCATCCCTAAACTTGGTATTTCTAGTTCTAGAAGTGCATTAGATGCTTTACATTTTCTGATAACGGAATGTCTTCACTTTATCCTTTTGCTTGCTGGGATGTATAGTGAGATATCCTTTTGCAAATTACATTTTAATGCATTATAGTTTGTATTAGTGACATGGTACACCGTTTTCACAGTGGGATGTCTTTTTGGAGATTGTATTATATTGCATTATTGTTTGCTGTTTGCATTAGTGGAATGGTACACCGTTTTCACAGTGGGATGTCTTTTTGGAGATTGTATTATATTGCATTATTGTTTGCATCGTGGAATAATTTACTATTATTGTCTTATTGCGTTGGCACACACTATTTGAGATTACTATTGATGATATTTTGAGATTCCCAATTTTACACGGGGATTGGTGAGTTTTTATTGGTGTTGTTCCCTCTAATGTTTTGCAAGATCTTTAAAGGGATTTTGGGAATCTTGGAAAGGTGAATTGATGTAGGGATTTATCCTAGAAGTGCATTAGATGCTCTTCATTTTCTGATAGCGAAATGTCTTCACTTTATCATTTTGCTTGGTGGGATGTACGGTGAGATATGCTTTTGCAAATTACATTTTAATGGATTATTGTTTGCATTGGTGGAATGATATACTTTTTTTATGGACTTTGCTAAAAAAGTGTAGCTCATTTAGATGGATTATTGTCGGCCAACACCTGTTAACGAATCAACTGTAGCTCATTTATGATTTATCACAAATTTCACTGTATAGGAAATTAGCAAAATTTTACTTTAGTTTCTCCAATACTCCATCTAAACTGACAATCATTTAATACATATTCAATTTTTTTCATATATCCCTAAAAAAAGTGAATAGTTTATTTTAAATTTTATCACATTAATAGATACTGTACAGCACCCGTTAACAGCACCCTTTTTTTTATAGTGGGATATCTTTGGGAAATGCTAACGAGTGCCCTAAGTGCACTCATTAATAATCCATTTAAAGAAAGTTTTTATGGGAAATGAAAAAAAGTAATTAATATTTTGACAGCTTTTTTCATTTCCTATAAAACTAGAATCAAAACTTTCTTTAAATGGATTATTAACGAGTGCCCTTAAGGCACTCATTAGCATTTCCCTTTTACAAATGGTATTATATTGCATTATTGTTTGGATCGGTGAAATGATTTACTATTATTGTGGGGCAAAAATAGCCAAATACCACGTTTTAGTAAAATTTGTGGGGAAGTAGCACTTTTTCAATATTCGAGTTTCTTAAAAATGAGTTTTAAATCGTACTCGAGTACCTTGTTTTTTTTTTTTTTTTTTTTTTCTACTTTATGGTTCCTAGTGGAAGACTCTAAACTTCTGACTGCAATGTAAAGAAAGAATTTTTAATGAAGCTACTGACTGCAATGTAAAGAAAGAGAAAAGAGAAAAGAGTTTTTAATAATTGTAATAATAACTTTGAAAAGTCAGTTGTCCCGTGGGAGTGGGATGGATGGACAAAAAGTGAAAAGTGGAAACAAAAAGTAGAACTAGTCTTTGAAAAGTCAGTTGTCCAGACAGTTGCTTAGATGTTTCAGTAGTTTTCAACTACGGAAAAAAAACAAGGTACTCGAGTTTTAGTGGAAACAAAAAGTAGAACCAATCTTTGAAATGTCAGTTGTCCAGACACTTGCTTAGATGTTTCAGCGGTTTTCAACTACGGAAAAAAAACAAGGTACTCGAGTACTTAAAACTCGAGTACCATTTAAAACTCGTTTTTGAAAAACTTGAGTATTAAAACAATGGTACTAAATATTTCTGAAACAATGCTAAAACACTAATAATTTCAAAAAACAGTGATATTGTGCTATTTTTGCCATTATTGTGGCACTCACTATTTGAGGTTACTATTGATGATATTTTGAGATTTCCAATTTTACATGGAACTGGTGAGTTTTCACTGGGGTTGTTCACTCTAATGTTCTGCAAGATCTTTAAAGGGATCTTGGGAATCTTGGAAAAGAGAAATGGCGTAGGGATTCATCTTTTGATTGGAAGTAGATTCTTCAGATGATGTTGGTGAAGCACGTTCTAGCTGTTCCATTTGGGAGGCTTGGGCAACTAATTGTCTTGCCATCTCTTTGAGTTCAACAGGTGTCTTTCCTTCAACTGATTTAGTGGAAGATAACTGTGTGAGTGGCTTTGTGACTATAAGGTCCTTTGGGGAGGAAATTCTTTATAAACTTGGTTAGTGATCAATCTCTGGGTGCTATTGAGATTATCCCACCATTTCACAAAGAATTGTCTGGTGAGAACATTGTCTTGGATCCCATATTGCCATTTAGAAATATGATTGGAAACTGTTACCGTTGCTGATCGGTTACCTTATAAACTGTTAAGAAATGCCTTATGGCTTCTAGAACCTTCTCGGGGAAACTCTCTAGAATAATTCCTATCTATTCCACCACTTGAGAACAATAGGGATGTGACTGTTGTTGAATTTGTTGTCAAAATAAATGAACCATGAACGTGCAAATTCCTTGTTTTGATGAAGAAGTATTTTTTACCATGCTTGCGTGGATGTAGTCATAGGAACAAAATTGAACATTTTTAATGGACTTTTTTTGGAATTTCAACTTCTAAAATATCAGATGGGTGAGTAAATGTTACAAATTGATTCAGCCATTCAACGTGTTAGGGTCATATTTTATATGTAATTGGTTAATTCTTTTGCAAAACACACTTTACTTGTAAATTTGGTAGATCTAAGTTGGGTTTAATACACATCAGGTGGTTGTATTAAGGACATGAAGATTGATCCAAGAAATAAGTGAAGAAAAGCTATTTTACTGAACCTTGACAGATAGCTCGACAGATGACATCTATCGAGATTTACTGAGCAAGCTCCACACCAGCTCAATCTCTCGAGCTTTACGAATTCAATATTTCCATATATGAATTTTGGCTCATGTTGATGTATTTGTTTAGGGTTTCTTTTCTCACAATCCTAGACATATATAAGGCTTATTTTAAAAGCCATTATACACGGATACAGAGACCAAGAGAGACCAAGAGCTTTATTTTCTCTGTGAGAAGCTAGTGCGTTTGTACGCTATAAGGTTTTGTAACCAAGTGCTTCTTGATTTTCATTGTTAATAAAATGAAGAACTTTGCAGCCAACAACATCCATTCAAGTTGCAAGAGTTAGTCACGCACTGGAATTCATGTGAAAGGTTAGTCGCAAATTGGGGATTTATGCATCAAGGGACAGATAGCTCAACAGATGACATCTATCGAGATTTATTGAGCAAGCTCCACACCAACTCAATCTCTCGAGCTTTACGAATTCAATATTTCCATATATGAATTTCAGCTCATGTTGATGTATTTGTTTAGGGTTTCTTTTCTCACAATCCTAGACATATATAAGGCTTATTTTAAAAGCCGTTATACACGGATACAGAGACCAAGAGAGAACAAGAGCTTTATTTTCTCTGTGAGAAGCTAGTGCGTTTGTATGCTATAAGGTTTTGTAACCAAGTGCTTCTTGATTTTCATTGTTAATAAAATGAAGAAATTTGCAGCCAACAACATCCATTCAAGTTGCAAGAGTTAGTCACGCACTGGAATTCATGTGAAAGGCTAGTCGCAAATTGGGGATTTATGCATCAAGGGAAAAAAGGCTACTATAAGATCAAGTTCAATTGGGTATTGGAGTAAAGGTTCAACTGTAGGCTAGTATTTCGGGATAGGCCAGGGTAGTGGTAAGATTCCTTATACTTATAACTACTTGATTGTTAATTAGTGGATTCTTAGGAGTAGTGAATTTAGAATCACCCGGTGGAGTTTTTGCCTTGCGAGAGGTTTTCCGCATTTGTCAACAAATCACCATGTCAATTTAATTTCCGTTGCATTTAGTTTAATTGGTGATTTGTTCGTACATCCACGATTTGCATGCAATTTTACCTAATTAATTAACTTGGGTAATTGAATTAATTAACTGGGGTCAATCTATCTTAACCCAACAAGTGGTATCAGAGCGTGGTTCTTCTTATACTTCTTCTTCTAAGAACCTGCTTACTCGTCGTGGTTCTTCTTCTACTTCTTCTTCTTCCTTTTCTATCCCTGATAGAGTTAGGTTCCATGATACGGACTCCCAAAAAGACTTCATTGAGAACTTTTGTAACCGAGCGATTCATTCAGAGCGCTAAGTCATTCTGTCTGACTTTCTAAACACACATCTTCCCAGTGCATTTAGCTTTTGGGGTTAGGGATCTCTCTGTGAAAAACCCTCAAAGTGTCCCGGCGTGTTTATGCAGGAGTTTTACTCCAACATACATGCCATTGATACCTCTATGCCTCAGTTTTCTACGGTATTCACACGAACACGTATTGTAGTTACTCAAAAGTTCATTTTCGAGGTACTACATGTCTCTAGGGTAGCTCATTCGGACTATCCTAGTCACACTTATCTACATACCATCTCTCGTGACGAGTTGGCCTTACTTTTCTATGAAAAGGCCATGGTGTGGGGAGATACTTTAAATTTCTCTACAACCGAGTTTGCTAAGGGTCCAAGGATCCTTAATATGATGATGACCTTTGTTCTAACACCACAGTTACATTATAACACCATCACTGAGCCTGGTGCTCGTTTCCTTCTTTCTCTCTTGGAAGATCTCTCTATAGACATTCCTTCACATATTATAGTATTTATGATAGATTTCTATCAAGACATTGCCACGCATGATAAACTAATTTTTCCTTCAGCTATCTCACGCATTCTCACACACTTGCACGTCACCATTCTTTTCTATCCTCTCTTTTACACCATGGGTGCCATTAGCAAGGAATCTATTTGGAGGAGTGATGCATAGTTGGCAGCCACATGTGGAGCCTACTCCAGCTCAGCAGGATGAGGCTACTTTTTGTGCTATAGAGGATGCTGCTTATGCCTCTCGACCTTCTTCATCTTTTGCTCATTCTTCCTCTTCTAGAGTAGAGGCATCTCTTGCTGCCATTATGGACCAGCTTCAGCATATGCATGCTTCTTTTGGTAGTTTTCTTGACCATATTTCTGATGAGAT
Source organism: Lithocarpus polystachyus (assembly GCA_033629205.1). Lineage (NCBI taxonomy): Eukaryota > Viridiplantae > Streptophyta > Magnoliopsida > Fagales > Fagaceae > Lithocarpus > Lithocarpus polystachyus. The sequence continues at coordinate 25,147,112 of CM066172.1, forward strand.
GAGTCAGATAAACACCAAAATCAGTCGCATCGCTCACCGGCAGTCTCGTCTAGGCGGCTTTGCTCCTTCTCCCTCTCCCAAGCTTGCTAAGGACTCTTCTGATGGTGGAGATGATGATGATGATGATGATGATGATGATGATGATGATGATGCTTCTGGCTTTGAGTATGATGCTGAGATGAATCCTTCTCCTTGATTCACCCTTTGTTACTTGTAACAAAAATGGGGAGTGGTTTTGATTATGAGAGAGTAGTCACTTTGATAGGGGAAGAGCTAGCTAGCATAGAGATACATTAGCTAGGGGGAGAGTGTTTTGAGAGATGTAGTGAGGTTTTTATGTATCATTCTCATTACATGTACGTTGGTCTTGTGACCTTCACATATATTGTTGTACTTCTTCTATTTATATATATATATATATATATATATATGATGATGTATGTTTCTTCACCTTTATCTTACACGTGTTGTCTCTTTCCTCTCTTTATACACGTCTTTATTTCACACTTGATGCCTTGATGGATCTTGTTTAAGTGTTTTAGATAAGACAGGTTGCAAATCTTTCATGCTGTGATCTCTTTTCTTGCAAAATTTTTCAAGAGCTCATTGTAGTTGTTAGGCTTATGTAATTTTGGTTTTTATAGTAGTTATGGAGATTGTTGCTTTATTCTTCTCTCATAATTATACTTGTGGTTTTGTCACTAATTGCCAAAAGGAGAGATTGTTAGGGTCATATTTTATATGTAATTGGCTAATCATTTGTCAAAACACACTTTACTTGTAAATTAGGTAGATCTAAGTTGGGTTTCATACACATCAAGTGGTTGTATAAAGGACATGAAGATTGATCAAAGAAACAAGCGAAGAAAAGCTATTTTACTAAAGCTCGACAAATAGCTTGACAGTTGGCATCTATTGAGATTTACTAGGCAAGCTCGACAGCAACTCGATACCAGCTCGACAAATAGCTTGACAGATGGCATCTATCGAGATTTACTAGGCAAGCTCGACATCAACTCGACACTAATTCGATCTATCGAGTTTTACGAATTCAGTATTTCCAGATTTGAATTTTGGCTCATGTTGATGTATTTGTTTAGGGTTTCTTTTCTTACAACCCTAGACATATATAAGGCTAATTTTAAAAGCCTTCACACACAAATACAGAGACTAAGAGCTTTATTTTCTCTATGAGAAGCTAGTGCGTTTGTATGCCATAGAATTTTGTAATCAAGTGCTTCCTGATCTTCATTGTTGATGAAGTGAAGAACTTTATAGCCAATAATATCCATTCAAGTTGCTGGAGTTAGTCAACTGGGATCCATGAGAAAGGTTAGTCACAAATTGGAGATTTGTACATTAAGGGAAAGAAAGCTACTACAAGATCAAGTCCAATTGGGTATTGAAGCAAGAGTTCAACTATAGGTTGGTATTTCGAGATAGGTCAGGGTAGTGGTAAGATACCTTATATTTGTAACTGCTTGATTGTTAATTAGTGGATTTTTTATAGTGTTGACTTTAAAATTACCTTATGGGGTTTTTGCCTTGCGAGAGGTTTTTCCTATTTGTTAATAAATCATTGTGCCAATTTAATTTCTGCTGCATTTAGTTTAATTGGTGATTTGTTGATGCCTTCATGATTTGCATGCAATTTAACTTAATTAATTAATTTAGATAATTGAATTAATTAACCGGGGTCAAGCTATCTTAACCCAACATAAGGTACAAAATGATTTCTGCATAGAACTTTATTGACCTTAATTGGATGGGTTAAAAAATAATTTTTTGTAAGATGGCAAGTTGCTTTAAGTATTTTTTGTAAAGGCAGCCAAAATTCAATCTCTGACTATCTTACCCGTGAATTTATGCAAAGTAAAGATTTTAGATAAAAAAATCCAAGAAGTCCTCAAAAGTGAAACTTAGCAAACCAAAAGTACCTAAGCTTATTTCCCCAAGGACTTACAATTATTGTGTTTTATTTTTATTATTTTTTTCACTTGTATGTTTCAAGTCTTTCTTACATGTAAAATGGTTTTTTTTTTTTTTTTTTTTAAACGAAGTCTTTGTGACGGTTTCATGATGCTCTCACAAAAGTATGGGCTCAGAGTCAAGAGGGGACAAAGACTTAAGATCACGTTAAAGAAGAGAAGAAGAAAAAAACTGTCGAATAAGTAATAACTTATCATGCACAAAGTTGAACCAAATATTAAAATCAATCAATGGCAATTCTGCAAATTGCTTCAGAAGCTCAAATCCAACATAATATTAGCTTGGACAACGAAGAAAACAACCAAAATGAAAGGGGCTTTAGGTTGAAACTTTCATATATAATATGGGAAGGCGATAGATAATGATATTGCTTTTGAGTAGAATTAGTTGATGCTGCCATTTTTAGGTTGCAGCTGGTTTTGTGTTAGCATTTTTGGACATTTTATGCTAAGAATACATATTTTGAGTAATTGTAAAACTCGACGTTACCCATTACATTGTGTGGGATTGCTGCTCCGGTTAATGGTAATTTTGGAATCTCACAGCACACTCTAGTACTGTTGGGCTAATTGTGAAGGGGGTGTTTGGTAGATTAGTTGGAGTAATGTTGTTTGTAGTTTTTCAAAATACATGTGAATGAAAAAATGTGTAAAAATGTATATAATCACTATAATATTATTTAAAATGTGAAAATGTGAGTTTGAGCGTCCTCACCAAACAGGCCGAAGTCTTTAACTAAGAGTACGTTTGATATACTGTAATGATTATTACATGAGAATAGGAATAAGTATTACAAGGAATACATTAAGTTGGAATGTAATAAGTATTACTATTCATTAGTTTGGTGACCATTTAGGAATAGAAACTTGAATATGCATCTACAATTTAGTAGAATATAAAAAGAAGGTGTAATTAAATCATTTTTAAGTCAAATTTCCTAAAATACACTTATTTTAGGGTGTTCAAAATAGAGCTAATAATTAACAATAAAATTTTTTTTTTCCTTTTGAAGATGTGGCAGCTAATGGCTTTTTAGGAAACTTTTTTAAAAAGTTAGTACACAAGGTGAAGGAATAGATGTTCAATACTTTTAATAAGGAATAATTATTCCGCATTTTGAAGAATAGCTATTCATGAAGAATAGCTATTCATAAGGAATAACTATTCATTGTAATAAAACCATAACCAAATAACCGAATAGTTATGCCATAGGAATATCTATTACATTACAGCGTCTATTACAGTTTACCAAACATGCCCTAAAAAACATGAAAAAGGAATTCAATGATACCGAGAAAATAACACAGTGGAAGAAGAGGAAAATAACATAGCGGAAGAAATAAGTGGCTGACAGCTTGAAGCATTTACTACAAATTTAATACATATTGTGTTTTTATTGCGCTGAAAAGCATGTCAATATTAACAAGCTAGTTTCCTAACTAAATCCCCAAATTGAGCCGAAAAGTGCTTATAAATCGCAAAATTTTCAAGAGCCTTGAAGTGGCTAAGGAGGCTTGGTTTTGGGATTGGCGACCCAACTTGTGAAATTGAAAGCTAGCTAGGAGAAATTAGTCTCGTTACATGTGCTACACACGTGAGGCCTTTTTTAGCAAAAAAAAAAAAAAAAATTCTCTTTTTTTATTTTATATATATAATTTTTATTTTAAAAATCTAATTTATAAGTTTTTTTTTTTTTTTGAAAATGAATCTACTTTATTATAAATGGATAAAACAATTTGAAAATTTATAAGAGAGTAGTCCTACTTTTTAGGTAATATTAGGGTTGTCCATGGGTCGAGCCGGGTCGGTTTTGGGCCCAACCCGAACTCAACCTGCTGGCGTCGGGTGGAGGGCAGAGTAACCCGAAACCAACCGCCGAAAAAATCGGTTGAGTCGGTTTCAGGTGAGGGTGAGCTTCGGTAAGCTCGGTCGGTTGCCAGAGTAAAAAAAATCTTCGAAATATGAAAAAAAAACATCGCTGAAATCTAAAAAAGTCGCCGGAATCTGAAAAATCATGCTGGAATCTGAAAAATCTCGCCAGTATCTGCATTTTTTTTCTCTGAGATTTGAAATTTTTCACTAAAAATTGCTGGAATTGGCCGGATCTGGCTAAATCCCACTAGATCTAGCCGGATCTGGTCAAGATCTCACCAGATTTGGTCGAGATCTTGCCTGATCTGGCTTGATTTTGCAGGATTTGGCCGGATATTTTATAGAACTCCGGTCGGGTTCGGGTTGCTCGGGTTTTGGAGAAGCAAACCCACCACCCGACCCGCCGGTGTCGGTTCTTGAGAACGGAAACCCGCCGCCGACGGACTGGGCCTTCGGTTCGGGCAGGAATCGGGTCGACGTCAGGCAGTTTTGCCGGGTTGTCGGGCTCCAGTTGGGTCTGAACAGCCCTAGATAATATTGTAGTGGGGGTTAGAGTTATATTTTTACCAAATTGTCATTTTATTTTGTTTCTATTTAAACATAGAGGTGTAGAGGTATTTTTGAATTTAAAAATGAGAAATTCAAATAAAAGAAGCTCCTTAAATAGTAGTATAGATGATTGGTAAAATTGGCAGCTAGCAATGACCCAATTTGGGAAAATAAAGGAGTTCGGATACATCCAGGGACAGAGTCATTCTTTGGCTTTGGGGAGCAGTGACCCCCCATAAAATTTGGGAAAAAATTATTAGTATGTATATATGTAAGTTATAATTTTGCAATTTAGTTCAATAAAATTACATTTACCCCCTTAAAAATAGCAAACCCAAGAAAATAAGCCCCATAACAAAATCAACAATAAGGAAGTTACAAAATTTAGCCTAATCTACCAATTTTACCAAAAAAAAAAAAAAAAAAAGCCCAGCCCTTAAAGGAAAAAAAAAAAAGCCTAAATGAGAAAGGCACTGAACTGCAGCACAACTTGGCAGCTGATTGAAAACACTTCTAGCACAACACATATGACAAAGCTGCACTTCAACCTCTAAATCTGGTATTTCTATCTCTCTCTCATTTGAGTAGGAGATCTCTATCTTTTCACTTTCTCAATTCCCTTATACTATACGAAATAAAGAAGAGAGAGGGGCAGAGAGCTTAATGCCTCTATCTTTCTCTCTTTCTCTTATTTCAATAATGACTCATGTGTTGTGCAATGAGTCAGTACATTGACAGATGTTTTCTCTACAATAAAAATAAAAAAAAACTAGTGGATCAAATGGGTCCAAAATTACAGTTTGGATAAAAATTTTCACCTACGTTCCAGCAACTATTTAAGTATAGCAATAAATACATGAGGGATCCGATTATGTTAATGGGTGACTTTTATTATTATTATAATATGTTTATATAAATTGAATTTTTTAGCCACAAATGATACAAAGTAGATAAATGGTACAGTTTGTTAATACTAATTGAAATTTTATAACTTTCTCAATTTTTTTTTGAAATTTCATAATAATTTTCTTTTTATACTATAGTCTCCCCTAACTTGGAATCCTAGCTCCATCCCTAGATACATCTATATTACTTAGTGTAGAGGATTTTGTAAGCGTAATGTAATGTATTACAACTATTCTCACTAGTAGATTCATTGGCGCCATAGGCTTTGAGAGCTTTTTACTTGTTTTGAGTTTTCTCTTTGTAAACACATCTTCATGTTTGGATGTGTGTGTATGTTTGTAAAATTTGTTGTTGTTTGATGTGTAAATCCATACATTAAGGGTCTGTGTAATTGGTTGAGTGGAAAAGTGAGATGATAGAAAATAAAAAATAACAGAAAAGTTTATAATCTTCACTTATTTTGTTTGGTTTGAGAGAAAAAGTGAAAAGATAAAAAATATTGTTAGAACACTTTCATGCCCCTAATAGATTAAAAAAACAGAAAAAAAGTAACAAATTAGAAAAAAAAAATACGGATGAACAAAAATTAAGAGCACCAAAAAGTACAGAAAAGGACAAAAAAAAGCTAAAGAAGTAAATTAAAAAAAATAGAGGAAAACGACAAAAAAAAAACTAAAGGAGATTAAAGAAAGTAAAAGGACAAAAAAACTAAAGAAGGAAATTTATTATAAAAAAAAAAAAAGAAAAAAGAAAAGAAACAGTTGACACGTAAAAAATGACAACGTGTATAAAAAAAAATATGACAAAACCAAAAAGAAAGCAGGAAAGAAAAAAAAAAATGTAGACACTGTAAACAGTAAAAACCTTGCACGTTAGCAGAGTGGAGTTTTTTGTCCAAACATTTTCTCTTTAATTTGAAGAAAAAATATTTTGGTGAGCTCATAGAGAAAACACTCGAGCCTCACCAATTTTTTTTTTCTCCCTTCCTTCCAACCAAACACCCACTTAAAAACATCATCTCTCCACCTTTCTCTCCTTTTTTTTTTTTTTTTTTTTTTTTCATCATCCCTATTTCACCTCCAACCAAGCATACCCTAAGCCCTAAGGCTTTGTTTGAAAGTTCATAAAAGAATATAATGAAATTGAATGTGTTTAAGTATGGGAAATAAATGAAAAGGAAAGGAAAGAAATGGAATAAAATTAAGTAACCTTATTTGGATGTTTTAAAATAAAATAATAGAAATATATAGAATGTAAGTAATCTTATTTAGGAATAATATAAAAGGAAATAAATGAAATCATTTTATGACAAAATTACTATTAGACCTTTATTTTAAAATAAAAGGCTGAATATATAGATTTTTTTTTTTTTTTTATAGAGGAAACTGAAATTCCACTCAACAAGAAGAGAACCAGAGTACAATGCATACAAAAACAATAGAAAAACAAACATAAACATTAGAGAGCAAGATCCCCAAACAAGGGGTACATAGCACCAACTTAGAGCACAACCCTAGACCCCGCTAAAATTGTTCCCTTCATTTCTAGCAAGGTCTGCTATCTAGTCTAGTATATTTCCATATAAAGGTATCTTTGGAATTTTAGTAAAAAATTCATTAAATCTAATTTCATTCATTTCAATTCTTCTCAATTTTGGGAGGAATGAAAATTTGAAATTTTAAGAGAATATAGTAGAATGAGTGTTTCCTTTATTCATTCCATTTCCTTTCACTTAAAATCCCAAATAAGGGAATGAACTTTTTATTCCCTTCATTAAAACTTCCAAACAAGTGAAGAGAAAAATATTCTAAAAATATTCTTTCCATTCCATTTTATTCCATTATCCTAAAAGAGGGCTAAATCAAAAGGGTAATAATTAATTGGTCTTAATTAAGTAAGTAACCTTTTAATTGGTAGTTAGCCATAATTTGGGGTATAAACCTTTTTTTTCAACTTTTTTTTAAAAAAATTTAAAAAGTGTTATTTCTCAAGTAACTTTGCTTTTCTTCTTCTTCTTTTTTTAAAAAAATTATTCTTAAATAATGACTTCATTGTTATTTTTGTATTCCTTATTTAATATTAGGTCTCATTGTACTCTTGGCTATTTAGTTGATTGATAAACACATTAACCTAACTGGCAAATGCATAAACCCTAAATTTAGATGATAGAAGCTTTTGACATTTTAAATAAAAATTATAAAAAGGTTTTATGCATTTGTCCAAGGTTTGTGGTCTACAATATTAAATTAAGGGCACATTATGTTACAATATTGTTATTAGACAAATTGGATTGATTTGAAAACTATTAGTTGTAAAGCTGATTGCATTACTTTTACGTTTAATAGAATGAAGTTTCAAAGTTATAAATATAAAAAGATATATATATATATATATATATATAAAGATTTGAAAATTTTATTGAAAAAAACAACCCTTTGAGCAAGCGACCCTTGTACCACCTTTTGACTGGTTTCTTTTGACACACAACAATGTTGGAAGCCAAACAAATATTGATCATGACAATCTATTTCAATTACTTACAGCCACTTATTATAGTGTCGGTGCCACTTGCGATGCCGGCATTATTTTATTGATGAGCTGTTTTGTTGGTCCCTTACCAGCACAAATGTACTCACGAAAAAAAGTAAAGTGATCGCTTACTCAAGAGTCAGAAGAGTCATGACTTGACTGTTTTTGTAACTTTATTTGTATAATATATATGAGAAAAAAGAAGAAAAAGTTAGTAATCAACTTGTTAAACTGTTTTTTCTCGTAATGTTTTTTATAAAAATAATTTTTTTTTTGTAATTAAAAAATTAATTTGGTAATTTAAAGTAGATATAAAATAAAAATTTTTCTGAAAATTCAATTTGTGAAAGAAATTGATTTGTGAAGAAAACTAAAAATATGCAAAATGTTGTTTTCGATTTTTAATTTTTAAAAGTTAATGAAAAGAACATTTAATTTAATGAATCTGTCTCATTTAATGAATTAGTATTAGATTTCAAATCCTACTAACAATATATTTCAGTATTTTTTATTTTTTTTACAAAAAATTATCTTTTTAATTTCAACTAATCAAATATGTTTTTGATTTAAAAAATACAATAAAATTGTTTTTTTCTTTGTATTCTTTAAAATAAGTGCCGGTTAGGTATTTGTATTTAATTTTATGTTTTTAATTTTTAAATAATATTATACATATTTTTATACACATTTTTACTTACAAATATTTTTTAAAAAATTAAAAATTATTATTTAAACACAAGTATTAAATGTGCCCAAATTTTTAAAAATAGAAAAAAAATACTAAAAAGAATTTTTTAGCTTTTTTTTTTTATAAGAATATTTTATCGTTTTCATTGGCTGCCGAGCTGGGTTGGGATTTCAGAACTCGTACGCCTAAAAATTAAAAGTGACATAACATTTGAGAGGTTTTTGTTTTTATTTTCTGGTGAGTTGGCACAACATTCAGCAAGTTGCTTGGGTCGGTACGGTGTGGAAGGTCACAGTCAAACAGTAAAGAGTAGTGTTTACAGTTCATAAAAATACATAATTGAAACTTGAAATCATGTATCAATAATTAGTTGCGTGTTAATCCTTTTTATAATTCATTTTTATCTCAAACGATCTAATGATAAAGAGTAAGTTTTTCATAAATGGAGAGTATGAGATTTCACCTTAGATAGAGTGCTATTATAGTCATGTCTAAATAAAAAAATTATACTGGTAGGCCCTCTACTCATTTTTTGTTTACCAAACAAAATTTGAAATTATGTTTTCAATAAAATAATTATGAAATTATGTTTAATAATTTCATAATTATAATTAAAAAAATAAAAACCATAAAGCTTTGTTATGTAACTTTTTTATGTTCAGAAGTTTGTCTATAAAAACAACTGGAATGACCCTTTTTCCAAACCGTTCATATCAATTTGTGCGTTTGAGAATAGAGATAGAGAGAGATGGGTTCCATTGGAGCAGCTGCTAAACTTCATGTAGTTTGCGTCCCAGCTCCAGTTCAAGGCCACATAACTCCAATGCTAAAGCTAGCCAAACTCCTCCACCACAAAGGGTTTCACGTGACTTTTGTAAACACAGAGTACAACCACAATCGCTTACTCAGGTCTAGAGGCCCTAACTCCCTTGATGGCTTGCCGGACTTTCACTTCGAAACTATTCCCGATGGCCTCCCACCATCAGACGCAGATGTCAGCCAAGACATTCCCTCTCTTGCTAAATCCACCGTAAAGACTTGCCTACTCCCACTTTGCAACCTCATTTCTAAACTCAACGACACTTCGTCTTCAAATGTGCCTCCTGTTACCTCTATTGTCTCTGATGGTTGTATGTCCTTCACTCTTGATGCTGCTGACAAGTTCGGAATTCCATGTGTGCTTTTCTGGACAACTAGTGCTTGCGGTTTCTTGAGCTATATGCATTATCGCCATCTAGTTGAACGAGGTTTAGTACCCCTCAAAGGTATAATTTAAATCTTCAAATTCATTCTATTTTTATTTTATTTTATGTTTTTTTTAAGGGAATTACCCTTTTCAAAGGGGAAAAAAAAGGAATTAAAAAATTTAAATAGAGATCATTTCCCTTATTATGTATTATTATAAAAGTTTTTTTTTTGACAGTTACGATATGGTATTAATCTTATAGACATCTAAGTATTTTGTATATAAAATTGTGTCAAATAAGTTACAAGACTCTTGACATCATCTATATATATAATTAAAATCAACATTCTAAGAAAATGCAAGTAGATTTTGAATTAGATTTTAATTGTTGTTTAATTTTATGTTATATGTCCTATTAAATATTTTTTTCTAAATAAGTTAATAAAGTGCAGAGGACGAAAAACACAATATAAATAAATCATCAAAAATCCAATAAACAAAAATAAAAATAAAAAGTAAACTCATGTGTATAAAATAAAAAAACAACGAAATAAAAGTAGAAAGTAAAATTCATTTATTTATATTCTATACCATGAATAATAGGATTTTTTGATTGGGTTTTAATATTTTACATACTAAAATATTCTTATACAAATTTTTAAATTCTTTAAAATATTCATATTTTTTAATTAAATAACTTCAATTAAAAAACACAAGTTGATTAAAATGGTAATTTATTATTATTTTTTAATTCCTAAATTTTAGGTTTTTAAACTTTTATCAAGATTCTAAAAATTAGAACGATATCTTTATTTCACTAAAAAATATTATTTCACTAAATTCAAAAAAAAAAAAAAGTCTTATTACATGAGCAAAATATGTATAATGCGTTCAGTATATATATGTGTGTGAAATTGTAGTTTTTTTAATTGCGTTGTGTTTATGAATAGATTATACTGTAGTGTAAGATGATGTGAGACAAACGAAAGGCAAACTAGTTTACAGGCGTTTTGAAAACTATTAGTGTGGACCGTGTCGTATGGTCCACATAAGCTATTAATAAATTACTGAAGTACACATCATATAATTAAAATAAACCTAATGATATTTTTAAAAACTAATTTAAAAAGAATTAAATCTGAAAAATACTTTGCACAAACTGTCCATCTCCTCTCCCTCCTTCATTCTCTCATCCGGTGGTGACGATTATGCCTACGGAGGAGACCTCCACGGCTCCACCTATCATGTTGCTGAATTGTACTTGAAAAAATTTCTTTTGTTTTACACAGAAGAGAAGACAAATACAACAGGGTTTTTTCTCTTAACTACCTTGACAGCATGACAATTATAATTGGAAATCTTCTCTCTAGAGAAATACAAATGGATTTTGAATTTTGCACACCTGAGTTTGTAAAATCTGTAAAATATGAGTTTGTAAAATAGTCTAGACTCTCTAAGACCCATATGGGTCTATGGAGAAAATACAACTGGGTTTGTAAAATCCACAGGGGTCACCGAAGAAGTACAAATAGATTTTCCAGTTTTGGAGTTTAAGATTTTTAAAAATTACAATCAAGTTGTTAAATTTGAATCTGAGCGGCAGTGAAAGTGGAGAGACGAAGGAACGTTCTAGAGTCAGTTTCTTTTTTTCCTCGTAGTTTGGGTCTTTTAAGTTTTCTTATTAAAGGCCAAAATGGGAAATTAGGCATAATTTTAGAACTATTTAGTTAGTAGGCAAGATTTTCAAACTATATATTTTACTAGCATCTCGAGTCTAAGAGACTCGATTTTGAGCTTATAAATCAAGTTTTTGATGCTCGATTTTTATGGTCCGGTGAGTTTGACGTGGCATTTGGCTCGACGTGGTGAACACTTGGAAATCGAGTCTTAGAGACTCGATTTCCAAACTAAAAAAAAAAAAAAAAACAGTACCCAGCAACCCAGAAATACCCAAAAAAAAAAAAAAAAAACACCACCCAGCAACCCAGAAACACATTCAAGGATGAAGAATTACCCAGCAACCTAGGCAGCCCAGAAACACATTCAAGGATGAAGAATTACCCAGCAACCCAGGCCGCGCGCGAGCCCCGGCCGCGCGGGAGCCCAGGCCGCGCGCGAGCCCCGGCCGCGCGCGAGCCCAGGCCGCGCGCGAGACCAGGCCGCGCGCGAGCTCCGGCCCAGCAGCGCGCGAGCTCCGGCCCAGCAGCGCTGAGCTCCGGCCCAGCCGCGCGCGAGCTCCGGCCCAGCTTCGTCTTCCTCCTCTGTTTTGTCTTTTTTTTTTTTTTTTTTTTGTCTTTGTTTTGTATCTTTTTTCTTGTGGCTTAAATTTCTATGTTTTATTTGTTTTGTTTTGAGTAGTCTGGAAATCGAGTCTTAAAGACTCGATTTCTAAGTGGTGCCACGTCAGACTATAAGCCACGTCAGACTCAGCGGGCCATGGAAATCGAGCATTAAAAACTCGATTTATAAGCCCAAAATCGAGTCTCTTAGACTCGAGATGCTAGTAAAATATATAGTTTGAAAATCTTGCCTACTAACTAAATAGTTCTAAAATCGTGCCTAATTTCCCATTTTGGCCTTTCTTAAATCATAAACAAGTTTTTAAATATAACGTACATGGTTTTTTAAATAGTTGGCTCAAGCATTACTCTTATCATTTATAAAAAGAAAGCATTACTTCCCATCAAAAAAAAAAAAAAAGCATTACTCTTATCATATATTGACACTGTTAACTCATATTTAGGAATAAGTGGATAGGTGGATATTTGATTTGTGGAGTATGAAGTGGAATAGAGGGAGTGGAACAAAAGATTAAGTTTGAGTATAATTTTTATCCCAGATAAAAAAATATAGAAATAAAAAACCAAATAAACAAATTAAAAGTCTATATAATAATAGACGTGCATGGGAGATGCAATAATATGTTATGTATGTCAATGACACTTATAATAGCCATCAAACTATCAAAAATTTTTCTTTCCTTTTCTATTATTGTTTTTTTTTTTTTTTTAAATTGAATGCTACATTTTTAGTACTACATTGGAGTAGGCTATTCACAAAGATCAACCCTACTTTGGTGTGATTTGTAGATGCGAACTATCTATCGAATGGATATTTGGAAACTACAATCGATTGGATTCCCGGGATGAAAAATATTCGTCTTAAGGATCTTCCAAGTTTTATTAGAACTACAGATGAGAAGGACATCATGCTCAACTTCAAAATACGCGAAAGTGAGAGAGCTCCAAGGGCTTCAGCTGTCATTTTGAACACATTTGACTCATTTGAACAAGAAGTGTTAGATGCTCTATCTTCCATGCTTCCTCGTATATACACCATTGGACCACTTATGTTGCTGGCCGATCAAATTAAGGACGATAACTTGAAATCAATAGGTTCCAATCTATGGAAAGAAGAATCCGGCTGTGTGGAATGGTTAAATTCGAAAGAACCCAACTCGGTAGTATATGTAAATTATGGTAGTATAACTATCATGACACCTCACCAACTCATTGAGTTTGCTTGGGGGTTAGCAAATAGTGAAAAACCCTTCTTGTGGATTATAAGGCCTGATCTTGTGGGAGGCAATTCAGCTATTGTTCCTTCTGAATTTATTACCAAAACAAAAGATAGAGGCATGTTTGCAAGTTGGTGCCATCAAGAACAAATCCTAAAGCACCCGTCAATAGGGTGTTTTTTAACACATAGCGGGTGGAATTCAACACTTGAGAGTGTGTGTTGTGGAGTTCCAATGATCTCTTGGCCTTTTTTTGCTGAGCAACTGACAAATTGTCGATATTGTTGTGTTGAGTGGGGCATTGGGATGGAGATAGATAATAATGTTCAAAGAGATGAAGTGGAGAAACTTGTTAGAGAATTAATGGATGGTGAGAAAGGAAAAGAATTGAAGAAGAAGGCAATGCAGTGGAAGACAAAGGCAGAGGATGCTATCAAACCTAGCGGTTCTTCTTACCAAAACATGGACAAATTGATTTCCGAAGTTCTCTTAGCTGGAAATGTTTGAACCAAACGAAGAAGACTTTCTAGTTTTCAATAAACTTGCACTCTTGGTCTCATCTGCTACATCTAATCATCATAAATATTTATATTAAATCTAGTTCCTTTTTATTGCAATAAATTTCAATAATGTGTAATTTGGTTAAATTATTATATAAATATATAAATAAATATATAAACACACACACACACACACACACACACACACACATATGGTGTGTAGGGCCACAAATTTGAACTCCAAGCCCAAGTGATGAATGGATCAGCCCAAAAGGCCCCAAAATAATGAATTTATAGAGAGTAAGTTGAGAAAACTGGGCGCGGAATGAGTTGGACAATATATAGGATAGATTCACATGATAAGTAAAAGAGAAATAACAAGTTCGACTTCAGAAAAAACGTCCTCGGCCAATGTTCGAGGAGATCAATTCTTTTATATATTGTTCCAAATATGATTACAGGTTTTGTTCTTTTTCTCCTCCTCCTCCTCCTTCTTTCTTTCTCCCCCCCTTCTTTTTATACTCCCTTGTGCAGGCCATCTGGTTGGTCTTGATGCTTGTTCCATCTGCCCCTTCCTAAAGCTCTTAGATCATAGCTATAAGGCTGCTAAGCCACTGTTTAGACATCATTTCTCCATTAATGCGGCCAAGGTGTTAGTTGCAGGGCATTAAATGCGGTGGTAGTAGCTTTTCCTTTAAATATTTTATAATTCCTAGTTATGCCATACGCTTATAAGATACCCTTAACAGTAGGACTTTCTTGTACCTTATCCTAAATAACAAAGTATACATCCTGACATTTGCCTTATTAAGCTGAGAATCTATTCCTTCAACTGATTTAGTGGAAGATGACTGTGTGAGTGGCTTTGTGACTATAAGGTCCTCTGGGGAGGAAATTCTTTATAAACTTGATCAGTGAATCTCTGGGTGCTATTGAGATTATCCCACCATTTCACAAAGAATTGTCTAGTGACAACATTGTCTTGGATCCCATTGTTATGAGTAATAGGGGCAAAACAGTAATATCATGTACATTATATATAAATAATATTTTATGTGTTAGGGTTCACTTATCAAACCCAAAACACTTTCACAGTAATCATCATGGTATCAGAGCCACCAACTCGCCGCTGCCGTTAACCCTCTGACCACCGCCCACTGATATTGTTGCCGGCAACCATAACCTTACTCGCTAGCTCCGACGAACCTAGTAGAGACCTCCGACGATCTCGATTTAGTGGCTGAAGGAGCTGTCCTGCGCCGGTGACCCTCTCTCCAGTCTCGCGACACTAAATCGACGTCGCCTAACTGCGAGAGGGGCAGGGTTTTACTCGCCCTCCTCCGGCGATCCATCCTAGCTTCCTCGCTGGTCCTCGCGCCGCCGCCGCTGCACCCTAGCACCGCTGCCGGAGTTTTTCAATCGAGGGTTTCAACCATGGTCTGACTTTTTTTTTCTTCTCTTCTTCAATACGTTCACTAATTATCTGTTCAGGCAGCCTTAGGTTGATGTTTAGTGGTGGATTGGGCATTTCTTTTTGGTGTTGGTATGGGTTTGTTGCTGCCTTGTTTATTGGAAAAGTTTGGTGTTGATTCTTTGATAGATGAGTTGCTGTTGGCGTGGCTGATTGGTTGAAGTACATTGGTTGTTGGTTGGAGTTTGTTTTTTCTTTTAATTTAGTTCAACATATTTCTTTAGTGTTAGTTCGTTCTTCAAATTGCTATTATGGAGTCCAAAGACAGTGCTCAGCCTCCTAATTATTTCTTCTCTCCTGATATGTTGTCAATTACCTCCATTCGTTTAAATGGTAGTAATTATGCTCAATGGGCATAGGCAGTTAAAGTCTTTCTTCTTGGTAGAAAGAAGTTTGATTATGTGATTAAGGAACCTCCTGTATCTACAGACTCTAAATTTGCTGATTGGAGAGCCGAAGATGCATAAATTAGGAGTTGTTTGTGGAATAGTATGGAGTCTAAGATCAGTTGTAGTTTAGTTTTCCTACCAACTGCTAAACTTGTTTGGGAACAAGCCAAGGAACTTTATTCTGGTGTTAACAATTTGAAACGGATTTATGATCTTCATCAAAATTATTTCTCCTTGAGTATGAGTGATATGTCTTTGGAAGACTATTATAACAAGTTTAAGGGTGTGTGTGAAGAACTCAATATTTATCAGCCTATCTCCTCTGATGTGAAAATTATGAAGAAACAACGAGATTCTATGCATGTTGCTCGCTTCCTCTCTGGTTTGTCTAAAAGTTTGAATTCAGTAAAATCACAAATTTTAGCTAGTCCAGACCTCCCTTCATTGAGTGAAGTTTTTGGTAGACTTCGACAGGCCACATTATCTGATTCGAGTACTGACCCTTTCTCTTCCTCCAATACTGATGCATTATCTTCTGGTGACAAATCTGCTTTTACCACTTATATGGGGAGTAATAGAGGTGGTCGTGGAGGTCGAGGTCGTGGAGGCCGAGGCCGTGAAGGTCGTGACCAAGGGGGTCGTGGTAGTGAACAAGCTGGTCGTGGTAAAGGACGTGGCCTTCGTAAGTGCACTTATTGTCATGGTGAAAATCATACAGTAGACTTTTGTTGGGATTTGTATGGTAAACCCTCGGCTCACCAAGCTAGTTTTCAAGTTCAAGAACCGCCTTCGTAGTCACTTCCAGCAACATCCAAAGTAGTCTTTATTCTTGAGGAAGAGTACAATCGCCTCTTGTCTTTGCATTCCAACTTTGTTGGGTCTGATTCTACTGCTACTTTGGCTCAACAAGGTACTTCCGCTGCTTGTCTTGCCACTCAGGACCCTTGGGTCATTGACTCAGGTGCTACTGATCATATGACAGGTACCTCAGGTTTACTCTCTGACCTTGAGCAATCTAGTAGTCTTCCCAATGTTACATTGGCAGATGGCTCAGCCACTACAGTGTCTGGTTTGGGCACTGCCAATCTCATTCCTAATCTTTCTCTCTCTTCTGTGTTATATTTTCCTGATTTTCCTTTTAACCTTTTGTCAATTAGTAAGCTTACCAAAATTTTGAATTGTGCTACCATTTTTTTATCCACTCATTGTATCTTTCAGGATCTCAAGACGGGGAAGATTATTGGTGGAGGGCATGAAGCCGGTGGACTTTATTACTTGGATCGGTGTGATTCTTCCCGTTTAGTGGCTTCTCATTTGTCTATCTCACCTCTTCAGCATCATTGTCGCCTTGGTCATCCATCTCTCAAGAATTTGAAGTTATTAGTTCCGTCGTGTCGTCAAATTGAGTCTTTACAATGTGAAGCATGTCAGTTGGGTAAACACCATAGGGTGCCTTTTGCCTCTAGGCGTGAGAGTTGTGTTAGTAGTCCTTTTCATTTAGTTCATTCTGATATTTGGGGTCTAATAAACACTCCCTCATTGTTGGGATTTAGATATTTTGTCATTTTTGTTGATGATTATTCTAAAGTCACCTATCTTTATCTTATGAAAGAACGGTCTGAATTGTACTCAATTTTTAAATCATTTTATATGGAAATAAAGACTCAGTTTAATGCTTTACTTTGTATTTTTCGGTCTGATAATGCTCATGAATATTTTCATACATCTTTGTCTCAATTTTTTGATGATCATGGTATAATTCATCAATCTTCATGCCCCCATACTCCACAACAAAATGGTGTTGCTGAACGCAAAATGCGTCATTTGTTAGAGGTCACTCGTGCCTTAAAGTTTCATATGCGTGTTCCCAAATCATATTGGAGTGATGCTGTTCTCACTGCCTGTCACCTAATTAATCGTATGCCTTCCACTACTCTAGGTGGTCAGATTCCTTATATTGTGCTCTCTCCTGATGCACCCTTGTTTCATCTACCTCCTAAGATCTTTGGTTGTGTGTGCTATGTTCATATCTTAGGTCCGGGGAGTGACAAACTTGATCCTAGATCCATTAAATGTGTTTTTCTTTGGTATTCTCGTACACAGAAAGGATACCGATGTTACTCACCTACTCTTCGGCGTCGTTTCATTAGTGCTGATGTCACATTTGATGAATCTCAATCCTATTTCTCTCCTTCAGTTGCTAGTGACAGTTCTCCTCCTTGTCTTCCTCTCCTACCACCTGTGTCTCCTGTTCAATCTCCTCAGAAACCACTCCAGGTATATTGTCGTTGGCAGAAACCACCAACTGAGACTTCTACCTTGCCTAGTGATCCTGACTCCCTTCCATTTGCTTTGCGCAAAGGTAAGCATTCTTGTACCTCTCACCCTATCTCTCAGTTTGTCTCTTATGATCACTTGTCTTCATCTCTTCATGCCTTTACCACATCCTTGAATTCTACTGTTGTTCCTAAGTCTGTCCAGGAGGCTATGTCCATCTCTGGTTGGAAATCTGCTATGGAGGCAGAAATGTCTGCTCTATCTGAAAATGCTACTTGGTCTTTAGTTACTCGTCCTCTAGGGAAAACTATTGTTGGTTGTCGTTGGGTGTATACTGTGAAGTATTTGCCTGATGGTTCTATTGAGCGTTTGAAGGCTCGCTTGGTTGCCAAAGGGTATACCCAGACATATGGTGTTGACTATGCCGAGACATTCTCACCTGTTGCTAAAATTTCTTCTGTCCGGATTTTGATCTCCTTGGCTGCTAATTTGGGTTGGCCATTATTTCAGTTAGATGTTAAAAATGCCTTCTTGAATGGTGATTTGAAGGAAGAGGTGTATATGGAGCAACCACCTGGGTTTGTTGCTCAAGGGGAGTCGGGAAAAGTGTGTAGGTTGCATAAGGCCATCTATGGTCTTAAACAATCTCCCAAAGCTTGGTTTGGTAAATTCAGTGAAGTAGTGTTAAAGTTTGGATTGCGACATTGCCACTCTGATCACTCTGTGTTTTCTCATACCTCTGATAGAGGGAAGATTTTGTTGATAGTATATGTTGATGATATTATAATAACTGGAGATGACAAGTAGGGTATTGATGATTTGAAAAGATACCTTCAAAATTCCTTTCAAACTAAGGATCTGGGTAAACTTCATTATTTCTTGGGTATTGAGGTAGCACGATCTAAAGAAGGCATTAGTTTATCACAGAGGAAGTATGTGTTGGATATTTTGGAAGAAACTGGCTTGTTAGGATCTAAACCAGTGGAGACTCCTATGGATCCTAATGTCAAATTGTATGAAGATCAGGGGGAGCTGTTGTCTAATCCTGAGAGATATCGTCGTTTGGTTGGTAAACTAAATTATCTCATAATTACTCTCCCAGATATATCATTTGCAGTTAGTGTTTTGAGCCAGTTTATGAAAGATCCTCGCCTTCCACATTGGGAGGCAGTTATTCGAATTGTGAGGTATCTTAAAGCACATCCAGGCCTTGGTCTTTTGTATAAAGCTAATGGTCACCTACGGGTAGAAGCCTACACTGATGCTGATTGGGCTAGATCACCGTCAGATAGAAAATCCACTACTGGTTATTGCACTTTTCTGGGAGGAAATTTGATTACTTGGAGAAGTAAGAAACAAACTGTTGTTGCCAGGTCTAGTGCAGAGGCTGAGTATAGAGCCATGGCACACACATCATGTGAGCTTATGTGGATTAAGCATTTACTTAAGGAATTAAGATTTGTTGTGAAGCTACCTATGACTATGCATTGTGATAATCAAGCAGCAATTTACATTGCCTCCAATCCTGTATTCCATGAGCGAACCAAGCATATTGAAGTAGATTGTCATATTACTCGGGAGAAAGTAGAAGATGGTGTAATTGCTACTCCATATGTTTCTACAAGAGTCCAAATTGTTGATATGTTTACTAAAGCCTTATGTAAAACTCGTTTAGGTTTATTATGTAACAAGCTAGGATTGTATGATATATACTCTCCAGCTTGAGGGGGAGTGTTATGAGTAATAGGGGCAAAATAGTAATATCATGTACATTATATATAAATAATATTTTATGTGTTAGGGTTCACTTATCAAACCCAAAACACTTTCACAGTAATCATCACCCATATTGCCATTTAGAAATATGATTGGAAACTGTTATTGTTGCCGATCGGTTACCTTATAAACTATTGAGAAATGCCTTATGGCTTCTAGAACCTTCTCGGGGAAACTTTCTAGAATAATTCCTATCTATTCCACCACTTGAGAACAATAGGGATGTGACTGTTGTTGAATTTGTTGTCAAAATAAACGAACCATGAACGTGCAAATTCCTTGTTTTGATGAAGAAGTATTTTTTACCATGCTTGCATGGATGTAGTCATAGGAACAAAATTGAACAATTTGAATGGACTTTTTTGGAATTTCAATTTCTAAAATATCAGATGGGTGAGTAAATGTTACAAATTGATTCAGCCATTCAGCGTGTTAGGGTCATATTTTATATGTAATTTGGTTAATCCTTTTGCAAAACGCACTTTACTTATAAATTTGGTATATCTAAGTTGAGTTTAATACACATTAGGTGGTTGTATTAAAGACATGAAGATTGATCCAAGAAATAAGTAAAGAAAAGATATTTTACTGAAGCTTGACAGATAGCTCGACAGATGACATCTATCGAGATTTACTGAGCAAGCTCGACACCAGCTTAATCTATCGAGCTTTACGAATTCAATATTTCCATATATGAATTTCGCCTCATGTTGATGTATTTGTTTAGGGTTTCTTTTCTCACAATCCTAGACATATATAAGGCTTATTTTAAAAGCCGTTATACACGGATACAGAGACCAAGAGAGACCAAGAGCTTTATTTTCTCTGTGAGAAGCTAGTGCGTTTGTACGCTATAAGGTTTTGTAACCAAGTGCTTCTTGATCTTCATTGTTGATAAAATGAAGAACTTTGCAGCCAACAACATTCATTCAAGTTGCAAGAGTTAGTCACGCACTGGAATTCGTGTGAAAGGTTAGTCGCAAATTGGGGATTTATGCGTCAAGGGAAAAAAGGCTACTATAAGATCAAGTCCAATTGGGTATTGGAGTAAGGGTTTAACTGTAGGTTAGTATTTCGAGATAGGCCAAGGTAGTGGTAAGATTCCTTATACTTATAACCGCTTGATTGTTGATTAATGGATTCTTAGGAGTAGTGACTTTAGAATCACCTGGTGGGGTTTTACCTTGCGAGAGGTTTTTCGCATTTGTCAACAAATCACCATGTCAATTTAATTTCCATTGCATTTAGTTTAATTGGTGATTTGTTCGTACCTCCACGATTTGCATGCAATTTAACCTAATTAATTAACTTGGGTAATTGAATTAATTAACTGGGATCAATCTATCTTAACCCAACAAGTGGTATTAGAGCATGGTTCTTCTTATACTTCTTCTTCCAAGAACCTGCTCACTCGTCGTGGTTCTTCTTCTACTTCTTCTTCTTCCCTTTCTATCCCTGATAGAGTTAGGTTCCATTATGCGGACTCCCAAAAAGACTTCATTGAGAAATTTTGTAACCGGGCGATTCATTCAGAGCGCCAAGTCATTCTGTCGGACTTTCTAAACACACATCTTCCCAGTGCATTTAGCTTTTGGGGTTAGGGATCTCTCTGTGAAAAACCCCCAAGGTGTCCCAGCATGTTTATGCAGGAGTTTTACTCTAACATACATGCCATTGATACCTCTATGCCTCAGTTTTCTACAGTATTCAAAGGAACATGTATTGTAGTTACTCAAAATTCATTTTCGAGGTACTACATGTCCCTAGGGTAGCTCATTTGGACAATCCTAGTCACACTCGTCTACGTACCATCTCTTGTGACGAGTTGGCCTTACTTTTCTTTGAAAAGGCCATGGTGTGGGGAGATACTCTAAATTTCTCTACAACCGAGTTTGCTAAGGGTCCAAGGATCCTTAATATGGTGATGACCTTTGTTCTAACACCACAGTCACATTGTAACACCATCATTGAGCCTGGTGCTCATTTCCTTCTTTCTCTCTTGGAAGATCTCTCTATAGACATTCCTTCACATATTATAGTATTTATGATAGATTTTTATCGAGACATTGCCACGCATGATAAACTAATTTTTCCTTCAGTTATCTCACGCATTCTCACACACTTGCACGTCACCATTCTTTTCTATCCACTCTTTTACAGCATGGGTGCCATTAGCAAGGAATCTATTCAAAGGAGTGATGCATATTTGGCAGCCACATGTGGAGCCTACTCTAGCTCAGCAGGATGAGGCTACTTTTTGTGCAATACAGGATGCTGCTTATGCCTCTCGACCTTCTTCATCTTTTGCTCATTCTTCCTCTTCTAGAGTAGAGGCATCTCTTGCTGCCATTATGGACCAGCTTCAGCATATGCATGCTTCTTTTGGTAGTTTTCTTGACCATATTTCTGATGAGATGAGTTAGATGAACACCAGAATCAGTCGCATCGCTCACCGGCAGTCTCGTCTAAGTGGCTTTGCTCCTTCTCCCTCTCCCAAGCTTGCTAAGGACTCTTCTGATGGTGGAGATGATGATGATGATGATGATGCTTCTGGCTTTGAGTATGATGCTGAGATGACTCCCTCTCCTTGATTCACCCTTTGTTACTCGTAACAAAAATGTGGAGTGGTTTTGATTATGAAAGAGTAGTCACTTTGATAGGGGAAGAGCTAGCTAGCATAGAGATACATTAGCTAGGGGGAGAGTGTTTTGAGAGATGTAGTGAGGTTTTTATGTATCATTCTCATTACATGTACCTTGGTCTTGTGACCTTTACATATATTGTTGTACTTCTTCTATTTATATATATATATATATATATATATATGATGATGATGTATGTTTCTTCACCTTTATCTTACACGTGTTGTCTCTTTCCTCTCTTTATACACATGTCTTTTCTTTTATATAACTTGTCTTTATTTCACACTTGATGCCTTGATGGATCTTGTTTAAGTGTTTCAAATAAGACAGGTTGCAAGCCTTTCATGCCGTGATCTCTTTTCTTGCAAAATTTTTCAAGAGCTCATTGTAGTTGTTAGGCTTATGTAATTTTGGTTTTTATAGTAGTTATGGAGATTGTTGCTTTATTCTTCTCTCATAATTATACTTGTGGTTTTGTCACAAATTGCCAAAAGGAGAGATTATGAGGGTTATATTTTATATGTAATTGGCTAATCATTTGTCAAAACACACTTTACTTGTAAATTAGGTAGATCTAAGTTAGGTTTGATACACATCAAGTGGTTGTATTAAGGACATGAAGATTGATCTAAGAAACAAGCGAAGGAAAGATATTTTACTGAAGCTCGACAAATAGCTTGACAAATGGCATCTATTGAGATTTACTGGGCAAGCTCGACACCAACTCGATACCAGCTCGACAAATAGCTTGACAGATGGCATCTATTGAGATTTACTAGGCAAGCTCGACACCAACTAGACACTAGTTCGATCTATCAAGCTTTACGAATTCAGTATTTCCAGATCTGAATTTTGGCTCATGTTGATATATTTGTTTAGGGTTTCTTTTCTTACAACCCTAGACATATATAAGGCTTATTTTAAAAGCCGTCACACACAAATACAGAGACCAAGAGCTTTATTTTTTCTATGAGAAGCTAGTGCGTTTGTACGCCATAGGATTTTGTAACCAAGTGCTTCCTGATCTTTATTGTTGATGAAGTGATGAACTTTACAGCCAATAACATCCATTTAAGTTGCTGGAGTTAGTCAACTGGGATCCGTGCGAAAAGTTAGTCACAAATTGGAGATTTGTGCATTAAGGGAAAGAAAGCAACTACAAGATCAAGTCCAACTAAGTATTGAAGCAAAGGTTCAACTGTAGGTTGGTATTTCGAGATAGGTCAGGATAGTGGTAAGATACCTTATATTTGTAACAGCTTGATTGTTAAATAGTGGATTTTTGAGAGTGTTGACCTTAAAAATTACCTGATGGAGTTTTTGCCTTGCGAGACGTTTTTCCTATTTGTTAATAAATCACCGTGTCAATTTAATTTCTGCTGCATTTAGTTTAATTTGTGATTTGTTGATGCCTCCATGATTTGCATGCAATTTAACTTAATTAATTAATTTAGATAATTGAATTAATTAACCGGGGTCAAGCTATCTTAACCCAACACAGGGTACAAAATGATTTCTGCATAGAACTTTATTGACTTTAATTGGATGGGTTAAAAAATAATTTTCTGTAAGATGGAAAGTTGTTTTAAGTATTTTCGATTTTGAAATTGAATACATTAAAGGCTGCCAAAATTCAATCTCTGATTATCTTACCCGTGAATTTATGCAAAGTAATTATGTTAGATAAAAAAATCCAAGAAGTCCTCAAAAGCGAAGCTTAGCAAACCAAAAGTACCTAAGCTTATTTCCCCAAGGACTTACAATTATTGTGTTTTATTTTTATTATTTTTTTCAGTTGTATGTTTCAAGTCTTGCTTACATGTAAAATGGTTTTTTTTTTTTTTTTTAACGAAGTCTTTGTGACGGTTTCATGATGCTCTCACAAAAGTATGCGCTCAGAGTCAAGAGGGGACAAAGACTTAAGATCACGTAAAAGAAGAGAAGAAGAAAAAAACTGTCGAATAAGTAATAACTTATCATGCACAAAGTTGAACCAAATATTAAAATCAATCAATGGCAATTCTGCAAATTGCTTCAGAAGCTCAAATCCAACATAATATTAGCTTGGACAACGAAGAAAACAACCAAAATGAAAGGGGCTTTAGGTTGAAACTTTCATATATAATGTGGGAAGGCGATAGATAATAAAATTGCTTTTGAGTAGAATTAGTTGATGCTGCCATTTTTAGGTTGCAGCTGGTTTTGTGTTAGCATTTTTGGACATTTTATGCTAAGAATACATATTTTGAGTAATTGTAAAACTCGACGTTACCCATTACATTGTGTGGGATTGCTGCTCCGGTTAATGGTAATTTTTGGAATCTCACAGCTCACTCTAGTACTGTTGGGCTAATTGTGAAGAGGGTGTTTGATAAAGTAGTTTGAGTAATGTTGTTTGTGTTAGAGATATATATTAGACATATTGGCCCAATGTAATAGGCCCAAGCCCACTCCTACTTGTATTAGTAGTCTAGGGTTTAGTTGCCTATATATACTCATGTTAGGGTTCATTGTAACATAGGTTATTGTACTACACTCTTACACAATAAAGATGTAGCCCTTAAGGGATTCTTCCGTGGATGTAGGCCGACAAGGCTGAACCACGTAACCTTCGTGTTCTCAGTGTTCCTATTCTATGCTTCCCCTTCCGCATTCACTCTAGCAAATACAACATGATATAACACATCGCGTTGCCAATAATATTATATTTAACATGGTATCAGAGCCAAATTTCGTTCTTGGCATCAAATAAACATCTCTACACAGCAAAGAAGATTCTCGTGTGCACACCATCATCTGAAGTCACACGTATTTGTCTGCTGATTTAGACACCACGGCATATCGCAGCCACCATGGCTCAGTGCAGTGTCCAAGATCCACAAATCCAAGCAAACCGTGACTTAACTTATCAGATCTGCGCAAATCCAAGCTTCGCCTGATGAAACCAACACCACAAACGTGCTCCACGACCTCCAGCGACCATAACCCAGAAATCCAGTCAGCCAACGAACTTCCACGCGCCTCCACGCGCAGCAGTTTGCTCCGGGAAATCTCCCACGCGCCGCCTCAGATTCATGAGTTCCAGATCGTCTTCTTGGTACTCGCGCCGCACTTTCGGCCTCCACGTCCACTGATCTACGGAACTTGAGATTCTGGCCCTCATCTGACAATACACGCGCCTCCACGCGCCTCCCTAGTTTCTGGCTTCTCCTCCACGCGCCGGTGAATATCGCATGCTCCTGCCACGCGCCGAAAAACTGCTACTGATGTCATCTGACGTCATTGATGACGTCATTACTCCACGTTAGCAGCCACGCAAGCAAAAGCCACGTCAGCCCTAGACACGTCATCAGCCACGTCAGCAGTGTCTCCTCGTCAGCACCACGTCACCTAGCTGACCGTTGACCCGGACCGACCCGACCCGGACCACCCGGATCTGACCCGTGAGCCCTGACCGTTGACTTTGACTGGATCCTTTGACTTTTGCGTTGACTTTGACAAAAAGTCAAAATTCCTAAAAATGACTTATCTTGCTTAGTTTTTCGCGTAGATTCCGATTATGGACTCCGTTTCTTCATTTGAAACTCCAAAATTGGTCAATTGGCATATTCTTCATTGTGGTTTCTTCAAAGGCATTCTTCAAAGCATCTCCAAGTGATCTTCTCATGCTTATCCAACCTCAAGCCTTCATCAAGATTTCGCCTTGAGTTTGAGGGAGAGTATTAGAGATATATATTAGACATATTGGCCCAATGTAATAGGCCCAAGCCCACTCCTACTTGTATTAGTAGTCTAGGGTTTAGTTGCCTATATATACTCATGTTAGGGTTCATTGTAACATAGGTTATTGTACTACACTCTTACATGATAAAGATGTAGCCCTTAAGGGATTCTTCCGTGGATGTAGGCCGACAAGGCTGAACCATGTAACCTTCGTGTTCTCAGTGTTCCTATTCTATGCTTCCCCTTCCGCATTCACTCTAGCAAATACAACATGGTATATCACATTGCGTTGCTAATATTATATTTAACAGTTTGTAATTTTTCGAAATACGTATATATGAAAAAGTGTATAAAAATGTATATAATCACTATAATATTATTTAAAACATGAAAATGTGAGTTTGAGCTTGCTCACCAAACAGGCCGAAATCTTTAACTAAAGAACATGAAAAAGGGATTCAATGACATATAGAGAAAATAACAGTGGAAGAAGAGGAAAATAACATAGCGGAAGAAATAAGTGGTTGACAGCTTGAAGCATTTACTACAAATTTAGTACATATTGTGTTTTTATTGCGCTGAAAAGCATGTCAAAATTAACAAGCTATTTTCCTAACTAATTGCACCATTGTAAATCCCAAAATTGAGCCGAAAGTGCTTATAAATCGCAAAATTTTCAAGAGCCTTGAAGTGGCTTAAGAGACTTGGTTTTGGGATTGGCGACCCAACTTGTGAAATTGAAAGCTAGCAAGGAGAAATTAGTCTCATTACATGTGCTACACACGTGAGGCTTTTTTTAGCCAAAAAAAAAAAAAATTTTTTTTATTTTATATATATATAATTTTTTTTTTGAAAATCTAATTTATAAGTGTTTTTTTTTTTTGAAAATGAATCTACTTTATAAATGGATAAAACAATTTGAAAATTTATAAGAGAGTAGTCCTATTTTTTAGGTAATATTTTAGTGAGAGTTAGAGTTGCATTTTTACCAAGTTGTCATTTTATTTTGTTTCTACTTAAACATAGAGGTGTAGAGGTATTTTTGAATTTAAAAATGAGAAATTCAAATAAGAGAAGCTCCTTAAATAGTAGTATAGATGATTAGTAAAATTGGTTGCTAGCAGGAGTAAGGAGTTCGGATACATCCAGGGACGGAGCCATTCTTTGGCTTTGGGGAGCAGTGACCGCCCATAAAATTTGGGAAAAAATTATTAGTATGTATATGTGTAAGTAATAATTTAGCAATTTAGTTCAATAAAATTACACTTACCCCCTTAAAAATAGCAAACCCAAGAATATAAGCCCCATAACAAAATCAACAATAAGGAAGTTACAAAATTTAGCCTAATCTACCAATTTTACCAAAAAAAAATGCCCAGCCTTTCAAAAATTTTGAAACAAAACTATTCTGTGAATTTAAATTTTCAATCCTTCCATCAAATTCTCAAAAAGAAAAGGAAAAAAAAAAAAAAAAAAAAACCCTAATAGCCTGTTTGGAAGTTTAGAGAGGGAGGAGAGTAGAGGGGATGAGAGTAGAGGAGAATAGTTATTTTCCACATTGTTTTGATGTTTTTAAAATTAGTAAAGGGGAATGGAGTAATTAGCAATTCCTCTTGTTTGGTTTTTTAAAAATTAAGATGGAGGTAAGAGGAAATAATTTAAATAGACAAATTTACCCTTATTTGAAAATGGACTTGTAACATTTGGTCTATGATTAATTTGTTAGATTAAATAATTATTTAATCAACATTCTTATTTCATCAATTACTACTAATAAAAGTATAAAACTACTATTAACTATTATAAAATAATTTTTATTACTTCGCCGACCAAACCTCCGACAAAGACGGCCTTTATAGCCGACTCAAATTGCTACAGAGACAAATCAATTTCATCGACATACAGGGGGAGTACGTGAAGGACAAGCAGAAGAATTTGAAGCAAGAGTTGCTGTGAGCTTAGGAAGAGGTGAAGCAGATCCAATCGGTGCCGCTCGTGATTGGACAGTTATGGTGATGGTGGATCAGAACAACGGCATCGTAGAGTCAACCACCAGATTGAATTACTATGTTCGGATCCTTAGAACCATCAATCGCGAGCTGTTGAAGCCATCGGCTTCGGTTGCTTTGCACCGTCACTTTAATGCCCTCGTCGACGTGTTGCCACCTGAAGCCAATTCGAGTATCTCACTCCTCAGCCAGTCTGAGAAGCCTGATGTTACCTATAAAGTATAATACTTTTCCAACTGATTCACTTCTTTTCTTTTTGGTATTTTTCTTGGGAAACAAACGGAGTGTAGTGTAAATGTTGTTTGATCAGGGGTGTAGTGTTAGTGAAACAGTGACATTCTTTTTTTTTTTCCGTTCACCTTAAATTTTCTCAAGAAACAAACAAAGTTTATTTATATAATCAATTTGTAATTTTGTTAATTTATAAAGGGTAAATTGGAAAATTCATCTGGTCAATAATTTATCTACTCTACTCTCCCTCCAAATCTCTCCAATTTGGAGGAATTAAAAATGAGGGGTTAGAGGTGGTTGAAACCCCTCCAAACCCCTTCAAATCCCTCCCCTTCTTTCTTTAAAAAACTTACAAACAAGGTAATTTACTTACTCTCTCTCTCTCTCCATCTACTCTACTCCCCCTCATTTTTTAAACTTCCAAAGAGGCCATAAATGAGAGAGACGCTGAACTGTAGCACAACTTGGCAGCAGATTGAACACACTTCTAGCACAACACATATGACAAAGCTGCACTTCAGCCTCTAAATCTAGTATTTCTATCTCTCTCTCATTTGAGCTGGAGATCTCTATCTTTTCACTTTCTCAATTCCCTTTTACTATACGAAATAGAGAAGAGAGAGGGGCAGAGGGCTTAATGCCTCTATCTTTCTCTCTTTCTCTATTTCAATAATGACTCATGTGTTGTGCAGTGAGTCTGTACATTGAAAGATATTTTCTCTGCAATAAAAATAAAAAAACTAGTTGATCAAATGTGTCCAAAATTGCAGTTTGGATAAAAATTTTCACCTACGTTCCTGCAACTATTTAAGTATAGCAATAAATACATGAGGGATCTGATTATGTTAGTGGGTGACTTTTATTATTATTATAATATGTTTATATAAATTGAATTTTTTTTAGCCACAAATGATGCAAAATAGATAAATAGTACAGTTTGTTAATACTAATTGAAATTTTATAACTTTCTCAATTTTTTTTTTTGAAATTTCATAATAATTTTCTTTTTATACTATAGTCTCCCCTAATTTGGAATCCTAGCTCCATCCCTAGATACATCTATATTACTTAGGGTAGAGGGTTCTGTAAGGGTAATGTAATGTATTACAACTATTCTCACTAGTAGATTCTGTTGGGGTTTATGCCCTAAAATCCAATTTATTGACATGTCAATGATTAAATTGTTTAATTATATGAGACTATTTATTAATGAACTAATGTGACATTATCTTAGTCCATGAGATGCATAGTATGTGATTTATGTGATTTAGTCACAGAAGATATAAATCACAAGTTCTTTGTAAACTCAGAATTTTAGTTCGTAGTCGGTGATGAAATTGGGAATTTCATCTACGAAGACTATAACATATCAACTAAGATGATTTGTCTTGATCATGGAAGTGGAGACTTCTATTTGATATGTTGATATGTTTTAAGAGTTAAGACAAATTGAACTGGACCGCTGTGAGATTTATTATTCTCCTAACGACTGTCAAATGAATAATAAATTTCACGACTTCTATTTGCATCAACTCTAAATCTTGAGAGAATAATAGACTTGATCATAAGATGTAGGTTGCTTTGATATATTAGGAGTGAGATCTATGAGTCACGATCAAAACCTCAGTATGTTGGGCAGCCACATTTAGTGTTGACGGAACATATATTTTCAAGATGGAATTCATAATTTCTTAACGGAGATATAAAATATTCCATTGAGATAAGTTTAATGAGATTGGTTATTCAGAGTGTTGGGCCCAACCACTTTAGTAAGGTGTTACTAAAGTATATATTTATGAAATTGGATTTCATAAATATATGATGAATAACGTAAAGGATTAAACTGGGTACTCAAGGATTAAGATGTAGTAACTTTTAAAGTGGCAGTCAACTTTCATGACTTTGTATTACTACGAATATTTTAATGAAGGGGTTGCGTGTATAATAAAGTCTTGGGATATAATTTATTAATAAGGTCTAGAGTACAATTATATTCTTATAGTGATATTGAATATAATTAATGGTAACTTTGAACTTGTCAAGAGTTGATAGAAAAGCCCAAGGCCCATTGAAGCTAGTGTCTTATTGGTCCCTTTTGGTCTCACTCCAAGCCACACACTAAAGCCCAATTGGAAAGGCCCAATAGGCCGGTCCAATTAGATAATCAGTTAGTTATAAAAGGAAAAACATACAAAATTTTTTTATAAAAAAAAAAAGAGAAAAAATACATCATTGTGAAGTGGTGTGCATGTGTGAGTGAAGCCAGTCAATTATTCTCCCTTAGAAATTGATTGAGAGACCACACTTTTTAGGCGTAAAGTGAAATTGGAGTGAAGATTAAAAGTGTTCCCAAGTACTTCTAATCTTTTTTTGAATTTCATCGCACCAAGGTACGCAATTTCGTTCTAAAATTCTAAAATTTACATAGTGCATGTTATCAATCATGAATGAAATAGATCCATGTTTGTTGCTTCCGCTGTGTATTTTGTATGAGATACAAAACCAGATTTTCCAACAATTTCATTGATGTCATAGGCTTAGAGAGCTTTTTACTTGTTTTGAGTTTTATCTTTGTAAACACATCTTCATGTTTGGATGTGTGCGTATGTTTGTAAAATTTGTTGTTGTTTGATGTGTAAATCCATACATTAAGGGTCTGTTTAGTTGGTTGAGTGGAAAAGTGGGAGGATAGAAAATAAAAAATAACAAAAAAGTTTATAAGCTTCACTTATGTTGTTTGGTTTGAGAGAAAAAGTGGAAAAATAAAAAATATAGTTAGAACACTTTCATGCCCCTAATAGATAAAAAAAAAAAAAAAAGAGAGTATCAAATAAGAAAAAAATACGGATGAACAAAAATTAAAAGCACCAAAAAGTACAGAAAAGGACAAAAAAAGCTAGAGAAGTAAATTTAAAAAAATAGAGGAAAACGACAAAAAAAACTAAAGGAGATTAAAAAAAGTAGAAGGACAAAAAAACTAAAGAAGGAAATTTATTATAAAAAAAAAAAAAGAAAAAGAAAAGAAATAGTTGACACGTAAAACATGACAAAACGTGTATAAAAAAAATATGACAAAACCAAAAAGAAAGCAGGAAAGAAAAAAAAAATGTAGACACTGTGAACAGTAAAAACCTAGCACGTTAGCAGGGTGGAGTTTTTTGTCCAAAACACTCGAGCCTCACCAAATATTTTTTTTTTCTCCCTTCCTTCTAACTAAACACCCACTAAAAACATCATTTCTCCAGTTTTCTCTCCTTTTTTTTTTTTTTTTTTTTTTTTCATCTCACCAAATATTTTTTTTTTCTCCCTTCCTTCTAACTAAACACCCACTAAAAACATCATCTCTCCACTTTTCTCTCCTTTTTTTTTTTTTTTTTTTTTTTCATCATCCCTCTTTCACCTCTAACCAAGCATACCCTAAGCCCTAAGGCTTCGTTTGAGAGTTCATAAAAAAATATAATGAAATTGAATGTGTTTAAGTATAGGAAATGAATGGAAAGGAAAGAAAAGAAATGGAGTAAAATTAGGTAACCTTATTTGGTTGTTTTAAAATAAAAGAATGGAAATATATAAAATATAAGTAATCTTATTTGGGAATAACATAAAAGGAAAGGAATGAAATCATTTTATGACAAAATTACTATTAGACCTTTATTTTAAAATAAAAGGCTGAATATATAGAATTTTTTTTTATTTTTTTTAGAGGAAACTGAAATTCCACTCAATAGGAAGAGAACCAGAGTACAATGCATACAAAAATAATAGAAAAACAAACATAAATAGCAGAAAGCAAGATCCCCAAACAAGAGGTACATAGCACCAACTTAGACCATAACCCTAGACCTCGCTAAAATTGTTCCCTTCATTTCTAGCAAGGTCTGCTATCTAGTCTGGTATATTTGCATATAAAGGTATATTTAGAGTTTTAGTGAAAAATTCATTAAATCTAATTTCATTCCTTTTAATTCTTCTCAATTTTGGAGGGAATGAAAATTTAAGATTTTAAGAGAATATAGAAGAATGAGTGTTTTCCTTATTTATTCCATTCCCTTTCACTAACAATCCCAA
This sequence comes from Lithocarpus polystachyus, assembly GCA_033629205.1. Lineage (NCBI taxonomy): Eukaryota > Viridiplantae > Streptophyta > Magnoliopsida > Fagales > Fagaceae > Lithocarpus > Lithocarpus polystachyus. The sequence continues at coordinate 25,179,434 of CM066172.1, forward strand.
ATAAGGAAATGAACTTTTTATTCCCTTCATTAAAACTTTCAAACAAAGAAAAAGAAGAATATTCTAAAATTATTCTTTCCATTCTATTTTATTCCATTATCCCAAAAGAGGGCTAAATTAACAGGGTAATAATTAATTGGTCTTAATTAAGTAAGTAACCTTTTAATTGGTAGTTAGCCATAATTTGGGGTATAAACCTTTTTTTAAAAAAAATTTAAAAAGTGTTACTTTCTCAAGTAACTTTGCTTTTCTTCTTCTTTTTTTTTTTAAAAAAAAATTTATTCTTAAATAATGACTTCATTTTTATTTTTGTATTCCTTATTTAATATTAGGTCTCATTGTACTCCTGGCTATTTAGTTGATTGATAAACACATTTACCTAACTGACAAATGCATAAACCCTGAATTTAGACGATAGAAGCTTTTGACATTTTAAATAAAAATTATAAAAAGGTTTTATGCATTTGTCCAAGGTTTGTGGTCTACAATATTAAATTAGGGGCACATTATGTTACAATATTGTTATTAGACAAATTGGATTGATTTGAAAACTATTAGTTGTAAAGCTGATTGCATTATTGTTAACTTTTACGTTTAATAGAATGAAGTTTCAAAGTTATAAATATAAAATGATATATATATAATAAATAAATAAAAATTTGAAAATTTTATTGAAAAAAACACCCTTTGAGCAAGCGACCCTTGTACTACCTTTTCGCTGGTTTCTTTTGACACACAACAAAGTTGGAAGCCAAACAAAAATTGATCGTGACAATCTATTTCAATTACTTACAGCCACTTATTATAGTGTCGGTGCCACTTGCGATGCCGGCATTATTTTATTGATGAGCTGTTTTGTTGGTCCCTTACCAGCACAACTGTACTCACGAAAAAAGTAAAGTGATCGCTTACTCAATTCAAGAGTAAAACAAGTATTAGAGTCTAACTTGGTTTGGTGAGAGCTTCAACTACTGCAAAGGCGGTAGTTGCAAAGGCGGTAGTTGAAGCTCTCACCAAACCAAATTACTCTAATACTATTGTCTCTGGCCTTTTTGATGATTGCAGACAGGTACTTAGTAGTTTTAACCAAGTGCGTATTTAGCATATTTTTCGAGAAGCTAATATGTGCGCTGATCAGCTTGCTAGACTAGACTCTTTACAAGCTTCTGAGTTTGTTTTATTTCCCTGCCCTCCTTTGGATATTAAGGACGCCTTTGAGGCTGAGAGCCTGGGCTTGTACTCCAACAGGCTTTGTCCTGTTTTTGATTGCTCTTAGTTGCTTTTAATATATTCCCTTTTTTACCAAAAAAAAAAAAGAGTAAAAAGAGTCATGACTTGACTGTTTTTGTAACTTTATTTGTAAAATTGAAAATAATTTGTGAAAACTAATTAAAAATATACAAAATACTGTTTTTGATTTCTAATTTTTAAAAGTAAATTAAAAAATATTTAATTTAATAAATTTGTCTTATTTAATGAGTTATTATTAGAATTCAAATCTTACTAACAATATATTTCAGTATTTTTTATTTTTTTCTTTAAAAAATTATTTTTTTTAATTTAAACTAATCAAATATGTTTTTGATTTAAAAAATAAAATAAAATTGTTTTTTTTCTTTGTATTCCTAAAAATAAGTGCCGGTTAGGCATATATATAAAAACACATGTTTTTAATTTTTTAAATAACATTACATGTATTTTTATATATTTTTTTACTCATATTTTTTAAAAAATTAAAAACTATTGATTAAACATAAATATAAAAAATGCGCAAATCTTAAAAAAAATACTAAAAAGAAAATTTTGGCTTTTTTTTTTTATAAGAATTTTTTATTGTTTTCATTGGCTGCCCAGCTGGGTTGGGATTTCAGAACTCGTACGGCTAAAACTTAAAAGTGACATAACATTTGAGAGGTTTTTGTTTTTATCTTCTGGTGAGCTGGCACTACATGCAGCAAGTTGGTGGGGTAGGTACGGTGTGGAAGGTCACAGTCAAACAGTAAAGAGTACTGTTTACAGCTCATAATAATACATAATTGAAACTTGAAATTAGCTCTCAACAGTTAATTGTGTGTTTGTACTTTTATAATTCATTTTCACCTCAAACGGTTTAACGATAATAATTGAGTTTTTTACAAACGAAGAATATGCGATTTTGCCTCAAAGTAGATAGAGTTCTATTATAATTATGTCTAATTAGAAAAATCATACTAATAGCTCCTCTATCCATTTTTTGTTTACCAAACAAAATTTGAAATTATGTTTTAAATAAAATAATTATGAAATTATATTTAATAATTTCATAATTATAATTAAAAAATTAAAAACCATAAAGCTTTGTTATGTAACTTTTTTATGTTCAGAAGTTTGTCTATAGAAACAACTGGAATGACCCTTTTTCCAAACCGTTCATATCAACTTGTGTGTGTTTGAGAATAGAGATAGAGAGAGATGGATTCCATTGGAGCAGCTGCTAAACTTCATGTAGTTTGCGTCCCAACTCCAGTTCAAGGCCACATAACTCCAATGCTAAAGCTAGCCAAACTCCTCCACCACAAAGGGTTTAACGTAACTTTTGTAAACACAGAGTACATTCACAATCGCTTACTCAAGTCTAGAGGCCCTAATTCCCTTGATGGCTTGCCGGACTTTCACTTCGAAACTATTCCCGATGGCCTCCCACCATCAGACGAAAATGCCAGGCAAGACTTTCCCTCTCTTCTTGAATCCCTCCCAAAGACTTGCCTAGTCCCACTTTGCAACCTCATTACCAAACTCAACGACACTTCATCTTCAAATGTGCCTCCTGTTACCTCTATTGTCTCTGATGGTTGTATGTCCTTCACTCTTGATGCTGCTGACAAGTTCGGAATTCCATGTGTGCTTTTCTGGACAACTAGTGCTTGCGGTTTCTTGAGCTATATGCATTTTCGCCATCTGGTTGAACGAGGTTTAGTACCCCTCAAAGGTATAATTTAAATCTTCAAATTCATTCTATTTTTAATTTTTAATTTTATTTTATGTTTTTTTAAAGATGATTCGTTTTTTTTTTTTTTTAAGAAAAGGGAATTTCCCTTTCGAAGGAAAAAAAAAAAAAAGGAATTAAAAGATTTAAATAGAGATCATTTCCCTTATTATGTATTATTATAAAAGTTTTTTTTTTTTTTACAGTTACAATATGATATTAATCTTGTTACTCTAATATTTTTTTTCTCTAAATTTCTAAGAATTTTGTATATAAAAATGTGCCAAATAAGTTACAAGACTCTTGACATTATTTATATATATAATTAAAATCATCCTTCTAAGAAAATGTAATTAGATTTTGAATTAGATTTTTATTGTTGTTTTATTTTATGTCATATGTCTTATTAAATTTTTTTTTTCTAAATAAATTAATAAAATGTAAAGGACAAAAAGCACAATATAAATAAATTATAAAAAATTTAATAAACAAAAATAAAAATAAAAAGTAAACTCACGTGTATATAATAAAAAAAACAACGAAATAAAAGTAGAAAGTAAAATTCATGTATCTATATTCTATACTATTAATAATAAGATTTTCTGTTTGGGTTTTAATGTTTATGTACTAAAATATTTTTACATAAATTTTTAAATTTTCTAAAATATTTATATCTTTTAGTTAAATAATTTTCAATTTAAAAAGCATAAGTTGATTAAAATGGTAAATTATTATTATTTTTGAATTCCTAAATTTTAGACTTTCAAATTTTTATCAAGATTCTAAAAATTAGAACATTATCTTTATTTCACTCATAAATATTATTTCACCAAATTCAAAATAAAAAATAAAAAAAGTCTTATTACATGCACAAAGAATGTATCAATGTGTGTGTGTGTATATATATATATATATATATATATCTCTCTCTCTCTCTCTCTATCTGTGTAATTGTAAGCATAGATTATACATTTATACTGTAGTATAAGATGATGTGAGACAAACGAATGGCAAACTAGTTTACAAACGTTTTAAAAACTGTTAGTGTGGTATGGTCCACATAAGCTATTAATAAATTACTGAAGTACACATCATATAATTAAAATAAACCTAATGATATTTTTAAAAACTTATTTAAAAAGAATTAAATCTGAAAAATAAAACTTTGCACAAACTGTCCCTCTCCTCTCCTTCTTTACTCTGTCATCCGGTGGTGACTATGTCTACGGAGGAGACCTCCACGGCTCCACCTATCATGTTGCTGAATAGTAGTTGAAAAAATTTCTTTTGTTAAATTGTTTTACACAAAAGAGAAGACAAATACAAACCGGGTTTTTCTCTTAACTACTTTGACAGCATGACAATTATAATTGGAAGTCTTCTCTCTAGAGGAATACAAATGGATTTTGAATTTTGCACACCTGAGTTTGTAAAATCTGTAAAATATGAGTTTGTAAAATAGTCTAGACTCTCTAAAACCCATATGGGTCTATGGAGAAAATATTACAACTGGGTTTGTAAAATCCACGGGGGTCACTGAAGAAATACAAATGGATTTTTCAGTTTTGGAGTTAAGATTTTTAAAAATTATAATCAAGTTGTTAAATTTGAATATGAGCGGCGGTGAAAGTGGAGAGAAAAAGGGAGTATAAGGTGACATTTGGTTTGAGTGTTTTCATCACTCAATACTCAGTTTTCATCATTTAGTTGTAAAATGTTTTGTTTGGATGAGTTTTGAGTTATAGTTTTCATCACTCAGTTCTCTGATTTTTGAGTGATGAGTTATGAAAATTAAAAACACATTTTATCTCTTTTCAGTTTCCATAATTCATAACTCAATGACATTTTTGTAATTAAATATATCACTTTTTACTAATCAGCCGTTCTTTTTGACTTCTGAGGTTTTTTTTTTTTTTTTTCTTCTTCTCCTTCTTCTTGGTTCGGTCATCTGGTAGCTTTTTTTTCTTTTTCTTTTTTTTTTCTTTTTCTTAACTTCTTCTTCGTTGGTGACTGGTAGCTTTTTTGTTTTGTTTTTTTTTTCGTTGGTGAACTGGTTTCTTTTTTTTCTTTTTCTTTTCTTCTGATCCAGTTCGTCTTCTTCCTCTTTTTTTTTTTTTTTTTTTTTTTCATCCAGATCGTCTTCTTCCTTTTTTTTTTTTTTTTTTTTTTTTTTTTTCACTGGTTCGGGTGAGCTGGGTACTGAAAAAAAAAAAAAAAAACTAAACTGTACCAATGACAGATATGGGACCCACAAATAGTGTGAAAATAGTGAGTGATGGTAACTGAGTGATGATGTTGTTTGGGTGTAATATTTTAGAGTGATGAGTAATGAGTGATGAGTGATGGATGATGAGTGATAAAAATTGAGTGATGAGTGACCATTTTTTTAAACCAAACAAGGCCTAAATCTTCTGTCTCACTTTTCTTACTTCACTTTTTACTCCACCAATAAAAGCTTACCACGTGTTCACCTAATTAATTAAATACAATCATTATTGACTTATTAAACCCATCCTATTTACTGTCCAATTCATTTTTCACCCAGTTTTCTCAGTTTACTCTCTACAAATTTATTGTTTTGGGCCTTTTGGGCTAGTTCTTCCATCACTTGGGCCACAATGCCAAATTTGTGACCTTACAAAATATATATATAAAATAAAAATATAGGTTTTTTTTTTCTTATAAAGTGTACATGGTTTTTTAAATAGTTGGCTCACACATTACTCTTATCATTTATAAAAAGAAAGCATTGCTTCCCATCAAATTAAAAAAAAAAAAAAGGCATTACTCTTATCATATATTGACTCTGTTAACTCATAATTAGGAATAAGTGGATAGGTGGCGTGGATTGGTGACATATTTGATTTGTGGAGCATGAAGTGGAATAGAGGGAGTGGAACAAAGTTATTAAGTTTGAGTAGAATTTTTATTTCAGATAAAAAAATGTAAAAATAAAAAACCAAACAAACAAAATATTATTTAGTCTATATAATAATAGACGTGCATGGGAGATGCAATAATATGTTATGTACGTCAATTACACTTTATAATAGCCATCAAACTATCAAAAAAATTTCTTTCCTTTTCTATTATTGTTTTTTTTTTTTTTAATTGAATGTTACATTTTAGTACCACATTGGAGTAGGCTATTCACAATAATCAACCCTACTTTGGTGTGATTTACAGATGCGAACTATCTAACAAATGGATACTTGGAAACTACAATCGATTGGATTCCCGGGATGAAAAATATTCGTCTTAAGGATCTTCCAAGTTTTATTAGAACTACAGATGAGAATGACATCATGCTCAAATTCACAATCCGCGAAAGTGAGAGAGCTCCAAGAGCTTCAGCTGTCATTTTCAACACATTTGATTCATTTGAACAAGAAGTGTTAGATGCTCTATCTTCCATGCTTCCTCGTATGTATACCATTGGACCACTTATGTTGCTGGCTGATCAAATTAAGGACGATAACTTGAAATCAATAGGTTCCAATCTATGGAAAGAAGAATCGGGCTGTGTGGAATGGTTAAATTCAAAAGAACCCAACTCGGTAGTATATGTAAATTATGGTAGTGTAACTATCATGACACCTCACCAACTCATTGAGTTTGCTTGGGGGTTAGCAAATAGTGAAAAACCCTTCTTGTGGATTATAAGGCCTGATCTTTTGGGAGGCAATTCAGCTATTGTTCCTTCTGAATTTGTTACCAAAACAAAAGATAGAGGCATGTTAGCAAGTTGGTGTCATCAAGAACAAATCCTAAAGCACCCGTCAATAGGGTGTTTTTTAACACATAGCGGGTGGAATTCAATGCTTGAGAGTGTGTGTTGTGGAGTTCCAATGATCTCTTGGCCTTTTTTTGCTGAGCAACTGACAAATTGTCGATATTGTTGTGTTGAGTGGGGCATTGGGATGGAGATAGATAATAATGTTCAAAGAGATGAAGTGGAGAAGCTTGTTAGAGAATTAATGGATGGTGAGAAAGGAAAAGAATTGAAGAAAAAGGCAATGGAGTGGAAGATAAAGGCAGAGGATGCTACCAAACCTAGCGGTTCTTCTTATCAAAACATGGACAAATTGATTTCCGAAGTTCTCTTAGCTGGAAATGTTTGAACCAAACGAAGAAGACTTTCTAGTTTTCAATAAACTTGCACTCTCGGTCTCATCTACTACATCTAATCATCATAAATATTTATATTAAATCTCATTCCTTTTTATTGCAATAAATTTCAATAATGTGTTAGAACTCCTTTTCCTCTCCCTTGTGTGTGTGTGTTTGTTTCTCAAAAAAAAAAAAAAAAAAAAAAAAAAAAATTCAATAATGTGTAATTTGGTTAAATCAGTACTGTATTTTACACACACACTCTCTCTCTCTCTCTCTCTCTCTCTCTCTCTCTCTCTCTCTCTCTCTCTCTCTCTCTCTCTCTCTCTGAGAAAATGGGCATTTACCCTTAATTAGTAAACAATGCAACAATCTATCCCTCTTTTCAAACTATTTAGGGATATCTCCTTATTTTCGAACTCAATTTTTCAAATATCGATTTTTGCATATAACTTGTGAAAGTTCAAATAACGTATAAAACACTATGAACATTTAGACCCTCAAATTACAGGTTACCAGTTCTAGCTTTATATCAAACGATGTACGTGCGGAAAATGAACTAAAGTTTAAAACAGAATTGATAAAGAATCTAAGCCAAATAAAATCACATTCATAACAGAAATTAAATGACAAAGATGAACGGAAGAGAGATGCAAACACAAGGACAACACAGCGATGTGTTATCGAAGAGGAAACCGAAGTCCTCGGCGTAAAACCTCTCCGCCGCCCTCCTCCAAACGGTCAAATAATCCACTAAAGAATGTAGTTGGAATATAAGGACAGCAATAGACCCTTCAAGCCTAATCTACCCAGTGTATCTAAGCCCTCCAAGCTTTTTGCTCCAACGAGGTTATGTCGAACCTTTGTCTTTTTTAACTTACCGGATTCCGCTACTAGTCCATAGCATCTACCAATATGAAATTGGTTCCTTCCTAACTGCTTCCCAAAGCACCAAACAACATTCTCACAGATGTGGGTGAGGTGAGAAAAGGATTTTGGTAATGAACCTCTCAAGGATCTAACAATAGAGAGGGTGAGAGTAGAGCAATTTGAAGAGTCACAAGGTAAATATTGTGGTTGAGTCAATCTTGCTTTTCTCTAGGGTTTCTCTCTCAAAATTCTCTTTAGAAGCACTCAACATTTCGTGGGTATAAGGGGTATTTATATTGGGGTGAGAAAGAAATGCGAAGAGTCAGTTTTTCCAAAACAGAGCTGGCTGGTGGCTTGGCCTCGCGGCTTGATTGAGTTGCGAGTTCAAGCCGCGAACTAACTGAACGACCAGACTAGAATTTTTGTCCTGTAGTGCAACAGCTGGCATGACGGTTCAGCTTCTGGCGGCTTGCCAGTTGCGAGCTACCTGCGAGATCCAATCGCGAGTTTTTCTCTGCACTCTTCACTCTTGTGCAACATCTGGCAGCTTGCCAGTCGCGAGACACCAGTGAGATCCAGTCGCGAGTCCCTGTTTTGCTACACAGATTTGAGCATTTCTTCACATTCTCTCACACACTACCCTTACATGATTCCCACGTAAATACAGGATTTCTAAGTGCTGAAATACAAGCAAATTGGCATGGAATAAAGCCAATCGCGAGTTTTTCTCTGCACTCTTCACTCTTGTGCAACATCTGGCGGCTTGCCAGTCGCGAGACACCAGTGAGATCCAGTCGCGAGTCCCTGTTTTGCTGCACAGACTTGAGCATTTCTTCACATTCTCTCACACACTACCCGTACATGATTCCCACGTAAATACAGAGTTTCTAAGTGCTGAAATACAAGCAAATTGGCATGGAATAAAGACAACAAAATGGTTGATAAATTTCAACCTTACAATCTCCCCCTTTGGCTATTCCGTGACAAAACCCTATAACAAACTCTAGACTTAACACGTGAATTGGGAACAGTTGAACAAAACTCACTCACACCAAACTCTAGAATCTGTGAAGCTCTTGAATCATAAGTACAAGTATCTCTTGAAAAGCAACCACACAATTAGATCATTGTATGCAGAAAAACTTGTATTGCATATGAAGCAAGCACAATGCGATCAAGCAAAAATGGATTAAAGTAATAAAGCAAGGCTTGACCAAACAAAAACAATCACTATAAATAGTGATCACAATGCTCATTCACACATGGAATGAACATTCGGACATACAAGCTAATAAGCTCAATGCAAAGATCATTTGCATGTCCAACATTCAACCAATGCAACAACACAAAGTAATTGCATTAAGGATAAAAATCTAACAAAGGTCACAAGAGTGATGTACTTAAGAAAATGCAAAACATTAACTAAAAGTACTAGCTACAAAGCAAGGGTACAAAAACTCCCCCTATCATGAATCATAGGAGCTGTGATGAACTTGGAACATATATACTTGTAACTTGAAACAGTTGCACAAAACACATTAGACCCTCAAGGTAAAGCAAATAATAAAAGGACAAGTATAATGTAACAAGTAAATTGCGATCAAGTAAGCATGATGTGAAGCATGTGAGCAACTTGATCATATATCAAAACAGTCATATAGAAATGACTACAATGATCACATAGCAAAACAAATGATCATCCGAACATGCATTCAATTAAGCATAATAGCATAAGGATGTATGCATGTTCAACACACAAACAAAACAAATTGTTTTCTTATTAGCACAATGTCTTCTCCTCCTTGGTATATGCATCTCCCCTATGAAAAATCTCTCCCCCTACAAATGTGCATGAGAAATAGAATTTCTCCCCCTAAGAATGTGCACAAGAGTCATATAGAAGTGACAAAAACTCTCCGGTATACTCTCTAGAGTATACTCTCCCCCTTTTTGTCACGAATAGACAAAGGTTCAAGGAGAAACGAGGGTAAGAGATGAAGGTACGAATAATGATAATGATGCATGAGGGGTGAGAGATAAATGAGAAAATGAAGCTCAAACCTAAGACAAAACAAAATGCTACAAAGTATAAGGTAAACATGACATGCTAGGATGAAGACACAAGGTATAGACCAATGCATGACAAGGGTAGCAAGGTGTGTGCAAGAGGTGGCAATGTGCAATACATGACCAAAGTATGGAGAATGAACATGTGCGGCAAGGTGTGTAAAATACACAACTAATGAACCAAGCATGTTCCTAATGAAGAAACATGAGAAGCCCCAAGGTTTGGTACTCATTGGAGTCCAAACAAGTGAGAAAATGCCTAAGAGACATTTTATCAAACATCTAACGTGCACACTACGAACAACAGTATGACACAATGCATGAACATCATGAAATCCACCCTAAATACATGTTCTTTTTGCCACAATGGGCCAACATCCAAAGCAAATCATTAAAAGAAACCAATCCGATACAAAAATTTGACAAAAATTAAGTTTCCCCAACTCTTATGATGAAAATCCCAACCAAGAGTACAAAAACTCTCCAAAACATAATCTAAGGATCCAAATCAATTAAAAGAGTTTAAAATAACCTTAGAGATGTTAATGGAATGAAAAATTATTCAAATTGATTGGATTTTGATGTAAAAATATTGAAAGATGAGTTTAAAAGAGGATGTGAGAGGTTAAAAACAGGTTTCCCACGAAAAACCCTTTAAAAAGCTGTTTTTGGGCGATTCGCGACTGGGCGAGTCGTGAAGCGAGTCACCAAAATTTTCGTGAGTCGTAAGATGAGTCGCGAAAGCTTCTGGATGAACTTGTGACTGGGGTTTCGTGACTGGTGAGTTGCGAAAAATTTGGCGACTAGCGAGTCAGTCGCAAGTGAGTCGCCAAAAACTCTGACACCTATTTTTCAATACAGAAAATGTTTAAATAATGAAAAAAAATGTAGGCACTAAACATGAACACAAAGAGTGATAAAAATCACTTCCAAATACATATAAAATGATCAAAAATCTTTTTGGATTGATCCATATATAGTTGAGCACACACACATCACATTTAAACAAGTACAATTGAACAAATGAATAAGACATTCATTAAACATTAGGCATGAGTATTGTGTGTTTGTATCAAATGTGGAATAGTCCTTAGTTTAGAGTGAAGCTTCAATTATCAATTCAATCAAGTCATACACAACTAGTGCTAAGACAACTGGTCTATCTCAATTATAGAAATATGCATATATGACTTCCCACAAGAAAATGATTACATATCTATGAAGCTTTTCATTTGGCTTCTTTACAATTCATAACATTTGATCATTTTTGATCTTTACATCTCTTTTTGAGATCGATGCTTGAAATTTTTGATATTTCAATTTGATGAACAAACTTTTGGCTTTTGGACACCATACATTTTTATAAAAGTCGCTTTCCCTTTTTCCTAGTCAAATACTAGTATGTGCGATGGCTTTTGCAGCTCATTATCTCTTTTAATTTTAAGATTTACATTAGTTGAGCTCTTTAAGCAAAAAAAAAAAAAATAATAATAATAATAAATAAATAAAAGTGTGGGAAGATATATAGACACAAGTCTACACATGTATTTAAACCAACATGACTATTGACTAATCATTCATGACAAGTTTAAAGATCGATTTACAACAATCACACAAAGATGTCATGACTTTTTCCATAGAGATATAAGTGCATAAAGAACAAGCTAAGCTCGTAAATGCACAAAGACATTTGTACAGATGTACAAGGCAAAATTTACATGAGACATGTACTCAAACATATACGATCAAACTTTTTGAATTTTTCACCTTTTTATGTGGTTTTGGATTTTAACTCACACAAAACTAAAACATAAAAGTAAGATAAAAAATTAAAAACAAAACAATGCATATAAAGAGATGAATGATGCACTAATGCATGACAATGAAACATCTAATGCATGAAGGGTCCTACAAAGATCGAAAGAATTAGATCAAGTACCAAAAGAGCAAAAGCTCAACCATAGGAACCCTTTCCTTCCTCATCCAAACGGAGCGATTGTTTGGAATGAGTGTCTCATGAGAAGTGAGACAAGGGTTGGAAGAATAAGAATTGGAGATACGCATAGACAAGGAGTTAAAAGCATTGAACACTTTCTTTAACAACATGCTATATTCACTCAAATCCTGTTTACCCTTTTTAGCACAACTTCCAAGAAGCTCAAGTTTCTCTTTTCTTTTGATTCTTTTAAAAGCATGAAACTTAGAGCATTGAGGTCTTAGATGACCAAAGGCACCACAATGGTGACAAACAATGCATTTAGGTCCACTAGGCTTTTTGGGAAGGGATCTAACAACATGGTTTTGTTCTTTCTTCAACTTGGAGCATTGGAGTCTTATGTGACCGATCACACCGCAATGGTGGCAAGTTGGAACAAACTTAGATCCATTCAAAACCTTAGATTGAGACCTAAACTGAGGCTTTGACTTAACATCCTTTCTCTCCACCTTTTGATTTCTTTTATGTGGAGGAATGTACAACGATTTGTCCTTTGAGGTAGACCACACAATAGACACAAAATCGGGTACCACAATATGATTACAACAAATATTTTCATCATTTTTAGCAATAGGTTCAGCAATCAAACACTTGGCATGCATCTTAAGAGATTCATTTTCACATTTTAGCTCATCAACAAGTTTGTTAGACAAAACAAGTTTAACATCCAAGTCTATATTCAAACATTCAAACTCTTTTAGCTTTTCAAGAGAAATTTCAGCAAGTTTCTTATATTTCTCAACCAATTTGTTGGATTCATTGAGCTTAGCAATCAAATCATCCTTTTTACAAAATAACTTGCTCAAATCCTTGTTAAACTTCTTAGCCTTTTTCTTAAAGAGTTTGATGTTAGTAATACCAACAACATCCAAAGATTCATGTAATATAGCATCACAATCATGAGGATTATCACTCATAAAGACATTTTCACAAACAAGTGGCATGCTACAATCATCAACAACCAAGAAAGCATATAAATCACAATCCATGGCAAGTAAACACAAGGGGTCAAGGATCACACTTACGTATTTAAACCATAGCAAGTGTACCCGCTTTAATACCAATTGAAAGTTCAAATAGCGTATAAAACACTATGAACGTTTATACCCCCAAATTACAAGTTACCAATTCTAGCTTTATATCAAACGATATACGTGCAGAAAATGAACAAAAGCTTAAAATAGAATTGATAAACAATCTAAGCCAAATAAAATCACATCCATAACAGAAATTAAATGACAAAGATTAAGGGAAGAGAGATGCAAACACAAGGATAACACAGCGATGTGTTATAGAAGAGGAAACTGAAGCCCTCGGCGTAAAACCTCTCCGCCGCCCTCCAAGTGGTTAAATAATCCACTAAAGAATGTAGTTGGGTACAAGGACAGCAATAGACCCTCCAAGCCTAATCTACCCAGTGTACCTAAGCCCTTCAAGCTTCTTGCTCCAACGAGGTTACGCCGAATCTTTGTCTTCTTTAGCTTACCGGATTCCGCTACTAGTCCATAGCATCTACCAATATGAAATTGGTTCCTTCCTAATTGCTTCCCAAAGCACCAAACAACCTTCTCACAGATGTGGGTGAGGTGAGAAAAGGATTTTGGTAATGAACCTCTTAAGGATCTAACAATAGAGAGGGTGAGAGTAGAGGAATTTGAAGAGTCATAAGTTAAAGATTGTGGATGAGTCAATCTTGTTTTTCTCTAGGGTTTCTCTCTCAAAATTCTCTCTGGAAGCACTCAATATTTCGTAGGTATAAGGGGTATTTATACTGGGGTGAGAAAGGAATGTGAAGAGTCAATTTTTCCAAAACAGAGCTGGTTGGTGGCTTAGCCTCACGGCTTGACTGAGTCGTGAGTTCAAGCCGTGAATTAACTGAACTGCCAGATTGGAATTTTTGTCTTGTAGTGTGACAGCTAGCACGACGGTTCAACTTTTGGCGGCTTGCTAGTCGCGAGCTACCTACGAGATCTAGTCGCGAGTTCTTCTCTGCACGCTTCACTCGTGTGCAATAGCTAGCGGCTTGTCAGTCGCGAGACACCAATGAGATCCAGTTGCGAGTCCCTGTTTTGCTGCACAAACTTGAGCATTTCTTCACATTCTCTCACACACTATCGTTTCATGATTCCCACCTAAATACAGGATTTCTAAGTGCTGAAATATAAGCAAATTGGCACGGAATAAAGCCAACAAAATGGTTGATAAATTTCAACCTTACAACTCGATTTCAAGATTTTCAAGTTATGGCTAAATTCTACCATGGTGGACTAAGCTGACATGGCTTTTCTCATTTAAAAAAAAAAAAAAAATCCACGTTGAACTTGTTTTTGACTTGATTTTGTCAAAATCGAGTTCTATACAAATTTTATTTTTAGTAGAACTCAATATATCAAATTTCACTGGACATTTTTTTTTGTCATGAATAGATATCAATATCCAAGGTATCGAGTTACGTTGGAATTTTTTAGAAAGTGAACTCGATTTTGATAAAATCGAGTTATACTAAGTGTCCATTTTGAAACAACTTATTTAGCTGAAACTGAAAACTTTTTGTTAAAAATACTGTAGATAAAAGTAAAAGTTAGTTGAATAGTACAGTGAAACTCACAAATAGTACCAAAAAATGCAATGGACCCCATAAATAGTAGCAAAAATAAATTAAAATTAGAAATAAGCTGAAATTTTCAGCTTGTTCTAAATGGACACTAAATCTATACCCAGTCTAGATAGTTCCAAATTAGTATTTCTCTTTCCCTTCAATTCAGTGGCAATGGCAGATCCTCAACTTTACATCCCTGGATTTGGTTTTCACTCTCTAATGATCATCTCTCTATCATCACAGATACAAAACTCATATCATAATTTGATGCACTTATATAAATTTCTAAAGTACATGAGGAATATTTTTAGAAATTGCAAAGGTTTATTTGATAAAATGTATTTTTCTTATTAGGATAGTGTTTTAATCCAAGAAAGACTCTTGCATTTGATATGTTGTATGGAAAGTATTGTTTGCGCGTTGAGTATTTGGCTGTTTGAGCATTATGTGAGTACATTGGGGGAATATTGATTGCTTGGAGTTGCAAATTTTAAGTAGGAAAAATATTAATTTTTAGATTTGTCTATGTATGAAAATACAACAACAAGTACACTTGGTTATTAGTAAAATAAAAATGATTGTCTAATCCTTACAGTCTACAAGCACCAATGTTGTTGGAAGTGTATTTTTTTGATGTTGTAATGGTTAACTATAGGGGCAAGAGTGACAAGTTTATTGGGAGATGAAAGAAATGAAAACTTAAAAAATTAAAAATTAAAAATTGCATGAAAGTCAAAGGAGTATGTAGTAAGCACAAGTTCTTACATTACAAAAATTGAACATACATAATCGCCATATGTTAAACATTAAAAACAACGTTTAATGTTTGTAGGTAGAAATTTTTGAAAATCATTGTTGCTTGAATTTGAGAAGTTTAAAATATCTTTGTCATCATCTAATGGAGTAATTTTATTAATGTACTCGATGGCTCAGTCTTGTGCCTTCCCCTGTAGATGTTATCTAGCTTTTTGGATTGCATGGAAATAGTCTAGTCGCCTTTGCATTTGATTGTTTTCTCTTTCAAGACAAGTAAGTACCTTGGTAGGTTCGTCTCTAGGTAACTAGGAACGTGCCTTAGGAACTTTTAACCTATGCCATTTACAATACACATTCAACTTACACCTTCTTTCGTATAGCATTGACGACAATGGTTCTTCTGTGGTGAAAACTATTGTGGTGGTATTTGTACTTAGTTGTTTAAGTTTGCCGATCATGATATGTCCTATTGGCCAAGAATGTATTGACCCCTTGTGGTAAATTAACCAATTAATTAGCCAAGTTGATTAATTAATTAGCCTAATTTACAATTTGCGTGATAGCACAAACAAATCACCAACTAAATAAATATGCAATAGAAAATAAATTGACACAGTGATTTGTTTACGAATGGGGAAAACTTACATGGCAAAAACTCCATCGGGTGATTTTAAGGTCACTACTCCCAAGAATCCACAATTATCACAACAAGCAATTATAAGTAAAGGAATCCCAGTACCTTATACCAACCTACAGTTGAACTTTTACCTCAATACCCAATTGGACTTGTTCTGTAGTGTCAATCTCTCCTTTTAATGCACGGCTCCCAGTACGTGACTAACCAATAGATGCACAAATCCTAGTACTCGACTTAATCACAAACTTGAGAAAGAATGTTGGCTGCAAAGTTCTTCAGTTCATCACACAATGAAGATCACGAAGCTCCTTGGTTACAAAACACTACGGTGTACAAATACAGCAGCTTCTTGAATAGAAAGATGAACTAGGGCATATGTCTCTGGTTCACAATATGCTTGTTAAAAATAAGTTGCATCAGCTATGACAGTCCTTAAAACAATCCTTATATATATATATATATATATATATATATATATTTAGGGTTGTGAGAAAAGAAAGCCCAAACATCCATTCACGGATTGGAGTGAAATTAGATCTGAAAAATTGATTTTCATAAACCTCGACAGATACCCTATCTATCGAGCAGCTGTCAAGCCTCGGGCTAAAATAGCTTTTTAAGCCTCGATAGATACTAGTTGTCGAGCTTTAAAATCCAGCACTTCTTTACTTGATTCTTGGACAGACTTGCATGAATTTAACACTTGAACTTGAAACCTTATTCTTTGAAGTATTAAACTTATCCTAGTTCTACCCAATTACAAGTAAAGTGCGTATTGTAAAAGGATTAGCTAATTCTATGATGACATATGTTCCTAACATGAATCACATATATCCTAACATGTCCCACACTCCCAAGATTCTTGTACGAGTATATTGGAACATTAACAAAATCTTTCTTCTTTCCAACCCATTTCACTCCATAGTGGTTTGTGTATGTCTATAGTTGAAGTAGATCCAAACTTTTTTCTCACAGTATGATTTGATTTTGAGGCATTGCAACTCATATCTTATTAAAGCTAAGATGTTAGTGGGTTACAAATAAACCATTCAAAATTGTGGTGCATTTATAACCTTAATTCATGGTCCAAGCATTATAAAATATATGAGTTGTCAAGTGTTCTCATGTCAATACAACCTGGTAAAACAATATATGAATAGGAGTCTCCATTTTCCCAATGTTACAATGAAATTTTACGTTGTATGTAGTAGTTATGAGTTTGTACGTGGTAATTGCACTTAACTTTTAAGTCAATTATATTGGCATAGTTGCAGCATATTTTAACAGAGCCCCATCTTTCATTGACACAAGGCTATGTATTAAGCATTAGTTTCTCACATGATTATTCATATATTTACGTTTTTTACCTCATGTGAATGTTAGCATTTAATTTAATGCATGTACTATTACATTAATTTATAGAATGTGTTTGTCATGTACCATCTTATGCAACTTTACATTATTTACCAATAGTTGATGTACATTGTTAATAATGTAATAGATGTTATTGCAGCTAGAGTGAATGGATTATTCAATTTATAGGCCAGACGATGTGTTCACAGCGATGGGCTGTTGCTAGGTACTGAAAGATGAGTTCAGTCATCCAATTGATCCCAATCTCCAAAACATTCCAAAGGTTCACAATATCATGAGGCAGGAGTGGGCTTAGTTGATTTGTGAACAGGGGATATTTTATGAGGAGTTGGTCAGTGCCTCGTTGACTTACATTGCAAATGCCAAGAGACATTATAGATGAACTCCGTAGAGCATTGAACTGCATAAGAGAAGAAAATAATCAAATGAAGATATGTCTCATTGACGAACCCAGGCCGAGATTTGTGAATTAGTGAAGTGTAAGTTGTACAAGCAAGCATGATACATGCAATTACTTCTTACAAGAAATATTTATCAATCGAATGTAGAGATGTCAGATGAAGAGTAATCATGTTTGTGGCACTATTACATGTTGTGGAAGGCACCGCATAATTAAGGAGAACAAATGGTCACAATTTATGCATTTTAGAACTATGTATGACACTATTGTTGTATTAGAACTATGTATCCATTTGAAGGGACAATGAAAACGTTATTATGGTTGGGTCAAACATTCACGTTATTTGTATTTTTGAATGACTATTTAGGATGAGAAGTTAGACAGTAGAATTATATGTTGAACATAAGAAACATAAATATTCTTACTTAGGGGTACCATAAATATCTAGTGCATATTGAACATTAATGGTACTAACATTAACTTAAATAAAGATAATACACACTCCACAAAAATTGTCTTAAGGACAATGCAGTGTCTTCTTCATTTTGATCGATAGAGGTCATTATTTAGGACAATGTTACTTTTTGTTGGTGTGAGTTGCCTATTGGTTGTGTTGGCCAACTCTTCTGCAAGCTACAACATGTGATATCTAAATTGATAGAGCAACATCAAATTGTTCTCCTTTAGATTATTGCCATTGCATGCATACATTCGTCCATGTTGCGCCTTGGCTTGTAAGCGAGACATGGTCCACCAAAGACACTACGACTAATATGAGATCATTGTGCCAAGTGTTTGACTTGTTGATGCAAAATTTTCACTTTTGCCTTAGTCTCACATAGTATTCCCTTTCGTCAAAATCTCTCTCCCTTCTATAACTTTCACTCTTGCCATTGCAAGTTATGACTTGGAGTATAGTATATGCAGGTGGCATGCATATTCAATTATTTATAGGAGTTGTGAAAATTGGTTAATTGAAAGATGTGTTAATGTTGATCATAAGTAGCCCATTCAGTTAATAGTGATTAGTACATGATGTTGACATGACGCATGACGAATGATAGTAGAAATTTGTGTATAATTTACTCATGTGGTAAAGTTTGTCATGTGTAGCAATATTTAATAAAACTTTGTTGTAATAAAGAACTGATGAAGGATAGTACAAAAGTATGTATAATTCATGTGTAGCAAAGTGTTTAGTAGTACAAAAGTATGCATTATTGAATATTACAAAAGTATTTAATAAAGGACTGTACAGAAATATTTAATAATTTATGTGCATCTGAATATGTCGTTGACGTTTGTTGGCATATGTTTTTTGTTAAATATGTTTGATTAGACAAGACTTAGTGCAATAGTAAAGGACTGATGAAGGGTAGTACAACAGTATGCATAATTATTCTGTTAGGTTCTAAGATTTTAGGAACTAATGTATTTGAACTTCAATTTATATATGTTGGTAAACCATGATCAAAACATTTAGTCTAGGTTTAGATTTGCTTAAAGTTTGGTTTGATGTAAGTTTGGAATCGAGTAATTTCAGGAAATTACTATTCAATTTTTGCAAGGCTCGATTGATCAAAAATTAGACTCGATCGATCGAAAATCATGGATTAGCAATTTTTTTGCAGAAATCTCAAACCAGCCCAAGCCCATATGACGTGTAGGGTTAAGTGTTTCACTCCAAGTATAAAAGGAAAAACCATAGCTACATTTTAGAAGTCTTTGTTGAGTTGTGTGTTGAGTTGTTTTGTGAGATCTGAGAGATGTTTACCTTCAAACACACACATAGAGCTATCAAGATTAAGATTCACATCAAGAACTTAATTCAGTTGCTGCATAAAGAACTTTCAAGAAGATTTGAAACCTTTGAGAGGTGTCTCAAAGTCACAAGGAGGAGAACTTGTGGTTGCTGTAGATCAAGGAAAGAAGTAGTTCGTGGACTCGGAGCTGTCACGTGATCGTGGTAGTAAGTTTTTTACATGAGGTACTAATAGGATGTTAGTGGTCTAAGTCTTATTGTACAAACTTTAATTCTTTCATAGTGAATCTATTTTTACCTTGAGGATAGCTATGTTAAATCCTCCTTAGGTTTTTTACCATTTGGTTTTCCTGGGTCATCAGATCTGTGTGTTCTTTACTTTGCGCGTTATATTTGTATTTAATTAACAAACTTGTTAATCAACTTGGCTTAACAATAGGTTAAACATATTGTGTTAAGGGGTCTAAAAACTAACAAGTGGTATCAGAGCGGGTTAGCTCTTATGTTAGATCTTTTGATCTAAGAGTTTATCCTTGACCCTTATTGTCGTGGAACATGGTCACTCTCTTGTGATCTCTCCACACTTTGATGGTAACAATTATGCCTATTGGAAGGTTAGGATAAAAACCTTCTTGAAATCTATAGATGAGAGAGTGTGGAACTCCATTGAAGACGGATGGGAGAAACTGACTACTCCTATTAGTGAGTGGTCAACAAACCAAAAAGAAGAAGCCGCTTTTAATAGCAAAACCATGAATGCTATTTTTAATGCTGTTTTTATGGAGGAGTTTAGGAGAATCTCAAATGTTGAGGTTGCTCATATTGCTTGGAAAATTCTCCAAATTGTGCATGAAGGCACAAAGACAGTTAAAATAAACAAGTTAGAGCAGTTAACAACTAGATTTGAAAGCATTAGGATGTCTGAAGATGAAAGTTTTGATGAATTCTATGCTAAGCTTAATGACATTGTTAATTCTGCATTTAATTTGGGGTGAAATTTATGATCAACCTAAGATTTTTAGGAAGATTCTTAGATCCTTAATTGAGGACTTTAGACCCAAAGTAATTGCCATTACTGAAATCAAGGATGTTGTCTCCATCCTTGTTGATGAGCTTGTAGGATCTCTTCAGTCCTATGAGTTAGACCTACCCAAAATAAACAAATCCAAATCAATAGCTCTTAAGTCAGTTGATGATATTGATGATAATGGATTTGATGATGAACTCTTTTATACAGAGATTGCATATCTTGCCAAGAACTTTAGAAACTTTCTTAGGAATAACAATAGAATGGCAAGAGGTAGAAACAATGTTGAACCTAAGAACTTCAAGAAAAATGAACCAACAAAAATCAATAATATTGAAAAATCAAAAGAAAAAGCTGGTCAATCTTCTAGTAATTCTTTAGGTCAACAATGTTTTGGTTGTCAAGTGTATGATTATATGAAATCTGAATGTCCAACATTCTTGAGATCAAAGGGTAAAGTTATGACTGTAACCCTTAGTGATGATGAAGTTTTTGATCATGAGTTTGAAAGTGATGAAGATGAAAACTTCTTTGCCTTTATAGCTACTGCTATAGTTAATGAAAGTAAGCTGCAAAGTGAGCAAATAAGCAAAAAGTACATGTGCCTCAAGCACAAGATCCTATGGTACTTATTGGTGAATTGGTAAAGGCTTTAAACCTTTATACCAATGTTGGAGTTGCTCATCATTCTAATATGAATTATAACTCCAAAACCAAAGTTGCATCTAAGAGGTTATGGATGCAAAAGGCTCAATCCAATTGAGTTTTTTTGACATGGTCCTTGTGCTTTATCTCAAAATCCTTTGTGACCATTTCTTGATATTTTTGTTTGCATGCATTTCATATTAGGTTGTTTTTGTTTGTTTTTCAAAAAATAAATATAAAAATATATATAAAAAAAAAAGGAAAGAGGAATGTGGAAGGATGTGTTTTGTATTACATATCATGGATGTGTGGTTAAGGTTGGCCATATTATCTTTGCATAACATGCCTGTGTACCTTGATTTGCTTGGATGAGTTTATTTTTCTGCACTTTGCTAGTTTGAGCTATGTAGTACATGTTGTGTGTGAGTTGTTCATAGTTTTTGATCACATGATCTTGATTTTGAAGTCACATGCTTTTGATTGTAAGAACTAAAAAGTCCTAAGAGAAAGGCATAAATAATTATTTTACTACTGTTTACTAGCCAATCATAAACACTTTAGTGCATATCATAAGATTTTGTGTTTGAGAAAGTGTGGCACATGCACAAAAAGAAAATAAGGTGTAGCCTTAAAATAAAAATAAAATAAAAAATCAAAGAAAGAAAAAGAAATAAAAAAAAGGCATGTATACAATAAGGCTAAATAAAAAATAAAAAATGCATAATTGCAAGCTTGTTTTCTAGGAGATGTGAGAGTTATATGATGTAACTCTTTAGGTAATAGTCACTTTCAAATTTATGTGATGAATAATGTGAAAATTGTGATTGATTACTATCTATATATCACCTCATATATATCTCATGTTGTTACTAGTTATACACATTTCATAAGTTATTCTTTGCTAAACTTAGTACATGAAATTGTGTGTGAATTTGGTTTGGCCATCCAAGATTATATATTCTATGATTTTGATACAAAATTTGTTCATTGGTTGAAAATTTGAGGGTAATTAGTGTGAAAAGCTTGTTTTTGAAGTTCTGGGTTGAAAAAAAATGTTTTTGAAAAACTTTTAAGCTCATTCTCATGCATTTCATTCATAAAATTCTTTGGATTGAGTGTTTTCTACATAAAACTTCTGCTGTTTTTCAAAAAATCCAGTTTTCCAAAATTTTGATCGATCGAATGTTTTTTTTCAACCAATCGAAAATCCCTTGAGTTTTCAAGCTTGGTCTCTGCTTGGTTCGATCGATCCTCGATTGGTGCTTGATCAATCAAATCTGTTTTTTGATTGATCGAAACCAATTTTTGATCGATCGAAATTTTAAAAATTCTTAAAGCAAACTTTCTGTCTGGCTCGATTGGTACCCGATAGGTACTCGGCCAATCGAGATTCGAAAGAAAAGAAAAATAAAAGACTTTTCTCAATACGTGTTCATCACTTTTTCAAAGATAGTTCTCTTTTTTTTTTCTTCCTTTTTTTTTCTCGACCGATCCAATACAAACATTTTTTTCATTTTCCTCCTCAAATATTCAAAGGTTTTTGTCCTCAAGTGTAGGTAAGACCTAAATACCCTTCCTTTTTCTAGTTATTTACATTTTTCATGCATTTTTTTTTTCATGATTTTCGAACTAAAGGCTTTTTTTTGTTCATATTTAATCAATAAGTTTTTGTTCTTAGTTCATATACATATGATTCCCATGCATTAATTTGATCAATTTTGTGATTTGAGAAGAATTGAAAATTCTAGGGCTTGAAATTTTTAGAAATTGGGGTTTTTGTTCAATTGGGCTTAAATTGATGAAATTGACTTGTGAAATTGATGGATTAATTCATTATACGATGTTTTCTAACTAGTATAATGTCTAATTACTCAATTTGATTTGGTTTTGAAAAATGGGTTCTTCAAAATTTAGGGGTTTTGGTTAAAACTCTTTGTTCAAGTCAATTAAATGACAATGTTGAAAATTTGAACAAGTTTTTTGTGCATTAGAGCATGCATCATATGTACATTCATTACATGCATCATATAGACTGTTATTTATTGTTATATTTTGTGCTTTAACCCTTTCTAATGCATTCTGCCCTTGGTTTTGTGTTTTCTTTTTGTTTTATTTTTCCTTTCTACTCTTAGAGTCATGGTTAGGAAAACTAGAGCTAAGAAATCCACTACCTCCTCCTCTTTTGATTTTCAAAGTGATAGATTTCAGTTAAATCTAACCAAGAAACCTATGAGAAGTTGAACATCTTTAGGTCTGTTTGGGCTGAGAGGAAAGTTTTCCTAGATGAGGTTAACCTTGAGATACGTAGGAACTTTAAGAGTCGAGGTTGGTTACCTCTTCTGGAAGTTGAGCATCCTCCTTCGGCTGCTTTGATTAGTGAGTTTTATTCAAACCTCTCTATCCACTTCGATGATTCCAACATTCATTATGTGAAAAGTTGGATAAGGGATGAAGAGTTTGTCATTACCTATGAGGTAGTGGCATCTGCTCTTAGTGTACCTTCGGTATAGCAGCTTGTGTACCCTTACACAGAGATTCCTCCCATTGACGACATTATGTCTCTTCTTACTTGTACTACCATTAGTTGGGGTACTAATCCTTGGTTTAGCACACATGAGCTTACTAAGCACAATTATTTGTTCTTTAGGATTTCTTATCATAGCATTTGGCCTATTTCTCACATACATACCATTCCCATAGAGAGATGTACGTTCTTGTACGCTTTCATCACTGATGCTCTTATCAATTTTCCTACTCTTTTCATTCGCTCTTTTGTTAAGGTTCATAGGAGTAGCGCTAAGTCACATGGTTTGTTTTTCCCAGTTTTCATTCGTAGGATTTTGTTAGATTTAGGTTTAGAGGACTTCCCCGCATCTGAGCCTATTCATATCATCACTTACATAGGTACCACCTTTGCAAAGGGCTGCTCAGTTAAAAGCTAGTTCTAAATGCCCTCGAGTCAAGTCTTCTACAGGTGATGCATCTAAAGCCCCTCCTTTTGGTGATCCTACTGCTAACGATTTTGTGGACCCCACTACTAATGTGGATCCTCCACTGTCTACATCATCCTCTTCGTCTATGCGTACTATACTGGAGACGTGTCTCACCGTTCAGGCAGCTCATGGATAGTTTTTGTTGGATTTGCTTAATGAGGTTGCGGCCTTACAAGCAGATT
This sequence comes from Lithocarpus polystachyus, assembly GCA_033629205.1. Lineage (NCBI taxonomy): Eukaryota > Viridiplantae > Streptophyta > Magnoliopsida > Fagales > Fagaceae > Lithocarpus > Lithocarpus polystachyus. The sequence continues at coordinate 25,203,817 of CM066172.1, forward strand.
TAGCTAATGCTAGAGGTGCTTCTCCACCGGCTCCACCCTCGGATGAGTCTTGATTGCTCTATGGCAATACGTCACAAAAAGGGGGAGTGCATAGTGATAGGGGGAGATGAGGAGATATGAGATTTTTTGGTGTAGATTGTATTTTAGGGGGAGATATGTTTTTGATGATGTGTTGTACATGTTAGGGGGAGACATTGTTTTTATATTTTTATGTTTCTTGTTTTATTTATGTTTATGTTCTTGTTTCACAAACTATGATACATTGGTTATGATTTATTTTATAAGGTTATTCATGGTATATGTCTTTATTTTTTGTTTTGTGAAAACAAGAAATTCATTTGGTTTACTTGTATTTTCCACACATGCATTTATGGTTTGTTTAGTGTTGTAGGAATTTACAGGTTGATTCATTTGTAGTTGCTGTCTACTTTTGCAATTGATAGATAGTAGTTAGGTTGAATTGCATTTTGGGCAATAATGTTTATTTGAGTTGTTTTTTACTTTGAGCATTTATTTCGTGTAATGTGTTTTGTCACGGATTGCCAAAGGGGGAGATTGTTAGGTTCTAAGACTTTAGGAACTAATGTATTAGAATTTCAATTTGTATATGTTGGCAAACCATGATTAAAACATTTAGTCTAAGTTTAGAATTGCTCAAAGTTTGGTTTGATGTAAGTTTGGAATCAAGTAATTGCAGGAAATTACTATTCAATTTCTACAAGGCTTAATCGATCGAAAATCGTGGATCAACAATTTTCTGCAGAATTCTCAAACCAGCTCAAGCCCATATGACGTGTAGGGTTAAGTGTTTCACTCCAAGTATAAAAGGAAAAACCCTAGCTACATTTTAGAAGTCTTTGTTGAGTTGTGTGTTGAATCTTTTTGTGAGATTTGAAAGATGTTTACCTTCAAACACACATATATAACTACAAGAATTTTTTGTCTTTTGCTACCAATGTTTTAGCGATGACCAAATTGTCGTCACTATTAGGCATACGTTAGTGACGATTATATATGGTCATCGCTAATAAGTGTAATGTAGCGATGACACTAAGATAGTCGCTAATAAGTCGTCGCTTACGCCATGGAGAGAATTTAATTTACTTTCGGAAAATGGAGGAAAACTTTTAGCAATGATAATAAATTTTATTGCGACGACATTTATGTCACTAAAATAAGGTTTATTTTAACGATGACATCTATCGTCGCTAATAATCATCTTTAGTGACGACCTTGTGTTTCGTCGTAGATATGTGGCCAAAAATATATAGTAAATATATTATATGTACTCTTTATTTATCAGGAACAACACATTGGTCGTCACTATTAGGAGGGCATTAGCGACGGTATAATTTGTCGTCTTTGATAGTCACCTTTTAGCAACGATACAACATGTTGTCACAAATATATCTACCAAAATATAATGGAGTGAAAAATTTTCACTCTCAGAAAGTGGTGGGAATTATTAAAGGGAAGCAGATATATATTAGCAACGAATTAGGTCGTCGCTATAAGGGATCTTTTAATGAATACAAAGATTGTAGTCACTAATACGTGGCCAAAATAATTTTGATATAATATGATTTTTTTTTATCAAATCCTCCAAATGCCTTTTTTTTTTCTTTTTTTTTTTTGAGAAACACACACACACACACACACACACACACACATATAGGGGAAGGGGGATGAGATAAGGGAATACACTTACACGCCAACACCAAAACTGCATGCCTCCAAATGCCTCTTAAAATATATAAAATGACATAAATTCCTTTAAAATATATGAAATGATTAAAATTCCATTAACCACGTCAAAATGACCAAAATACCCCCAAACTTATATAATGACGAAAATAACCTTGAAACCTCCAAAGTAATTTAATACTCTCAAATCCGTTAAAAAGAAAAAAGAAAAAATGAGACAAGGGAGAACTTGTTGCTTCAAAATACTCCTAAATCATAATGTTATCCATTTGAAACTCGAAATTGATAAAATAACAAAAATCAAGAAAGTTCTGATTCCACTCAAAATATTGACTAATACCCAAAGTTCTCAAAATGTGAATCGTATCGCGAATCAATTTTGAATTTTTCTGTATCATGTGTCATAAGAAAGGTAGTAGTCAATATTTACCAAACTAATAAATTCTTTATAAATATATGAAAGGTATATTCATTATAAATTCATAATATATTCAATTAATAACCAATTCAATCATTAATTTAATATTTACCAAAAGTAACTAAATAAATCAAATGAAAATATATTTACAACATACATATTCAAATTGATTAAAATCAAAAGTGAAAATACATAATATATGAGCCAAAATATTACACTTTTTCATTATTTTGTATAATCAACTTTACCTAAGTCAATGTTAACATAATGTTCATCATCTTTCAAAATTATTTCTTCATAGACATTTTCTTAGAACTATTCCAATACCCAATAATCCACTGAAAACCTTCCCACTGAACCTAGTTTCACTAGGTCAAGTGGCCTCGGGACAATCTATTAAGTTTGACCAGGTTTGACCAAATTTAACTAAACTTTGACCGCGCCTTTCTCTAAGTCCAACCGTCTGATTATGACCATAATTCACCATAATTAAACTTTCATTACACTCTTCAAATCCAATGATTAGATTTCAAATCTATGTATGGCGCGTGATGAACATGTGTTGTGTAACTGTATGGCTATGTTCTCTCAATTTGACCATCTAATTGGTCTCAAATTTTACCAACACTAATATGTCACCATACTCTTCAATACCAATGATCAAGGTTTGAATATGAATTTTACCAAGTCCAGTAATCTCGAGACTATCTATTAAGTTTGACTAGGTTTGACCAACTTTAACTAAACTTTGACCGCTCTTTTCTCTAAACCCAACTGTTTGATTGTGACCATAATTTACCAAAATTAACCATTCATTACACTCTTCAAATCCAGCATTTAGACTTCAATTCTAAGTATAGCACGTGATGGACATGTGTTGTGTATCAATATGGCTTTGTTCTCTCAGTCTGACCATCCAATTGGTCTCAAATTTGACCAACACCAATATGTTACCGTACTCTTCAATCCCATTGATCAAAATTTGAATATGAATTTCACCTAGTCCAATGGTCTCAGGATTATCTATTAAGTTTGACCGGGTTTGACTAACTTTAAGTAAACTTTGACCGTGTCTTTCTTTAAATCCAACCGTCTGATTGTGACCATAATTTATCAGAATTAACCATTCATTAAATTGTTCTAATCCAACAGTCAAATTTCAAATCTAAGTATGATGCATGATGTAGATGTGCTGTGTACTTGTATGATTATGTTCTCTTAGTCTAATCATCCAATTGGTCTCAAATTTCACCAATAGCAATACGTCACCATACTCTTCAATACCAATTATCAAGGTTTAAATATGAATTTCACTAAGTCTAGTGGTCTCGGGACCATCTACTAAGTTTGACTTGGTTCGACCTGGTTCGACCAACTTTAACTAAACTTTGATTGCGCCTTTTTCTAAATCCAGCCGTCTGATTGTGACCATAATTTACTAAAATTAACCGTTCATTTCACTTTTCTAATCCAACTGTTAGATTTCAAATCTAAGTATAGCATGTGATGGACATGTGTTGTGTACTAGTATAGCTATGTTCTCTCAATCTGACCATCCAATTGGTCTCAAATTTAACTAACACCAATATGTCACCATACTCTTCAATCTCATTGATCAAGATTTGAATATGAATTTCACCTAGTCCAATGGTCTTGGGATCATCTAATAAGTTTGACTAGGTTTGACCAACTTTAAGTAAACTTTGACCACGTCTTTCTTTAAATTCAATCGTCTGATTGTGATCATAATTTACCAGAATTAACCATTCATTAAATTGTTCTAATCCAACGGTTAAATTTCAAATCAAAGTATGGCGCGTGATGTAGATGTGCTGTGTACTTGTATGACTATGTTCTCTTAGTCTAATAATCCAATTGGTCTTAAATTTCACCAACAGCAATACGTCACCATACTCTTCAATACCAATTATCAAGGTTTGAATTTGAATTTAACTAAGTCTAGTGGTGTTGGGACTATCTACTCAGTTTAACCCGGTTTGACCAACTTTAACTAACCTTTGATTGCGCCTTTCTTTAAATCCAATCGTTTGATTGTGACCATAATTTACTAGAATTAACCATTCATTACACTCTTCAAATCCAACAATTATATTTCAAATCTAAGTATAGCATGTGATGGACATTTTGTTGTGTACTTGTATGGCTATGTTTTCTCAATCTGGCCATTTAATTGGTCTCAAATTTAACTAACACCAACACGTCACCATACTCTTCAATCCAATAACCAAGTTTTGAATATGAATTAGCGCATGATGGTCACATGCAGGGACGAAACCAGGATTCAAACTTGGGGGGGAGGGGGGTTGGGGAAGTTCTTTGTTCAAGAATTTTAGAAAGTTGGAATATTAATACTAGAGGTTGACAATGATGCATTAGCAGCATTAATTTTTTTTTTTGTATTTTTTTTTAAAATCAGTAATAGATATTTACAATCAAGAGTTCTATAAGTTAGTTGGCACATCTTGATATTTTCAAGGTCTAACTGGGGTTAGACCAATTCTTTATTCTATCCACATTGTAATTTAAAAAAAAAAAATCTATTTATTCTTTTCACATAATTCTATACCTAATAACTTCATAATTCTATATATAAAAGATTCTATAAAAAAAAAAAATGCAAAAACTATAGTTAAAAGTTCAAATCCATGTCTAGTATTACATTAATAAAACAAATAAAATAATGGTTTATCAACATCATGCACTAATATTCAGCGAAAAAAAGGGTGAAAAAATTATCAGTGTCTTGGTTAAGGAATTTTTATTTATAATTACTTAGTTAAGGTTGAGGTAGCATAAAGATGTGAGATCTTTTCCTTTAAAAAATTTTCATTTTGAAAAAGTAGTATAAAAAGAAAAGAAAGAGAGATCGGTTAAACAAGCAGATGATAATGAACGGTAACTTTGAGTCTTCAACTATGTAAATAATAAAGCTCTTCCCATCACTACATTAATTTAGCTAAGGCACAAAGTTTAGTACCAATAGACTAATCACACACATGTTCTGGTGGTAGTTTAGGTAAAGCGCAAAACAGTAGATTGTTGTTTCACACGTATATTACATTTATGCATGCATGCCAAGTGTATCCCAAAGTTAATAAAACATTAAAATTAATAAAATTCTATTATTCAAAAAAAAAAAAAAAAATTCCACGGGTTATGTTAAAGAGTAGCAGCTCTTTAAAAAAATAATTTTTTTTATAGGTTGAGTTAAAGACACTAACTGATCCAAGTTGCTGGTGACACTAATTATTGTGTGGATGGAGTGATTAACAATATAGAAGTTGTCTCTATGACTATGGAGTGGAGTCATTTGAGAGGGACAAAGAGCTCTCAAATTAGAGGTAAAAATTGGGAAAAGATTATTGGGTTGCATTTTTTTTAACCCAACCATAATGGGTTGGATTTAAAAAAATCCTCAACTCGAACCACATACCTATCTTAAGTGATAAAAGAAAAGTAACATTTTTTTATATAGATTTTTTATATAAAAATTGGTCATTAAAAGAAAAAAGAAAAAAAAAGAATTCCCTTTTCATTATTTTGAAAAAGAGTCTCTTTTTAAGTATTGGAGGGAGAGTTTCCCGCTCCAATATTGCAATTGTGGTGGTCTCCAGATTGAACTGAAATCCCCTGATCCCATTTTTTTCTTAGTCTAGTACCTATCACTAACACACACACACACACTCTCTCTCTTGCTGAATGGTTGAACCTATACACTATAGAGTTACAGACCCATTGCCAGCCCACTGCAAGATCATCTCTCCTCTACCGCTGGCCAGGTATTTTTTTTTTCTCCCAATTCCTCTCTCATTCATATTTAGTTTGTTCTTTCATAAAGTTAAAATGAGAAAATAAAAACAAAAATCATCTTAAAAAGGCTAGAGTTGTACCTGAGACCTTAGGTCCCACAATTTTTCACTTGAGAAGCACATTTTTTGTTTCCTTCTCAAGTTCCAAGAACAATAACAACAACCCATTGCATTAAGATTCGGCGATGGTAGCCTTACTTGTCTAATTAATTTATTTAATCTTAGTTTAGTTTTTTAAATGATTATTTAACCTTCTAAGTATTTTTGTTCGTATAATAGTAGCATTAGATTCTTTTTTTTTTTTTTTTTTTTTTTTGTGAAAGAAAATGGGGGCCTTTATGGCTATATTTTACCCCCGGGTAGGGCGCCGGTCTGACTTAAGCTCCGGCCGTTCTCACCAGACCGTGCAGGGAATAAACCCCACTAAGGATGCCCATCAACAATTGGCTATGGAGGTGACTCGAACCCAAGCCTGACAAGCAGGGCCACGAGCTCCTTACCATTGAACCAACCAACGTGTTGGCATTAGATTCTCTATGGCAGAGGCGGAACTAGGGGAAGCAAGGGGGGCATTGCCCCACCTAGCTTTTCCAAATTTCCATTAGAGTAGTGAAAAAATTTTCACACGCATAATTGCCCCTCAAAATTTTCAAGTAGTTTACAAAAATTCAACAAGTTTAATTAGTGTAAAAAAACCCAAAAATTTAAATTACTACAAAGATACAGCCCATTTCATAGCCCATGGCCTTCCAAGTACAAAAAAAAAAAAACCCAAAATTTCCTTTTTAATACATCCCAAATCGCCAGATCAATCCTTCAAATATATCAACATAGATTTTTCTTTTCTTTTTTAAAGACCCAAAACTCTTTGAAAAAAAAAAAAAAAAAAACCAGTTGCCTTGCTATGAGTCCATGGTCATCTATTGACTCTAGCTCCTTCAAAGCACCACAGGTATCTCTCCCTCTCACTATTTCTATCTATTTGTTTAACCTGTGAAGGCTATGAACACCAAGTAATGTAAAGCAAAGGCACTAATTGTGATTTACTACTTTTTTTATACCGTGTGCTGTATAGTTGTTTTGTTGTACTTTAGCAATTAAATTTTAAAGGATTAAACTTGTCTATTGAGCATTGCAGCCCAAGTGGTATCCGGTTTTCCTAGTAACCGTCACAGCGGGGTTCGATCTCCCGCAATAAACAATTACCCTGCCAAAAAAAAAAAAAAAAGATTAAACTTGTCTGAGTTTCTTTGTGGTGGGTCCGCCGATTTCATATATAACTTGTGGCTGTGATTTTCTTACCTTTTTGTTTATAACTTTTATATAATATATTAATAATAATATTACAATGCTGGCGTGTTGTTGATTTTGCTCGTGAGTGAATGTACGTGTTATTAGAATTCTTTTTTTTTTTTATTGTTTTTGTTTTTGTTTTTGTTTGAGAGGATGTGTTATTGAAACTTGATACATGAAAAGTGAATGGTCACAATTTATGTATATTTTAAGGAAAGAAAATGTTTAGCATAATGAAGAATGTAGGGCACAATTTTGTTGAGTTAAAATTTATTTATAAAATATATATTTTTTTACTTAATAATTTCATTATATTTATTATTTAGTTGCTCCCCTAAACAAATTTCCTGGCTCCGCCACTGCTATATGGATGTTTTTTTTTTAATTTTAATTTTTATTTACTAAGAATGTGGTCACATACCTTTTTATTGTTAGATTGATTTTTTTGGATCCTGGAACTTTTAATATTACTATTTTCTTTTTGTTACTAGTAAAATGAAAGTTTCTCCTAGATTGGTTATTGTCTTTCTGTTTTAGGAGGAGTAGAAGAAAAAATTAGTTTTTTTTTTTTAATTGAGAATAAATAACTTAGTTATAAAATAAAACTATTTTATGCTCCTACAAATATGTATGTTTTATTTTTAGATGAACAACACAAAGATTTTTTTTTTTTATAATATCAATACCTTGGCTAGCTAGGCTACATTCTAGAATTTAGATCATCACAGACACATGATTTCTTCTTATGTGTTGTTATTACTTATTTGAGTATTGATTAATAAATGTCACATATGGAGAAAAATATTAAAACATAAGAGAAAAATAATAACGGGGATGAATTAATTTACATTCTCTCTTCATCTTTTTTCTTTTCTTTTTATATTTTTATTTTTAACTTCATGATTCTTTTCCCTCTTAGTATGAATTCTTAAAATTTTACAATTGTCTTTCATGCTAGTCTTACCATGTAGTAAACATGATACTTCGTGCACTTTAGAAAATAAGTATCCACATCATGTCTCATCCAAACTCAAGAAGTTAAAACAGGGCTCATGGGGCTGGGCTGAAAATGGATGATATTATAATACTATTTTGAATGATTGACTTATCAAATTATTATTTGAATATCTAATTTGCAGTGATGCTTAGTCCTAAATTTTGGTGTTGGATTGTATTTTATGGTCCTCATCTATATAGTTTCTTTATATGGTTGCAAAGTTGTTTTGTCAGGGTAACCATGGAAACACAAACACCTCATTTTCTTGTCTTCTATCTTCTAAGGAATTTTGTACTCTACAACTTATTTCTAACACTTAGTTAAGTTCTCATTGTGAATGAATTCAACATAGATAATTGAAATTGAACGAAAACATGTAATGCTGATTATATAATTCATTGAATTCACCAAGAATTTTTACAATGTAGGTTTGGGAAAGACAATTTTACAATTTTTTTCATAGAAAAATTTATTTATGTTTCATCTTGATTTTCTCTTCTCTTTCTGAGTTCATCAATTCGTCTTGATTTAGCTATCCATGAATTTATAACTCCCAAAATATTTGTGTTAGCCTTCCAACTTAATTAGTGAAGTGCAAGTGATGAAAATGTTAATGGTTGTATAATTATGCTTGAGTTAGATGTATGGAGATAATAAAATAAGTAAAGGTTTAGATTTTGTGCGAGTCTTGTTATAAATGAGTGATGATAGAAGTTTTGTTATTTTGTCCCACTGTTTTCATTAAGTAAAGGTTTAGATTTTGTGTTAGTCTTGTTATGAATGAGTGATGATCGAAGTTTTGTTATTTTGTCCCACTGTATTCATTTCATGCTACACTATCTACTTTTTTTTATAATAATTAATACATAATACACTACCTACTACCTTATAAGCATCTATAAAGCAAGAAGTTTACTAACTTATAACCACATCTATTGTATTTTTGAAAAATATAAATGTTAAAATTTTACTTGAATGTTAAAACTATTTAGTAAGTATTTTGATCATCTATTTTAGTTGACCTCTACATTGGTTTATACTCTTTGTTTTAGGTTAAAATGTCACATACCTTGGGTTACAGTCTTATAGATAATGTCGAGGGGAGATATTTTTCATTGCAACAAGTATTAGCTTGGCAACATATCTAAATGAGGAATATGTTATTATTTGATTAGTATTTGAGAGAATAGATTGGAACTTAAATTATGTTATATGATATTGAACTTTGGTATTGTTTTTCCTTATAAGTAGTTATTGATTGAGCAGTTGTTATGCTTATATGTGTATTTGTGATTGAAAATTTGTGATGTGTGAGATTGTGGTTTATTATTTTCCATCAGGTACCCATGTAAAGTTCAAAATGTAAATTTTATAGAAAAATCCAAAAAAATGTAAAATGTTATTAGCGAGTACATTGTCGTCACTAATATTTTATCATATCATCAGTGACGACAAACAATATCATCGCTAATATGCAAATTTTGGTGATGACATGTTTTTGGTCACTAATATATTATTATCTGTGACAATAACAAGCGCTGTCACTAATAATGACATATTAGCGACAACAAAAATGTTGTCGTTAATAATAATCTATTAGCGATGAGAAAAAAATTTGTCACTACTAATGAGCTAGTAGCAACGACATTTTGTCTTGGGTTATCGAATTATTTATGATGACAATTGTCACTATTAGCGACGAATTTGTCGTCGTTAATTGTATTGTATTTGCGATGACATTAATATCGTCACTAAAAAACTTTTTTGTTACCATTTTAGTTTAACGAAAGTTAGCGACGACAATTTTTGTCGCCAATATAATTAGTGACGATATTTAAAGCATTAGCAACAACTATATGCCGTCGCTAAAGACCAAATTTCTTGTAGTTATAAAGCTATCAAGATCAAGATTCACATCAAGAAATTGATGATTGCTTCAGTTGCTACATAAAGAACTTTCAAGAAGATATGAAACCTCTGAGAGGTGTCTCAAAGACATAAGTAGGAGAACTTGTAGTTGCTGTAGATCAAGGAAAAAGAAGTAGTCCGTGGACTCGGAGTTGTCATGTGATCGTGGTAATAAGTGTAAGAAGTTTAGACCCCTTAAACCCAAACAGATTAACCTAGATATTTAGCTAAGTAATTAACTTAGGTAAATTAAGCAATTCTAGGTTAACACAAATATATCATATCATGCAAAGTGCGGAAAATAAAGAACACACGATATGATAACCGAGGAAAACCAAACCGGTAAAAACCCTGGGGGGGATTTAACCTAGTTATCCTCAAGGTAAAACATAATTCACTATGAAAGAATTGAAGTTTACACAATAGCAACTTAGACCACTAACATCCTATTGCTACCTCGAGTAGGAAACTTACTACCATGACCACGTGACAGCTCTGAGTCCACGGACTACTTCTTTCTTGAATTCATAGCAAAGCACAAGCACTCCTGCTTGTATATCTTGAAGTTCTTGAATCTACAACTGAATGATCACCAAGCTCTTGACATCAATCTTGAGTTTGGAAACCCTAAGTGTATGTAATGGCAAACACCTCTAGATCTCACAAAAAGATTCACACACACAGCATTCAGAACTCTGAAAACATGGCTAGGGTTTTCCCTTTTACACTAAGGGCAAAACATAAAACCCTACACGTCAAACGGGCTTGGGCTGAGTTGGAAATTCTGCAGAAAAAACAATCTGCACGACTTTCGATTGGTCGAGTCTAATTCTCGATCGATCGACCTAGGCAGAATTGCACAGTAACTTCTGCAGTAACTCGATTCCAACTTTACATAAAAAACACATACTTTGAGCAAGTCTAAACAAGACTAAAACTGTTTTAATCATGGTTTGCCAACTTTACAAAATGAAGTTCTAATACATTAGTTTCTAATTTCTTAGAACCTAACAAACTCCCCCTTTGGCAATCCGTGACAAAACATAAACTTAACAAAATGCTCAAAGTTTACAATATAAAGAGCTCATTACAAAAACAAAAGCCCAACTAAACAAATTCAACCTAACTACTATCTATCAGTTGCAAGTGTAGATAGCAGCACGAGTGAATCAACCTGTATATTCCTGTAACACTTAACAAACACATAAACACATGTGTGGAAAATACAAGTAACATAGAAAATAACTTCTTGATTTCACATAACATAAAATAAAGACATATATCATGAATAACCTCATAAATATAAATCAATAAGCAATGTAGCACAATGAAACAAGAAACATATACAAAAAAATGTATCTCATATATCTCCCCCTATCATAAGCCAAAAAAAAAAAAAAAAAAAAAAAAAACAAAACACAATGAAGCACCTAGATACAATCTAAAAGCTCCACAGCTCCACAGAATCACAAAATAAATAAAAATCTCCCCCTAAGACAAAAAACTCCTCTACTACAAAGTAAAATCTCCACTACAATGTGCTTCCCCTTTTTGTGACGAATTGCCAAAGGGCACTCACTCATCATCAAAAGGAGGTGGCGGAGAAGAACATTGAAGACTCTCCAAATCTGCTCGCAGCGCTCGAATCTCATCAAGCACATCCACCAGAAGCTGACCATGAGCCACTTGGATGGTCATGACAGTGTCCAACATCCGACAAATGTCCGAATCATCTGTAGGTGAAGGTGGATGAATAGCAGCAGCAGGATCAGCAGACGTCTTGCCGAAGGAGCACCTGTATAAGAGGAAGGAGGAGGAGTGATATCGGAAGGCTCAACCCTAGGACGTTTAGAACTAGCTCGAAGTTGGGCAGCCCTTTGCCTAAGATAGGTGGCACCTATGAGAGCAATGATATGAATAGACTCAGAAGTAGGGAAATCACCTAACCCCAAATGAAGAAGAATCCTATGAATAAAAACGGGAAAGAACAAAGCATGTGTAGTAGAACTGCTCATATGCACCTCGTTCAAAGAACAAAGAAAAAGATGAGGGAAACTGATAGGAGCATTAGTAACAAGAGCATAAAGAAACACATATCTCTCAATAGGGATAGTGTGTAGATGAGAGATAGGCCACAAAGAATGACAAGCAATCCTAAAGAAAAGATAGTGTAACTCAGAAAGCTCAGCAGACGTGATCCGATGATCAAAACCTCACTGGATAGAAGACCTAGTGATGTATGACTTAACGTCGTCAAGGGGAGGAGACTCATCATAAGGATAGACAGGATGAGAAACCACGGGTACCCCAAGAGCATCAGATACTACTGAAGGAGTAATGCGATACTCTACACCTCGTATCTAACTCTTTACTAAAGTGTTAGAATCATAGATGTGGATAGAGAGGTTTGAGTAGAACTCTCTAATCAGGGTAGTCGGAGACGGATGATCTATGTCTAGCAAAGGTAACCAACCCCGACGCTCAAAGTTACGCCTAACCTCATCATTTACCTCATCTAGTAGAACTCTACACTCACCCCAAATGTTCCTTCTAAGGTTAAGTGTCTCATATGTCTCCTAATGTTTCTCACTCAAGAATCTATCACTATCGAAAGATGGTGAAGAAGAAGAGTTCCTATGAGCTCTAGTTTTCCTAGGCATGATTCTACAGACTCGGAAGAGAGACATAAAAAGAAAAAGACAAACAAAAAGAAAACCAAGGGCAAACTGCAAGTTAGCACAAAAAAAATATAGAAACAACAATTCTATATGATGCATGAGCAGAATAACCAAATGATGCATGGTCTAATGCAATGAAAAACAGTTTAATTATGTTCCAAATTCACAAAATTGGTTTGAGCAAGAATTTTATATAAAAATCCCCAAATTTGAAAAATCCATTTTCACAAAACCCAACAAATTGAGAAATTGATCATTACATAAGTTATAAAACACAATATAATGATCAAATAAGTCAATCTAACAAGCCAATTTCATCAATTTGCATCAATTTGAACAAAAACCCAAAATCCGGCAATTTCAAGTCCTAGAATTTTCAATTTTTCACAAATCATCAAATTAATCAAATTAAACCACATAGATCACTTGTATATGGTGTCCCAACAAAAACCCAATGATTTATTGTGAAAGAAAACAGCCAAAAACATCAACAATCCCAAAAAGAAAAATGCCAAAAATAACCTAACAAATGCATGAATTAATGCATGAAAAATGGAAATAAAAAGAAAAGGAGGGGTAAAATGGACATACCGGCTTTGGGAGAGAGAAACCTTGCAGAACATTTGCAAGAAAACGACAAAAAATCCTATTGGAGGCTTTACTGATCGGTGAGAGAGAAAGAATGTTTGAAAAGTTTTGAAAAAGTGGTTGAACACGTGAAGAAAAAGTCTTTTTAAAAAAACTCATCCCGATTTTCGAACGATCGAAAAATAGATTTGATCAGTCGAAAATACTTCGATTGATCCACTACCAATCGAGTACCGATCGAAACAGACAGAAGCTCACTAAGGATTTTAAACGCAATTTCGATCGGTCGAAAAACAAGTTCGATCGATCGAAATTTTGGAAAAAATCAATTTTTTGAAAAACAAGGCAATTTCAGTGCAGAAACTCCTCAAAGCATTAAATTTTATGAACAAAATGCATGAGTATGAGATGAAATGCTTTTCAACAACACTTGTATTGATCCCAATTTTCCAAAAATAAGATTTTCACTCAGTTCTCCTCAAATTCTTAAACAGCAAACATGTTTTGCATCAATTTTAAGAAATTATCAAACTTGGTTGGTCAGACCAAAAACTCACACAATCACATGTACAAAGTTTAGCAAAGAGTAACTTGTGTAGTATGTGCAACTAGTAAAAACTTGAGAAACATGTGAGGTGATATGTGAATAGAAATTAATCACAATTTCTACAAAATTCATCACATAAATTTGAAAGAGACTAACACCTAAAGAGTTACATCATATAACTTTCACATCTCCTAGAATAAAAGCTTGCAATCATGTAAGTTCTTGATTTGTCTCATAATATACACACTAATTTTAATTGATCAGAAACTTATTAGAATAGCTGGGATAATGTACACACCAATTTTATTTGAATTGTGAAATTATTATAGCCCAATAATGTACACACCAATTTTAACATTTTAACCGAGGCTACACCTTATTTTCTTTTTGTGCATGTGCTACACTTTCTCGAGCACAAAATCTTATGATATGCATTAAGGTGTTCATAATTGGCTAGTAAACAGTGGTGAGATGGTTATTTATGCCTTTCTCTAAAAGTTCAAGTCCGACAATCAAAGGCATGTGACTTTAAGATCAAGATCATGTGATCAAAAACAATAAACGTCTTCCCACACAACATGCATTACAAAACTATAAACGTCTTCCCACACAACATGCATTACAAAGCTTAAACTAGTAAAGTGCAATAAAATAAGCTCATCCAAGCTAAACAAGGTACACAGATATGTTATGTAAAAATAGATTGACCAACCCTGTTATCAAATTCAAGAAAAAGTACTGCAAAATACATTTTGCAAAACACAATCTTGTTACCCTTTTAAAAAAAAAATAAAAAATAAAAACATCCTAGAATGAAATGCATGAATGTTATGCAATGCAGATCCTAAAAAAAATGGTCACAAGAGATAAAGCAATAAAGAACAGGGACCATGTTAGACAAACTCAATTAGATCGATCCTTTTGCATCCAAAACCTTTTAGATGCAACTCTTGCATTGGAGTTATTATTCACATTAGAATTTTGAGCAACTCTAGGATTGAAATAAAGGTTTAATGCCTTTACCAATTCACCAATAAGTACCATAGGCTCTTGTGCTTGAGGCACAAGTACTTTTGGTTTATTTGCTCGCTTAGTAGCTTGCAACTCGAAACAGTTTGGATATATGTGCCCAGACTTTCCACAAAAATGACAAACTCATGCAGGCTTATCATGCAACTTGCCCTTAGAAGAATTAGAAACATTAGATTTAGACTCTTAAAGATTAATCCTAACCTTCCTAGGAGGTATAACTTCTACAGATTTAACAGCTTCCCTCACAAAGGATTTGACAACCTCACTCAGGGTTTGACAACCTCACTCTTAGGGAGTTCAGTAGAAGAAACAAAGTTTGTGGAATGAAATTCAGGTACAGAGATGCTTTCCACAAAACCTAAGCCAGTTTTGTCAGAGGGAGACTTTTGAACACTTAGCATGTGATCAAATTTGGAGCTTGTAGACCTTTTAGTTTGTTCTCTAGTAACAGACAATTCAAGTTCCAAATTTTTAACTTTCTCAAGTAAAAGCATGTTCTCAGTCTTCACATTATTCAAAAGTTCATGAGCATCAAACAGATTCACAAGAAAATTTTTCTTATCAAGTTCAAGAGATGCAATTTTCTTTAAGCCAAGATCAACATTCATAGCATCCTTTGCAGCAATTTTGCAAAGTTTATTGTAGGCTTCTTGTAAATTTGCATTTTCAGAGAGTTCCCTATCAGATTGTTTCTCTTCAACAGACACGCTTTCATTGACTACAACAGTAGCAGTGAAAGCAATGAAGTTTCCATCCTCATTACTGCCGGATTCATTGTCAGAAACTTTATCATCACTAAGGATTACAGCCATAGCCTTACCCTTAGACTTCAAGTACGTAGGACATTTAGATTTCACATGACTATACCCTTGACATCCAAAATATTGTTACCCCATAGAATTATTAGAAGGTTGACCTACTTTCTCTTTAAGCTTTTCAGTGTTGTTAACCTTAGTGAGATTATTCCTCTTAAAATTTCTAGGTTTAGTAGTGTTCTTACTTCTTGCCCTTCTGTTATTATTCCTAAGAAAATTTCTAAAGTTCTTGGTAAGATAAACAATCTCTATAGCAGAGAGCTCATCATCAAATCCACTAGCATCAACATCATCAACAGACTTAAGAAGGTCCAACTTATAGGACTGGAGAGATCCTACAAGTTCATCAACAGGGATGGAGTCCACATCCTTGCTTTCAGTGATGGCAGTCACCTTGGGTCTAAAAATCCTCAGTCAAAGATCTAAGAATCTTCCTAACAATTTTAAATTGATCATAGATTTCACCCAAATTATATGCAGAATTAACAATATCATTAAGTTTAGCATAGAATTCATCAAAAAGATTCATCATCAGTCATTCTAATGCTTTCAAATCTAGTAGTCAATTGCTGCAACTTATTAATTTTAACTGCCTTTGTGCCTTCATGCACAGTTTGAAGGATATTCCAAGTAGTATGAGCAACTTCAACATTAGAGATTCTTTTAAATTCCTCCATAGAAACAGCATTAAAAATAGCATTCATAACTTTTCTATTAAAAGCGGCTGCCTATTTTTGAGAAGTTTGCCACTCACTCATAGGAGTAGTAGGCTTCTCTCATCTGTATTCAACAAAATTCCAGACTCTCTCATCAATAGATTTCAGGAATGCTTTCATCCTTACTTTCCAATAAGCATAATTATTCCCATCAAAATGAGGTGGAATAACAAGAGAGTGTCCGTGTTCCATGACAATCGGGGTCAAGGATCAGCTTTTAGATCAAAAGATCTACACAAAAAAAGCTACCCGCTCTGATACCACTTGTAAAAAGTTTAGACCCCTTAAACCCAAACAGATTAACCTAGATATTTAGCCAAGTAATTAACTTAGGTAAATTAAGAAATTCTAGGTTAACACAAATATATCATATCATGCAAAGTGCAGAAAATAAAGAACACACGATATGATAACCCAGGAAAACCAAACCAGTAAGAAACCTGGGGAGAATTTAACCTAGCTATCCTCAAGGCAAAACAGAATTCACTATGAAAGAATTAAAGTTTACACAATAGCGACTTAAACCACTAACATCCTATTGTTACCTCGAATAGGAAACTTACTACCACGACCACGTGACAGCTCCGAGTCCATGGACTACTTCTTTCTTGAATTCACAGCAAAGCACAAGCACTCCTGCTTGTATATCTTGAAGTTCTTGAATCTGCAATTGAATGATTACCAAGCTCTTGACATCAATCTTGAGTTTGGAAGCCCTAAGTGTATGTGAAGGCAAACATCTCTAGATCTCACAAAAAGATTCACACACACAGCATTCAGAACTCTGAAAAATGGCTAGGGTTTTCCCTTTTATACTTAGGGCAAAACATAAAACCCTACACGTCAAACGGGCTTGGGCTGAGTTGAAAATTCTGTAGAAAAAATAATCTGCATGACTTTCAATCGGTCGAGTCTAATTCTCGATCGATCGAGCCAGGCAGAATTGTACAGTAGCTTCTGCAGTAACTCGATTCCAACTTTATATAAAAAACACATACTTTGAGCAAGTCTAAACAAGACTAAAACCATTTTGATCATGGTTTACCAACCTTACAAAATAAAGTTCTAATACATTAGTTCCTAATTCCTTAGAACCTAACAATAAGTTTTCTACACGAGGTAGCAATAGGATGTTAGTGGTCTAAGTTTTATTGTACAAACTTCAATTCTTTCATAATGGATCTGTTTTTACCTTGAGGATAGTTAGGTTAAATCATCTCCAGGTTTTTTACTAGTTTGGTTTTCCTGGGTCATCAGATCTGTGTGTTCTTTACTTTCCGCGTTATATTTGTTTTACACAGATTTGATTAACCTAGATTTAATTACCAAACTTGTTAATGAACTTGGTTTAACATTAGGTTAAACATATTGTGTTAAAGGTCTAAAAACTAACATATTCAAGTGCATTTGAATATGTTGTTGTCGTTTGTTGGCATATAGGGTATTTTGTGGTCGAATATGAACGGGCCAAACATGATGTAGCAGTAAGAGCATCCACAGCAGTGGAACTTTTTTTTTAGCTATTTGGCACCACAAAAAGCTACTTATTCTATTTTACCTATTCATTTTACAAAACATCCAACAGCAGTGGATCTATTTTAACTTTCAGTACAATAAAATAATATAAACATCACAATAAAATAATATATCTACTACAATAAAATAATACATCCTACTACAAAAAAACGCCACAAACTGAAACCAAGAACAACCACCCACAAAAAGCATTCAGCCAGCCACATCCACCTCCACCACCACTCCACCAGCAACAACCTCTATGAAACAACCACAACCCACGTCAAGAAAAAAAAAAAAAAATCAAACCACCAATAACATAGCCACAACCATAACCCTACGCAACCATAACCACTAACACAGCCCATAACAACCACAACCACAGTTACCAAACCACCACCAACACAGCCAACAAACCGCCATTTCAACCACAATCCACAATCACAACCAAACCCAGAACAAATCAGTGACAATCCCAGAATAGATCGGCGATGAAGATGAAGATCGGTGACAAACCCAAAATAGATCGGCGATAAAGATTGGCGATGAAGATGTAGATTGGCGATGAAGATGAAGATTCTTGTGAAGATAAAGATCGGTGACAAACCCAAAACAGATCGGCGATGAAGATGAAGATCCAACAGAGAGGAGATGAGATGAGGGAGAAAGGAAAAAAAAATGAGAAGGGAAAGGGAAGAAAGATGAGAAGCCAAAGAAAGAGAAAAAGAAAAAGAAAGAAAAGATAAAATATTTTTTTAATGAGAGAAGAGAGAGAAATTTAGTAAAATATTATTATAATTATTTTTAGCTTCTTGCTACAGCACAATTGCCGTGCATTGTAGCAAGAAGCAAAAAAAATTTAGCTACAGCACAATTGCTGTAGTATGCATTTTAAGTGTTAGAGCACTTGCAGTAGTGGAGTTAAATGGCTATATAGCTATTTTAGCTCCACCAAAACACAAAAACACCCATACAATAGTGGAGCTATATCTATATTTTTTAGCTTCATTGCTACAGTGTACAACTATCTATGGCTGTGCACTGTAGCTTGGAACTAAAAAAAAAAAAATTTATTCAGCTCGGGATTAAGATAATTCTTTTGTTCTCACACCGTGCCTCTCTCTTCAGTCACTCTCATCTATCTGAAGCTCTCTCTTAAAACTCTCTCCTCAAGCTCACTCTCTCAACGTTACTCTCTCAAGCTCACTCTTTCACTGTCGTTGGCCCGATTCATCCTTAATGTCGCCGCCACCGAAGCTTGACGTCATCGACCCACCAGCTGTCCCATCCGCCTCAGACTCACTTCTCTTCCGCCGATCAGACCCACATCTCTTCTGCTAATCAAACCCACACTGACATTGTCCTCCTCACCAAAGCCCAGCTCTGTGATTGGTGATTTTTTATTTTGTTTGTGATTGGTGATTTTGTTTGGTTTGGATTGAGGAAAAAGATTTGGGTTGGTGGTTTTTTTTTTCTTTCTGCTGTGGACTGGTGGTGGTTGTGGCTGTGGTTGATGGTAGAGGTGGTTGTGGTTGGCGTTATAGATGTTTTTTGGGTAGTGAGATATATTATTTTATTGTAGTAAATATATTATTTTATTGTGTTGAAAGATAAAGTAAATCCATTACTGCAGCATGTGTGTAGGTAAAATAGATAAAATAATTTTTTTATAGTGCCAAATAGCTAAATTTTTAGCTAAACTGCTGTGAATACTTTTAGTGGTGCTAAAAATAACAATATAATTATTTAGCACCACTACGGTAGATGCTCTAAATATGCTTGCCCAATGAGACTTGACATGACACCTGGTGAAGGGTAGTACAAGGGTGTACATAATTATTCACGTCCATCTAAACATGTTGTCGACATTCGTCGACATGTGATTATTGTCGAATGTTTAAGATTGGATGAAACATGGTACAACAGTAAATATGCGTGTGTAATGCGGTTTGACATAATGCATAAGGAATGGCCGTTTAAGGGTGTGCATACTAATTAACGTGCATTTTAATGCATATGTCATATGTGTTTTCACTAGTTCCTAAGAGTAGAATACCACAAAGAGAAGTAATTGAACAAACTAAATCAAAATTGATAAACTAGAAATACCTAATTGTCACGATGAGTTTGAACTATGGGAGTCAATACCGTACTGTACCGGCCCGTACCGGCCTTGTACCGGTACAGGTACACCTCTATTTCGTACCGAAAAAATATCAACTATACCGGCCTCGTACCGGTCGTACCGGCGAATTCCGGCCGTACCGGACCGGAACACAAAATGCTGTTTTTTTTTTGTAATTGTGGCAATTTTTTAAGTGCCGGATGGTAATACTCATATATATTATTGTCCTAAAGTAGATCATTTTAATGGATGGGAGTAGATGATCCTATATAGTTTGTATTAACTTAATTATTTGTATTATTTGTTTTCTTTGTATCCAATGAATAATTAAGTTTTTTGTTTTTTATATTGTGTTCTTTTTCTTTGTATGCAATGAACATATGAAGTAATGTTTTATTGTAAACATGAAGCAATGTTTTATTGTAAATAGAGATTTCATGTGTGTGTGTATATATATTAAATATATAAAATAGCGGTAAACCCCAAAACGGTACACCGGTATTGACCGGTATCCGAAATATATCGTATCGGTGGCCAAACTGGTACAGCCTCCAGTACGGTATTGACTTCTTTGGTTTGAACATGCACTATATCTTCTTACTCGTGTTTATACCCATAGTCTGGTAAAGAAGCCAAGAATTTATTTTAGGGTGGCCAAGCTAAATATGATAAAAATATTATGAAAAACAATTAATGATGAATTTTTTTTTCATAATTTAATTTTAACTCAACAAAACTGTGTTCTAAACCATTTTGTCAACTAATGTATAGATTGTTTATTTTCTAGCTCTCACCAATCCTTAGCATAATTAAGAAAGTGCTGATAGATTCTTAAATCTAACATCAAGCTTAAAATAAAGCCAAAAAATAAAACTGAATTTTTTATTACCTTAATATAATAATTACATATGATGATGCCGAAAATCGTCAGTAAGTCACACGGTCCTCACGCCGCTCTTGATGGAGAACTTGCACAACACAAAAGCTGAAGACCTTAAGAGGAGTACCGGTGTGGTACCGGCCAAGAACCCTCTAAAGGTTAAGTTAATGAATGCTTGCAACCCTAGAGTATCAGAGTTGGGGGAAGTTATGTGTACCTTCGTTTATGAGGGCTTGGCGGTATTTATAGTAGCGTAGAGTTGACATCCATAGCGTGTTCAAGAAGATATTTCCTTGTGGGAGAAAGACTCTCTATTGCGTGTTCCTTACGAAACCTTTTCCTTACCGGAACCTCCCTCTTTTGGGCTTAGCGTGGAGTGCAAGATATCTTCTTATGCTTAAGTGTGCAGGGCAAGATATCTTCTTATGCCTAAGCATGTAAGGCAAGATATCTTCTTACGCATAAGCGTGTAGGGCAAGTCACGCTAATCCCGTCGGCTTGATACCTTCAGCTTTACTTCCCATATAGCTTTAACTCGTCAGCTTCCCATCAACCACGGATTCACCACGTCAGCTTTAAGCTATAGACTCCCTGTAGTCCCAAACGACATAGCTGAAGCTGACGGGTTGGTCCATTTCATGCTTTTCCACTAACGGGTAATCATGCCTCTATTTTCCCCTTATCATTTCGGAATCCTTTCCTTATAGGAGTCTTCTTGATTAGGGTGAGCATGGGGCGCAAGATATTTCTTTATACACGCATGCATGGAGACCAAGCAAGGCCACGTCATATTCGTCAAAGATTCATATATCCCCTTCTGCTTCTTGCCTTTAGCTTGTCCTCTTTAGCTTACTGTCTTCAGCTTATCCTCTTTAGTTTACTGCCTTTAGCTTATCCTCTCCAGCTTACTGTCTTCAGCTTGTCCTCTTTAGCTTACTGTCTTCAGCTTATCCTCTTCAACTTACTGTTTTTAGCTTATCCTCTCTACCTTACTATTTTCAGCTTGCTATGCCCAAGATGCAGCCGTCAAGTATGGGGTAGAGCTATAGACTTTACAACAAGGTTATCTCCCGTGTGAAGTTGACGACTTTATTTACGACCGTCACCTTTTATTTCGTCACGGGTTAATTACAAAATTATCCTTATCAACTGCCCCCTACTCCATAGCCTCGTCAGTTTTAGCTAACGGGATATGGAGTTAACGTCGTAGAAAGGTCATTTATGTGTGATGCCTCGAGCTGCCTTTATTAAATGCTTGAGCACGTGGCACGAGATGATTGGTTTTGCTTTTGGACGAGCGTGTCGTTTCGTCTTTCATGCCTTTTCCACCCTATATATATTTCTCATACTTCTTCATGTTCTTCTATTTCATCATTTGCTGATTTTGAGAAAGAACTCGTCACTTTGTGATCATCTTTCGCATCGTGTTGCGTTCTAGTTGGCATTTGTATTTTTATTTTCCACGCTTGTATGCACGGAGATGTTTGTATTTGGCAAACTAGGACGAATCTGTCCATGGTAAACTCATCCTCGCATGGACTTTACAGCCTTGAGGCATCCTCATGGCCTGAACTCGTCTGCTTTGTGGACATTTTAATTCATTTATTTCGAATTCATCTGTTTAGTGGATTTAAACAATTTCAATCTGTCTCCTTAGTAAACTTGTCCATTTCATGAACTATATAATGAACTCATCCTCCCGTGGACCTAGCAATAACATTAACCCATCTCCGTGGGGATGAACTCGTCTATTTTGTGGACTAGATAATATTTCATCCTCCTAGGATGAAGTTGTCAACTTTATGGACATTAATAGTAAACTTGTCCACTTTGTGGATTTGATAATATTTCATCCTCCTGGGATGACGTTGTCCACTTTATGGATGTTATAGTAAACTCGTTCACTTTGTAGACTTGATAATATTTCGTCCTCCTAGGATGAAGTTGTCCACTTTATGGACATTAATAGTAAACTCGTCCACTTTGTGGACTCGATAATATTCCATCCTCTTGGGATGAAGTCGTCCACTTTATGGACTTAGCAGTAGACGCGTCCACTTTGTGGACTTGATAATATTTCATCGTCCACTTTATGGACTTAGCAGTAGACTCGTCCACTTTGTAGACTTGCTAATATTTCATCGTCTACTTTATGGACTTAGCAGTAGACTCGTCCACTTTGTGGACTTGATAATATTTCATCCTCTTGGGATGAAGTTGTCCACTTTATGGACTTAGCAGTAGACTTGTCCACTTTGTGGACTTGATAAAATTTCATCTTCCATTTTATGGACTTAGCAGTAGACTCGTCCACTTTGTGGACGATAATATTTCATCCTCTTGGGATGAAGTCATCCACTTTATGGATTTAGTAGTAGACTCGTCCACTTTGTGGATTTGATTATATTTCATCATCCACTTTGTGGACTTAGCAGTAGACTCATCCACTTTGTAGCTTGTGAGTTCGACCTCAGCTGGGATGACTGTCTCACTTCCGTATGCCAATCGAAACGGAGTTTTTCCTGTGGGGGTCCTGGCCATCGTCCTGTATGCCCATAGTATGCTGGGCAACTCCTCTAGCCATACGCCCTTTGCCCCTTCGAGCCGAGTCTTGATGATTCGGAGCGAGAATCGGTTCGTGACTTCAACTTGTCCGTTGGCTTGAGGATGGGCAGGCGAGGAGTAGTGGTTCCTGACTCTTAACTACAAATGATTCTCTTCCAAACAAAGCTTTGTACGTTCTACTCAGTGATGGTGGCCAAGGCTTCAGCTTCCACCCATTTGGTGAAGTAGTCTATACTAACTATTAGGAACTTCAACTGCCTTACTGCTATCGGGAATGGGCCTATGATGTCTAGTCCCCACTAAGCGAACGGCCACAGAGCTGTTATTGGGGTAAGCTTTTCTGTTGGTTGTCTGGTGGTATTGCTGAACCTTTGACATTTGTTGCAAGCTTTGATATAAGTCTGGGCGTCCTTTTGCATGGTTAGCTAGTAATATCCAGCCCAAATCAATTTATGTACCAATGATCGCAACCCTGAGTGGTTGCCGCAGATCCCCTCATGTACTTCTCTCCTGACATAATCCGCTTCTTCAGGGCCTAAACATCTCAGGTATGGATAGGAGAAACCCCTCGAATTGCGCCGATTGAACCTTCAGCTTTCTTGCAGCTTCCTTCCCGTTAGGCAGTGTGCCATCTTTTAAGTTAGAAATTAAGGAGGTGGTCCAATTGCTTTCGGAACCTATCTCATGTACATTGACGACATCTATCAGTGGTGAAAGCTGAGTAAAAGAGAGTATCTTATCGGGGGTGATCATGTATTCTACTAATGTGGCCTTGGCAAGACGGTCGGCTTGCTCATTCTCTCCTCTTAGAATTTGAACAATCTTGGCCTGCAATTCGTTTACCCTTCTCTTTGCTTGCTGCAAGTACTTCTTCATCTTTTCACCTTTACGTTCATAATCAATCACCGTTCACTTGGTTTGTGATGACCTGGGAGTCACAATGGATAACCATATTTGGGGGCTCCTACTGCTTTGGCGAGATCTAGTCTTGCTATTAGGGCTTCATACTCCGCTTCGTTGTTAGTTGTAGGGAAGTCGGGACGGACCATGCACTCGATCTCGTCACCTTTTGGAGATTGAAGTACGACCCCTGCTCCACCAGCTTGTCTATTGGACGATCACCGTATGGGCTTGAAAGTATGGCTTGAGCTTTCGGGGCTATGATTAGAGCGAAGATGAGCTTTTCCATTGGAGGGTACCTTTCTTCTGCACTATGAAGCGCTCGGCTGGCGTAGTATACGGGCCTTTGCACCTTGTCGTCTTCTTTGACAAAGGCCGCACTGACGGCAGCCAAGGAGACAGCCAAATAGAGAAACAATTCTTCTCCCGGTTGTGAGGGACTTAGCACAGTGGTGAAGAGAGGTAGGCCTTCAGGTCCTCGAATGCCAGCTGACATTCTGTTGTCCACTCAAAAGACTTCTTCAATGTGTGAAAGAACGATAGACATTTATCTGTCGCTCTGGATACAAATCTGTTAAGCGCGGCAATCTTGCCGTTAAGACTTTGTACTTCTTTTATGTTTTTAGGAGGTGCCATTTCTATTATAGCCCGGATCTTGTCTGGGTTAGCCTCAATACCTCTCTGGGACACCATGTATCCTATGAATTTTTTAGCCGTCACTCCGAAGGCACATTTGCCTGGATTAAGCTCCATGTTGTAGGAACGAAGAGTATCGGAGGTCCCCCTAAGATCCTCCTAGTGATTGTCTTCCCTTCAGCTGCCTTATCACCTACGTTTATAGCCAAAGTGACGACACCAAGGGGGATTACCCTCGTCCCTACAAAGCCAACGAGTGGAGCGTTAGTTGGAACTATTTGCTCCCTACCAATCCCCATTTACTAGAATGCGGTGTAGTAAAGGATGTCAGCCAAGTTGCCATTGTTAACCAGAACCTAGTGTATGTTATAGTCTCCTGCTTGTATGCTAACGACGAGTGCATTGTCTTGTGGGTGGTGAAGACGTCCTGTATCTTTTTTTGAGAATTCGATAAGGGCTTTTCGATCCGCACCATCTTGGGTACAAAACCCGTCAGCTGGATGTTCTGAACCATTCTGAGGAAAGTCTTACAAAACCCGTCCTGTATCTTTTTTTGAGAATTCGATAAGTGCTTAATTCGCTTCGCACTTCATTGGAGGGCATAGGTCCAAGAAGTCCACCGTGTGCCTGATGAACATTAGACAACGGGAGGACGAAATGCTAAGGTCATATATTGCCTGCTTTAACAAGGAAGCACTTTCAATAGATGAAGCAGACGACAAAATACTGGTAGCCGCATTTACGAATGGACTACGAAAGGGTAAATTCCTATTCTCCTTATATAAGAATGACCCAAAGACCATGTCCATTGTACTATATAGGGCAACCAAGTACATAAACGCAGAAGATGCACTCTCGGCCCTAGAAGAAAAGCCCTCCAAGAAGAGAGAAAGGCAAGACGACGTACATTAAGATAGGGGACAAAAGACTGCAAGGACGGGAGACAAAAGAGAAGAGAGGCGCTCTAAACCTCCAGCTGTGAGGTTTCCACACTTCACTCCGCTTACAGCTCTGATAGACCAAGCCTTGATGCAGATTAAAGACGAAGGGGCCCTTACGTTTCCAGGAAAGCTGAAAGGAGATCCTAATAAAAGGCTTCGGGACAAATACTACCGCTTTCATAGGGACCACGACCATGACACAGTGAACTGCTATAACTTGAAGCAGCAGATAGAAGCACTCATAAGGCAAGGAAAGCTACAGAGATTCGTTAGCAGGAAGAGAATAGACCCGCCGCAAGAACATATTCCACGACAAGAAAACGAGCGCCCAAGACCACCCATAGGGGATATAAGGATGATTGTAGGGGGCACAGCGACATCCGTTTCGTCAAAGAAGGCTCGAAAGACTTACCTCAAGACGGTCCAGAACATTAGGAAAGAACAGGACAAAACACCCATCATTAGGTTCTTAGAGAACGAAGCTCGACGTCTTCACCACCCACATGACGACGCACTTGTCGTTAGCATACAAGTGGGAGATTACAACATGCACCGGATCCTAATTGACAATAGAAGCTTCGCTGATATCCTTTATTACACGGCTTTCCAGCAGATGATGATTGGTAAAGAGCGGCTGATTCCAAAAAATGCTCCCCTTGTTGGGTTCGGGGGAACCAAGGTATACCCCCTCGGCGCGATTACTTTACCCGTCACTATCGGTGATTACCCTCGGCAAACTACAAAAGACGTCACGTTTCTCGTGGTCAATTGTTCGTCCGCATACAATGCCATAATTGGACGTCCCACTCTTAATTCATGGAAGGCCGTAACTTCGACCTACCATCTAATGGTCAAATTCCCTACTGAGTACGGAGTAGGAGAACTACGTGGGGACCAGGTTGCCACATGAGAATGTTACGTGACGATGATGGAAATGGATGACCAGATGCAGATAATGAGCATCGAAGAACAACAGACGGTGGCGGAACCTGTTAAAAAACTTAGGGAAATACCCCTAGATGACTCAATGCCAGAGCGAACGACCCGAATTGGCACCCTCGCTAGTCTAACGACCCTGCAAGCACTCCAAGCGTTCCTTAAGGCAAACCGGGACGTTTTTGCATAGAGTCATGAAGATATGCCCGGAATTGATCCCTCCGTCATGGTCCACAGGTTGAATGTATCTCCCGACTTTCCACCTATTCGTCAAAAGAAACGTGTTTTTACGCGAGAAAGAGACCAAACTATAGCAGAAGAAGTCCACAAGTTGCAGGAAGCGAACTTTCTTAAAGAAGTCTACTACCCCGATTGGCTGGCAAATGTAGTGATAATTAGAAAAGCCAACGGGAAATAGAGGATGTGTGTAGACTTCACGGACTTGAATAAAGCTTGTCCCAAAGACAGCTACCCTCTCCCAAGAATTGACACCTTAGTCGATTCAACTGCGCAACATCAGTTGCTAAGTTTCATGGATGCCTTTTCCGGGTACAACCAGATCAAGATGGACGAGGCAGATCTGGAAAAAATCTCGTTCGTAACAAGTCAAGGCCTCTTCTGTTATAGAGTGATGCCGTTTGGCCTCAAGAATGCCGGTGCGACTTAACAGAGACTTATGAATAAAATGTTCGCAAAACAGATTGGAAGGAACGTCCAGGTGTACGTAGACGATATACTGGTCAAAAGCCGAAAGGAAGAAGGCCACTTGGACGAACTCAAAGAAACTTTCGACACCCTTCGATTGTACAACATGAAGCTCAATCCAAGCAAATGCGCATTCGGGATGATAGCCGGAAAGTTCTTAGGGTTCATGGTGTCCCAAAGGGGGA
The DNA here is from genome assembly GCA_033629205.1 of Lithocarpus polystachyus. Lineage (NCBI taxonomy): Eukaryota > Viridiplantae > Streptophyta > Magnoliopsida > Fagales > Fagaceae > Lithocarpus > Lithocarpus polystachyus. The sequence goes on from CM066172.1 coordinate 25,231,731, forward strand.
TTGAAGCCAACCCAGATAAGATCCGCGCGGTATTAGAAATGACGCCCCTTAAGAATGTGAAAGAAATACAAAGCCTTAACGGTAAGGTCGCTGCATTGAATAGATTCGTATCAAGAGCGACGGATAAATGCCTACCATTTTTCCGCAGAATGTCTGCAGGCATTCGAAGATCTTAAAATCTATCTTTCTTCCCCTCCACTATTGAGCCTAACTAGGGAAGGAGAAGAGTTGTGTTAGGTTCTAAAAGTTTAGAACAATTGGCAAATCATGAATACAAACTTGTCTAGATATAGATCTTAGAGTTTATAGATTTTATTAGACAATGCTTAAGGTGATTCAAGTCAAGGTTCAAGAACAAGTAAGCTGTAGAAAGAAGAATTCAAAAATTTCCTGGTTCGACCGATCGAAAAACGGGCTCGACTGATCGAGAATCGTATCTGCAGAATTTTAAGTTGGCCCAAACAGCAGTTCTAGCCCATTAAGGATTAGGGTTTCAGATCTACTTCTCCCACTATATAAAAGAAACCCTAAGCACGTTTTTTATTAGGCTTTTTAGAGAGAAAAGAGTGTGTCTCTTTTGTATTTAGGGTTTTGTTCCTAAAACCTCTCTTATATCTTCTACCGGTGTTGTTCCTTGAAGAATCTCAAGATCCGGTATTGTTGAAGTTGCTTCTTTCTCTAGTCATCAAAGGTGTTGATGATCTAAACCTTCAAGGGTGGTCTTGGAGTCACAAACAAGAGAGTTTGTGTTGCTAAACCTTTGAGTGGGATCTCAAAGTCACAAGCGTGGGTGTTTATGTTTTGCAAAGGTCAAAGAAAGGAGTTTGTGGTCTCGGAGCTGTCACGTGGTCGTGGTAGTAAGTTTCCTACAAGCAGGTAGCAATAGGATGTTAGTGGTCTAAGTCGCTATTGTACAAACTTCAATTCTTTCTAGTGGATTTGCTATTTTACCTTGAGGATAGCTAGGTTAAATCCTCCCCAGGTTTTTTACCGATTTGGTTTTCCTAGGTCATCATATCACATGTTCTTTATTATTCTGCACCTTTACATGATATAATTGTTATTGTTTTAACACAGATCTGAATAATAAACCTAAGTATTCACTTGGTTAATTAATTAGGTTAAATAATCTAGTTTACAGGGGTCTAAATATCTTACAAGTGGTATCAGAGCGGGTAGCTCTTTTGTTTTAGATCTTTTGATCTAAGAGCTGATCCTTGATCCCTGTTATCATGGATAATTTGAAGTGTCTTTCTGCTCATGTTTGTGATGATTTGAATAAAAAGGACACTGTTGTTTCTGTTGATCTTTTTGATGCCTGTGAAACTCTTCGTAAGGAATTATTAAAAACTATGAGAATTGCTAAGAAATTCAAAGAAGAGTTAAAATTGGCTAATCTTGAAAAAGAGGAATTGATTGTTAGATTAGATGAATCCAATAAAAAGTATAAATTTTTGAGAAATCAAATTTCCTCTCAAGATGAGAAGATGAAAAGCTTGGAACAAGAGTTAGTTGAATATAAAGTTAAAATTGAAAATTTGACTAGTACCAAGCCTGCTGTTGATAACAGAAGTGTTTCTGTTTCTTTTAAGCCTAAAACTGAGAAAGTTTATATCCCTCCTTTCAAGAGGAATAATAAAGAAAAGACTTATTTTGCTAGGTTAAACAAAGGTAAAAGTTCTAATGTTGACGCTATTGTTTCTAAACCTAAGTCTAAACCTACTGTTAGAGAGCATAATAAATCTGTTTTTGTGCCTACCTGTCATCTTTGTGATGTTGTTGGTCATATTAGACCAAATTGTTCTTTGTTGAGGCAAAAACCAAAATCTGAGACTAGATTTGCTGTTAGGAATACTGATGTTCCTAAATTTGTTCTTGTTTGTCACTTTTGTGGTGTATTTAGTCACATTCGTCCTAATTGTCATAAATTGAAATTTAAAAATTCTGTATTTCAATCTAGGATATGTGATGATATTTCTCCTGCCATAAGTCTATATAAATTTTTTCATATTCTTTTGAAAAATTTGAGCTTGTTGGCCTGTGAAAGGAATTTGCAGGATTTCAGTCTTTCTCAGAAAATTGGTGTAATCCCTCAAATACTCTCTGCTTCACATGGATTTTCACCTACAAAGCTGAAGACTCGTGCTATATGCGCGAGAAAAGATTCTCTAACGTGAGTGTTGCTGACTTGTCCCTAATTTAATTCTTTCAATTATTTGTGAACTTGTTTTGTTTCTGTTTTTGGTTGTTTTGTTTTTTAGGTTATTTTTTTTGTTTTAAAAAAAATCCAAAAACATTGAAAATTTTCAAAAAGACAAAAATATTTTATTTTGTGTCTAGTTTTATTTTTCTTGAGGATTACATGAATTTTGATATCTCTCTCTTGATTTAGAACATGCTTAATATTGTGGAGAAACATAAAAAGTATGTATTCTATAAGTGCTAAGCTATTTTTTGATTTTGTTTGAGTATGTATTAGTTTGTACATGTACTTAAGGGTTAATAAAGAAATTTATATTTCTTGTTTGTGTACCATCTATAGCTTGGTTAAGCACTGTCATGCATTGCATTTGCATTTTTAATCATTCAGCATTATGTGTGCTTTTAGTTTTGGTCATAAATTTTTTTTAAACCAAAAAGATTTTTATGTGTTTTGTATTATATATCTTGGATTTATAATCAAAGTTGGTCATATTATCTTTACATAACTTGTTTATGTACCTTGTTTAGCTTGGATGAGCTTCTTTATTGCACGTTACTAGTGTGAGCTTTGTAGTACATGTTGTGTGAGAAAGATGTTTATAGTTTTTGATCACTTTTTCTTGATCTTGAAGTCACATGCCTTTGATTGTCGGACTTGGACTTATTGAGAAAGGCATAAATAACTATCTCACCACTGTTTACTAGCCAATCATGAACACCTTAGTGCATATCATAAGATTTTGTGCTCAAGAAAGTGTAGCACATGCACAAAAAGAACATAAGGTGTAGCCTCGGATTAAATGCTAAAATTGGTGTGTGTACATTATTGGGCTATAATAAATTCAAAATTAAATTAAATTGGTGTGTATATTATGAGGCAAATCAAGAAACTTACATGATTGCAAGCTTTTATTATAGGAGATATGAGAGTTATATGATGTAACTCTTTAAGTGATAGTCTCTTTCAAATTTATGTGATGAATTTTGTAGACTTTGTGATTGATTACTATTCACATATCACCTCACATGTATCTTAGGCTTTTGCTAGTTGCACACACTACACAAGTTACTCTTTGCTAAACTTTGTACATGTTACTGTGTGTAATTTTGTTGTGGCCATCCAAGATTATATGTTCCTTGATTTTGATGCAATATTTGAGTTTTGAGGACAAATTGGTTGATAAATTTGTTTTTGGAAGATCTGGGTTGAATTCATGTGTTTTTGAAAAACTTTTAATCTCATACTCATGCATTTCATTTATGAATCACTGTGCTTTGAGGAGTTTCTACATAAAATTGCACTGTTTTTCAAAAATTTAAGTTTTCCAGATTTTCGATCGATCGAGGGTGTTTTTCGACCGATCGAAATTGCGATTAAAATTTTTGGTTTGAATCTGTCTGACTCGATTGGTATTCGATCGATGCTCGATCGATCGAAACTAAAAAATTTTCAGTTTCTAAGTTTTTGTCCAAATTTTTTTATGCATCATTTATGTTTAGGATTCACATGCATTGAATTGTTTTCTATATCCATCTTACAATTTTGCAGTCATATCTCTCATTGTTTTCACACATAACATGCATACATTTTGCTAAATTGGGTACTCAACTTGATTTAAAAATTGATTGATTAATTTTTGAGTCCTTTGTACATTTTAGTATATGCTATTTTTCTTGATGTGTGAACTGCAGAAAATATTTTTCTTCAGAGATATGATGGATAATCAATGTGCAAATATTTTCTCTACTCATGCAACTGTTTAAAAAATCACATAGTGTCAAGTTTGCATTTATTGAAAGAGAGAATATTTTTCTTCATGTGTATCTTCAACTTAATTTTTTTTAGGTTTGTGTGTTTTTTATTTACCCCCACCTCCTAAATTTTTCCCAAAAACTGTTTTTCCCAACACTTGTTTTGTTTTTTCCTATTTTTATAGGGGGAGAAAAGTTTTTTTTTTTGCTTTTGTTGTTCTTAGGAGGAGTTGTTGCTCTTCATAGGGAGGGTTCTCTCTATTTTCTATAGAGTTAAACTGTTTTATGTTCCTTTGGTTCTCTTTTTTCTCTCATGTTTACTGTCACTCTACTCTTTGTTTGAGTTGTCTTTGTCAATACGTGACAAAAAGGGGGAGAAATAGATGAATTGTGGGAATCCTGTTTGTCTTGTTTAGGGGGAGATAAAATTCTTTTTAAAAAAGGGAGAATATAAAAACTTTTTGATGTATCTAACTTAGGGGGAGAGTTAGAATTTATTTGTGTTTTTATATTTCTATTTCATATTATTGTTTATATGTCTTTCTTTCCACACATGCGGTGATGTGTTTGTTGAGTGTTTCAGGAAAGACAGGTGCATTCTAATCAAGACCTTCTACCTCTTCTTGGCAACTTCTAGGTTAGGAGTCTTAGATTGGGATTTGTGATGTAATTGGGCATTTTATTGTATTGGGTTGTTCTTGTATTTGAGCATTTCATGTTGTATGAAAGTTTTGTCACGAATTGCCAAAGGAGGAAATTGTTAGGTTCTAAAAGTTTAGAACAATTGACAAATCGTGAACATGAACTTGTCTAGATATAGATCTTAGAGTCTATAGATTTTATTAGACAATGCTCAAGGTGATTCAAGTCAAGGTTCAAGAACAAGTATGCTGCAGAAAGAAGAATTCAAAAATTGCCTGGTTCGACCGATTGAGAAACAGGCTTGACCGATTGAGAATCGTATCTATAGAATTTTAAGTTGGCCCAAATAGTAGTTCTAGCCTATTAAGGATTAGGGTTCAGATCTACTTCTCCCACTATATAAAGGAAACCTTAAGTACGTTTTTTATTAGGGCTTTTAGAGAGAAAAGAGTGTGCTCTCTTTTATATTTAGGGTTTTGTTCCTAAAACCTCTCTTATATCTTCTACCAGTGTTGTTCCTTGAAGAATCTCAAGATCCGGTATTGTTGAAGTTGCTGCCTTCTCTAGTCATTAAAGGTGCTGATGATCTTATCCTTCAAGGGTGGTCTTGGAGTCATAAACAGGAGAGTTTTTGTTGCTAAACCTTTGAGTGGGATCTCAAAGTCCCAAGCGTGGGTGTTTGTGTTTTGCAAAGGTCAAAGAAAGAAGGAGTCCATGGTCTCGGAGCTGTCACGTGGTCGTGGTAGTAAGTTTTCTACAAACAGGTAGCAATAGGATGTTAGTGGTCTAAGTCGCTATTGTACAAACTTCAATTCTTTCTAGTGGATTTGTTATTTTACCTTGAGGATAGCTAGCTTAAATCCTCCCCAGGTTTTTTACCGGTTTGGTTTTCCTAGGTCATCATATCATGTGTTCTTTATTATTCCGCACCTTTACATTATATGATTGTTATTGTTTTAACCTAGATCTGAATAATAAATCTAAGTATTCACTTGGTTAATTAATTAGGTTAAACAATCTAGTTTACAGGGGTCTAAACATCTTACAAGTTGTTCTTATACTTAGCTGTGTCACCAGCTGCAGTCAGCGCAGCCTTGATCTGGGAGGAAGACAAAATTCAAAAACCTGTGTACTATACTAGCCATGCATTTCGTGGCGTAGAAGAAAGATACCCGCCGATGGAAAAGCTCGCCTTTGCTCTGATCACAGCTGCTCAAAGACTCAAGGCCTACTTCCAGGCTCACACGATAATCATCCTGACAGACAAACCACTAAGACGAGCCTTGAGCAATCCTGAAGCTGCCAGAAGGATGGCGCTATGGGTAATTGAGTTAAGCGAGTTTGATATACAGTACCGTTCGCGTACAGCCGTGAAGGGACAAGCAGTCGCTGACTTCATTGTAGAGTTTACAAGTCTAGAGGATCAGGGGGCAGAATAGCATCCTCCATGGAACGTTTATACTAACGGCTCGTCCAATAAGTAAGCTGGCGGAGCAGGCATCGTATTTCGATCTTCGGAAGGTGACAAAGTGGAGTGCATGGTTTGCCTCAACTTTCCTACGACGAATAATGAAGCAGAGTATGAAGCTTTGATCGCATGATTGGACCTCACAAAAGCAACTGGTGCCACCAGTGCAGTTGTCCACTGTAATTCACAAATAGTCACCAATCAGGTGACCGGCGAGTACGAATGTAGAGGCACAAGGATGAGGATGTACCTAGACCAGGCGAAAAGAAAGATGAGCGACTTGCAGGCATAGATTGTGCAAATCCCAAGAAAGGAAAACGAACAAGCCGATTGGCTAGCCAAGGCCGCATCAATAGACCATATGACTGTCCATGATAAGGTACTTTCCTTTGTTCAACTTTCACCTGCTATTGATAACATAGACGTGTAAGAGATAGGTTCTGAAAGTAATTGGACCACGCTAATAGTCGCTTACTTGAAAGAAGGCATGCTACCTAACACCAAAGAAACTGCTAGGAAGCTGAAGGTCTAAGCGGCGCGGTTCATACTGATTAACGGTGTCCTATACAAAAGAGGGTTTTCACGCCCATACTTGAGATGCCTAGGCCCCAAGGAAGCGGATTACGTAATGAGGGAAGTACATGAAGGGGTCTGCGGGAACCATTCAGGGTCGCGATCGTTAGTTCACAAGCTCATCCGAGCCAGATACTACTGGCCTACCATGCAAAAGGACGCCCAGGTATACGTCAGGGCTTGTGACAAATGCCAGAGATTTGGCAATTTCATAAGACAACCAACGGAGGAACTTACTCTGATGACGGCCCCGTGGCTATTCGCCCAATGGGGTTTAGATATAATGGGCCATTTTCCTACCGCAGCCAGGCAGTTGAAGTTCCTAGTCGTCGGCATCGACTACTTCACCAAATAGGTAGAAGCAGAAGCGCTGGCTACAATCACAGAAACAAATGTGCACAACTTTGTATGGAGGAATATCATTTGCAGGTACGTCATACCAAGAGTTCTGGTCTCGGACAACGGGAAACAATTCGACAATAACTCTTTCAGAAATTTTTGCTCAGAACTTGGGATCAAGAATCATTATTCATCCCCCACACACCCTTAAGCCAATGGCCAAGTTGAAGTTACAAACCAATCCTTGCTGACGATCATCAAAACTCGGCTCGAGGGGGCAAAGGGTATATGGCCAGAGGAACTTCCTAGCGTGCTATGGGCATACAGGACGACGGCAAGAACTTCTACAGGTGAAACACCGTTCCATTTGACATATGGAAGCCAAGCAGTCATCCCAGCAGAAATCGGACTCACCAGTTACAAGGTGAGTAACTACGACGAAGGAAGAAACAATGAGTCTATTCGTCTCCAGCTCGACCTAATAGACGAAGTCAGAGCGACAGCTGAACAAAGGCTTGCAAGATACCAGGATCTCATGGCCAAGTATTACAACTCCAAGATCAAACACAGAGACTTCAAGGTTGGGGACCTCGTCTTAAGAAAGGTGATGGATAATACTAGGGATCCAACTCAAAGTAAGCTTGGTCCAAAATGGGAAGGCCCCTACAGAGTTACTTCATCGGTAAGAAAAGGCACCTACCACCTGGAGACCCTGGACGGATAAAGATTGCTTCACCCGTGAAGCACTGAACACCTCAAAAAGTACTACAAGTAGAAGAGAACGCGGAGAACGATGCTCCATTTTTCCTAATTTTTAAATTCAACAGTCATTTAAGGATTATTTAATTTTTTACTACAATACTTTTTAAGCCCAAGAGGCAATTTCTACTTATGCATGAGGAATTTATTCAGATATTTTTTCTACAATGCTTACAATACCTTTGTAATTGACGGAACTAGGTGTGACCGTAATTCGTCGTCCATATATATATGGACGGATACACCCCAAAGGGGATAAAAACTACTAAGTCCTTAAGAGGACGGACAAATCCTAATAAGGGTGTAATTATTAAGTCCTAAAAAGGACGAACAAAAGTCCTTGAGAGGACGGATACATCCCAATGGGGTTTATAAACCTTATTCCTTAAGAGGACGAATACATCCCAAGAGGGTGTAAAACTATTCAAGTCCTAAAAAGGACGGATGCATCCCAACGGGGTGTACAAACCTTAGTCCTTAAGAGGACAAATACATCCCAAGAGAGTGTAAAACTATTCAAGTCCTTAACAGGACAGATACATCCCAAGAGGCTGTAAAACTATTCAAGTCCTAAAAAGGACGGATGCATCCCAACGGGGTGTACAAACCTTAGTCCTTAGAAGGACGAATACATCCCAAGAGGGTGTAAAACTATTCAAGTCCTTAACAGGACGGATACATCCCAAGAGGCTGTAAAACTATTCAAGTCCTAAAAAGGACGGATGCATCCCAACGAGGTGTACAAACCTTAGTCCTAAAATAGGACAGATACATCTATTGAGGTACAAAAATTGTAAGTCCAAGAAAGGACGAACACAACCCTATAGGTGTGAAACCAGTCCTAAAAAGGACGGATACATCCCTTGAGGGTGTTTTAATTGCAAAATCTCCTCAACAAGACGGATACATTTTAAGGGTATCTGAAATATTAAATTGCTTCAAAGGACGGATATATGAACAAAAAAGGATGACGGATCAAATCTCGTCAAATATTTGCAAGATTGAATGGCTACATAGAAAATGCATGTACTTTAATAAATATAAAAGAGAAACAATTAAAGTACTTGAAAAAATACGCTACAGAGCAAATTGTTCATGACGGTACAAATATTGTTCATAAAGCTTAAAAAAAAAAAAAAAAAGAACTACTGAATGGGAGAATCCTTGGCCTTCTCTTCTGCTTTAACATCTTCAACATTAACTTGAGTTTGGAGGGTAGTTTGAACATTGTCACCGTCATCACGAGTACCGTCTCCTTGGCCATCAAAGGCCTCGGCAAATATATCTTCCGTATTCTCTGAGGCAGCGAGAAGGATAGAGGTCTGGCCTTGAGCATCTATGGAAAAATTTGATACGTCCAGGCTCGGGTAGGCAGACTTTACTTGACGGAGACAGTCGTCAAAACCGTCAGCAAAAGTACCGCCTAGCTCCGTCAGATAGGCTTCAGAGTCACGATATTCATTGATCGCATCATCTTTGGCTTGACGGAGTTGGTCCTTGGCAGTTTTGATTTCCGTCTCCTTGTCTTCAAGAACCTTTTGCAGTATCTCCATCTGCTTTTCCAATTCTTCACGAGCTTGCTCCGAATAGACCAGTTTTTTCTCTTGAGCCGTCCTCTAGGCATGGAGCTGAGCTAATTCATTCTCCATCTTTGCCGCTTTAGCCCTTACATGGCCTAAAGCCGTCTCGTGATGAACACAACGGTCCATCAGCCCTTTCATCATGACCACGACCTGAAAGAGGAAAAAGTTAAGCCAAAAATGACGGCGCAGAAAAAATTTAAACGACGATGGATAGGGTTTTCACCTGGGCGAGGTTGAAGAGACCAGTCTCTCCCATGGCCTTCGTGGCATGGTTGCCAAGGTCCTCGTAGCCTTCAGCCGTAAGGATGGACGACAGCCTCTCCAAGGCGTAACTAGAGTCCTCGCGAAGGAGGACGGGTGGCTTCTCTGCCGGAGGCCCCTGGCCACCCGTCATCAGCGCTCTTCCTTTCCCATGCTTAGGAGGAAGGGTCTTCTTTGCTTCAGCCTGAAGACCCATGACGGTCTCAGTCCCACCTTTTGGTTTCTTGGGCAGATGGTCAGTCTCCCAGGCAGGCTTCCTCTTCGCTCTAGGCGGCTTTGATGCGTCCGTCCCAACCGTCTGACCAATTTTCCTTTTAGCGGCGGCCTGTTGCTTAATAATCACCCTCCTCCTCGCGTCATCCATTTCTGCAAGAGTGGACGGTATGAAAATTGAACATGAAAGTAAATTAGCTAAGTAAAATTTTAACTTACGTCGACGGACTTGCTCCTCGTATCGAATTGCCAATGGATGGTTTCAAGAGTCACCAAATGGCCCAGGTCCATTCTTCTAGTTTTGTTTTTTGAAAAATTTTCTCCAAAAAACTCCACTCCTCGAGTGTGACTTATGGATGGTTTTGAGCTGCAAAAGGTAGACGGTTATGAAATGACAGTGCAGAGAATACGAAACCAAATAATGAACGGACACTTACCAGACGGGGGCAATATGCCTCATGTTGTATCAATTGGCATAAAGTTGGTGTCACCAGGTTGACATATCCATTCACTACCATCTATGAAAAAATACCTAGATTTTCAGTCCCTGTTGGAATCTGAAGTGTCACAAACAAGACGCAGCAACGAACTCCTTGCCACGAAGCTATACATTCCTCTAGATTTGGTGATCTCTACAGGACGGTAACAATGGAAGAACTCCTCCACCGTCAGCTTTCTCTTCCCCTTGGACATTACCCCCGTATAGGACCTCTACGCCTAGAAATACTCTCCATGCGTTTGGGGAAACCTGGTTGACGGACAAACCTAAGTATTGGAGGAGTCGACGGTGAAAAGGACTCAAGGGGAATCTTAGTCCGGCTTTGAGCATTTGCTCATAAATCCCTACACCCGTGACCCCGTCATAATAACACTTCTCAGATTTGTGGGGTAGACGGATGGGTCTATTGTCGGGTATCTGGTATTTATCCCTTAAAGTTTTAAAATGTGCCTCTTTAATTGAAGATGTAAAATCGTTCACCGTCCATATTGGAAGTAATAAGAACTTCCTCATCCCGTCAGGATCGATGACGGACTCAATTGGAGGATCTTTTCCACCTAAGCCGTCACTAAGGTTGCTCTCATCCTCACTGCTAAAAGAAGAAGAGGTAGTAGACAAACTCCTCTCTTCACTTGAAATGTCAGGTTGTTTTTGACCTGACGGTTGTGCTTCATTGTAGCCTGCTCCGTCATGGACAAACGATTGATTACTTGATGCACTAGACATCTGTCACCTACACGTGACGGGAAACCCTAAGATGGAAGAATCTAAAGATAAATGATGGACAAAAAAAAAAACTTACCGTTTGAAGAACTGCAGCTAGGAGGTTGTGACGGGTAAGCAAGGGTGACAGATCGAATATTTGACAAGGTGAACAGATGCACTATGGTTGAATGATTTGTGTGAAAGGTGAGAAATGTAGAAGGTAAAGGTAAGTTTATATAGGGGAACAGTATGGAAGGCAAAGGGACGCTTTGGTTTTGGCACACAACAGTTAATAAATGACACGTGCCCTGTATAATTAATTACCTAGTATTAATTACCATGTGCCAGTATGACAGATCAGGTCTATCTCATTGGAAAATAAAACTGTCACCCCATAAGTTCGTCTCCTGGGAGGTCACGGACTCATAGGCTGAGGGGGCAGCTGACGAGTGTAAAATTCTTTAGGGTTACAGACCTGAGTTTAGATGACAGAGAAAATGTGTATACCTGATATGGACAGATCTAAGGTAATCGGATGAAATATGGATGGGTGCCAGGTACACGTGTCAAGTCCTTATAAATGGAAACAACTTGCGTCTCACGCACAACTAGGGTAAGTAGAATCCCAATGGGAATAGAATCCAAGTATAAAGAGGATTCTGTAATATTCGCCCAATCAATGACAAGTCCTATATGGAAAAGACTTCTCTTACAAGGAAGGAAGGTCGGTTCTACACTACTATAAAAACCCCAAAGACTCTCATAAGAAAAGGTATGCATACTATTCCCCAACTCTGTCACTCTAGGGTTGTGAGCATCTACTAACTTAACCTTCAGAGGGTCTTTGGTCAGTACCACACCGGTACCCTTTCAAGGTGTTTTCTTCTTTGTGTTTTGCAGGTTGCATCGAGTGCGAACGAGAGAACTTTGCAGCTTACTGACGATATTTTCACCATCATCAAAAGAGATAAGGAAATTTCAACAATTTTAAAAAATAAGAATGGGCATTACATTATATTACATCCCTATTATTCTATACATAGCATCCTATAGAAATTTACGAACTTAAAATCTCTGCAAAGATTATTATGGTTTTGACACAACCAATTAATGGTAAACACCCTTCACACACTATATACATCACTCATAGCAAGTTGATAATTTTCCTTGAGCATTAGAGTGTGTACATGACTAAATCTAAGAAAAGAGCAACAAATATAATGCACCTTAAAGAATATCAGAAAATCAGACATATTATTGTCTTATAAATGCAAATGAGGTTAAAATTCAATTCAATAAACATAAATGATAATAATATAGTGTACGGGTGGGGCCAAGATTTTCTGGACCTAAGCAACTAATTCATTCTCTGCCATAGTTTGTAATTCGACCTTTTCTCTGAAACAATTTGCAATTCGAACTTTGTGATACATATTTGTATTGTAAATGTTATTGATAGATTATTATGGTTCTTTATTGTTATCTCTTTGCTTAACTTTCAAGTGTATTGGTAAGAAACGATGCTTGTGCTTTCTGCATGTGTGTGTGTGTTTACAATAATGAAGAGGTGAAATCCAATTCAGAGACAAAAGGGCCTTGTTTATCATAAGGGAAAGTTGAAGTTGTGCAATATATATATATATATATATATACACACACACACACATACCAAGAAACTATCAAACAGTGTTAAGATTGTGAAACAATATAATTTATCGCTTTTTAATTGTGAATGTGGCATATTTTTAGATGGGCTTTTTTTCTTATTCGCTAACTTGTGCGATGCACAGAAAACTTTTAAATTGTATTTTAACATGTTAAGTTTAAATATTTCTCTAAATTTAAACTATTTGAAAGCGAAATTCGCTCTAATATAAGATGAAAATTGTAGTTTAAACATTTCTCGTGAAAAACTTTCAAAATTTTATATATGAGAGCCTTATAAATGAGAAACAAATAAAATTTTATATATACGATCCTTATAAATGAGAAACAAACAAATATTATAAAGCAAAATATTAGTCATCATAATATGCTATACATTTGGTTTAATAAGTATTACAATAAAAAATTAGTCATTTACACTTATATCTTGAAGCTTTATCAATGCTTTTCAAGAATCTATTTCCTCCTATTCTTAGGCTCCTCTTTCCTCAACTTCTCAAGCTACTTAACTCTTCACCAAGTTTTTTATAAGCATTTGATATCTTAATCTAAAACACAAATAGTACAGTTTCAAATTCTTCCCAGAAATAAATTGCCAATAATGATGCAGCAAAAAACAAATAGAGACTAAAGTAGAAAACTAATAAAGACTTATCTTTGCTACGGTGCTACCCTTGAATTGATGAACATGGGCATCTAATACAACAAAACTACTCAAAACTTACAAAGCCCATGGAAAAAAAAAAAGACTTTCCCAAGGAAACAACGGCTTAAACAAAATGAAACCCACTTAGGATCCACTTCACACAATCATCCAATGAAAGATGATGAAAAGAAATTAAAAAAAAAATTAAAAATGAAAAACAAATAAAACAAACAAACAAACAAAGATAAACTGACCTCTTTACGTAACAGCTACAGGTCTATAGTGATTTTTTCCTACCTAAAAGTGTTATCAATCAGCAACACTAACTCAAAAAACAAAGTGTTTGTGATTAACACAAATCTTATTATAATCCTAGAGAAAACTTAAAAATTTGCATATAAATTTGTAAGTTTCTCAGTCTTAAAAAATTTTAAACTAAATCCATGCAATAGAAGATCTCAACCACAAATGAAAAGAAAATTGCGTCAACAAAAAGAGGAACAAAACTTTTCGGGCTAACTGAAGGAGATTGCAAAATTATGTTTTTGTTTGCCTTGAGAGAGAGAGAGAAATAGGGGCAGAGCGTCTGGCTAAGTTTTTTGGGGACTCGGGTTGAGTTTATTTTAAAGTAAGGGGCAGAGCTTGAAGAAGCGAAGCGAGCCTTTAGCTAAAATTCTCACCCAAAACTCAAATGAAAACGATTAAAGATTCTAGAATCTTTACCTGCTTTTCCTAGAATATAACCATAGCCCTTGAAACAACTTGGGTGCAAGTCACAACTAACTTGGTTGGGACTTCAAATGGTGTTGTTTGGTAAGTTTCAATTTTAAGCAGTAAGTTTCAATTTTGAGTGAGACTTTTTGTCAAACACGTGGAGTACATATTCTAAATGGGAATGAAAAGAATGTTTACAGCATGAATACACCCAAAAATGCACCTAAATTAAGCACACTACAATTGAACATTAACAGAAGTGAAGGAAAAAACTTCAAAATAATCCATAACGAAATTTAAGAAACATTAATTAAAGGCAATTCCTTGTATATTTTCCCTGTATAGTGGTAACTTTAAAGAAATCATTTTGTATTTGATTGTAACCCACGACTTAAATGAAAGAAATTTTATGTAACAATGATCATAGAGTTGGATATGATTGAAGCTAAATTCTTTACAACTTTGATCTTTCATAGCAATTCACAACAGGGTATCTCATAGTAATAAAAGATGTTGTCTCTATAGAGAATCTGGAATGTCACTGTTATACACACACAAACTGCTATTTAGTAATCCCTTTGCTAAAGTTTAAAGGATCAAATCTAGGCAAAATAGAAAGCAGACTTTTTTTTTTTAACAAACAGTGAGGATTTACTAATTGAGAACCAGCATCAAACACCTATCAGGCACTACAACTGAAATTTCAAAAACCCTGACTTTAAACTAAACGAATTTAATTTGGAATGAAAATAATTTGGAGAATGACTAGAGAGTACCAAATTTCTCAAAACAAATCCATATTTCATACCTATAGATCTAAGAAAGAAAGGAAAAAGAAAATTACCGGTGGTAGTTCTCACTCTATCGCTATATGGTCTTACGGTGTTAATGGTCCATAGATTTTTATTCTGTGGCGAGGCTACTGACGATATAGGACTCAATCATTCTGTGTTTTAAAAACCCAAAACAAAAACAAATCAAATCTAAACCTATCCAATAGGAAAACTCAATCAAAAGTTACATTTCATACCCAAATCAATATTTTTAGTGACCTTTGTAATCTAAAAAAAAAAAAAAAAAAACAAAAAACAAAACAAAAAACAAAACAAAAGCAAATATCTAAAATTGAGAAAACAATCATTTTGATAGAGATTCCAAAAGCCCAAAGCAAAAATGAATCAAATCTAAACCTACCCAACAAAAAAACTCAATTAAAAGTAACGTTTTATACCCAAATCTACAAAATTGAGAAAAAAGAATGTACCGTTGTCGATGTCAGTTCCGACGATCTGGTGGTCTAAATCTGGCAAGGGAACGGATGGTGTATGGTTTAGACGAATTCGTCTCTCTTTCCCTTTTGATGGTAACACATAGTGGACAGCCTTAGGAACTTTGCCTCTTTCTCTATTTCTTTCTCCTTGTCGCATCTCATCACCTCTCCCTTTCTTTGCTTCTTTCTCCGTGTCCTCATCGCCTCTCTCTATTTCTATTTCCATGTACACTTAATTTTAACCGTTTTTTTTTTTTTTTGGGTTATTTATAATGGTAGGGTTTTAAATGGTGTTGTAGTTCCCAAACAACATAATTTATCACTTTTTAACTTATATGATGACAAAATTTTAGATGGCCACTTTTCTTACATGGCAGGACCTTCTTAATTGCAGGAAAGACTTCTGCTTTTATATATAGTACTAGTCGCTAACCCATGCGATGCAAGGGAAAACTATTGGAAAATAATAAAGCATGCATATATTAAAAGACAATTTAAGTTTATGTATGCTTGCAAGAAATAGATACCTAAATAGTTCTTGTTGTAGCAATAGAAGCCTTATCTTTAAGATTAAGAATCGATGTCATGCTAGTGAGATCCACTATATGGCCAAACCTGTAATCCAAAACAAAGAAATGGCTAAAATTGAGACCAAAAGTTCATATAAAAAGAAGAAGAAAAAGTTGAGACAAATTCTAGTTCTTTCAAAAGTGATTTAAAATCTACTATTGAATATATAGAATATTATATTTAAGTTTTTTTTTTTAAAAAAAAATTTAAGTTGTGATCTCACAACTCATAGTGTCCATAGCAATAAGCTCTTGATTATTTATTACTAACATGGTCATGATCATGATCCTGACCACCAAATCTAAGGCTTTTTTGGATTTGCTCTTCTGAAAAATCTATTAACACTGGCATATTTTCTAAAATAAGAGTCGCAATATCTATGAGTTTTATTGTTGAATTTTTATTGTTTAGTACTTGATAACTGATATCCAAACCTTAAGAATAAATAAGAAAGAAGCAATTGAACATACAAATTTGTGAATCCATCCAAAAAAAAAAAAAAGATATATAAATTGAATTACCATATGCATAATAATTGATGACTTGCCATCACATACTCCTAGAGTCAAAGCTCAATGCTCTTCTCAAATTCTCTCTTCTATTTTCTACTTCAGATGATGCTTTTTTATCCAAAGCATTGATGTAACATATTTATAGGTTTGAATTTAGATGCAATATAGACTATAGAGTTTTATTGGATTCAAACCTCTCTAACCGGAGTGTGGCATTTGTTTTGAGTCAAACTTCTCAAATGTGCTTATCTCATTTTTTCTTTTTTCAAGATAAAAAACGTGCTTATCCTTTATATCGTGTAGCAAAACAATAGAGTTTGAGTGAAGAGGAAAGGATGTGTGTGTTTAAAATAAATGATAACGATGAGTTTGAGTTTGAGTTTGAGTTTGAGTTTAAGTTGGACTTGTTAGAAAGATAGAGTTTTACTTCTTATTAAGTTTGGAATAAACAAAAATAATTTTATTTAAAAAAAATATAATGATTTTGTTCTTTATTTTTTTAAATATTATGCTGACATGAAAAACTATGAGAGCTTCAAAGGCTTTGGTTTTATATATATATATATATATATATTAGATGATTGCATCTTAATATATTAAGAAACAATGATTTTTGTATATTTATCTTAGTTGATAGTTTGTTGATACTATATAGATGTGCATTTGATTTTTTTTTTTCCTTATCTCCAGCCCCCAGCTTGAATTCTTAGGTCCGTCCCTGCCAACCAATAACAACCAATAAAAACCTGCCACTTCGAATTTTTTGTAAAAAATATTGTGGACATCACAGTTCTCTCTCTTTTTATTTTCCTGTTTATGATTTGATAAAAAAAATATTATTTTATTTATTGACTAATATTTGGGCTTAATTAATACTAGTACAATGAAAGAAATAACTCTATGGGTTAAAATTTGGAAGTCTTTTTCTTATTTGGGAGCCTTAAGCAATCGCCTAATTTGCCTATACTATAGAGCCGCTCTGATTACACATTCATTGATTTGCATAATTATGTATAGATGGGTGTAGAGTTTAATCAAAGTGGATTTAAACCTTTTTTTGTAAAAAATATTGTCCATATTTATTTATGTTGCATTAATTTACATATTCTTTGTTCTTTGCTTTTAAATATCTAGATCTTCACTCAAAACATATCTAGATCTTGAAGCTGGACTATTTATTGTTGACATATATATTTTCCAATATGCATGTTAACTGTTAAAATTTGATTTCATGATATATTTCAATCTGGTGGTCCAAATAAGGCTCAAGACCTGTTATTTTGATCGTTGTGATTTCAAGATTTACTTGATACAAAGCAATTGGAAATCAAATAGTCAAAATTACAATTTTACGCTTGAGATGTGATATAATCATTTTGATGAAATGAGATTAAATGTAAATTGCAAAATGATGTATCTACACTATCTTATTTTTTATTTTCTCTTAAAATGTTGTCCAGTGCAATATAAACAAATATTTGCCTAATTTTGGGGCATATATCCCATTATGTCATACATGCATCAATAATGATACATTAAACTGGATATCAATGGTTTTGATTTTTAGAGGAATATTGTAAACCAGACAATCTAGAAGAGAGAAGCACTCATCAGTTACAGAATAGAGTCATTAGTGAAACACAATTGGGGTAGGCTTGAACTCCACACTCTAGTCACCACCTATTGGACCTATAATTCCATGGAAGTTGCGGGGTGTCATGGTCATCTCTTGTCCTACCAACTGAGAAGTGTGGGTCGTATCTTACTACCACTAAGCCAAGTTGTAAGCCAGGACACCCTCAAAATAGTGCAAGGCATGTGAGAAGCAATGATCCCAAACCTGACCTCTTGCACCAAAGCCCTTGTCTTATAGACATGGAGCTCATACCAGTCTCGCACATTAGACACTGTGACCCTTCCAGTTAGTGGAGTCTAGGCACCTCAAGAGGAGAGTTTTTCAAGGGAAGCATGAGTCCGAGTGGTTTAACCTGATAATTGCAACATAAGATTGTCAGGGAAATGTTTTTTCGTAGCCAAACACATGAACCCAAGGAGGCTGCATATGCAGGCTCATGGTTACATAGGCAACCACTTAACCAACAAGAGAGACATGGAGTTTTAACATCGGATACCAAAACCCATTGATACAATCACCATGTTTTGCTACCTTAAATATAAGAAATCATCATAGCAGCTTACCTAAGCCCCAATCATCCTATATAGCCTAGAATACAACACGAAAAAACTTCCAAATAGCATATAAAAAAAACTTGAAAAAGGAGGAGAAGAATGAAAAACTCATCCATGCATCCACCTCATGGAAGACTAGAAATGCAATGTTTGGGGCGGAAACAGCAAGCAGACCAACACCACTAGGCTCAAAGCATGGTTCCTATTGGGTTAAAATAGATTGACCTCGGTTAATTAATTCAATTATTCAAGTTAATTAATTAGATTAAATTACATGCAAATCATGGAGGCACCAACAAATCACCAAATAAACTAAATGCAGCAAAAAATAAATTAACATGGTGATATGTTGACAAATGAGGAAAACCTCTAGCAAGGTAAAAACCCCAGTAGGTGAATTTAAGGTCACCACTTCCAAGAATCCATTAATCAATAATCGAGCAGTTACAAGTATGAGAAATCTTACCACTACACTAGCCTATCCCAAAATACCAACTTACAGTTGAACATTTGCTTCAATACCCAGTTGAACTTGATCTTATAGTAGACTTCTTTACTTTGCACAAACCTCCAATCAGTGACTAGCTCTTTTGCTCAGATTCCAGTACGTGACTAACTCCACAGCAACCCATTGATTGTTGTAGTTGATTTGCAACAGCTTCACATAGAAACACCAAAAAGATAATATTAATGCTAGAGACTTTGCTTGGTTACAGAACCCAAAGGCGTACAAGAAACGCATCAATATCTCTTTTTTCTATAGGAGTAGGCAAGGGTTTCAAAAAGAAAACCTTATCAAGCATTCTAGGGTTAGGGTTTTCTTTCTCCACCTCCTTATTTAAATCGGAGCTTAATGGGCCTTTTTAATGAGCTCTCCTATTCCAATTAGGTTTATACAAACCTTGGGCTTTCCTAATCCTATAAGGATTGTACAAACTCATAAAAAAATAGCCAATAGAATTAAAACATTGTAGGCTATATTAGAAATCCTGTAAGCTTGATAGATCAAGAGGTATCAAGACAGGTATCGAGCTTTAATAAATCTTGATAGATCGACAAGTATGACAAGGTATCGAGACTTGCTGATTCAACTTTTCTTGAGCAGTTCTTGAGTAATCTTCATGTCTTCAATGTAAACACTTGTAATGATCATCTTGAACATACTTAAATTTACCCAAATACAAATAAAATGCGTTTTGTCATAAGATATGCCAATTACATAAAAATATGAATCTAACAATCTCTCCCTTTGGCAATCTGTGACAAAACCACAAGAGTATATTGAATGTCCTAGAATACATTCTACTCAAGATTACAAAAAAATAAGCTTAGTCTGAAAGATTTGAACCTTGGAAGTTGTTGCAAGAAGGCTTGGAATCTTGACTTGGCTTTAACCTATCTTTCTTGAAAGGCACTAAACAACCATGTGAAAAACATTGACAAGTTAAATAAATAAGTTCAAGAAAACTTTTATTCGCAATGCTAGCAGAATAAACAACAAGAACATCTTAATCATAGCATGTGAACGAAGCATAAAGATACACATCTCAAAATATATAAATATCAAAGTGTATCAAACTAACTCTCCCCCTAAGTTAGTTACATCAAAAAATTTCTTCCATTTAACATGAAGTTCTCCCTCTAAATCTATTACTCCTCATTTAAATCTCAAATATCTCCCCCTTTTTGGCATGATTGTCAAAGGGAATTGAAAGCCAAAAAGCTTGACCGGAGATAGATAGAAAATTGACATTGAGAAAACGAGGAGAACAAGGAACCATAGACCTACAAGAAAAACATGAAAACAAGATGCTACGGACACAAAGGGAATAAAAAAAAAATGTAAAACATGAAAACATATGAAATGCATGCAAGATGAGCTCGATTTATCAGGAGGTATTAAGGGAGGTGTTGAGGAAAACATTGATAGATCAACACATGTATCGAGCAAACAGAAAGTTGAGAAAAGAGGCTCAATGTATTGGGGTGGTATCGAGAAAGAAGTTTAAAACATGAATTTTCATGCAAGTGCAATATGAAACATATGCAATAATAAAAACTCAACACCATGAACCAATGTAGATTAAGAAAAGTTAAACATATGAATGAACAACTCAAAGCTTGAAACTCCAAAAAGCTTAAATTAATTTCAAAGCAAAAATACAAATTTTTGTTTTTTTTTGTTTTTTTTAAATTACTCACACAAGTACATGAGTAACATTGAATGATCAAATCACATTGTACTTGTACAATAGTATCAAGAGTAGCAAAGAATTGCGTGTTGTGTGTGAAACCTGTGCAAGAAAGCATAAGTGTCTCATCATATGACAATAATGATATAAGAGAATCAAGATTCATTCACACATAATCATAACTGTTTGATTGGGACCATCACCTTTGAAGTACATCATATAGCTCCCACATCTTCTAGAAACACGCTTGCAACCATATATAAAGTATTTTGATTCTTTTTGCTTTTCATGTTCTTTGAATATTTTTCTTTTAAGTCTGAAAAGACATATCATGCATGGGCATATGAGAGAGAGAAGAAATATCCAATTATGTGAGTCAAACATCTTGTTCTTGCTATGCAAGTGCTACACTTTACTGAGCATGGATTTTATGAATTGCACACAGATGTTTATGATTGATGAGTTTTAGTAGTGTGAAGATTATTTATGCTTTTCTCTTAGGATATTTTAGTCATTAACATAAAAAATGAATGATAAAGATATGAATGATAAAAGATTAACCAAATCATACAAATCACACAACGAGCCACAAAGCTCACATTGCTTAGTTGTGCATGTATATGCTCATCTAAGCTACAAGAGATACAAAGTTAAGAAACTTTGTTTTATTGGCCATCCAAAGGTACATAAGTACTAGTATACACAAACACAGTTTTTGTATTTTTCAAAATTTTTAATTTTTTTTTTATTTTTCTTTTCTTGAAAGCAATAAAATAAATAAAAAAAGCATATGAAAAAATAAATTAATGCAAAAACAATGCAATACATGAAAACATGATTCCAAAAACAAATAAGAAATCAAGCATGAAAGTCCTACTTTGGATAGAAAGAATTAAAGCAAAGGACAAAACGAAAGACAATTAAGTCTTAGGATCCTTCATCACCCAAACAGCGCAAGTCTTTGGCCATGAAGATGAAAAGACACGTGTCCTAGTATGACCACTAAAGAACATAGAAGAATTCAAATTCCTCTGAAATTGAGTAAAAAAGTTCAAAACTTTTAATAATTCACCAAGAATAGGTATGGAGCTTTTAGAAAAAGGATGAGACCTATTTGACACTTGCTTATGAGGGAAAAGTTTAAAACAATTAGGGCGAGTGTAACCGGCAGCACCACAATGGCGATAAAAATGAGTAGTTTTAGAACTACTAGGCTTCCTAGAAAGAGGTCTAATCTTGGAGGATGACAAAGACCTTAATTTAGGACAATTTGTCCTAATATAACCAACAATATGAAAATAATGACAAGTGGGAACAAATTTAGATTTTTCTTGCAACTTAGGAGGAGTTTTAGACATAGGTTTAGAAACTTCAGCATCAAAATTAGATTTTATACTTTTGTCTATTCTAGTAATATTATCCTTTAACTCTTCAATATTCCTTTTAAATGGAGGAACATAAAAATCTTTTTCTTTTGAATTAGGCTCAACAACAAGTTTGATACTAGTTAATTTTTCAACTTCAGTTTTAGATTCAAGTAGTTGCTCTTCCAAACTCTTATTTTGTCCGCTTGAGATGAAAATTGATTTTTTAAATTCTCATTCAAATTATTGGCTTCATCCAATTTTGCAATCAATTCATCTTTTTCAATTTTGACCGTTTTGAATTTAGCTTTTAATTTTGTAGAACTTTTAAGAGATTTCATACAAAATTTATAAAGATTACAATAGGCATCTTAAATATCATCATCATCATCATTCAACACAAGATCATGTTAATCAAAACAATCAAGAGTATCCATGACAACAAGGGTTAATGGATTACACAATAAAGATTAAAAACCTAATCAGAGTGTGCTCACTCTGATACCACTTGTTGGGTTAAAATAAATTGACCCTGGTTAATTAATTCAATTACCCAAGTTGATTAATTAGATCAAATTACATGCAAATTGTGAAGGCACCAAAAAATCACCAAATAAACTAAATGCAACAGAAAATAAATTAACAGAGTGATTTGTTGACAAATGTAGAAAACCTCTCGTTGGCAAAAACCCCACCAAGTGAATTTAAGGTCACCACTCCTAAAAATCCACTAATCAATAATCAAACGGTTACAAGAATAAAAAATCTTACCACTACCCTGACTTATCCCAAGATACTAACTTACAGTTGAACCTTTGCTTTAATACTCAATTGAATTTGATCTTGTAGCAGACTTCTTTGTTTTTCACAAATCTCCAATCTGTGACTAGCTCTTTTGCACAAATCCCAGTACGTGACTAACTCCGTAACAACTCTTTGATTGTTGTAGTTGATTTGCAACAGCTTCACATAGAAACACCAATAAGATTTTCAATGTTGGTGCTAGAGACTTTGTTTAGTTACAGAATCCAAAGGCGTACAAGAAATGCATCAATATCTCTTATAGCATCTTTCTATAGGAGGAGGCTAGGGTTTCAAAAAGAAAACCTTATCAAGCTTTCTAGGGTTAGGGTTTTCTTTCTCATCTCCTTATTTAAATAGGAGCTTAATGGGACTTTTTAATGAGCTCTCCTATTCCAATTAGATTTACACAAACCTTGGACTTTCCTAGTCCTATAAGGATTGTACAAACCCATAAACATATAGCCAATAGAATTAAAACGTTGCAAGCTATATTAGAAATCTCGTAAGCTCGATAGATTGAGAGGTATTGAGACAGGTATCGAGCTTTAGTAAATCTCGATAGATCGACAGGTATCGAGGAAGTATCGGGACCTGCAAATTCAGCTTTTCTTGAGCAATTATTGAGTAATCTTTTTATCTTCAATGTAACCACTTGTAATGATCATCTTGAACCTATTTAGATTTATCCAAATACAAGTAAAATACGTCTGTCATAAGATACGTCAATTACATAAAATATGAACCTAACAGTTCCATTGAATATTGACGTTCAAACATTCATCTCTAGACAACATTTTATTCGATTAATATTACAAAAATTCCACTATTAGATTATAAGTTCTCATTCTTTTTGACATACATTCAAAATTTCGTTTTAAACAACTGTTATTTACTAATCAATTAATAAATTTATATTTTATGTATAATTTTAAAATACAAAAAATAAACAATAAAAATTTAAACATTTTATAAACTATCTATTTTACTCAATCACTTACAGCCGCATATATATAAACTGGCTTGAGTCTAAGCCTTGACCACGGCTGATTGGGGCCCTGACCAGCACTAATGACTAAATAAATACTCCAGCGACCACCATTGTCGTTTCTTTTTCAGGTATAAAAACACGACAAATAAAAAGCCATGTGATCACCATTGAACTCAAAACATGCCATTCTTGAGAGAGACATAGACAGAGGAAGATCAGGGTAATAACAGCAATATTAATTAGGACATGGCCACATGGGGCATGGTGCTTTTAATGAGGTTGCTGAGTACAGGTCATAATTCATAAATGGAATTGAAATTTTGGGCCTCTTTTGTTTTAATGAGATGGTCCAGCCGTCCAGCCACCTAGCTGGGTAGAGGCAAGTGTGAAAGTTCATTGTCAAACATTAGTTTCCCATGAAAAACACAAAAATACTCAATAAAAGCTCTGTTATGTTTGGCAGTAAGTCTATAAAAAGAAAGGGCTGGAATGTGCTTGATATCTCTGAACTGTCCTATATATTTTCTGTTTTTGTGTGGGTATTTCGGAGAGAGAGAAAGATGGGTTCCATAACGGGAGCTACAGCTACTAGACCTCATGTTGT
This sequence comes from Lithocarpus polystachyus, assembly GCA_033629205.1. NCBI lineage: Eukaryota > Viridiplantae > Streptophyta > Magnoliopsida > Fagales > Fagaceae > Lithocarpus > Lithocarpus polystachyus. The sequence continues at coordinate 25,256,246 of CM066172.1, forward strand.
TTGTGTCCCAGTCCCACTACAAGGTCACATTACTCCAATGCTCAAGCTAGCAAAACTCCTCCACCATAAAGGCTTTCACGTCACTTTTGTGCATACAGAGTACAACCACAAACGCTTGCTTAGGTCCAGAGGCCCCAACTCCCTTGATGGATTGCCAGACTTTCACTTCGAAACCATTCCTGATGGCCTCCCACCATCAGATGCAGATGTCAGCCAAGACATTACCTGTCTTTGTCACTCCACCTCAAAGAATTGCTTGGTCCCATTTTGCAACCTCCTTTCCAAACTCAACGACACTTCGTCTTCGAACGTGCCGCCTGTGACTTGTATTGTCTCTGATGGTTGTATGTCCTTCACTCTTGATGCTGCTGACAAGTTTGGAATTCCAGATGTCCAATTCTGGACACCTAGCTCGTGTGGCTTCTTGAGCTATATGCATTTTCGCCATCTAGTTGAACGAGGTTTAATTCCACTCAAAGGTATTATCCAATCATTATATACGTTAATTTTAAATAAAAAACATACAGACAAATGAAAAGTATAAGGTATAAACCTATACATAGGAGATGTGAATGGGAGATCTACAATAGCTTTTACCCTATGTCAATTACATACCTTGTTAAAGATGGGGTTCATATGCTGAATGAAAATATTATATACTATATTGAGATTTCATGTGCACAGAGAAACCGAGTCTTGTAGACGTAGCTACATACTCGGAATTTTATTTTATTTTTACTCTATTTTGGCTTGAGTTGAGTAGACAAAAATTTTACCAAATTATTATTATTATTATTATTATTATTTTGGAAATTTATGTACTAGTTTTTTAATATTTTAACATACAAGTAGGCCATTCACAAATGTGAATCCTATTTTTGTGTTATTCACAGATGCAAGCTATCTAACAAATGGATACTTGGAAACAAAAATAGATTGGATACCAGGAATGAAGAATATTCGTCTTAAGGATCTTCCGAATTTCATAAGAACTACAGATGAGAACGACGTCGTACTCAAGTTCGTCCTCCATGAAACTGAGAGGACTTCTAGAGCTTCAGCAATCATTTTGAACACATTCGACTCCTTTGAACAGGACGTGTTGGATGCTTTATCCTCCATGCTTCCCCGTATATACACCATTGGACCACTTTTATTGCTTGCTGATCAGATTGAGGATGACAATTTGAAATCAATAAATTCCAATCTATGGAAAGAAGAACTATTGTGTGTGGAATGGCTAAATTCAAAAGAACCCAACTCTGTAGTTTATGTAAATTTTGGTAGTATAACTGTTATAACACCTCAACAGCTCATAGAATTTGCTTGGGGTTTAGCAAACAGTGAAAAACCCTTCTTATGGGTTATAAGGCCTGATCTTGTGGTAGGTGATATAGCTATTGTTCCACCTGAATTTGTTACTAGAACTAAAAATAGAGGCATGTTAGCAAGTTGGTGTCCTCAAGAACAAATCCTAAAGCACCCATCAATTGGGGGGTTTTTGACGCATAATGGGTGGAATTCAACACTTGAAAGTGTGTGTAGTGGAGTGCCAATGATCTCTTGGCCCTTCTTTGCAGAGCAACAAATCAACTGTATATACTGTTGTACTGTATGGGGCATCGGAATGGAGATAGATAATAATGTTCAAAGAGATGAAGTGGAGAACCTTGTTAGAGAGTTAATGGATGGCAAAAAAGGTAGTGAAATGAAGAAGAAAGTACTAGAATGGAAGACAGAGGCAGAGGTAGCTACCAGACCTGATGGAACTTCTTATCAGAACTTGGACAAATTGATTGCGGAAGTTCTCCTAGCTAGAAATGTTTGAACCAAACAAACATTTCATTCCTAAGACTTTAATGAACTGGCTCCTGTTATCATCTATTACCTATGATCATTCTAAATATTTATAGAAAAATCTATTTTGCTGTAATAAAATCCAATTGTGTGATTTGGTTATATAAAGCATTTTGTTCAATATTTTCATATATTGTTGCTTATGTGGCAAATTTACTCATTTTTTAATTTTCAATTATTGCCTTTTATTATCAAGAGTCTTGTAGATCAACTGATTAAAATTTCCTAAAATTTCTAATAGAAACATCCAAGTTTCAAATCTACCCCTCCCCTATTGTAATCATCCAATTATTAAAGGGAAAAAAAAAATCTTACTTTTTATATGACCTCGAAAATTTTTCTTAATATTATTATAAATAGTGGATATATTCACCTATGCATTCAGATATTTGATATTAAAAAAATCCAGACATGTATATGCTTTTTTTCCCCTGTGTATTCTAGTGCACTTTTCGTGAATTCAAAAAACCCCCTTGTGACATCTTATGTTTCTTGTAACGACTCACATTTTCCTAGCATTTATGTAAATGTACTTCATTTATATAAGAGAATTTAGAGTAATCCCGGTCTTAGAAACAAAGAAAATTGTTATGGAATTTAGTAGTACACCTTGATAGATTATTAACTTGATGTGTGTATCATGAAACAATTACTGTGCATATTATTAAATTTATTTATATTTTGCTACAACTAGGTAGGGTATTTATGAAATGATTGAACCTTGAATCATTGTATAATTTTCATTACTAGATTATGAAAATTGTTTGTTTATGCTCGGACCCTCGAAAAGATGAAATCATGCTGTCAAACCAGGAGAAATATTATAGTGAATAAAAAGATGAATCAGGATAAGGTTACGCGATATTGATAGTCTTCTTCTACTTTAATTTATATGCATTGGTGAGATTGATTGCAGATTAAAACTATTTAAACAAATCTATAAATATAAACAGTAAAAATATGAAATCTTCTACTTTTTCAAAATATCAAGCCGTGAATAATAGATCTTGTGAATTGCCAAATTGGTTGACAGCAAATGTGAGATTGTAGTTCAAATAACTGCAAATCAAAAGCAAATGGCATATAACATTATAACCACGTTTCTTTTTTTAACCATACCTCGGGTCACATTGAAGATAAAGTATTTTAATGAATATGGAATAATTACAATATTGATGTGATGTCACATTAATATTGACAGTTTTTGTCTCCATTCATATGCATGAGTGAGATTATATGTAGGTTAAATCCTTTTAAATAAATCTATTTAGCAAAAAAAAAAAAAAATCCTTTTAAAAAAATCTATAAATAGTATTACTATGAACGGTACACATATAACGAAAAAATTAGAGTACCTAGTTATATGAAATGTGTTTAGGCTATCATTTTTCACTTTCTCATCTCTGGTATAATACATTAAACTATTGAATATCTTTTAAAATTAGTTACAAAATTTCATTGATATAACCGTTTGTAAAGTTCTATCAAGATACCAATAAATTTGTAATCCAATTGTTATTTTCTTAATTAGTGTTTTTAATATAGGCGTACGAATTTTTATTCTTAAATTTTCGAATTATTAATATAAAATAAAAACTTTTCAAGATTTATAGTAGGAGAATACGATGACTTGAATATGCACTAGCTAGGCTGCAGGGCGGTGATCAACAATTTCTTATGTATTTCCTAAAGGGTAATCAGAGATGTATTCAGAAAGGGTAGAATACTATTTCTTATGTATTTGTAAAATCTTATGCTCTCTCTCTCTCTCTCTCTCTAAATAGAAATTGAACCTTTTATTCAAGAAAGAGTAAAGAATACAAGTGTTTATACATACAAGCCTAGATCCTATATATACAGAAACTAAAGCAAGCAAAGAAAGCTGTCAAAAACTAATTCCCTAAAAAAGGGGAAAATTTGTTACAGCCACACTCCAACTCATACACACGTGTCCAATCACCTTCCCATCATCCTTGCATACGTGGCAACATTTATTGCATTGAGTACAGGAATTGATCATAGTGAGGCATTGCTTCAATCAGAGCCATAGCAGCTGTTTGATCAATGCCTTTGTCACCTTGAAGCTGTGAGCTGATCTGATTAGCAAAATGAACTTCTCCTTGATGCAAGGAAGCATCTTGCTTTGCTATTTTGACACTCCCCCTCAAGAGCAAAGCTCTTGCTTCTTGATTATGTTTCGTATACTCTAGATATCGTATTTTGTGAGTAAAGATGTTGATGACTCCTAGCCTTGCTAGTAATCTGGAAAATTGTTCAACCCCAAAAGCTTTTGTAAACATATCTGCCAGCTGGTTCCTTGAAGAGACATAAAACATCTTGATGGTACCATCCAATACTTTGTTTCTAACTATATGGCAGTCCGCTTCTATATGCTTTGACCTCTCATGGAATACAGGATTTGCAGAGATATGTATGGCTGCTTGGTTGTCACAGTACAATAGCACTGGTTTCTCATGTGGAATGTGCAAGTCTCTCAACAAGTAAAGCAATCAAGTTACTTCACAGGTGGTGGTGGCCATGGATCTATACTCTACTTCAGCAGAGGATCTGGACACTATATCTTGCTTTTTAGACCTCTAACAAATTAAGGAATCTCCTAAGAAAACACAATAACCAGTCAAGGATTTCCTTGTGTCAAGGCATCCTGCCCAGTCTGCATCACAGAATGCCTTTAGCTGCAGGTTTGATTCAACAGGGAAGAACACCCCTTGCCCTGGTGTACCTTTGATGTATTGAAGGATTCTAGTGGCTGCCTTCATGTGTGGAATTCGAGGTTGAGCTAGAAACTGACTAAGCCTATGGACTGCATAAGCTATATCAGGCCTACTCAAAGTCAAGTACATCAATTTTCCTATTAACCTCCTATATTGCCCTGCATCTTTAAGTAACTCCCCATCTACCGTAGATAGCTTCAATTGTTGCTCCATTGGTGCCTTGACAGGTTTGCAACCAAGCATTCCTGCCTCTTTTAAAACCTCAAGGGCATATTTTCTTTGGTTAATGCTAATACCTTTAGCACTTCTTGCAATCTCCAATCCCAAAAAATACTTGAGGGAACCAAGATCTTTGATTCCAAATTTTTGGTGTAACAAGGATTTTAACTTTGCAACACAAGCTAAGTCATTACCTGTAATTATCATATCATCTAAATAAACCAATAATGTTGTAAAAGAAGAACCATCAGCATGAACAAACAAGGAATGATCTGCTTGAGACTGTTTGAAACCAAGCTGCACAATGGTAGCAGAAAGTCTGGCATTCCATTGCCTTGAAGCTTGTTTAAGACCATGTAAGGACTTAACCAATTTGCATAACAAAGGAGTAGAAGAAGTGGAACTAGGAGACTCCCCCTTATTGTGAAAACCAGGAGGCAAGTCCATGTATACCTCCTCATCAAGATCACCATGGAGAAAGGCATTGTTTATGTCTAGTTCGTGCAAAGGCCACCCTTTGGTTGAAGTAAGAGCAATCAAAACCCTCACAGATACAGTCTTAGCAATAGGACTAAAAGCCTCCAAGAAGTCTAGACCTTCCCTTTGGGTGTACCCTTTAACAACCAACCTTGCTTTATACCTTTCTACAATGCCATCAGGATTCAGCTTCACTCTATAGACCCATTTACAACCAATAGGTCTTTTACCTAGTGGCAAAGGGGTAAGAACCCAAGTATGAGTCTGTTCTAAGGCTTGAATCTCTTTATCCATAGCCTCCCTCCAAAGAGGATCTTGAACAGCTTGATGGAAGTACTGAGGTTCCTGATGACCATGACTGACAATCATGAGATAGGATTGATAGTTTGGATCCAAATGACAATAAGTGAGACAATCTGCAATGTTATAAGGAGTCCCTGAGACATGAGAAGGAGCAGCTAAAGGTGATATGGCAGCTGAATTGCAAGCATAGTCCTGTAAGTATACTGGAGCTTTGTGAGCTCTGGTAGACTTTCTGGGTGGTGGAGGATCTGCATTGGGAATGTTAGGAACAGAAACAACAGTATTAAGGGAATCAGAGGTAACAAAAGGCACACAAGGAGGATTAGGACTAGGGAAAGGAGTTGAAAAAGAAGTAGAAGGTGAAATCAAGGAAGTACAAAGAGGAGAAGACTCAACAGGAGCATCTGGTATGCTGACAGGAGTAACAAAAGAATCCACATTAGAAATAGAAGCATTAACCTTAGTAACAAAAGGATCAAAAAAATCTTTTATAGTAGTGGCAAAAGGAAAAATATTTTCATGAAAGTAAACATCTCTGGAAACAAACACAGCTTTGGTGGATAGATTCATTACCTTGTAACCTTTAACCCCAATAGGATAACCCAAGAAGACACACTTAGATGCTCTTGGATCAAATTTAGTCCTATTGTGAGAAAGGGTGGAAGCATAACATAGACAACCAAAAACCCTTAAATGAGTGTAAGTTGGAACTTGACCAGAAAGAACCTCAAAAGGAGTTTTATGACCTAAAACTGAAGATGGGGTTCTATTAATCAAGTAAGTGGCAGTAAGAATGCAATGTCCCCACAAATGCAATGGTAAGTTGGATTTAAATCTAAGTGCTCTTGCAACATTTAAGAGATGTTGATGTTTCCTCTCAACTATTGCATTTTGTTGAGGGGTTTCAACACAACTTAATTGGTGCAAGATGCCCTTTTGAGAAAAGAATTTAGACATGATGAATTCAGTCCCATTATCTGTCCTAATGCATTTAACCTTTCTTGAAAATTGTGTTTCTACCATGATACAGAATTGTTCCAAGATGGCTTGAGTTTGGGATTTACGTTTGAGGAGAAAAACCCAAGTGCATCTTGAACAGTCATCTACAATTGTTAGGAAATACTTGCAACCATCAATGGTAAAAATTGAAAAGGATCCCCATAAGTCACAGTGAATCAAATCAAAACAATGACTAGAAATATGAGTACTAGAAGTGAAAGGTAATCTCTTTTGCTTGGCTAAAGGACAGATTTCACAATCAACCATTTTATTAGCATTGAAAAGTGGTACATCATTATGTTTCAACAATGCCAATTTAGCATTTGACAAATGTCCTAATCTGAAATGCCAAATATGTGGTTGGACATGAACATTATTGACAGCATGAGCATTATTTACAAAATGAAAAGTAGTAAAACAGTTTGATGAGGCTAAGATGCTCTCTTCCAGCAGATATAATCCTTTGTACTCCTTACCCAGACCAATTGTGCTCCAATGAGCCAGGTCCTGAATGAAGCAAAGAGTTCCAAAGAACATGAGACAGCAAGAAATTGACTTAGCCAATTTACTGACAGAAAGAAGATTAAAAGTGAATGAAGGAACACCCAAAACATTGTGAAGAACAAGTTTTGCTGAGATTTCAACAGTTCCTATATGTGTGACTAAGGCTGATTCTCCATTTGGAAGATTAACAAATGTATTCAAAACAACAGTAATAGAAGTAAACAAGACACAGAATGCACCATGTGATCTATGGCTCCTGTATCAATTACCCAATCAGATCCATTGAAGGCAGTCCTATCAATTTTTCTAGCAGAAAAAATGAAATGCTGAAAAGTAGGACTAAAGAAATGATTGGAATGATTACCTGACATGAGTGTAGGGTTGAAAGCAGGATAGGTATTGACTTGTGACTATGAAGAAGAGCCTACCAATCCAGAACCTTCACTAGAGACTCCTTCTACACCAGTAGCCATACAAGAAATGCTTGCATTTGCAGCATGATGTGTATCACCAACAGTAGTCCCTGTGCCAGTGGTTCTTGAGTTGAGAAAAGCTAACAATTTCTCACATTGTGCTCTAGAAATAGGACACTGATTCCTAGTAATCAAAGCACCATCTCCAGATTTGAAAGAGGCTTGATTTGCATTGGCTATTGGCTTGCCTTTGGGCTTGCAACCAGGTGGATAGCCATGCAATTTGTAGCATTTTTCAATGGTGTGCCCTGACATGTTACAGTGAGTACAAAAAGCCTTTCCTTTTTCCCATTTCCTTCCAAGTTTCCCTTAGAATTGGCATACATTGCCATTGTATCAGACTGAGAAGAACCAGAACCTCTATGGCCAACATTCTTGTGAGATTCCTCTTGTAAAATCAGTGAATAAACTTTGCTCATTGAGGGAAAAGGATCCATCATAAGAATCTGACTTCGAACAATGTCAAAACTCTCATTTAGTCCCATCAGAAACCTTATCACATAAGCCTTGTTATGAGAATTACTCAGAATCTTCATAGCTCCACAAGAACATTCTGACATTGGTTCATAATTCAGCAATTGATCCCACAATCGCTTGAATTTGGTATAATACTCAGTCACAGACATCTGATTTTGTCAAATTTGAGAAATTTCAATTTGCAAATTGTAGATTTTAGGTCCATTTCCCTGTGAGAATACATTCTGGAGCTCAATCCATTTATCACTTACTGTTTCATAATACAAGATACTGCTCGAGACATCCACATGCATAGAATTGATCAACCATGAAAGCACCATAGTGTTGCAGCTCTCCCAATCTTCATACAGAGGTGAATCAAGATCTGGCTTCACAATTTTTCCATTTACAAAACCAATCTTCAACTTCACAGTAAGGGCAAGCACCATAGCTCTTAACCAGGATTGGTAATTCTTCATTCCTAACAGAGGTTGTGTAACAAGAATATTTCCTGGATTCTCATTGGAATTTAAGAAATAGGAATTAGGAGTAGCAGAGGCTAAATCATTTGGTGAATTCAAGTTTTTGTGTGTGGATTGATTGCTGAATCACTTGAAGCTCCGATACCATGTAAAATCTTATGCCCTCTCTCTCTAAATAGAAATTGAACCTTTTATTCAAGAAAGAGTAAAGAATACAAGTGTTTATACATACAAGCCTAGATCCTATATATAGAGAAACTAAAGCAAGTAAAGAAAGCTGTCAAAAACTAATTCCCTAAAAAAGGGGAAAATCTGTTACAGCCACACTCCAGCACATACACACGTGTCCAACCACCTTCCCATCATCCTTGCATACGGGCCAACATCTATTGCATTGAGTACAGGAATTGATCATAGTGAGGCATTGCTTCAATCAGAGCCATAGCAGCTATTTAATCAATGCCTTTATCACCTTGAAGCTGTGAGCTGATCTGATTAGCAAAATGAACTTCTCCTTGATACAAGGAAGCATCTTGCTTTGCTATTTTGACAGTGTTGCAATTAGAAATGACTGAATATTTTGTCTATCTTCTAATTTCTATGTTTTATGGGTTCCCAGATTGGCAAGTTTGTCTATCCACATGCTAGCGAGGTGGTCTCTTAATTCTAAATTTTTTGGCTTTTTTGATTTGGATAGCTATCCCCCCCCCCCCCCCCCACCCCCTCTTTGTTTCTGTTATGAGGGTGAAGTTAGTTGTTCCTTGTAGCTTCTTTTGGTTTGAAGAAAGATTTTGTTCCCAAAAAAAAAAAAAAAAAAGAAAGAGAGGAAGTAATCAGAGATGTATACATTGAAGTGATGCAACTTCAATCAGCAGTTAGCCACTTAGTTGTTTGCTCTCAAATTTCAAACTGATAATCATCTACCATTTTTCATTAAATAAAGCCGTGAAAATCCTCTAAACAATTTTTAAATATGGTGAAACAAACTCAACTTCCTTTCATGTTTTTAAATTCATTTACAGATTATGGTTGGGACAAAAGTATGCAACATATGAGGACAAAATGGGCAAATGCCCTTTTCAAGCAAAGAAAGCAGCATTTTGCCCCCCTTCCTAAACTAATTAGGGAAATACCCCTCTTTTGAAAATCGATTTTCTAAAAATCGAGTTAAGCCCTATAGTGGCGTTTTTAAAGAGCCTATAGTGACATTTTGTAACTCGACCTTTACGAAGTCGAGTTATAGGCAAAAAAAAAATGAAAAAAATTGCCTATAACTCGACTTCATAGAGGTCGAGTTACAAAACGTCACTATATGTCCTGAAAACATCACTACATGCTCCTTAAAACGCCACTATAGGGCTCCAAAAAAAAAATTTTTAACTCGATTTTGAGAAAATTGAGTTTCAAAAGAGGGGCATTTTCCTAATTAGTTTGGAAACGAGGGCAAAATGCTACTTTCTTTGCTTGAAAAGGGCATTTGCCCATTCTGTCCCAACATATGATGACCTAGGCGTTATTGGGAATTAGAAGCGAGTTACGACAAAATAAAGCTATATGAAAATGGAAACTTCAGCTGTATCTACACGGAACCTGATGCAAAGTTATTGATAACCATAAGCTTAAATAAGAGAGTATAAGTTATTGGCAGCCCTCGAGGTAGCCATTGATGATAGAGTCAGAGATGGAGCCAGAGAGAGTACTACCAATGGAGTAGACAAAATGCCATTTCAGTTAAAATATGCTTAATAAGTCTAACAATATAACCCTACTTAGATAAGCAATCTGTTAGCAAGACTGGATTTTAGCTACAGTCTTAATTATCCAGTAATAGATAACATCTGCTTTGGTAGCCATATTTACTAGATTTAAAACCAAAAAGTGAAAGACACATTAAGAAAAATTTTGTGCCAGTTTTGGTTATCCCGATTGAACTGGCTTGGATTTAGTGCTCTTGTATACTGCACCCCTTGGGATTTGGACATATGTCAAGCAATTGTCACGAGTTCACATTTCAACGGGTCCAATGTACATCCTAGTCACCCAACTTTTTTTTTGAGAAACTAGTCACCCAACTTAAAAACAAAAAATGGTGATCCCATAAATTAATACTAGCAATTGTTTGATGATTATTTTGAACATGCTTTTAGAAAACTGCTTTTTAGTTGGCTCTAGTTAGCATAAATGAATATCTTATCATCAAATAAGAAAGCTGAAACTATACCAAAAATCAATTGGTGTTTTAATTTAATTAATGATAAAGAGCAATTATTATAAAGCGGATATCATAAATAAAAATTCTATGGTATCTATCACAAAACATTGTTTCTAGTTTTTCATTGTGGAGAACGGTTTTCTAAGACGACCTAGACCTATTATCACATCCCTTTTTTTTCTTTTGTGTGTGTGTGTGTGTGTGTGTGTGTGTGTGTGTGTGTGTGTGTGTGTGTGGAGGGAACGCTCTTGTAAATAACTTAATGAAATTTATGTAATATTTTGAGTGTTGAGAACAAACCAAATGGGCCAAGCTCTTGTTTGGTTGGGGTCTTTTGAAAACACAACTTAAAAAATTGTTCTAAAAAATCACCGTGCAATGTTTTAAGAGAACGTGTCTTGGGTTTACCCAAAAAAAAAAAAAAACACGTTTTGGGTATTTTCATATCTCTTTACAACCATAATTGAGACACCACAACGACTAGGGTGACGATGTCGTGGCTGGTTGATGATTCTTAAGTTATGGGACCCGCAACGTAGCAACCCAAAGCCACAAGAACCACCGTCCCACAACGCTGTGACCCTAAGCACGCTGCCAAGTGCCAACTCCTTAATATGGTCACAATACCCTAAACCTTCAAAACATTGTCTCCATTTATCTAAGAACTCCTTAAATTGGCTCAATTTAGTGAATATGTACCTAGATGAAAAAACCTTACAAATACTAATATTGGAGACGAAAGAACTGAAATTTTGATAAGAACGATATAAAAACGAATACCCATTTATAGTTTTGGTTGCTTTTGTAGAAATTAAAGAGATTTAGAGGAGAGCCAAATGGCCGTTTGTAGGTACAGGAGAATTGAGTTGTTGGATTGTTCTGGGCGTGGACCTGTTGTTGAATTGTTACGAACTTTCAGTGGGTAAGAAAAAAATTGTATTCTCCAATCCGATTTGAAACTATTTCCTTCAACTTTTTTTTCTCCCTAGCGTGGAGCCTTCCCTCTCGTGCTTTCACGAGTTTTTTCCTCCCTTGGCTGTGTGCGAAGGGTATTGCTTTTTGTTTTTTTCTTTTCCCATGGCTGATGAGATGACTGATTGTATGAATAAACTGGGGCTAACATCGGATGAGGAAGAGATTATAGCCATCTCTGATGAAGGTAGATTAGAAGTATTAGAAAGTTGCAATCTGAGTTTGATAGGAAAATTCTTAACGTGCAAGCCCTTTAATAAGATGGCTGCCAAGAACACTATACGAAGGGCTTGGGGAGTTGATGATGCGATGCAGATTTTAGAAATTGGACCAAATTTATTCCAGTTTAAGTTTAGATCAGAATTTGAGATGGACAGGATTTTGAAGGGTGGTCCGTGGTCTTTTGACAATCAGCTTCTAATGTTACAAAGATGGAAAAAAGGAATGACTGTGGGGAACATAAAGATGGAGACTGCGTCGCTCTGGGTTCAAATTTGGGGAGCGCCGTTGGATATGATTTCTCCCCAAGTTGCTAAACAAATTGGAGGCTGATTGGGTGAAGTAGAAGAGGTTGAATGGAAAAAGAAGAAGGATGATGTCAGTTTCTTCATGCGTGTTAGGGTGGCTTTACCAATCTCGAAGCCTCTTCGAAGAGGAGGATTCATTGCTGGGACAGATGGTGAGCGATATTGGGTAGATTATAAGTATGAGAGGTTACCTTTCTTCTGCCATTATTGTGGGATTTTAGGACATGATATTAAGAACTGTGTTGCTCATTATGCAGCAGAGAAGAATGGTGGAGTTGGAGAATACCGCTATGGAGAATTTCTCAGAGCTGTAGGGGGACGTACAAGGGGTTTAGCCAGTCAGTCTACTGGAAATAAATCCTGTTCAGCAGAGAGTGTAAGCCGTGATAATGGGAAGGCGGCTGATCAGAAAGTTCAGAGCATGATGGAAACGGCGGCGGCAAGGGATGATGTTCTGGGCAACCCTAGCATGAACGATAAGGAAGCTTCCGAGAATCTTGGGAAACTAGCGGATAGTACGATATCCAACGTGGTTCAACATACAAACGGGATGGCAGTAGTCTTTGGAAACAACTGGGTTCATCCGAGTGTAGTCCCATCTATGCATGATATTGCTGACTCACACACGGGTTTTGAGGAGGAATTGGATTTATCTAATTCAAAGGCTGAACGAGCAGATTTTCACATGGATAGGCTGGTCTTGGGTAATGATAAAATCATGGAAACAAATGGGCTATTACTTTCTAGGCTCAAAGCCACATGGACCCGCATTAATAGGATGGATTTTGGACTTGGTGGTCTAGCAAGGGCACTTACACTACCATCACTTGGGAAGAGAGACACACGTAGTAACCAAGATGAAGACTATCAGAAAAAGAAAGGAAGAATGGAGGGATGTAGTTGTAAAGAAGGATGTGATGTTGAGATATCGGCGGGGGTGGACAGCCACCCTTGCCGAAAGCAATGAGGCTAATAAGTTGGAACTGTCAAGGGCTTGGGAACCCTTGGACAGGTAGAAGCCTTCGCAAGATTGTGAGGGAACAAGCTCCCACAGTCTGTTTTCTAATGGAGACTAGACTGGACAAGGATGGTTTTGAGAAGCTTTATGGGAATTTGCCGTTTCAAAATAAAATTATTGTTAAGCACCCTAATGCTGGTGGAGGATTAGCTTTTATGTGGAAGAACACTATTAATTTGGAGGTTATTAATTATACTGCAAATCATGTATTAGCTGTGGTAACTGAGGACGATGGGTTTAGATGGTTTTTGACTTGTTTTTATGGATGGCCGGAGGCTCAGCAGAAAGAGAAATCATGGAGATTATTAGAATATTTGAGGACTTTTGTGGAGGGACCGTGGATGGTTATAGGGGATTTTAATGCTTATTTGCATGTTTCAGAAAAGAAAAGCCGAAGGCTGCCACAAATTTCTTAGATTGATGCTTTTAGGGAAGCTTTGGAGTCTTGCCATCTTCAAGATCTTGGATTTAAGGGTTATCCATTTACATGGAATAATAAGAGACCGGGGGAAGCAAATACAAAAATCAGGTTGGATAGAGGTGTGGCTAATGAAGATTGGATAGGGAAGTTTCCATTAAGCAAAATTATACATCTATTTGCCCATGCATCAGATCATCTACCATTGCTGTTGCAGGTACAATCCTTTGATCACCAAAGGCAAAGACGAGAGAAAAGCTTCAAGTTTGAGGAGGCTTGGCTGCTGCTAGATGATTGTGAGGATACGGTGAAGGAGGCTTGGGGAAGAGATTTTAGTGCAACACACGGCCTTGACTTTATTAAGCAGAAAATTCAAACGTGTGGAGCAGAATTATTGAAGTGGGAATCATCCAGGACTGATCCGGATGCTGAAGCAATTAAAGAGATTCAAAAAAGGTTGGACCGGTTGAATGAGGATGAAGTATCTGAAACCAGTAAGATTGAGTATTTAGAGTTGAGTAAAAAGATGGATGAACTTCTTCAAAAACAAGAAATTATTGGGCCCAGCGGTCTAGAGTTTCATGGTTGAAGCATGGGGATAAAAATACAAAATTTTTTCACTCTAGAGCTACTCAAAGAAGAAGGAAGAATTACATTAGGGGCATTAAAAATGCTCAAGGGGAGTGGGTAGAAGAAATAGAAGAGGTGGTGGAGGTAGCTTCAGACTATTTTCACACTCTTTTTCATGCAGGTGCTAGTGATCAAATGGAGGAGTGCTTGGAGGCTGTTCCAAATAGAGTGACTGATGATATGAGGGAGATCTTATCTAGTGAATTCACTGCTGAAGAAGTCAAAGTGGCCCTATTCCAAACAAGACCTACCAAGGCCCCTGGACCCGATGGTATGAATGCCCTTTTCTATCAAAAATTCTGGCACATAGTGGGTGATGATGTGGTCTTTGCTGTGTTAGATTTTTTAAATAATGGTAATATGTTACCTGATATCAATCACACAAATATTGTTCTTATTCCTAAAGTGAAATTTCCAGAAAAAATGTCTGATTTTAGGCCAATAAGTTTATGTAATGTAATTTACAAGATTATTTCTAAAGTGTTGGCCAACAGGTTGAAGCAGGTACTTCCACATATTATCTCGCCTACACAGAGTGCTTTCGTACCGGGAAGATTGATTACAGACAATGTGTTGGTGGCCTATGAGACACTGCATACAATGCATGCTAGGAAGAAAGGCAAGAAAGGGTCTTTGGCACTGAAGTTAGATATCAGCAAGGCCTATGATTGTGTGGAATGACAGTTCCTTCAAAAGATCATGGAGAAAATGGGTTTTCCAGCAGTGTGGACAGAAAGGGTGATGAGTTGTGTTACTTCTCCATCCTTTTCGATTTTGGTGAATGGCAAACCCTATGGCATGGTATATCCTTCACGTGGAATCCGTCAGGGAGATCCATTGTCTCCATATCTTTTTCTGTTATGTGCAGAAGATTTTACGGCCTTGTTGGCAAAAGCAGAATTCGAAGGGAGGATAAGTGGAGTCTCTATTTGTAGAGGAGCACCCAGAGTTACTAACTTATTATTTGCAGATGATTCTATGTTGTTTTGCCAGGCTATACAGAACGAAGGGGAGGCCATCATGGAGATTCTCCAAACCTATGCAAACGCTTCAGGCCAAAGCATAAACTTGGAAGAGTCGTCTGTTTACTTTAGCACAAACACAACAGAAGTGCAGAGGCAGCAGATGTTGCAGATTTTGGGTGTCAAGGAAGTGCTGAAGTTTGAATCTTACCTAGGCCTGCCAACATTGATAGGGAGGGCTAAGTATCACACATTCTCTTATTTAAAAGACAGAGTGTGGAAGAAGCTGCAAGGATGGAAAGGAATGATGTTATCTAGGGCTGGAAAAGAAATTCTGATCAAGGCAGTTGCTCAATCCATTCCGACATATACCATGAGTGTTTTCCAACTTCCTATGAAATTATGTGATGAACTGAATAACTTATGTGCCAAATTTTGGTGGGGTCAAGTAGGCAATGACAGGAAAATTCATTGGAGGAATTGGGATAAGCTTTCAACTTCAAAGTGGGAGGGTGGAATGGGTTTTAGGGAGATTTTAATCTAGCTATGTTGGCTAAACAAGGCTGGAGAATGATCCGAGATCGTGATTCCTTACTATCAAAATGCTTTAAAGCAAGGTACTTTCCTCGGTCTTCTTTCCTTGAGGCAAAGGAGTCTCCTGGATGTTCGTATGTGTGGAGAAGTTTGGTGGCTGCACTTCCTATCCTTAAATCGGGTTATTGTTGGAGAGTTGGTAACGGGTCTTCAATCAGTGTATTGGGCGATAAATGGATCCCTAATTATCTAACCAACAAAGTTCTTCATCCTATTCATGAACTAGTTGAGGAGATGGCTGTTTCAGAATTAATTGATCCGGAGTTGCATGTCTGGAGAGGTGATATGATCATGACTTTATTCCATAGAGATGATGATGTTGCAATTACAAAGATTCCCCTTAGTAGAAGGGATGTTGCGGACTCAATTGTTTGGTTGCACAATAAAAATGGAAAGTTTTCTGCCAAGTCTGCCTACAAGGTTGCACGAAGATTGAGAGGTGAAGGGTCTCGGGCTGAATCTTCAGGGGGCTGTGTTGGGAAGCTCATCTGGCTAGTTCTGTGGAAGCTCTGTATTCCAAATAAAATAAAAATATTCGGGTGGAGGGCATGTAATGACATTTTACCGACAAAGGGTAATCTGGTGAAGAGGAAAATTATAACTGATGACAAATGTCACATATGTACTAGGGAGGCAGAGTCAGCAATCCACGCTTTATGGAACTGTGCAGCAGTGCAGGATGTGTGGGCAGAGAGCATTGAGAAATTGCAAAAGGGTGTTACTGGCTTCAGCAATTTCATGCAGCTTATGGAGCACTTGGTGGACCAGCTTTCAACTGAAGAGATGGAGTTGTTTTGGGTTCAGTGTTGGTTGATATGGAATCAGCGCAACTGTATTCTGTATGGAGGGAAGCTGAAACATCCGACCAGTCTTAACAAAAGGGCAGATGAGTTTCTAGAGGAGTTTAAACACGCACAAGTGTCTCTGGATGGCAGGTTAAGGGAGCAGAGAATTGATGATGCATGGCAGCCGCCTCCGTTTATGGAATACAAGTTAAACTTTGATGCAGCTATTTTTTCAGGACAGGAGAAATCTGGTATAGGTGCTATAATCAGGAATGATAAGGGTGAAGTCATGGCTGGTATGTCTGCTATTGGGCCAAAGGTGGATACAAGTGAAGAAGCTGAGCTCCTTCCGTGTCGACGATCAATTGAATTTGCTGTGGATGCTGGGAGATAATTTCAATGTTATGCAAGCAATTTCTTCAAATGTGGCTAACTATTCTTTTCTTGGCAATGTGGTGGATGATATTCGCTATTTGATGTCTAATTTACAGTGGACTACAACTAGTAAGATTAGGAGAAGGGGTAATAAGGTAGCACATGTTTTAGCTCAACATGCTAGAAATTTAGATTATGATTTGTATTAGTTGGAGGACTCTCCCCCTCCAGCTATGAAAGCCTTGTATCAGGATTTGATTTTATTATGATTTAATGAATGGCGTTACTTTAAAAAAAAAACTATTTCCTTCAATTTATTACATGGTGATTTATAAGATTATTTATGTGTATTATTTAAACAAGTCATATGACTTATTAAAAATATCATGCGACTCTTTAAGCATCACATAATTTGTTGGAAGAAGATAGCTTCAAACCGATTTGAAGCTCAACCTTAGTGGGAAAATGAAGATTTAACAAAAATGGGTCTTCCTTATATAAGCCATAAACATGTTTTCAAACACCAAATGTGGAAATATTTCCAAAAAATGGTATAAGATCACTCGAAAGAGGGGATCCGGAGACTTTTCCCTCAATGGGAAGGAGTTGACAAGTTTGGCCTTTACATGTTTAGGGTTTATTCAAGGGAGATTTCTTGCTTCATCATGGCTAGTTTATTCTTTTGTATCCCTTATGACTCAAGCCCCCATTCCCCAATGATGGTAAAACTCTAAAGTCCAAGATTAATTTAGGATCTGATTAGACTTAATTTGACTTAAGGAAAGTTTTTTATGAGCTAAATAAATCTATTTTTGGAAAAGAAGGCCACGAAAACCCTAGGGCATGCGTACACAGACACGCGTATGGGTTCTAAGAATTAGGAACTAATGTATTAGAACTTCAATTTGTAATGTTGGCAAACCATGATCAAAACATTATTTAAGTTGTGTGTTAGACTTGCTCAAAGTATGGCTTTTTATGTAAAGTTGGAATCGAGTTGAGTGCAGAATTACTGTGCACTTTCTGCCTGACTCGATCGATCGAGAATTAGACTTGATCGATCGAAAATCGTGCAGAACGTTTTTCTGCAGAATTTTTCCAACTCAACCCTAGCCCATTTAATGTATAGGGTTTTATGTTTTGCCCTAAGTATATAAGGGAAAATCCTAGCCATGTTTTTAGAGTTCTGAATGTTGTGTTTGTGAATCTATTTGTTAGATCTAGAGGTGTTTACCTTCACATACACTTAGGGTTTCCAAACTCAAGATTCATGTCAAGAGGTTGGTAAATCATACAGTTGCAGAACAAAAGAGCTTCAAGATATACAAGCCGGTGTTGCTTGTGCTTTGCTGAAGAATTCAAGAAAAGAAGGAGTCCGTGGATCTTGGAGCTGTCACGTGATCGTGGTAGTAAGTTTCCTACAGGCAAGTAGCAATAGGATGTTAGTGGTCTAAGTCTCTATTGTGTAAACTTCGATTCTTTCATAGTGAATTCGTTTTACCTTGAGGATAGCTAGGTTAAATCCTCCCCAGGTTTTTTACCGGTTTGGTTTTCCTGGGTCATCATATCATGTGTTCTTTATTATTCCGTACTTTTACATGATTTGATATATTTGTGTTAACCTAGATCTGTTTAAATTACCTAAGTTAATCACTTGGCTAATTCTTTAGGTTAATCTGTTTGGGTTTAAGGGGTCTAAACAAACTTACAAGTGGTATCAGAGCGGGTAGCTTTTGTTTTTGATCCTTTGATCTTTGAGCTGATTCTTAACCCCTCTTGTCATGGAACATGGACACTCTCTTGCTGTTCCACCTCATTTTGATGGGAACAATTATGCTTATTAGAAAGTAAGGATGAAAGCATTCCTGAAATCCATTGATGAGAGAGTCTGGAACTCCGTTGAGTACGGATGGGAGAAGCCCACTACTCCTGTAAGTGAGTGGCAAACTTCTCAAAAGGAGGCAGCTGCTTTCAATAGCAAAGCTATGAATGCTATTTTCAATGCTGTCTCTATGGAGGAATTTAAGAGAATCTCTAATGTTGAGGTTGCTCATACTGTTTGGAATATCCTCCAGACTGTGCATGAAGGCACAAAGGCAGTTAAAATAAATAAATTGCAGCAATTAACTACTAGATTTGAAAGCATTAGAATGAATGATGATGAATCTTTTGATGAGTTTTATGCTAAACTGAATGATATTGTTAATTCTACATATAATCTGGGTGAAATCTATGATCAACCTAAAATTGTTAGGAAGATTCTTAGATCTTTAGCTGAGGATTTTAGACCCAAAGTGACTGCCATCACTGAAAGCAAGGATGTGGACTCCATCCCTGTTGATGAACTTGTAGGATCTCTTCAATCCTAAGAGTTGGACCTACCCAAGACAAACAAATCCAAATCAATGGCTCTTAAGTTTGTTGATGATGTTGAGGATGGTGGATTTGATGATGAACTATCTGCTACAGAGATTGCCTATCTTGCCAAGAACTTTAGAAACTTTCTTAGGAACAATAACAGAAGGGCAAGAGGCAAGAACACTGCTGAACCTAGAAATTTTAGGAGGAATGATCCCACTAAGGTTAATAACACTGAAAAACTTAAAGAGAAAGTAGGTCAACCTTCTAATAATTCTTTGGGACAACAATGTTATGAATGTCAAGGGTATGGTCATATGAAATCTGAATGTCCTACATACTTGAAGTCTAAGGGTAAGGCTATGGTTGTAACCCTTAGTGATGATGAAGTTTCTGACAATGAATCTGCTAGTGATGAGGATGGAAACTTCATTGCTTTCACTGCTACTACTGTAGTTAACGAAAGCGTGTCTATTGAAGAGAACTCTTCTAATGGGGAACTCTCTGAAGATACAGATTTACAGGAAGCCTATAATAAACTTTGCAAAGTTGCTGCAAAGGATGCTATGAATGTTGATTTAGGCTTAAAGAAAATTGCATCCCTTGAACTTGATAAGAAGAATTTACTTGTGAAATTTTTTAATGCAAATAAGCTTTTGAATAATGTGAAAACTGAGAACATACTTTTACTTGATAAAGTTAAATGTTTGGTACTTGAATTATCTGTTGCTAGAGAACAAACTAATAGGTCTGCAAGCTCTAAACTTGATCACATGTTGAGCGTTCAAAAGTCTCCTTCTGAAAAGACTGGCTTAGGTTTTGTGGAAAGCATCTCTGTGCTTGAATCTCATTCCACAAACTTTGTTCCCTCTTCTGAACCTCCTAAGAGTGAGATTGTCAAACCTTTGGTGAGTGAACCTGCTAAATCTGTAGATATTACTCCATCTAGGAAGATTAATCTCCAAGAGTCTCATTCTAGAGCTTCTACTTCTACTAAGGGCAAGTTGCATGATAAGCCTGCATGGGTTTGTCATTTTGTGGAAAGTCTGGACACATTCATCAAAATTGTTTTAAGTTGCAAGCTGCAAAGCGAGTAAATAAACCTAAAGTACTTATGCCCCAAGCACATGATCCTATGGTACTTATTGGTGAATTGGTAAAGGCGTTAAACATTTATTCCAATCCTGGAGTTACTCAGAATTCTAATGTAAATCATAACTCCAATGCAAGATTTGCATCTAAAAAGTTTTGGATGCAAAAGGCTCGACCTAATTGAGTCTGCCTGACATGGTCCTTGTGCTTCATTGCTCTATCTTTTGTAACCTTTGTTTCTAGGATTTGCATTGCATAACATTCATGCATTTCATTCTAGGATGTTTATTTCTTTTATATATTAAAAAAAAAATTGCAAGTTGTATTTTTGCTATTTTTTTTCCTTGAACTTGAAGACAAGGTTGGTCAATCAAATTTTACATAACATGTTTATGTACCTTGTTTAGCTTTGATGTACTTATTTCTATTGCACTTTACTAGCTGAAGTTTTGTTGTGCATGTTGTGTGGGAAGATGTTATATTTATTGATCGCATGATCTTGATCTTGAAGTCCTATGTGTTTGATTGACGGACTTGAACTTTTTGAGAAAGGCATAAATAACCATCTCACCACTGTTTACTAGCCAATCATGAACACCTTAGTGCATATCGTAAGATTTTGTGCTCGAGAAAGTGTAGCACATGCACAAAAAGAACATAAGGTGTAGCCTCTAAATAAAATTGGTATGTACATTATTGGGCTATAATAATTTCACAATTCAAATAAAATTGGTGTGTACATTATCCCAGCTATTATTAAGTTTCTAATCAATTAAATTGAATATTAATTTTGAGGCAAATCAAGAAACTTACATGATTGCAATCTTTTATTCTAGGAGATGTGAGAGTTATATGATGTAACTCTTTAAGTAATAGTCTCTTTCAAATTCATGTGATGGATTTTGTAGAAATTGTGATTGATTACTATGTGCATATCACCTCACATGTCTCTCAAGCTTATACTAGTTGCACATACTACACAAGTTATTCTTTGCCAAACTGTGTACATGTTATTGTGTGTTTTTGGTCTGACCAACCAAGTTTGAATATTTCTGGAAATTGATGCAGAACATGTTTGCTTGTTTAAATGGTTGAGGGATATTAAGAGAAAATCTTGCTTTGAGAGATCTGGGTTAAAAACATGGGTTTTTGGAAAACATTTCATCTCATACTCATGCATTCTATTCATAAAATCTAATGCTTTGAGGATTTTCAGCACTGAAATTACTTGTTTTTTGAAAAATCTGTTTTTCCAGAATTTCGATCGATCGAAAGTATTTTTCGACCGATCGAAAATGTTTTTTAAAATCTCAGAAAAGTCTCTGGTTGTTTCGATCGGTCCTCAATTGGTATTGGATCAATCGAAGGATTTTCGACCGATCGAATGTAATTTTCGATCGATCGAAAATCGGGCTGAGTGTTTTTTTAAAAAGGTTTTTCTTCACGTGATTCTTCACTTTTCAAAATCTTTTCAAATACCTTTTTCTCTCTACCAACCGGTCAAAGCAATTTTTGTTGTTTTTGTCGTTTTCGTCCGTTCTTTTTGCATCAATCCTCTCCCAAAGCCGGTAAGACTCTTTTGCCCCTTCTTTTGATTTTATTTTCATGTTTCATGCATAATTTTCATGCATTTTTGGGTATTTTTGGCATTTAGAGTTTTGATATTTTTGGATTTGATTCTGACTCCTTTTCTTTCAAATTAATCATGGGTTTCTGTGGGGACACCATTTACAAGTATGCCATGTGGTTTAATTTGATTATTTTGGAGTTTTGTGGACAATTTGAAAATCTAGGGCTTGAAATTGATGAATTTGGGGATTTTGTTCAAATTGATATAAATTGATGAAATTGGCTTGTTCGATTGATTAATTTAATCATTATATTGAGTTATATGACTGTTGTGTTGATCAATTTATCAATTTGTTGTATTTTGAAAAATTAGGTTTTTCAAAATTGGGTATTTTTGATAAAGTTTCTTGACTCAAGCCAATTTTGTGAATTTGGATTATATTTGAACTATGTCACTGCATTAGTACATGCATCATTTGATTCTCATGTTCATGCATCATATAGATTGTTATTTCTATTTTTTTTTTTTTTTTTGCTATGCTAACTTGCAGTCTGCCCTTGGTTTTTGTTTTTGTTCTTCTCTTTCTGTGTCTCTCTTTTCTTTCCTTAGCACCATGCCTAGGAAAACTAGAGCTCATAGGACTTCTGACCCTTCACCTTCCTTTGATAGTGATCGGTTCCCTAGTGAAAAAAACCAAGAGACATATGAGACCCTTAATCTTAGGCGTCATATTTGGGCTGAGCATAGGGTCATTCTAGATGAGGTTGATCCTGAGGTGAGATGTAACTTTGAGCATTGGGGTTGGTTATCTTTGCTAGATTTGAGCATCCTCCTCCTGCTACCTTGATTAGAGAGTTCTATTTGAACCTCTCTATCCACCTCTATGATAACAACACCTTGGTTAAAGTTTGGTTACGAGGTGTGGAGTATCGCATTACCCCTTTGATAGTGTCTGATGCTCTTGGGGTGCTTGTTGTTGATCATCCCGTCTTTCCTTATGATGAGTCTCCGCCTTTAGATGATGTTATGTCATACATCACTGGATCTTCTATCCAGTGGCGTTCTGATCCTCGGATCACATCTGCTGAGCTTTCCGAACTTCATTATCTCTTCTTTAGGATAGCGTGTCATTCCTTGTGGCCCATTTCTCATCTCCACACCATCCCTCTTGAGCAATGTGTGTTTTTGTATGCACTTGTTACTGATGCCCCTATTAGTTTTCCTCATTTGTTCCTTCGTTCTTTGAACGAGATGCATAGGTGTAGTTCTACGGCTCATGCTTTATTCTTCCCTGTTTTTATTCATAGGATTCTCCTTCACCTAGGTTTAGGTGATTTTCCTGCTTCTGAGCCCGTACACGTTATTGCTCCTATAGGTGCTACCTTTTTGAGGCAAAGGGCTGCTCAACTTCGAGCTAGCTCTAAGCGTCCTAGGGTAGAGCCTTCCGGTGTCACTCCACCTACTTCTTCTTCTACAGATGCTCCTGCAGCTGAGACGTCTGCTGATCCTGCTGCTGCTGATGATGATGCTCCTCCACCTTTTCCTTCGGATGTTTCTGATATTCGTCGGACTCTGGACACTGTCATGACCGTTCATGCAGCTCATGGTCAGCTTCTGGTGGATGTCCTTGATGAGCTTCGAGCTTTGAGAGCGAATTTGGCGCGTTTTTGTCGTTCTCCTCCGCTGCCTCCTTTTGATGATGAGTGACTGCCCTTTGGCAATTCGTCACAAAAAGGGGGAGTGCATTCTATTGAGGAGTTCATATCTTGTAGAGGAGATTTTTGTTTTAGGGGGAGTTTTTGTACCTTACTGTGATACTGTTGAACTTGTGGAGTTGTTAGATTGTATCTAGGTGCTTCACTGTGTATTTACTTTTTTGGCTCATGATAGTGGAGATATATATTTTTAGGATACTTTTTTATGTATTTGTTTCTTGTTTCACTATGCTACATTGCTTATTGATTTATATTTATGATGTTATTCATGATATATGTCCTTATTTTGTGTTATGTGAAATCAAGAAGTTATTTTTTATATTCCTTGTATTTTCCACACATGCATTTATGTGTTTGTTAAGTGTTACAGGAATATACAGGTTGATTCAGTCGTGCTGCTGTCTACTTTGCAACTGTTAGATAGTAGTTAGGTTGAATTGTTTAGTGGCTTTTTAATTTTGTAATGGGCTGTTTCAATTTGTAAACTTTGAGCTTTTTGCTAAGTCTGTGTTTTGTCACGAATTGCCAAAGGGGGAGTTTGTTAGGTTCTAAGAATTAGGAACTAATGTATTAGAACTTTAATTTGTAATGTTGGCAAATCATGATTAAAACATTCTTTAAGTTGTGTGTTAGACTTGCTCAAAGTATGGCTTTTTATGTAAAGTTGGAATCGAGTTGACTACAGAATTACTGTGCACTTTTTGCCTGACTCGATCGATCGAGAATTAGACTCGATCGATCGAAAATCGTGCAAAACGTTTTTCTGCAGAATTTTTCCAACTCAGCCCTAGCCCATTTAATGTATAGGGTTTTATATTTTACCCTAAGTATATAAGGGAAAACCCTAGCCACGTTTTTAGAGTTTTGAATACTGTGTTTGTGAATCTATTTGTTAGATCTAGAGGTGTTTACCTTCTGTTAGGTTCTAAGAATTAGGAACTAATGTATTAGAACTTCAATTTATAATGTTGGCAAACCATGATTAAAACATTCTTTAAGTTGTGTGTTAGACTTGCTCAAAGTATGGCTCTTAATGTAAAGTTAGAATCGAGTTTTATGCAGAATTCACTGTGCACTTTCTGCCTGACTCGATCGATCGAAAGTCGTGCAAATTGTTTTTCTGCAGAATTTTCCAACTCAGCCCTAGTCCATTTAATGTATAGGGTTTTATGTTTTGCCCTAAGTATATAAGGGAAAACCCTAGCCACGTTTTTAGAGTTCTGTTTTGCTGTGTTTGTGAATCTCATTGTGAGATCTAGAGGTGTTTACCTTCACATACACTTAGGGTTTCCAAACTCAAGACTCATGTCAAGAGCTTGGTAAATCATACAGTTGCAGAATCAAAGATCTTAAAGAAATACAAGCAGGTGCGCCTGTGGATTGCAGAAGAATTCAAGAAAGAAGGAGTTCGTGGATCTCGGAGCTATCATGGGGTCGTGGTAGTAAGTTTCCTACACTTGGGTAGCAATAGGATGTTAGTGGTCTAAGTCTTATTGTGTAAATTTCAATTCTTTCATAGTGAATTCAGTTTTACCTTGAGGATAGCTAGGTTAAATCCTCCCCAGGTTTTTTACCGGTTTGGTTTTCCTGGGTCATCAGATCTTTGTGTTATTTATTTTCCGCTGCTTTACTGTTTTTGATTACTTGTGTTAACTTAGTTCTGTTTAAATTACCTAAATTAATCACTTGGCTAATTCTCTATGTTAATCTGTTGGGTTTAAGGGGTCTAAACGAACTGACAAGTGGTATCAGAGCGGGTAGCTTGTGTTTTTGATCTTTTGATCTTTGAGCTGATCCTTGACCCCTATTGTCATGGAACACAGACACTCTCTAGTTGTTCCACCTCACTTTGATGGAAACAATTATGCTTATTGGAAAGTAAAGATGAAAGCATTCCTGAAATCCATTGATGAGAGAGTCTGGAACTCCGTTGAGTACGGATGGGAGAAGCCCACTACTCCTGTGAGTGAGTGGCAAACTTCTCAAAACGAGGCAGCCGCTTTCAATAGCAAAGCTATGAATGCTATTTTTAATGCTGTTTTCATGGAAGAATTTAAGAGAATCTCTAATGTTGAGGTTGCTCATACTGCTTGGAAAATCCTCCAGACTGTGTATGAAGGCACAAAGGCAATTAAGATTAATAAGTTGTAGCAATTAACTACTAGATTTGAAAGCATTAGAATGAATGATGATGAATCCTTTGATGAGTTCTATGTTAAACTGAATGATATTGTTAATTCTGCATATAATTTGGGTGAAATCTATGAGCAACCTAAAATTGTTAGGAAGATTCTTAGATCTTTAACTGAGGATTTAAGGCCCAAAGTGACTGCCATCACTGAGAGCAAGGATGTGGACTCCATCCCTGTTGATGAACTTGTAGGATCTCTTCAGTCCTATGAGTTAGACGTCCCTAAGACTAACAAATCCAAATCAATGGCTCTTAAGTTTGTTGATGATGTTGAGGATGGTGGATTTGATGATGAACTCTCTGCTACAGAGATTGCCTATCTTGCCAAGAACTTTAGAAACTTTCTTAGGAATAATAACAGAAAGGCAAGAGGCAAGAACACTGTTGAACCTAGAAATTTTAGGAGGAATGATCCCACTAAGGTTAATAACACTGAAAAAACTAAAGAGAAAGTATGTCAACCTTCTAATAATTCTTTGGGACAACAATGTTATGGTTGTCAAGGATATGGTCATTTGAAATCTGAATGTCCTACATACTTGAAGTCCAAGGGTAAGGCTATGGCTGTAACCCTTAGTGATGATGAAGTTTCTGACAATGAATCCGCTAGTGATGAGGATGGAAACTTCATTACTTTCACTGCTACTACTGTAGTAAATGAAAGCATGTCTGTTGAAGAGAACCCTTCTGATGGGGAACTCTCTGAGGATGCAAATTTACAGGAAGCCTATAATAAATTTTGCAAATTTGCTGCAAAGGATGCCATGAATGTTGATTTAGGCTTGAAGAAAATTGCATCTTTGGAACTTGAAAAGAAAAATTTACTTGTGAAATTGTTTGATGCAAATGAGCTTTTGAATAATGTGAAAACTGAGAACATGTTGTTACTTGATAAAGTTAAATGTTTGGAACTTGAATTATCTGTTGCTAGAGAACAAACTAATAGGTCTGCAAGCTCCAAACTTGATCACATACTGAGTGTTCAAAAGTCTCCCTCTGACAAAACCAGCTTAGGTTTTGAGGAAAGTATTTCTATGCTTGAATCTTCTTCCACTAAATTTGTTCCCTCTTCTGAACCTCTTAAGAGTGAGATTGTCAAACCCTTGGTGAGTGAACCTGTCAAATCTGTAGATGTTGCTCCACCTAGGAAGATTAGGGTTGATCTTCAAGCTTCTCATTCTAGAGCTTCTACTTCTACTAAGGGCAAGTTGCATGATAAGCCTGCATGGGTTTGTTATTTTTGTGGAAAGTCTGGACACATTCGTCCAAATTGTTTTAAGTTGCAAGCTGCAAAGCGAGCAAGTAAACCTAAAGTACCTGTGCCCCAAGCACATGATCCAATGGTACTTATTGGTGAATTGGTAAAGGTGTTAAACCTTTATTCCAATCCTGGAGTTGCTCAGAATTCTAATGTAAATCATAACTCCAATGCAAGAATTGCATCTAAAAAGTTTTTGATGCAAAAGGCTCAACCTAATTGAGTTTGTCTGACATGGTCCTTGTGCTTCATTGCTCTACCTTGTGTGATCTTTGTTTTTAGGATTTGCATTGCATAACATTCATGCATTTCATTCTAGGATGTTTGTTTCTTTAATTTTTTTGTTTTTAAAAATTTGTAAATTGTGTTTTTGCAATTTTTTCCTTGAACTTGAAGATAAGGTTGGTCAATCAAATTTTGCATAATATGTTTATGTACCTTGTTTAGCTTTGATGCACTTATTTTTATTGCACTTTACTAGCTAAAGTTTTGTTGTGTATGTTGTGTGGGAAGATGCTATATTTGTTGATCACATGATCTTGATTTTGAAGTCTCATGTCTTTGATTGTCGGACTTGTTCTTATTGAGAAAGGCATAAATAACCATCTCACCACTGTTTATTAGCCAATCACGAACACCTTAGTGCATATCGTAAGATTTTGTGCTCGAGAAAGTGTAGCACATGCACAAAAAGAACATAAGGTGTAGCCTCTATTAAAATTGGTGTGTACATTATTGTGCTATAATAATCTCACAAATTCAAATAAAATTGATGTGTACATTATCCCGGCTATATTATTAAGTTTCTAATCAATTAAATTGAATAATGAGGCAAATCAAGAAACTTACATGATTGCAAGCTTTTATTCTAGGAGATGTGAGAGTTATATGATGTAACTCTTTAAGTAATAGTCTCTTTCAAATTCATGTGATGGATTTTGTAGAAATTGTGATTGATCAATATGTGCATATCACCTCACATGTTTCTCTTGCTTATGCTAGTTGCACACACTACACAAGTTAATTCTTTGCTAAATTGTGTACATGTTATTGTGTGTGTTTTTGGCCTGACCAACCAAGTTTGAGTATTTCTAGAAATTGATGCAAAACATGTTTGCTTGTCTGATTGGTTGAAAGATATTATGAGAGATAATCTTACATTGAAAGATCTGGGTTGAAAACATGGGTTTTTGGAAAAACATTTCATCTCATACTCATGCATTCTTTTCATAAAATCTAATGCTTTGAGGAGTTTTTGAGTTAATTTGTTTCAATTTTTCAAAAATTCAATTTTTCCAGATTTTCGATTGATCGAGTCTGTTTTTCGATCGATCGAAAATGTTTTTAAAATCTCAGAAAACTCTCTGTGTGTTTCGATCAGTTCTCGATTGATACTGGCTCAATCGAAGGATTTTTGACCGATCGAATCTATTTTTCGATCGATCGAAAATCGGGCTGAGTATTTTTAAAAATGTCTTTTTCACGTGATTTCTTCACTTTTTCAAAACCTTTTCAAATACCTTTTCTCCCTACCAACTGGTCAAGCTATCTTTGGAGATTTTTGTCGTTTTTCCTCCAATCTTTTTGCACAAGTCCTCTCTCCCAAGGCTGGTAAGACATTTTTGCCCTCTCCTTTGTTTTTTATTTTCTAGTTTCATGCATTTTTGGGCTATTTTTGGCATTTTGGTTTTTGTTAATTTTGGAATTGATTTTGGGAGTTTCTTTCCAATTTTAATCATGGGTTTTTGTGGGGACACCTTATCTAAGCACTACATGTGGTTTAATTTGATTAGTTTGGTGCTTTGTGTGAAATTTGAAAACCTAGGGCTTGAAATTGATAAAATTGGGGTTTTTGTTCAATTTGATTGAAATTGATGAAATTGGCTTGTTGGATTGATTAATTTGATCATTATATTGTGTTAATTAACTGTTGTGATGATCAATTTATCAATTTGTTGTGTTTTGAAAACTTAGGTTTTTCAAATTGGGTATTTTTGATAGAAATTGCTTGCTCAAGCCAATTTTGTTAATTACGATCATATTTGAACTTGTCACTGCATTAGTTCATGCATCATTAGCATATTTTGTTCATGCATCATATAGATTTGTTTTTTCTATATTTTTTTATGTTGTGCTAACTTGCAGTCTGCCCTTGGTATTTGTTTTTGCTCTTTTCTTTCTGTGTCTCTCCTTTCTTTCCTTAGCACCATGCCTAGGAAAACTAGAGCCCATAGGACTTCTGACTCGTCAACTTCTTTTGATAGTGATCGGTTTCCTAGTGAGTCAAACCAAGTGACCTATGAGACCCTGAACCTTAGGCGTCATATCTGGGCTGAGCGTAGGGTCATACTAGATGAGGTAGATCCTGAGGTGAGGCATAACTTTGAGCGTCGGGGTTGGTTATCTTTGCTCGAGTTTGAGCATCCTCCTCCTCCTGCCACCCTGATTAGAGAGTTCTATTCGAACCTCTTTATCCACGTCTATGATACCAACACCTTGGTTAAGGTTTGGTTATGATGTGTAGAGTATCGCATTACCCCTACGGTTGTGTCGGATGCTCTTGGGGTGCCCATTGTTGACCATCCCGTATTTCCTTATGAGGAGTCTCCACCTCTTGATGACGTATTGTCTTACATCACTGGGTCTTCAATCCAGTGGGGTTCTGATCCTCGGATCACTTCTGCTGAGCTTTCTGAGCTTCATTACCTTTTCTTTAGGATAGCGTGTCATTCTTTGTGGCCTATTTCTCATGTCCACACCATTCCTCTTGAGCGATGTGTGTTTTTGTATGCGCTTGTTACTGATGCTCCTATCAGTTTTCCTCATTTGTTCCTTCGTTCTTTGAACGAGGTTCATCGGTCTAGTTCTACGGCTCATGCGTTATTCTTTCCTGTTTTTATTCATAGGATTCTCCTTTTTCTTGGTTTAGGTGATTTTCCTGCGTCTAAGCCTGTTCATGTTATTGCTCCTATAGGTGCTACCTTTTTGAGGCAAAGGGCTGCTCAACTTCGAGCTAGCTCTAAGCGTCCTCGGGTAGAGCCTTCCGGTGTCACTCCACCCCCTTCTTCTTCTACAAATACTCCCGCAGCTGGGACGTCTTCTGATC
The DNA here is from genome assembly GCA_033629205.1 of Lithocarpus polystachyus. Lineage (NCBI taxonomy): Eukaryota > Viridiplantae > Streptophyta > Magnoliopsida > Fagales > Fagaceae > Lithocarpus > Lithocarpus polystachyus. The sequence goes on from CM066172.1 coordinate 25,286,534, forward strand.
CTGCTATTGCTGCTGCTGCTGATGTTCCTCCACCGTTTGATGATGTTTCTGACCTTCGTCGGACTCTTGATACTGTCGTGACCGTTCAAGCAGCTCATGGTCAGCTTCTGGTGGACATCCTTGATGAGCTACGTGCATTGCGAGCAGATTTGGCGAGTTCTCGTCATTCTCCTCCACCTCCTTTTGATGATGAGTGAGTGCCCTTTGGCAATTCGTCACAAAAAGAGGGAGTGCATTCTAGAGTGCATTATTGTGTAGTTCTTATGTATCTAGGAGATTTTTGTGGAGATTTTCATTTTAGGGGGAGTTTTGTACTTAGTAGTGATACTGCGGAGCTTATGGGGTTATTAGATTGTATCTAGGCGCTTCACTGTGTATTTATTTTTTTTAGCTCTTGTTTAGGAGATATTTTGTTGAGATACATTTTGATGTATATGTTTCTTGTTTCACTATGCTACTCTGCTTATTGATTTATATTTATGATGTTATTCATGATATATATCTTTATTTTGTGTCATGTGAAATCAAGAAGTTATTTTTATATATATTTCCTGTTTTTTTCCCACACATGCGTTTATGTGTTTGTTAAGTGTTACAGGAATATATAGGTTGATTCAGTCGTGCTGCTGTCTACTTTGCAACTGTTAGATAGTAGTTAAGTTGAATTGTTTAAGTGGCTTTTTATTTTGTAATGGGCTGTTTCATTTTGTAAACTTTGAGCTTTTTGTTAAGTCTGTGTTTTGTCACGGATTGCCAAAGGGGGAGTTTGTTAGATTCTAAGAATTAGGAACTAATGTATTAGAACTTCAATTTGTAATGTTGGCAAACCATGATCAAAACATTCTTTAAGTTGTGTGTTAGACTTGCTCAAAGTATAGCTCTTAATGTAAAGTTGGAATTGAGTTTTATGCAGAATTCACTGTGCACTTTCTGCCTGACTCGATCGATCAAAAATTAGACTCGATCGATCGAAAGTCGTGCAGATTGTTTTTCTGCAGAATTTTCCAACTCAGCCCTAGTCCATTTAATGTATAGGGTTTTATTTTTTGCCCTAAGTATATAAGGGAAAACCCTAGCCACGTTTTTAAAGTTCTATTTTGCTGTGTTTGTGAATCTCATTATGAGATCTAGAGGTGTTTACCTTCACATACACTTAGGGTTTCCAAACTCAAGACTCATGTCAAGAGCTTGGTAAATCATACAGTTGCAGAATCAAAGATCTTAAAGAAATACAAGAAGGTGCGCTTGTGGATTGCTGAAGAATTCAAGAAAGAAGGAGTCTATAGATCTCGGAGCTATCATGGGGTCGTGGTAGTAAGTTTCCTACACTTGGGTAGCAATAGGATGTTAGTGGTCTAAGTCTTATTGTGTAAACTTCAATTCTTTTATAGTGAATTCAGTTTTACCTTGAGGATAGCTAGGTTAAATCCTCCCCAGGTTTTTTACCGGTTTGGTTTTCCTGGGTCATCAGATCTTTGTGTTATTTATTTTCCGCTGCTTTACTGTTTTTGATTACTTGTGTTGACCTAGTTCTGTTTAAATTACCTAAGTTAAGCACTTGGCTAATTCTCTAGGTTAATCTGTTGGGTTTAAGGGATCTAAACGAACTGAAACCTTCACATACACTTAGGGTTTCCAAACTCAAGATTCATGTCAAGAGGTTGGTAAATCATACAGTTGCAGAACAAAAGAGATTCAAGATATACAAGCCGGTGTTGCTTGTGCTTTGCTGAAGAATTCAAGGAAATAAGGAGTCCGTGGATCTCGGAGCTATCACATGGTCATGGTAGTATGTTTCCTACAGGCAGGTAGCAATAGGATGTTAGTGGTCTAAGTCTCTATTGTGTAAACTTTGATTCTTTCATAGTGAATTCGTTTTACCTTGAGGATAGCTAGGTTAAATTCTCCCTAGGTTTTTTACCAGTTTGGTTTTTCTGGGTCATCATATCATGTGCTCTTTATTATTCCGCACTTTTACATGATTTGATATATTTGTGTTAACCTAGATCTGTTTAAATTACCTAAGTTAATCACTTGGCTAATTCTCTAGGTTAATCTGTTTGGGTTTAAGGGGTCTAAACGAACTTACAGTACGCATGCTCCAGATCTGCATATGCAAGCTTCTTACACATGCATGCGTACGCATAGTAGGGTTCCAGAAACTGTGAAAGACAAGTTTTTCTGTATTAAAGTTGAGGTTTGGAACGAATCTCACATCATCTAGGAGCCATTCCAAACCCCAATTTTCTCAATATAAAAAGCCATACATGGTACCTTTTCAAGATATAGAGAAAATCCTAAGCGAAAACCATCACAAGAAATAATGAATCAAAGGGGGAGTTTTTTCACAAAACATTCTCAAGTCAATTTTCTTTTGATTAAAACCTTTTCTGGTCTTGGTCTTCGATTAAGGGAAACGGCCAAAATCAAGCCAAGAAGCTTTTTTGTTTGAGGTATATGTTCTAAACCTTTTTCTTTTCTTTTCTTCTTTTAATTTCTATTTTCTTTGCTTTTCTTGATTTGATTATGTTGTTTTATGCTTGTTTAGTTTAGGCTCCCTTTGCTTTATTGTTTTTAAGCATGTTAGGTTGTTAGATTTATCATTTTAAGTTTTTGATCTATTTTTCTGCTTTGCTTTTTAGGGTTAGGGTTCCTAGGTGTGTATGTGTACGCATACTCGAAGTATGCGTATGCATACAATTGGGACATGTACGCATGCCCTATGTATGTACACGGCCCAATTGTATGCATACGCGTACTCAAGCCTAAAACCCTAATTCAACCTTTTTTGCTTCTGTTTCTTTTTTATGTTTATGCAATATTCTTCTGTCTTGCCTTGTTTTATGCTACTCAATCCTCTGTTTCTCCTTTTAAGTGTTTGCTTATTCTTCACACGTTAGATTAGGGGTTCCTTTCAATTATAAATCTTTAATATACCATGAACATGCATTCATATGATCATGCATTAATGTATAGGTGCTGTGATGCGATAAGGTAAATAAGATAAGTCATGCATTCATATGAACATGCATTTGTTTGTGATATGACCTTGATCTTGTTTTGATGAAACATAATGTGTAAGAATGTATGCCATGCCTTGGACTTAATAATATGATGTTTGAATTAGCCTTGTGATGTTTCTGCCAATGTGATATATGTTTGTTTGTTTGCTACCTAGAATGAGATATGTGATGCAATGCTATGATAGATATATGCTAGGGTTTGGGATGAAGATGTCATGTTGTAGGCTTAGATGTATGTTAGTGTATGTGTGTGTGTATGTGTGTGTGAGTTTAGAATGCAATGTGAACATGCCTTTAATGAGATTAAGACGTAAGACACAATGAGTGGAAGCCAACTGACGGGTCGGGCAGTCTTGGGTGTCTAACACCTTCCTAAACCTTACCTAAACTCCAAACTCATACTTTGGTAGTAAGATTAGTCCTTCCACGTAAGGGCACTATATACATGGTTCCTAAGCCTGGCAACTCCATTTCTTTACTCGCCCTTAGTCCACTCGGCCGAGGCGTACACCCCCAATGCATGTTGCACCCACAGGTGCTGCAAGCTGACAAAAGATTACTATGGGAGTGCCGAGACAATTTTCCTATAAACTTTTAACAAACTTGTTTGGGTGGATATAATTTGTTGGGTTATAGATTGACCCCGGTTAATTAATTCAATTACCCAAGTTAATTAATTAAATCAAATTACATGCAAATCGTGAAGGCACCAAAAAATTACCTAATAAACTAAATGCAGCAGAAATTATATTGACACGGTGATTTGTTATGGAAAAAGAAAAACCTCTCGCAAGGTAAAAACTCCATCGTGTGAATTTCAGGTCACCACTCCCAAAAATCTACTGATCAACAATTAAGCGGTTACAAGTATGAAGAATTTTACCACTACCCTAGCCTATTCCAAAATATCAACCTACAGTTAAGCCTTTACTTCAATACCCAATTGGACTTGATCTCATAGTAGATTTCTTCACATTCATGGATCCTAGTACGTGACGAACTCTAGTAACTTGATTGATTATTGTTGACTACAAAGTTCTTCACTTCAAAGCATGTTGAAGATCAATAAGCACTTGAGTCTATGTGTCTTTGATGACTTTTAAAATAAACCTTTTATATGGTTTAGTGTTGTAGAGAGTGAAACCCTAAACATCCAAGACATCATGGGCCAAATTTCAGATCTGAGATTTCTGAAATCATAAGTTTCGATAAATCAAGCTTGTGTCGAGCTTCTTCATTAAACCTCGATAGATGCTAGTGTCGAGCCTAGTGTCAAGCTTTATTGAATCAAATTTTCTCCACTTGTTTCTTGGATCAATCTTCATGTCTTTAATATACCACTTTTAAAGTAACTTCACACACTTGTTGATACATTAAACCCAACTCAAATTTACTCAAGTACAAGTAAAGTGTGTTTTGTCAAAGGATAAGCCAATACATAGAAAATATGACCCTAACACAATTATCGTCTTAAATATAGAAATCCATTGATGCATTAAAGATTTTTCCATTTTTTTTTATTGAAAATTTCCTAACTTAATATAAACACATGGTTGACTTTAATTAGGTAACCTACGGTACCGCACCTAAAGAACTTTACCTAAATTTTAGGCTAAATAAAAAACTTGATAAGATAATGCAAGTGCTTTTGTGTCATTTCATTTCAACAAATAAATAAATTTGAAGCATTAACCACAATACACAACCTTATGAAATAGAATACTAATTTAGCCAAATCACATAATTGGATTTATTACTACAAAAGCAGAAATAGGTTTTCTACAAATATGTAACATGGTCACATATTGCAGGAGAGACTAGGAGAGCTAGTTCATTATAAACTTGAACACATGTTTTTTATTAATTTGTTTTAAAAATTTCAAACTTTGAGAATTTCAGTAATCAATTTCTCCATGTTTTTGTATGAAGAACCACCAGGTTTCATAGCCTCCTCAGCCTTGGTCTTCCACTCCATTACATTCTTCTTCATTTCTTTACCTCTCTCAACATCCATTAACTCTCTCACAAGCATCTCTACATCATCTCTATGAACAATATTATTAATCTCCGTTCCAATGCCCCACTCAGTACAACAGTACTGACAATTTGTTTGTTGCTCAGCAAAGAAAGGCTAAGAGATCATTGGCACTTCACCACACACAGCTTCAAGCGTTGAATTCCACCCATTATGTGTTACAAAACCTCCTATTGATTGGTGCTTCAAGATTTGTTCTTGAGCACACCAAGTTGCTAACATGGCTCTATCCTTCGTTTTGGTAACAAATTCAAGAGGAAGAATAGCCGAATCGCCTACCACAAGATCTGGTCTTATAATCCATAAGAACGGTTTTTCACTATTTGCTAACCCCCAAGCAAACTCAATGAGTTGTTTAGGTGTCATAATAGTTATACTGCCAAAATTTACATATAATACAGAGTGGGGTTCTTTTGAATTTAGCCATTCAACACAATCCGGTTGTTCTTTCCATAGATTGGAACCTATTGATTTCAACTTATTATCACCCTCAATCTGATCAGCAAGTAGTAGAAGTGGTCCAATAGTGTATATACAAGGACACATGGAGGACAAAGCATCCAACGCATCCTGTTCAAAAGTGTCAAATGTGTTTAAAATGATAGTTGAAGCTCTTGGGGCTCTCTCTGTTTGGCGGATAAGGTAGTTAAGGCTAATGTCATTCTCATATGTAGTTCTAATGAAACTTGGAAGATCCTTAAGGCAGATATTTTTGATCCCAGGAATCCAATCTATTACAGTTTCCAAGTATCCATTTGTTAAATAGCTCGCATCTGTGAATCAAACAAACGTAAGGTTCTCAGATGTAAAATATTAAAACTAGCATACATAGTTTTAAAACAAAACAAAAAAAGACATGATAATTTGATAGCTGTATGTTTTAATTGACATAGAGCAAATGTTATAATTGACGTAGAGCAAATGTTATTGCAGATCTCCCCTGCACATCTCTTATGTCTTTACTTCTCATTTTCATGTTTGATTCACATATGAGTCACTTCACAATTATCAAGGTGATAAATGGAGGCAGCAAACAAACATCACTTCAGCAAGCTATTTCCCCATATGTCGCTCACTCTCTATAGCACAGCATCATCCCGGCCCAGCTGTAATGAAGAAATAAAAGATTTAGAGAGAGGGAACGAGAGATCAGAAACAAAGATTTACCTGGTTCAACCCAGCTAGCAACTTATGTCCATAAGAAAAATCTTTAATGACTACGACTTTGCTATATTGAATTGTGTGTTACAAGAATCCCATACACACACAAACACTCACACAAAATGGTAGACCTATAAGGGCCATTGATTATGCTTCAACCAAAAATAATTCATATGCATTGATTCAAGGCATAATAAGGGGTTATGACTAAGATCCATACACAGTAAAACGTAAAGGACAAATACATTAAGGGCATGTTTGATAGATTGTACTAGGCGTTGTAACGTAATAGTTATTCCTATGGTTTAGTTATTCTTTAGTTTGGTTATGTTTTTAATACAAGGAATAGTAATTCCTTATGAATAGTTATTCTTCAAAATGAGGAATAACTATTCCTCTCTAAAAGATGGTATTAGTTATTCTTTATACTACAACAAAATGTATTTTTAGTGACGAAAATATTCGTCACTAAAAGTCCAGTTTTTCGTTACTAAGAACTTTTAGTGACGAAATCGGATATTTAGTAACGAAACTCATTTCGTCACTGAAACCCCGTCACTAAAAGTCCTGGTGACGAAAAATTTCGTCACTAAAAGTCCGATTTGATTTAAAAAAAAAAAAAACTTTTAGCGACGAAAACGTTTTGTCACTAAATGTTTTCCTCACTAAAAACACTATTCAGTGACGAAATATTTTGTCACTAAAAACACTTTAGTTTATTAAATCATATTTAGTGACAAATAATTTTATCACTAAAACTATTTTTAAGAAAATCCAGACACATATAGCGACGAAAATTTTCGTTACTAAAACCATTTCTTACAAAATTTTGCTACAATTAGTGACGAAATATTTCATCACTAAAACAATTTTTTGTTGCTATATTTGTGACGAAAAAAAAGAAAAAAATCTTCCCTAAAACTTATTTTATATTTTTATTTTTTTATGCTTTGATATTAACTTGTAACCTATCATTACATTATTAAAACCTCACATTTCAATAACACATTTATTTCAACAACACATTTATAAAAATGGATCCATACATTCCACAAGTATAAAATAAAACAAGTAACCAATTCAAACTCCTTCCATACAATAATTGTTTGCAATACATACAATAACTCAAGACGTTTTATAACAATACAAAAAGGATAGCATAATATAAGTGTACCAAATCCCAAGCTACACAGTTCTTTTAACAAAAGTTTCATATCAGCTACAATACCAAATCCCATCCTTATGTGAATTTTCCTCCTTGTGTTGATTTTCCCCCATGTTGACTTTCCTCCTCAAGCTAACTTGCTAAGTTAGCAGACTCTTTAAGCTTAGCTAGCTCACTTAATACACCTTTGAGGGGTTCACTAAGCTTGCTTCTCTTAGCCTGTGAGAAAAAATGTAGTGTAGCATGTTCAAATGATTGAAATAAAAAATAGTTACAGCAAGTTGTCACCCCAAATAGTAGCTTTAAAACCACAACACAAAAGAACATAACCATAAATAATTCTTCCAGTAGATTGGCACTCAGTGAGCTGAACAAAGTCTCTTAAATTGTTGAATGTAGAACTAAAACTTGGGTCTCCTTCAACATTGACCTATTAAACTACAGCTCTATATATATATATATATATATATAGAGAGAGAGAGAGAGAGAGAGAGAGAGAGAGAGAGAGAGAGAGAGAGAGAGAGAGAGAGAGAGAGAGAGAGAGAGAGAGAGAATCCATGGTAGAGCTGTAGAAACTAATAAGTGTTTTAATTGCAATACCAAATACTTTCCTAGGAATTTGGTGAAGAAAGAGTTTTAGGTTCAGGGGAACCTATAAAAGCAAGACCAACAATTAGAAAAAATTAATGAATATGATTAAGTTTCATTCAAATGATTGTTCAAGATTAAGAGGATAAGCATATTTCTGACTACCATATTCCAGTAACAAACTTAATATACACTAAGGGAAAAGAAGAAAACATTAACCTTCAAAATTGATATGAACTTTCCTTCCATGCTTAAAACTTCATTGAGCTGTCATCCTTCCCTTTAAAACTATCTTCCTTTCCCTTTGATTTCAAGGTTGCTACACCTAAGAATTTACACAAACAAACAAGTGTATTCAAAACATTGTATGTTCTAAACAAAACTTCAGTGCAGGTTAGAAAGAAAGAAAGTAACAGGAATGTGGATATTGTACAAATACTATTGCACATGTCACCACTGATTGGTCTGACTGGTACATGCAGTTAACCAGGGTCCCAAATCCAACTAATACCCATTTGAGAAATTACAAATTTAAAAGAACAACTGAGATATAGTAGAGAAGAAAAAATGAAGAAGCCAAATCAAACAAACCCCAAACAAGATGTTATTAGATTAACAAAGAAAATTTTGGAACCTAAGTATATAACATGTACACAGTATACTTAAATTGCTACCTGAATCATTATACAAATATTGGCTTTATTAATACAATTACTCTTACTCATCCAAAAAGAAAATTAAAATTTTCTTTTGAAGTTTAAAAATTAGCTTTATTAATACAGTAACTATTGAAGTTTAAAAATAAAAAATATAAAACTTAAACAGCGTAAAAGATATTATAGCAAAAAATAAACGAAAAAGAGATATGTATTTGAAATTAGGCTTTCCATTCCATGTGCGTGCGTTAGTAATATTCATCACATCTAATTAACAATACTCATTCACATTTGCAAGAATTTAAAAAACACTCCTAATATGTATTTAAACCACCTTATAACACTATGCAAGCGACCCGCTTGCTGCAACACAACATACTACCACAAATTCAATTTCCAACATCACAAGTATAGAGTTTTATAAGTTTTTAACTAAAATTTACTTACTTTGCTTAAACTAAGCTTACAACTTTCAGAAAAAATCTAAAGGGACACAAGAAGCGAAGGCACCAGGCCAGGAGTTATCAATCACTAGTTTTTGCCAAAGGGACACTTACTGTTGAAATCCTTTCCTGTAGAAAGAGAAACAAAATTGAAAATTGAGAAACACAAACAATAATCTAAAATAACTAACTAAACCATAAAACAGAGAGAAATAAAAAAAAATAACTAACTAAACCACAAAATTTTCTTAGAATTCTAACACAAGCATCATAGCAAAAAATTCACAATTTTTTTCTCCTCTTATTCACAATGACAACTACCTATCTATCATTTCTCAATCAAATTTCTCACCTAAAACAAACGAAAATTTCTCAGAATCTAAACACACACCAAATATTACCCATTTGAAGACCCAAAGCTCTAATAAGTTTAGAGTAAACATCTCTGACTTTATCAAAGTGAAGACCCAAAACTGAGACCCAAAAACATTTCACAACAATTTCAGCTAACCCAAAAAGGGTACCATCAAAGTCACCAAAATGCTATAACAATCACCATTCCACAACCACAACCACAACCACAAACAACAATAGCACAACCCTCATCCAAATAATCTATACAAAATGAGAATGGTTTCACAACTTAGACAAACCATCCCACTACAGAGAACAAATCCCAAACAAGAAAAAAAAAATTGGAGTTCTCACACGAACACCATAGACAAGGCAGAAAAATTAACATCAAGCATTTAGAATCATTAAACAAAAATCTGAACAATACATAGCACAAAAAAAAGATAGCACGAACCCAAGGGGAGGCGAAGGGTCGCCGATGTGAAAGGGAGTTGAAGCGTCGCCGTGAATCGTCGCGATCGGCGAGCTGAAGCGTTGCCATTGCGATCGGCGAGCTGAGGCGTCGCCGTTGCGATCGGTGAGCTGAGGCGTCGCCGTTGCGATCGGCGAGCTGAATCGTCGCATCGCCGTGAATCATCGCGATTGCCGTGAATCGTCGTGAACGGCGACTTGAATCGTCACGATCGGTGAGCTGAAGCGTCACCGTTGAGCTTGATCGGCGACGGTTGAGCTCAATCAGCGACGGTTGGCTTGATTGGCGATGTTGGCTTGCTCAAGCGACAGCTTTTGAGCTGAAGCGTCGCCGTTGAGCTTGATCGTCGCCATTGAACTCGATCGGCGACGTTGGCTTGCTCAAGCGACGGCTTTTGAGCTGAAGCATCGCCGTTGAGCATGATCGGCGACGTGGCTTGATCGGTGACGTTGGGAGCTGAAGCGTCGCCAGTTTTTTTTTTTTTTTTTTTTTTTTTTTTTTTTTTTTTTTTTTTTTGATAGCAGATGGCTTAAATGGGAGTAAATGGTTTTTTTTTTTTTTTTTTTTTTTTTTTTGGGTGAAGTGGCGTGTAACTTAAAAGCAAATGGCTTTAAAGTTTTGTATGGGTTAGCTGGGTATTGAACTTTTTATGTCTTTAGTGATGAATTTCAATTTTGTCACTAAAGACCAGGCTTTGTTAAGATTTTTAGTGACGAAATATGAATTTCGTCACTAAATCATACTTTTAGTGACGAATTGTGATTTCGTCACTAAAAATATATAAGCGCAAAACTATTATTATTTTTAGTGATGAATATTTTTTGTCACTAAAGACCAGGCTTTGTTAAGATTTTTAGTGACGAAATTCATATTTCGTCACTAAATCGTACTTTTAGTGATGAATTGTGATTTCGTCACTAAAAATATATAAGTGCAAAACTATTATTATTTTTAGTGACGAATATTTTTTGTCACTAATTCTTTCTTATAGTGACGAAAGGATTTTCGTCACTAATACTATCCACAGCAATACCTACAGTGACGAAATATTTTGTTACTAAAAATTTCAACTTTTAGCGATGAAATATTTCATCACTATAGATTAATTATACTTGCGCCAAAATTTCCCTCAATTGGCGCCCATTTTTCAGATTACAATAGTGACGAAATTTATTTTTCGTCACTAAATGTTATAATTTTCTTCATTATTAGTGACAAAATTCATATTTCGTCACAAAAGCTGTATTTTTAGTGACGAAAAATATTTCCTCACTAATTTTCGTCACTAAAAATACATTTTGTTGTAGTGTTCAATATGTACTGACATGGAGTTCCATGCCTAGACTAAAATTTCCAATTTGTTGAAGATGATGTGATTCATAATTGTAGCGTAAATGGGCTGGGGTTTGGGTTTTGCACTCACCTAATAAATAATTGAGAAATGTTATGTTCACAATATTTTTATAATAAATCATAAGTAGTAGGTTGTTACGGGTTGTTTTTAGTGGAGAAAAAAAAGGTAATTTCATTGGTCGGTTCAAATCTAAATAGTTGGTTTTGCAGTGGTATGGGCTTTGATGATTTTATGCCCAATAAGCCCAAATAATTTTATGGGCTCGAGCATTTTTTCTCCTAAAGAAAAATTTTGTGTAAATAAGGGGAAATATCGTGGGCCCTAATCCGCATAAAGAGAAAAGAAGCCTGCAGCACATATCACGTCGCAAATGCCAGGAGATCTTGAGGCCCATTTCGAAAGGAGAAGAGGAACACGGGCATGTTTCATGAAGCAAGAGAAGACGTACACATGTCATGAGCAGAATCTGTAAGAGAAGATTTCGGGTCAAAAAGCCCAAATCGTGAATTGAAGTGATGGATCATAAAAGCCCATATCAATATATCATGAAGGAAAGTTGATGGGTTGTGTGGCCTGATCTATGAAGGGCTTTAGTTGGATTCCTTGAGAAGCCCATTGACTGCACATAGTTTTTGACAAAATGGCCGAATATTCTTAAAGTTCATCAAGAGGTATTCTTGAAGTTATTTGGGCATTTGTTTCTCAAAAAAGAAAAAAGAAAAAAGAAAGAAGTTATTTCGGCTTTTCACTTTGTACAAGTTTTGCCCAACACTCATTTTCTATGTCATAGTATTTGAGTTGGCATTAGCAAAAAAAAAAAAAAAAGTGCCATATGTCCTAGATAGCAACCAATGGGCCATGAACGACAATAACTGAGTTTTTTTAATCACAATTTTTGAGATGGTTAATTGTTAATAGTGAGTAAAAAAATGAAGCTAAGACCGGTAAAAATATACCAACTTAACCGTTATGAAATATATATTTTTGTGTGTGTAGTGTTACTCATGACAGTAGGATCAGGAAACTGCGTATGTTTGAGGGAATTGTTAGATTAGATACTTGAAGAAAAGTGAATACTCTTATTTCTATTAAGAAAAAGAAGAAGATGGGTTTCTTTCTTTCTTTCTTTTATTTCTTTTTGTTTATTGTTTTTTTTTTTGTTTTTTTTTTTTTGTTTTGGTTTTTGAGAAACAAGGATTTTTTTTCTTTAGTTTGTGTGCTTCTTTGTTTTGTTTTTTGAGAATCCTTATTCTTGGTATTTGGTACTGATGGAAGACACATGTCACAAATCCATATATTTTACGAGGAAGGGCTGGGTACGTAGGTACCATAGATTAAAAAAAAAAAAAAAAAAGTAATCCATGCACAAAACCCAGCCACACTTATCTCCTAGGTGTTTTTTTTTTTTTTTTTCTAAATAAAATTTAGTTTCAATTTTTCTTCTTTATATATATATATATATATATATAGGTGGTCCACATCCACACTTTTATTAGTTTATATATTATTCTATGTTGATATCAATTCTTAGTATATAATATCCTAATTGTTAATAAAAAAATCAAGTTTTGCGAAATAAATTTCTCAAAAAAAAAATTGTGAAATAAAATCAAATAAATATATAAATAATTATGAGTAAATAAAATTATGATCAAAATTTATATAAAGATATAAAAATATGATTTTAGTAAAATATTCAATTATAAGTTGTGGGGAGTGGAAAGATCCCCGTCCAGATTAAAACCCATAAATGAAATGGGCCACGGGAATGAGATTGGGCCAGGTTTGACTGCAAGGGAGAAGTCCAAGAAGGGAATAGGCTGTAAGAAAAAGGAAGTTAAACCTCACGCTTGAGAAGGGGAATGCCGCGATATAGTGGCTCTTGTGAAGAAAATGGAAGGATAACCATGTGCTCAGTCAGTTGCACGGATGATCCGTATGCTGCCACTAGATGGTGCTAGGAACCGCGGGAAAGTTCTAGAACACGCAAGAAAATTGAAGATTTTTATCTCTACCTTAATTTGGGAGCCCACACCTAACCTCTACCGCATTAAATGCATGTAAGACAGCTTGAACAGTAAAGATATCTCACTGAAGGCAAAGTTCAGGGTTAAGGAAGGGGAAGAAACCAATAAAGTAAGAAAAATATCTTTGAAGACTAGGCTGGCAGTGTAACAGCTATAAAAGTAGGAGCAAGAGTGAGGCTTATAAATAAGAGGAAAGTTCAGTAGAGTAGGGGGATTGGCTTTTTCTTAGAGAAGAAGAAGAAAAATCTATCTAGGGAGAGTAATAGAAGTAAAAAGAGAGAGAAACATCAAGGGTGTCACCACGAGAACAAGAAAGTTTCCTATAGCAGCGTCTGTAACTATAATTGTAACACGAATGGTCAAAGAAATCCATTGCTTATGTTTCCCATTGTGGAGTGTTTATTCCTTGTTGTTTATTTGTATTTAAGTTGTGTGAACTGTTATAGTAAAATTCCAAGATGAGTACCTCGAGGGACAAATTTTGTATCCTTACAATTGGTGTCGTCTGTGGGAATCACTCTATCAAGCAAAAGACTCAAGAGTTCGGTTGTTTGGGACCATGGCCAACTGAACATGGAGCGGTCCTGCTAATTTAGAATGGCCTAGTATGTTGGAAGAATCTGTCCATATGGATCGACGTGTGAGGTCTGAAGTTCATAAGGAGATTCAGCGGCAACCTAGCCCTTCTCTGCAAGGAGAAGGGTCAACTACCAATATGGAGGGCCCATCCTACGCAAATAGGGATATGGAGGTGGAAAGTTTGAGGAAGCAAGTGGCCCTATTGCAAAGGAATGCGGAGAAGGACAAAGAATTGTTTCACCATAAAGACAAAGAGCTACATCATCAGAGAAGACCGAATCCAGTACCTAGTCACTCTCGAGGAGATGAGCGCGGAGTGGGTGATAGGAATCGGAAAAGGGCTAGGAGATCACCTCAACCTCATGGGGAACGAGAGAAAACTCCCCCTAGGGAGAGAATGGTTTCTCCACCTTCTCATAAGAGCAGAAGGGAGAAGCAGAATGGGAAGAGGCTTAAAGGGCCAGTTTATCATTCCCGAGTCCTTATGACGCCCCATGTTACTAGTAAGGATGCCATGAGTAAGGCTCTACATCAAATATCTCAATCACCGTTCTCGGAAGAGATTGAGAAAACAGACCACCTAAGAGATTTACTAGGCCAACTTTCACAATTTATGATGGCAAGACGGATCCCGTGGAGCACGTCAGTCATTATAATCAAAGCATGGCCATATACTCTAAGAACGAGACCTTGATGTGTAAAATTTTTCCTTCTAGCTTAGGTCTGATAGCTATGAGATGGTTTGATGGGTTAGAAAAAGGGGCTATCCGAGGTTTTAACAAGCTTATTAGGGCATTCGGAGCTAGGTTTGTGACATGTAGTAGGACCTCTAAACCATTCGCCTCACTCCTCTCGTTAGTAATGAAGGAAGGTGAAACCCTTAGAGTTTATTCAGATCATTATTGGGAATTGTATAATGAGATTGGGGGAGATAACGGGGGAATTGCTGCAAGCACCTTTAAGGTAGGCCTTCCCATTGATTCTGACTTGAGGGCTTCATTTGCCTTAAAGCCAGTCACGGATATGAACAAGCTGATGGAACAGGTAGAAGAGTACAAGAGATTGGAAGATGATCAGTTGCAAGATAAGGCTAAAGCAAAAGTACTCATAGAAGAAAAGAAAGACGTCAAAGCAGATCAAGCCCCTCGACCTTGGAGGGATTTTTTCCCCCAAGCTCAGAGGCAAAGGACAGAAATGGTTAGTTCATTGTACAAAGAGCCAATCTATTGAATTGTAGAAAAGATAAAGAAGGGATAATTACACTTTAACCACCTGTGGTTTGCCTCTAATTTGACTTGCCTACCCATGGTTTCAATTTTGACACTTTACCCACCCGAGGTTCAGTCCGTTACTGCTCTGTAACCCATCTCCCTGTCTGCTGTCACTCTAACACGTTTTCTTTCAAAATCAAAACACAAAACAGATCAAACACTCCTGTCCAACAAAACACACTCTCATCCACGTTTGCTCACCCATCTAAGAGCTTAGATGCTACAATGCTACCCACCACCTAATTTATTAGACCGAAAATCATCTGGGTTTTCATTTGGACAGATACTTGTTGTTGTTGTTGTTGTTGTTGTTGTTGTTGTTGTTGTTGTTGTTGTTGTTTAATTAATGTATATTTGCAGATTTTGTATTACTGGGTTTTGCTGTCAAAGTAGTTGGAGAAAGTATGTAAACCAGTATTGAGTGAGCTACTCCAAAACTTGGTTCTTGACCTAACAGATTTTGTATTCTTGTTAAATTTTGTATTCTGGTGTGTGGTAGACCAGTAGTTAGATTTTGTATGCTTAACCCAACATGCTCATTTTTTTCATTTGATGCTTGACCCAACCGATTTTGTATTCTTACCTATTGTTTCAAAAATTGAATGATTTCTCTGCATAAAGCTTTTCTACTGGGTTCTCACGCTTATTTTGTTTCACAAATACAAGCAAAGTAACTGACAGAAGCTAAACATAAACTTCAGTAAAATATGGTAGTTTTGACCATCAGTTCCATGCTGAATTGAGGACTTATAAATGACACATGTTCATGGTTTGATAAATAATGCAATGATTTCATCTTTGAATTGTTTTCAAGAGCCACTAACAATAGCAAGGAAAATTGGTTTTCAAACATAAGTTTGGAGCATAACTTTGTAAGAAGATTCCAAGAATTCAGTTTTGGCAACTTTTACAGCATTCTTTGTCTTATTCTTTTATGCATAGGTTCACAGCATTCCTTGAGGCAAAACACAACAACAACATTGAGGAAAAAATGAAAAATGTATAACTAATCATGCCCAGATCAAGAATCCAATCACAACAAACCCAGAAAAACACAATTAAACCCAGATCAAACCCAAACCAACATAATCAAACCCAAAATCAAACCCAAATCCCACCACCACTGACCAACACAGTCAAACCCACCAACCCGCCGACCAAACCAAAGATCCACCCCACCGATCAGTCACCAAACCCACCGATCAATCAACAAACCCACGCCAACAAAGTAACCAAAC
This sequence comes from Lithocarpus polystachyus, assembly GCA_033629205.1. Lineage (NCBI taxonomy): Eukaryota > Viridiplantae > Streptophyta > Magnoliopsida > Fagales > Fagaceae > Lithocarpus > Lithocarpus polystachyus. The sequence goes on from CM066172.1 coordinate 25,302,900, forward strand.
CCACTACCACCATCGTTGATCAAAAAAGAGAGAGGAAGAGGAAATTCGCAATCATCAATGGACCAGGCGAAGGCCAAGATCAAGCTCCATTTTGGCCTAGACAGAGGCCGAGATCGAGCTCCATTCTCTCTAAACCATCACCGGCCGTCTTCTTGGATCTGCTCCAAACCGCCGAATAGAGGCTGGGACCGAGATGGATGCGAGAACGAAGGAAATCTGATGAACCCACAACCAAAACCACATAAAAATGAAACTCATTGTTGTGGTGGCCGATGTCCTCCTTAACTCCACCATCGGAGAGAGAGAGCAAAGAGATGAGAGAGAGAATGTTGTAGAAGAATAGGTGAGAGGAAAGAGACATGTAGAGAAGGAAAATATGATATTTATAGTGCTTGACTTAGGTTTGATTTTTCTGGGCATATGTTTTCGTAGAAGTTCTTAAGCAATCAAAAACTCTAACTTTTTGATCTGTTTTGTGTTTTGATTTTGAAAGAAAACGTGTTAGAGTAACGATAGATAGGGAGGTGGGTTATAGAGCAATAACGGATTGAACCTTGGGTTGATAAAGTGTCAAAATTAAAACCACGGGTAGGTAAGTCAAATTAGAGACAAACCACTAGTGGGTAAAGTGTAATTATCCTGATAAAGAATGAGTCATATTTCCGTTGGCCGAACAAGATGAGTAGGGATATTACTAAAAGGAATCAGAGCCTTTACTGTTTGTACCATCGAGATCGTGGAAATGCAACTAAGGATTGCCGAACTCTGAAGGACCATTTGCGTCAGCTTGAGAAAGCAGGTTATCTGGCAGAATTCCTAGTTCGAGAAGATTCATGCCCGCAGACTTAAAAGGAGGAACCACCATAGGAATTTCGACAACAATTCAGGGGCTTATAGGGGTAACACATGCAGCTAGGAAATAGGTGGAGACTATGAAAACATCGCCCAGGGTGTTGACTGTGAATTTGGCTTCTGACACAGAAGTGGAAGGACCTGTACACAAAAAGAATCAATGGGAGAATGAAAGCATCTACTTCATAGGGAAAGAACTCAGGGATACTATTCAGCCCCATGAAGATGCCTTAGTAGTTACACTGCGGATTGGGGGCTTTGATGTTAAAAGAGTTATGATAGATCAGGGAAGTAGGGCAGAGATAATGTACCCAGACTTTTATGAGGGATTGGGACTTACTCCTGAGGATCTGACAAGGTATGATAGTCCCTTAGTGGCCTTTGATAGGGGGATTGTTATGCCAGCCGGGCAGTTGGCCTTTCCCGTGGAGGTGGAAGGACAAAAGGAGATTGTCCACTTTATAGTAGTGCATTCATACTCCCCGTATACAGCAATCTTCGAACGTCCTTGGATCCATCCATGGGTGTAGTACCTTCTTCATTGCATCAAAATGTGAAATTCCCAATTGAGTAGGGCATTGTAGAAGTGTGCGGAGACCAATGTATAGCTCGGAAATGCCTAATAGCTTCTGCGGGGCATAAGCAGTAGGCCAAGTCCAGGTCAACAAACCGCTTGTAGCAGCTACAGTCCCTACCTGAGGATACCTGTGAGCAACTGAAGAAGATACATATTGACCTCAGGGATAAATACTTCCAGGTAGGAGCTAATCTCCTTAGGTTGGAAAAAGTTGAGTTAATCTTGTTTTTAGTAAACAATTTAGATGTGTTTGCATGAAGTCCATATGACAGGGTGGATTCAGACTTTATTTGTCATCAACTTAATGTTGACCCTCGTTGACCACCAAAGAAACAAAAGCCTCGTAGGTCCTCGGATATACATGTTAAGGCAGTAAGTGAAAAAGTGGACAAACTTAAAGAGGCTGGGGCAATCAAGGAGGTTTATTATCTTGAGTAGCTAGCTAATATAGTGGCAGTAAAGTAAAAGAATGGGAAGTGGAGAGTAAGTGTAGACTTCACAGATCTAAACAAGGCATGCCTTAAAGATCATTTTCTGGTGCCAAAGATAGACCAACTTGTTGATGCAACATTTGGGCGTCCCTAGATGAGTTTTCTTGAAGCTTTCCAAGGATACCACCAGATAGCTTTGGCCTCGGAGGATTAGGAGAACACTTATTTCATAACCCCTACTAGTAATTTTCAATATAAGGTCATGCCATTTGGGTTGAAGAATGCAGGATCTACATATCAGAGAATGGTAACCAAATGTTCAAAGAGCAATTGGGCAGGAATATGGAATCATACATTGATGACATGGTAGTAAAAAGTAAGGCCATGGAGAATCACCTCACTGGTCTCGCGGAAACCTTTGAGACATTGCGGAAGCACCGTTTGAAGTTGAATGCCTTAAAGTGTGCCTTTGGGGTCAGCTTGGGGAAATTTCTAGGATACTTGGTAACCTATCGGGGTTTAGAAGTTAATCCGGATCAAACTATAGCTTTGCAGATTCTAAAATATCCTCGGAGCCCTAAAGAGGTCCAACAACTTACTGGGATGATCGCAGCTCTTAATTGGTTCATTTTGCGGTCCATGGATAGTAGTCGACCCTTTTTCTAGTTGTTGAAGAAATGGAAAGGCTTTTGAGGAGCTAAAGTTGTACCTAGCCCGGGCTCCCATTTTGTCAAGGCCAGTCCTCAGAGAAACGTTGTATATGTATTTGGCCGTGACCGATGATGCAGTGAGTGCTGTTTTGTTGAGATTGGATCAAGGAATGCAAAAGCCAACCTTTTATGTCAGTAAGAATCTTGTGGAAGCAGAAACGCAATATCTCCCTTTAGAAAAAGCTGCACTGGCAGTAATTCATGTTGTACAAAGATTACCCCATTATTTTTAGGCCTATACAATAGTTGCGCTAACTGAGCATGCCTTACAAGTGTTGCTCAGAAGATCGGATTTTATAGGAAGGATAGCCAAGTGGGGAGCTTCTTTGGGAGCTTTTGATATTCAGTATAAGCCTCGAACCTTTATCAAAGGGCAAGTCTTAACGGACTTCATTATGGAATTCACACCCAAGCAACTTGAAGTTTTGCAAGTAAAGGGAAGCAGGACAGTGGAACCTCGGGAAGACATATGGCAGGTATTTGTGGATGGAGCGTCGAACTGCCGAGGAGTAGGGGTTGGAATTATACTTATTTCTTCGGAAGCTATCGGAATGGAAAAGTCATTCAGACTGGGTTTTCCTGCATCCAACAATGAGGCAGAGTATGAAGCTCTCCTTGGGGGGCTTAGAATGTCTAAGCAAGTAGGGGCAGACAAAGTAAAGCTATATTGTGATTCGCGGTTAGTTGTTAGTCAGATCACGGGCGAGTTCGAAGCTAAGGACCAAAGAATGGTGAGCTACCTAAGGAAGGTCGAGATGCTAAAATGTCGGTTTAAAAGGCTAGAGATATCGTATATCTCAAAAGGCAATAACAGTCATGCAGACTGTTTGGCTACTCTAGCTTCTTCAGTGGAAGATCCCCTTCTGAGGATGGTGACGGCTGAACTTTTGCCATTCTCTAGCCTAACTCCTTCCAACAAGAACTTAGTTCTGAGTATACATACGTCCTTAAGTCGGAAGGATCCAAATGTAGCTTATCTCCAAAACAGAATTTTGCCAGAGGATAAAAAAGAGTTTGAGCGGATCAGATGTAGGTCTCCATGGTATTGGGTATCCGAGGAAGGGAAATTATATAAGAGATTGTATAGCCCTATTTTCTATGCGTGAATCCTGAGGCAGTTAAAACACTTTTGGAAGAGTTGCATGAGGGAATATGTGGAAGTTACACGGGAGGCAGATTGTTGGCTCACCAAGCCCTTACTCAGGGGTATTGGTGGCCAAACATGCAGAGACAATCATTGAAGTACTCTAGAAAGTGTGATCAATGTCGAAGGTTTGCACGAAGCATTCATCAGGTCGGTGGTCCTCTTAACCCTATATCTAGTCTATGGCCTTTTACCTAGTGGGGGCTAGACATAGTGGGACCTTTTCCGAAGGCCACAGGAAGTAGAAGATGGCTTCTAGTTAGGATAGATTTTTTGACCAAGTGGGTGGATGTAGAGCCACTTGCCAATATCTGGGACACTGATGCGAAGAGGTTCGTTTGAAAGAATATTGTGACGCGGTTTGGTGTGCCAAGGGTCCTTATATTAGACAATGGATTGCTGTTTGATAGCAAAGCCTTTCGGCACTACTGCTTGGAATTAGGAATTATCAATAGGTATTCTACTCATTCTTATCCATAGAGCAACAATTAGGTGGAAGCGACCAACAAGTCCATAGTAAATGGCCTGAAGAAGAGGCTAGATGACTCAAATGGTCGATGGGTAGAAGAGCTTTCAAGTGTTCTATGGGCGTATTAGACCACTTCACGGCGCTCCATGAGAGAGACTCCTTTCTCGATGACATATGGAGCAAAAGCAATAATACACGTGGAAACTAGGCTCCCTACTTCTCGGACTGACGTGTTTCAAGTGGAAGAAAATGATCAGTTACTCTGTAAGCATCTGGATCTAATAGAAGAGAGCTGAGATGTGGCATTGGTAAGGCTGGCTAACTATCAACAGAAAATCTGCTGAGGATACAACAAAGGAATCAAAAATAGGGAGTTCATTCTGGGAGATTTGGTGCTGAGGAAAGTTTCGGGAAATACCCGAGATCCAGCTATGGGAAAGCTAGGCTCGACTTGGGAGGGGCTTTATAGGATCACATCCATTGCTGGGGTTGGTGCTTATCGGCTAGAAGATTTGGATGAAAGACCTATAGCAAGGCCATGGAATGTTTTTAATTTGAAAAAGAATTACTTTTGATTATAATGTAAGGTGTGTAAGAATCATAATGCTATTTTATCAAAATTTAGTGAAAAGTAACAAGTTCTATGAAGGCATAGTTGGAAAATTTAAGAGCGCAAAAACAAACCCAGCGTTACTAGACCCTGTCTTTGCCTCGGGTAGGTTTTAAGTTGAGTTTTCTGCTTTAGTTTGACTTCATAGTCACTAACAGAAAGCAAAATTAAAACTTCAATAAAAATAAACCCCACAGTATTAGACCCTGTCTTTGTCTTGGGTAGGTTTTAAGTTGAGTTTTCTGCCTTAGTTATACTTCATAGTCACTAGTAGAAAGCAAAATTAAAACTTCAATAAAAATAAACCCCGTGGTACTAGACCCTGTCTTTGCCTTGGGTAGGTTTTAAGCTGAGTTTTCTGCCTTAGACTTCATGGTCACTAACAAAAAGCAAAATTAAAACTTCAACAAAAATAAACCCCACAGTACTAGACCCTGTCTTTGCCTCGGGTAGGTTTTAAGCTGAGTTTTTTGCCTTAGTTATACTTCATAGTCACTAACAGAAAGCAAAATTAAAACTTCAATAAAAATAAACCCTGTGGTACTAGACCCCGTCTTTGCCTTGGGTAGGTTTTAAGCTGAGTTTTCTGCCTTAGACTTCATGGTCACTAACAGAAAGCAAAATTAAAACTTCAACAAAAATAAACCCCACAGTACTAGACCCTGTCTTTGCCTCGGGTAGGTTTTAAGCTGAGTTTTCTGCCTTAGTTATACTTCATAGTCACTAACAGAAAGCAAAATTAAAACTTCAAAAAAAAAAAAATCCCGTAGTACTAAACCTTGTCTTTGCCTCAGGTAGTTTTTAAGCTAAGTTTTCTACTTTAATTAGTCCTTCAGGTCACTAACAGGAACAAAATTAAAACTTTCTTCAGTGTAAACCTCGCGGTACTAGACCCTGTCTTTGCCACGGGTAGGTTTTAAGTTGAGTTTTTTGCCTTAGTTAGACCTTAAGGTCAATAACAGGAAACAAAATTAAAACTTCCTTCAGTGTAAATTCTGCGGTACTAGACCCTGTCTTTGCATTGGGTAGGTTTCAAGCTGAGTTTTTTGCCTTAGTTAGACCTTAAGGTTACTAATAGGAAAAAAAATTAAAACTTCCTTCAGCGTAAATCCCGCGGTACTAGACCATGTCTTTACCTTGGGTAAGTTTTAAGCTAAGTCCCCCACCTTAACCTGACCTCAAGGTCGCTAACACAACAGATTTAAAACTTTATTGGATGTAAATCCCGCATTATGAAGCCTTGGTGTTACCTCAGACAAAGCTTTGGGTGTACCTCAAGTGAAAATAATGTCTTAAGGTAAACATCTCGGGTAAGTGGTTGGAAAAATTTGTCATTTGGTTTATTAATCAATCGTCAAATATTATTACAATTTTGCAAATTGCAAATGTGATAGAAGAGCAACAACATTCTCTCTACGAGAAGAAATAATTGAAAATAGCCATTAGATGTCTAAATAAACTTGGGAAATGCAAACGTATAACATAGATGGATGAAAGAGAATCATAAGTATTATCAAGCACATATTTCAAACGTTAAGTATTAAAACAAAAGCCCCCAAAATGGGCAAAATTATAGAATTTTCTTGAAGCATAAAAAGATTAAAAACAATAAGTTAAACACGAGGAGGTTCCTTGGTTGAAGATAAAGCTGCCGAGATGGTTCCCCCTCCTAGGGATGCAGTAGGTCCTGCTCCTTCAACGTCACAGGCAGGAGATTCATCATTAATTATTGCCTAAATCTCAGGATTTGGAATAATGACCAACTCCTCAGAAATAAGTATGTTGCTCTCAACCGTAAGAGAAGAGGAAGCCTTTACCTGCAGCTTGTCCAAGGTAGCAGTCCATCCTTAGGAGAAGTAGGTTGAAAGCTTTTGCTGAACCTCGAGTTTAATAGTAGTAATGCAGCCGTACTGACCCTGGTAGTAAGCCTCTTGGAGCTTAGCGTTATCAGTTGCTTTATAGCCTTTCAGCTCGACATCTTTGTCTGCAAGCATCTTTCTGGCTTCCTCCAACTCCTTCTCCAAAGTCTCTGCTCTTTCCACGATGGTTTTGGTGTTCTTTTCCACCTCGGATCACAGCCTCTCTGATTCCGAGACTTTGTTCATGACATTTGAGATCTTTTTGAGAAGATCCTTATTATCATTGCACAATTCCTTGGCCTTAGCCTTAGCAGCCTGGTACCTCTCCTTAATCACCATTGAGCATTGATACCCCCAGCATATAATAAAGTTAGTATCTACTTATGGAGAAAAGTAAAAAATCAAAGAGGGGAAAAAGTTCATCATCATGATGGCTTCTCTTTTCATGTTCAGAATGAGGGAATCATCATCCCATTTAGCCTAATGCTTCATATCCTTCGGCAACAAGAGAGCTTCACCAACACTTTCAGCAACCTTGCCCCCACGACCTTCCTTCCATGGTTTGACCTTGTCAGTCGCAGGAAGGAGAACTCCATCTACCAAGAAAGAGTGTGTATAGGCAGGAGCCCCCGCAAAATTGACACGGGCATCCCCAAGGTCGGGGGGTGGTTTTCATAGTTAAGAGCAGCTGAAGTTTAGCCCGCTCCCCGGGGGCATTTCCTCCCAGCCCTAGTTTCACGGGTGGGAGTTGCTGCTATTGCGGCAGTTGGAGTAGCTTAGGTAGTTTCGGGAACGTTGGCAATAGGGGCTGTGATTGGAGGAGTTTGAGTCCTTGGAACAATTGGAGTAGCCAGGAGCTGTGCAAGTGTGAATACACTCCTTTGAATCGGCATCTCGGTAGGAGAATCATCCAACGGAATGGTGGTTTGAACGTCAAGCTCTACTCGGGGTGGTAAGGGACTACAAGTTGGAGTGTATCTTGTCTTCTTTTTCTGTTGGCAGCGAGGACTTTTAACCGGGCTAGGAAAGGTAGTGGTCACTCCTAAATCCTCAAGAGTAAAAGGAGGAGGGGAGTTGCTGCGATACCTCCCTTCTTCTCGACAAGTGCGCTCGGAAGGGGATAGAATATACCCCTTGCACCGAATGTTTATGTAAGGAAATAGGGGATGCCTTAGAGTGATAGTTTTTCCTACAGTTTGGAAGCTTTGGTACATAGGGGTGTATCTAAGAATAAGGTAAGCTGCACGCAATTAACCATCGGTGTGGGGATGGATCAGGGATCTCAGCAGCCTATTCAGATCTGTGGAGTTGATTAGTTGTCTTTTCTTCTTGAAAGTGTGATTCTCTAAAAAGAAACAGCAAAGGTTAGACATACAAAATAAATATAAGCACTTGGGAAAAGTCTGTTTAGAGGCAGTATAAAATAGAAAAAGGAGGGATCTTATTAGGCCAACCCACTTGCTTTACCCGTGCTAGTGGGGCAGTGGATTCCGCTAGGGTGTTAGTTCCCTGAGACGATCAAGTAGTCCCCCTCAGTCTCTTTGTCGAAGTCCAGTAGGCCTGAAATAAGGCACTTTGGGTGCTTTGGTGTCCGCACGGGTTGCGCCACATCATTCTGGATGTCCTCGTGGCCCCATAGAGAGAATAATATTTTTGGATTTTTTGGGGTCTAGCACGCAAATCGAGAGTGAACAAAATACGGTATCAACACTGCGTACTTGTAAAGATGGATCTGTGGTTAATCCTATAGTGTAAGAAAAAATGGTGAATAATTTCTATGAGATTTGTATCAATGAGAACCTGAATAGATGATTGGTATGTATGCTTTTTATTTTTGTGAGTCTTGCTCCTTCTTTGTCTTTGTATAAGTGGGACTCTGGCTCCATACATTATCACACCCTTAGAACCAATGAAAGGACCACTCAGTCACATGGTTGATACTTATAGAAAAGATAAAAAGCACCAAAAACAATAGAAGAAAGAAAGAAAGAGAACAAAATATTGTAATGTGCTTTGCCACATTATAAACGAAAAAGATGATCAAATTAAATGTCAGAGTGGGAATTGAGAATTGTACCTTTGTAATTGGGAAAAAGATGATCAAAATATTGTAATGTGCTTTGCTACTTCCTCACCACAATATGTACCTTTGTAGTTGATTCCATTAAACAAGTTAGTTAAATAAACACAAAAAAATTAGTGTATGCCTAACCAAAAATAAGAAGAGTAATAGGTGTATGTGTGAACTTACAGGTCACCATATGAGAATTTGTTTGTTTTGTTAATGTAAGAGTGGCATTGGGTGTATAAAGGTTTTAAGATTTGATCCCATGACAAAGACAATGGTAAAAGCTAGAGAAAGTTAACGTTATTGGGGATTCTCTGAACCAAGATTTGATCCCCATCACAAAGACAATGGTACCTGGATTCGAGATACTACTTGATTGCCACAACAAGGTTCCAGAATTGAAGAAAGAAGATGCAACTTGGATCCCTATTGATTGGGTTGATTACATGGATCCTGATGCTATGACTACAATCCTTGGAGATCCTATTTTCAACATAGAAGAAAAGGAATATTGGGAGGACTACCAACACACATTGAAGAGCTTGTATGAACTAAGAGCCAATGATGGAGATGAGGAAGGGGGAACATCCCCTAGTGATGATGAAGATGGAAGTGAAGACAAGAGTGATAGTAGTAATGACAGCAACAGCAATAACAGTGGACATGATGATGATGACAGCAGCACCAATAGTGACGACAATAGTAGAAGTTATGATAGCCCGTATAGTGGTGATTATTGGGGTGAACCCTTAATGATAGAGAAGATGAAGGTGCAGACCTATTCTATGAAGAATATGACAGCGATGTGGACTACTATGATCAAGATATTGAAGAGGTTCCTGAAGCTAGTAGGTGGAGTGACAGTGATAGTGATCAATACAGGCTGATAAATGTGTTGGAGAATGCAAGAGAGGAGAATGCACAAGCCAATCAAATGTATCATGATGAGTATCCCTATGAGCACCTTTCAGATTTGAGTGATATCAACAAAGTCAATTCAAGGTCTGGCCCTAGGTATGACAAGCATGGAAGAGAAATTCCAGAACTGGGGTCATATTATGATTCAGAACCAAGTTCACCAATCCTACATACTGAAGAGGAGGATGACATTGATGCCAAGTTAGCCGCTCTAGACCAAAAGTTGATGGTCCACAGTTTTAGAATCATGATACTTGAAAATGCTGAGCATAACGAGGAGAGAATGGAAGAAAGTGAGTCAGACCATCTCCCTTAACCCACATACTTGGGCAACAGAGGCAAGCACAATCTATTTGATGAATGGATGGATAGCATAGAGTGCCTGGATTCTTTTGTGACCGACAAGCCCACAGACATGAAGGTTGAAGAAAAGCTATAGATTATATGGATGTAGATCCCAGAGTATTGATGCTAAGGGAAGAAGGAGCTTACTGGGAGCCACTTGCCTTTGTTGAAGCCACGACCGAGTTGAAGAACTGGGCATGGGAGGGAGCTGACTATCCTATGGAGGACTCTATGAGGAAGATCAAGACCGTCAAGTCATTCACTTTTTCCAAGAAGATCAAGACTGCCGAGCTAGTTACTCCTGCCAAGAACATTGTTTTCATCCCTATTGAGTCTATTTCTGCTAGTGTTTCTATTCCTGTTAAGTTTGTTTGTGATAGTATTCTGGTTGAGTCTGTTGAAAACTCTTTCCCTTTTAATATGATTTCTGATTCTACTTATTTACTGGCTTTGAATGTTTTTATTTTTGAAATTGGTAAAGAAGCTCTTAATAATAAGGAATTAAAACATGGATACCTAGAACCTATAAAAGAAGAAACCCAACCCATTAACCTAGGAATTGAGGATGAGCCCAAAATAATCCAAGTGGGCAATACCCTAACCACTTCAGAGAAAGATGTATTAGTGGCATTACTAACAGAGTTCAAGGAGGTCTTTGCTTGGTCATATGAAGACATGCTTGGGATTGATACAGATATAGCATTGCATTCCAACAGGTCCAACCATGAAGCCAGTCAAGCAGAACTTGAGAAGAATGAAGCCAAAGTGGACTCTTAAGATCAAGGAAGAAGTGGAGAAACAATACAATGCTGGATTCCTAAGAGTGGTAAACTATCCAGAATGGTTAGCTAATGTGGTTCGGGTACCAAAGAAGGATAGTAAGGTCAGAATGTGTGTAGATTTTTGAGATCTGAATAAGGCTAGCCCGAAAGATGATTTCCCTTTACCTCACATTGACATCCTGGTTGACAACACAGCAGGTCATGTTTTGCTATCGTTTATGGACGAATTTTCAGGATACAACCATATCAAGATGGCTCCAGAAGATATGGAGAAAACCTCCTTTATTACACCATGGGGGACATATTGCTATAAGGTCATGCCATTTGGCCTTAAAAATGCTGGTGCTACTTACAAACGTGCAGCCACTACTTTGTTGCATGACTTGATCTATAAAGAAGTAGAAGTTTATGTTGATGACCGTGAAGGGTACATACCATCTTTGAGGAAGCTCTTTGAGAGAATTCGGTTTTACAAGTTGCAATTGAATCCAAAGAAGTGTGCTTTCGGAGTCACATCTGGAAAACTGTTAGGGTTTATGGTAAGCCAGAGGGGAATAAAGGTTGATCCAAACAAAATCAAGGCAGTAGTAGAGATGAAGTCTCCAAGAATTGAAAAGGAGATCCGAGGATTTCTGGGGAGGATACAGTGCATCAGCAGGTTTATAGCTTAACTCATCATGACATGTGAGTCAATCTTCAGACTACTAAAGAAAGAAGTCCTTACTGTGTGGAATGAACAATGCCAAGAAGCTTTTGAGAAGATCAAGAACTATCTGACGAAACCACCAATACTTGTCCCACCGGTTCCTGAAAAGCCATAGTTATTGTATCTCACCACTACAAATACAACAATAGGGGCTCTACTTGCTCAATACCTAAAGGAGACTCGTAAGGAGAATACAATTTACTACATTGGTAAGAAGATGTTGCCTTATGAAGAGAAGTATTCACCATTAGAGAAGACATGTGTAGCACTTGTATGGGCAACCTGTAAACTTAGACATTATATGCTTGCTTACAAGGTTTTGTTGATTGCAAGAATGGATCCTTTGAAGTTCTTAATGGAAAAACTTGTGCAAGATGGGAAGATAACTAAATGAGTTTTGCTTCTGTTAGAATTTGTTATTAATTATGTGACTCAAAAATCTGTGAAGGGGAGAGCAATTGCCAATCACCTAGCCCATTGTTCACCAAAAGAAGCTGAAGAGATCCAAGGAGATTTTCCAGATGAAGACATCATGGGGATTGAAGTAGAATCGTGGAAGATGTATTTTGATGGAGCAAAAAATCAAAACGAAAGTGGAATTGAAATTCTCTTAATTTCTCCAAAAGGGGCACACATCCCATTTTCTAGCAGACTCAATTTTCCTGCCACCAACAATGCTATAGAATATGAAGCTTGCATTATTGGCCTACAAGCATCCTTAGGACTAAGAGTGAAAGAGTTGGAGGTGTATGGAGACTCAGCCTTAATAATCTCTCAAATTTAGAATAAATGGAAGATCAAAGAAGAAAGGCTACTGCCTTATCATCAATGTCTTCAAAAGTGGGCGTCAAAATTTAGCAAGATTCAATATCAATATGTGCCAAGGATGCAGAATCAAATTTCCAATGCTTTAGCAACCATGGCATCCTTGGTGGAGGGGCCAAAAGAAGATGAAGCTAGACCAATAGTGTGGTAACAAAAAGAAGAACCAGCCTGTTGCATGACAATAAAAGAAGATGATGAAAGTAATGGAGAAGGTGAATGGTATTCAGACATCCTACAATATCTCAAGGATGAGACATACCTAAAGTCTACAGACAAGAATGATCAATTGACCATTCGGAGGTTGTCTACTAATTATAATATTTATGGTGAAAGGCTCTACATAAGATCATATGATGGAATCCATCTTCTTTGTGTAACCACTAAGGAAGCACAACAGATAATTGAAGAGGTTCATGAGTCAAGCTATGGGCCACATATGAATGCACACATGTTGTCAAGAAAGATAATGAGACAAGGTTACTACTGGACTACTATGGAAGCCGACTGTGCGGCTTATGTTTGAAAATGCCATCAATGCCAAATTCATGGAGATTGTTGAGTACTCTTTTTTCGGCCCACATGGCACTACTTCATTGGCAACCCATGCCATATCAACATATTATTGATTTTTTAGGTAAATCTATTTAAAGCCCAAAATAAGCTCATATTTCATTCAACTACATGGATTGGGCTCACATGACCCGTGAGATCCTTACTTCAAGAGGCAGATTCATGGTCCACATTTCCTTTTCATCAATAGAGATCATAACCCATGATATCATCAAAAACAACATATGGATCGAGCTTAAGCAATGAATCAAAGCTCACGGCCTATATTACCTCTCTTACACTCATGGCAAGCGGCTTTTTCAACAACAGCTCATATTTACACAAACTGACAACAAAACCCAAGGTACATCATCTCATCTTCGGCTTATGATCCAAGTTCATAAGTCTCTTTCGGGAAATTTTGAGAGTCATGGTTTAGAGGGCCAAGAGGTATGTTCAGTAAAGCTCTAGCGGTTTAAAGTTGATAAAAGAAACATGTTGCTTGGTGTGTCTTCTTCAACTCCTTGAACTCTGACGAGTTCGTGTGTAGCGGGTAACATATGGTATGCATATCTTATCACATAGCGCTTAAGATGATAAAACTCCCTATTTCTCTTTTTCTAAAACTTAATATTCATCATGTGACAAATGCTCAATATTCCCAGCCATCTAACAGCAGCCTATTCATTCAATCTTCAGCTGTTCCTATACAAATTTAGAAACTTCATTATAATATCCTACATAAATCTTATTATTACTTTCAACTAAAATCCAACTCAAACACATGGCCTAATCTGATTAGCTATCTTTAATCTTCAACTATATACAAAATATTCATGATATCTCTAATACTCAGCTGTTGTCTGCCACAATTAGACCATATATTTCTCTGCTAGCTGCCAGAGCAGAGCATTAAATGCTCTTCTTGCTTACCAAGATTAAGTCACAATACAATAAGACCTTAACTAGATCTCTAAAGCTTAATTAACTATCAACCAACCATTCCATTATTTACTAAAAATGTGTTGTAATAGAACCTTGGACCAAAAATACAAACACCCAAAAAAGAAAGCCTTTCCAACAGAACCCTAGCAGTGTATTCAGCACTTAACACCTGGCTGGAAGTGATATCACCAGCCATTTAATGCTGGAATCCCAGCAGCTAGCTGCTATACCCAAAATAGCAAGATACCCTTAAAAGAGATCTTACTATTTTCAGCCAACACCAAGAAATAAATATTGAATGTCCTTTCCAGCAGTGAAAAATCACCCATCTAACCTCATTTGCTTCTACCCAAAGCAGTAGCTATCTTATGACAACTGTGACAGCTATCTTATGATAGCTGTCACAGCTTTTCCTGACAGTTGGGACAACCTTTTCAGAACAGCTGTGACAGCTGATCCAGCAGCCTGAGCATTACTGATTTTTCCTCATTTGGCTAAAACCAAAACCAACTAAAGAAACTACCTTTCTCTCACTAAAATACTTTCCTTTTCTACTACTCTTTCCCCAGCAGCTCTTACCCAAAACAGCAAGAATACCTTAAAGCTAAACATACCATTTTTGGCTAAATCTTAAGATAGATTCTTTGAAGGTTTGTTGCTATTTGGGACAGATTTTGGCTGAGATTATTTACTAAAAACCCCCTTAAACTCAGCTAAATAGAACCCTTCATCAACACCTCAAGGAGACAACCAATGAAGAAGAATAACTCTCTAATGAACTTATCTATTCCCTCTCCCTCTAATGGTCTTCTTAAGCTCTCAATGAAGCTTTAAGCTTCTGAATTTTTAGCTTCTAAATGAGGAACTAAACCCTTCAGCCCTTAGCTCGTAAATGTCTTCATAAGCCCTCATCCATCCTCTAGCAGAAAATCCTAGCAGTAAATCCCAGCAACATTGCTAAACACACTACAACACTATTACCTCTCTTATACTCATTCTTTCACTCTCCATATTCAAAAAATACACATATTTTACTGCTCTTATCTCCAAATACCTAAACACATCTCTATACTCTTCTCTTACAAAATCTTTCCTCTTGGAAAGCAATCTCTACAACTTCTCCAACGGTTATAATTTCATATTTTTACTATCTTTAACCTCCATGTCTCTCATACTTCCATATATCATACATATTATAAATACTATATCTCACAAAACATCTATATCTTTTACCATCTCCACACTTCTCAAGAGATATCAAACACTCATACTAAAAGCCCTTCTCATGGAAGGCATGAACTTCTATTACTAAAGCCCTTCTCCTAGAAGGCACTAAGATCTCAGATCAAAGCCCTTCTCTTAGAAGGCACAACTACTTCTTACAAAAGCCCTTCTCTTAAAAGGCACAAATACTCCATACAAAAGCACTTCTCGTGGAAGGCAACACTATTCATAACTTCACAACAACTAAAAGAGTATTGTCAAGGGGAAAACTCATTTAAGTGCATGATAAAAGGGGCAAGCTTAACTAGCCCCTACACATAGTTGGACATACTATCTTTCCTTCCAGTTGCACCCATTTTTCCCCCTCAATCTTGAAGTTATCATGGCAAACTATCTCTCTACCGCTGGGGTCACTTTGCTGGGATATTATCAATTCACAGAAATTGTATAGCTGGAGTTATAAACCATGCAAAGATTAGTGACTTTACTTCCATATCCTTAAATTTACATCATTAAGTACCTGATTATTTTACCTCTAAATAAATACCACCTTATTTCAACTGTTATTACAACTACTAACCAAAGCTTCAAACACATACTACACTTGTTCGACCATTATCATGATTCTTAGACTTTGGTTTTAATGGCTTTGTAGGTTTAAAAGTACGCCCGTAGCCGTTGGACCACGTGGCCCAATGTTGAGTTCCGGACGCAACTCCCCAAACGAACCTGAGTCTAGCAAGGTTACCCCTCTAAAGGACCACATGTGGCCAAGTAACCGAAAAAGGCCCCCCGAATAGAGATCTAAAGCACATGCCACCCATGCCATTACATACCATGACATCACCTTGGCCATTCTCTACATAGGGAATAGACGTTATTGGGAAGATCCACCCAACAGCATCCAATGGCTATGAATGCATACTTGTAGCCATTGACTACTTTACTAAATGGGTAGAAGCTGCTTCATACAAAGTCCTGAATTCAAAGAAAGTTGCTCAGTTCATTCAGACTAATATCATCTACAGATTCAGGGTACCACATGAAATTATCTCTGACAATGGGTTGCACTTTAAAGGAGAAACAAAGAAGTTACTAAGACAATTCAACATTCAACACCACAAGTCTTCACCTTACTATCCTCAAACCAAATGAAGTAGTTGAGACTGCTAATAAAAATATAAGGCGAATCTTGAAGAAGAGCATAAAGAACTACAAGGATTGGCACCTACAGTTGCCCTATGCACCCTGGGGGTATAGAACATCAATTCGATCTTCCACAGGAGCCACTCCTTATTCATTGGTGTATGGGATGGAAGCAGTCCTTCCCATTGAGATGGGTGTTCGTTCACTAAGGACAGAACTGGAAAGTGAAGTTCATGAAGTGGATCGGTTGTAAAGAAGATATGATCAGTTGTGCATGCTGGATGAGAAAAGACTCAAAGCCTTGTATCATATTCAAGATTACCAAAGAAGGCTTAGGAAAGCTTTTAACAAGAAAGTGAAAACCAGAGATTTGAAGTTGGGGGACTTAGTGTTGAAAGAAATCCGAGCCCCGGTTCAAGATGCAAATGGGAAGTTCAAGCAAAATTGGGCAGGCCCATACATCATCAAGTAGATATACTCTAGGGGAGCAGTAAGGCTGATAGACTTAGATGCAAACCCTTTTACTGAGCCAACCAACATGGATCAACTAAAGAAATATCATGTCTGAAGTGGTAGTCTGAAAGTACCACCTTTGAAATGGTTGTAATTTATGTTATTTCCTTCCTAAAAAAAAAAAAAAGCAAAAAGTGATAGGTTGAAAACCCAAAAGGGAAATCTATGTGAAGGGAAAGTTAGAAAAAAAAAGAGAGTAAGAGAGCCTGCAAGGTCGAAAACCCGAAAGGGAAGCCTAGGCAAAAGTTAAGGCAAAAAAAAAAAAAAAAAAAAAAAAAAAAAAAAAAAAAAATTGAACTACATGATGACCTGATCCTTCTGTCAAGGGGGTACGTAGGCAACCATGCATTAGTTCAGTCACAATTTCCCAAAACCCACCATTTGCCCATTAACCAAAATTTTTCAAAAAAATTCAACCATTCCATTAAACCATGTCATTACACAAAACTCCAAATCAAACCCAAAACCAAACTAAACCTCAAAAACCCAAACCCCAAACCCCAAACTAAACCTCAAAAACCCAAACCCTAAACTAAACTATAAAAAAAAAAAAAAAAAAAAACCTTAAAAGCCTACGCTTTAAACAGAATCCCTAACCTACAAATCCTAAATAATTCCTAAACATAAGAGTTTTTACATCAACTTTGAAATAAACATGTTCAAAGCCAAAGAGTAAGAAGGTCACTTTGTCTTCAGCCTTTTCTCTTTTTGTTGATCACTAATTTCTCCTGTGATAGGTACTTTGTCATCATTGTCCCTTCTTTTAAATTCATAGTTATCTTCATTGGGTCTTTCTCGGTTGTCTTTGAGAAACTGTTTCTCTCATAGCAATCCTCTCAACCTCCTTGTCAACAATCTTGTCTATCAACCAATTAGAGTATTCTGTAGTCAGCTTGTGAAAGTGAACTTGACAAAAGATTGGTTCACTCGGTCAGCCATCTCCAAACCTAATAGCATGTTCTTCACATAAGTAGGATTAGTGTCCACAGGAGTGAAAGGTCTTCTTTTTTTGCCACCAGGCATTCTTTTCTCATATTTGAATTGCATCAAGAGTCTATCTCCCTTATAGAAAGTTGCTCTCCGCAACCCAACAAGGAAAAGGGGGTGGGTACTTCCACCAATAACAGTCTATTGAATTAAGGTATTGGATTTCTTGCCTAAAGTTTTCACCCAGTCACTCTCAGTTTTACACTTAGTGTTGATTACAGCCTTGCTAAAAAAACTAATAGACCCATAATTACTGGTTGTAGGCTTGGTAATCATGTCCAGTCGTTCCATCAACCATATCTACAAAGTCAAAGGACTCCCTAAGAAGTTCTGAGTTTCTCCACCATGGAATACAACATCCAGTCCTAGAAGAGTTTCTGCCAAGATCAAAGAAGTAGGATTATCACCATCCCTAACTTGATTCACAGCACTTATGGCTTGAGCATCCACAAAGCTGCGTCTTCCAGAGTAAAGAAAAAGTTTTCCCACCATGCATAAGGCCAAACCGAAGTTTTTTTGCATATTGTCGGTCACTTCATAAGTGCATTTGCCAATCATCTGAGAGATAATTGCATGAAGATTCACCATATGACCTTCAATCATACTATCAACAATGGAAGTAGGAAGACCGAGAGCATTATAAAAAGATTCCTTATGCCTGGGATCACAAGAAACCACAAAAGATTTTTAATTGGATCATAGCCCAAGATAGCAAAAAATTCTTCAATTGTTGGATAAAGTTCAATGGTGTTAAACTGAAACACATGGTCTTTGGGATCCCCAAATTTTACAATAGCACGAAGTAAGTCCCACTTGATTTTGACATTCCTCAGAGCCTTGATTTCTTCTAGTTTGTAGGATGTAAAATTGGTTTTGGTACTGAAATCAAAGCTACAAACCCATTTGTTGATATCATGAATTGTTGAATGAGAAAAATTATGATTGCTAGCCATGGATGACTTTTGCTTGTGATTATTGTGTTTTCCTAACCTTTATGTAGAGAATTGTCGCATGAGAATTCATTTATATAAGCTACATCAATTCCTAATCAGGTTTGAAATAGGTTTTAGATAGTTTGTAGTTGACTAGGAGAGTGTTTCATGATCACAAATGAAGTAAATGTTTTTCAAAAAACGCAAAAACGTGAAACATGCATTGGAAAATCGTAAGGAGTCGGCCCACCCTGGCGTGAGCATCGTGGCGTGGCCCAGTGCCATTCAGCACTCTAAAAGTGCCGATCGGGGCTTTAAAAGTGCCGAGCGGCGCTTTAAAAGTGCCGAGCGGCACTCCAAAAGTGCCGAATGGCACTCTTCATGTGCCAAGTGGCACCCACTCCAGTCATCATACATTTATGCAATTCCATGCAATTTCGTGCTCTCGGACATTTTTTAAAGATCGTTCGACACTCAAAAAGATTTTTTTTGGTTAAACTAAGGTATTCTAACGTGTCTAACTCAATTGTTTTCAAAAATCATTTTTTGCATCATTGTTTTCAAAAATTGATCAAATCAAATTTTTTAAGACTCATGAATTCATGTTCCAAACTAGGGGCATACGCCCATGGCTCATTCATTTAAAAAAAAAAATCATCATCATTTGTTAAAAAAAATCATCATAACCAAGATTTCCAAAAATCATGCATTCATTTTAAACTAGGGGCATTCGGCTCCACCTCATTCAAGTAAATGTAGATTCTAGTAGAGCCAAGTAAGATAAGTATAAATTAGCATTACAAGACCTCATCAGGTGAATTCTAAACTTGTCTTAGTTAAAGCTTGTACATGATCCAAGGCGATCCCAAGGACAAAGAACTAAACATGGAAATTAATATAAAATTTTCTAGGGAACACTTGATCCACCTCTAGAGGAGCCACTTTCAGTCTAAATAAAAATACAAGTCATACATCATTAGGACTTTGAGTCCGCCCGTGTGAGGATCTCCTTGATCCACCTCTAGAGGAGCCACCTTCAGTGTTTCCTTCTTGACTTGAGAAAAAACAAGGATCATACTGACGGTTTTCAAGTTCGCGGCTCCTGATCCTTTCTTCTAAGGTTCTTCTGGTAGCATTAGCAGTTTCCATTCTATGTGACTGAAAATTTAGCAAAATTAAGTGCTAATTCTGTCATTAAGCATAGTTCAAGCAAGAGATGCTTAGAAAGAAACATGGCATACCCAATTCTAATCATTGAGCACATATTAGGAGGACTGGGTACAAGCTAATGACTGCAAGCCTCCAATCATCCGCATGCTTTCTTCCACCAGATCCACATCAATCTGAAGCACAACTTTACTAGGTGAAGATTCATCAAACCAAGAAGAAATAAAGACAAAGAACTAAAAATTCAAGAACATACCGGATCGGGCCAAGGAACATTTGGTGTGTGGTCAGGCCTAGTCAAAGGCATGAAGCTATATGTTCCATCAGGATTCATCACATCATACTGCCATGCCAAAAAATGGGGATAAGTCTCCTTGAAGGAATTAGAAGAGCCACCAGCAAGGTGAGGAGAGGGAATCTCTTCCTCTTCCTTTTCCTCTTCCTCTCCTTCAGAAGATGGAGGCTGAAAATATAACATGCAAGCATTGTTACCAAGCAGAAATATGAAAATGAATTTGCAAGATCAAAAATTTGACTTTAGAAGGGAAGAAAAGTACTGTTCTGCCAACCAAGCAACCTTGCAGACGAAGTTGGATGAATTCAGAATAATTCCTTTCTACTCTTGCAACAATATAGCCGTTATGGGCCCAAGTAATCTCTTCATCAGCCAGAAAGTTAGCCAACTGGACAGTGTGACAAAGAGGAGTTGGAATTGTGGTAGGAGGATACTCATGTTCAACTTAGGGTAACAGTCGATCACCAAGATACCAATACCTTCCATGCCCACACTCAAACAACACCTGGTGATCATTCAGTTCTAGAGCTCGCTCACACTCTGCATACCCCTCACATCTAGCCCAAGGATGTAAATCCATATTAAAACTCACAAAAGAACTCAGAATGAGAAGATATTGAACCATAGCCAAGTGCCAAAGAGTCCAAAAGAAAGAGAAGGAAGAATTCACATCATCAACAATCAAATTATCAATCACCAAGTGCCAAATTCCAAAGAATGCTTGGAAGGTATAGACAAACGATGTTTGGGCAACCAACGGAGAAATCTAAGGAAAATGCCAGCAGCTTCTTCCCAGATTTCAGGACCAACCCCAAAGTACTCATACATCCAAATCTAAAAAATTCACAACACCATCACCATATAGCCAAAATAACTATCCAAAACCTATACATAGCCCAAAATAATTTTCCACAACCTACACATAGCCAAAATAAATCCCAAACCTCACCTGCCATACAAATAGAGCCCTACCCAAGCTTGAAAGGCTCTGCCTAGAGAGTTGGTTCATGAAATGCATCAGAGTAGCATAGTCCATGCCGCCCTAGTCATTATTCCAAGTTTGTTCAATTTTTCTCAAGCTCCCTAAGTAGCACAGATTCACAGTATTGCCTAAATCCGGACACAAAAAAGTTCCAATAAAAAGAAGCATGAACAAACGAGCACCCTTTGCCACAGTCTCACAATGGAGAATATTTTCACATAACTAAGACAAAGGGATATTGTTACTCTTCATTCTAGAAGAAACTACACCTAGAAGTTTCTTGAGTTCAACTGAAGTAAGGGAATCATTGACAAGAATTCTTTTACCAACCAACCTCAGATCGGTGATAGTAGAGAAGTCATAAGGTGTCAACATTACCTCCTCAATGCTTGGAAAATGGAAGGTACATATAGTGTCCCAGAAGTGCTCTGCCAAGGCAAGAAGTATTTGAAGATCTTTGTACTCATGTGTCTCATGATTTAACAAAGTTTCGAAGAAAGTACCAAAGCCTACTTCATTAATGATGTTTTTGATGCTAGGAGACAATGATGCCCAAACACTATTCAACATTTGGAGGCTACCTAGACTCTTGAGACTCTGCAACACAAAAGTTTAACTCATCATTTTCCATGACCCAAAATCACACGTTCAAAAATTTTCATGTCAAAAAAAAAAAAAAAATCCACAATCAAAACCCATATGACCAAAAAATTCTCACAACCAATGCCCTACCGCCACAAAAAATCAATACCCCACCAAAATTTCACCATAATCAAAATTTTTCACATATCCATACACAACTACCAAATTTTTCCATAAACATGCACAAAAATTCCTACATATCTAAGATAGCCATAAAATTTCCGACAAGTTCATGCCCATGCACAAATAAATTCTCACATAGCCAAAATCATGACCACAAAAATTTTCAATGAACCAACATCACATATCCAACAAAAGTTTTCATAGTCGAAACTTTGCCATGATTAAAATTTTACATACCCACAAATTTACCCACAAAATTTTGCCATGTCCATAAAACAAAGTTTACATATACCTATAAACCTTTCCCACATGCATCATGAATATATTCATCTAAGCCTACAACACAAATTTTTCACCATGCCAATACTCCCAAAATCCAAACCAAAATTCATCCAAAAACATGACAATTTACCTACATTGTCAAATTACATAAGCCACCAACATTGCCCAAATTGCACCATGATCAAAGACAAAACAACACTTCAAGAATGCACCAAAGCCAACATTTTCAAACATAACTAATCATGCAATGCCCCAAAAATTTCAAAACAACCAAATGAAAATATCTCACAATGAAACATGCAACAACATTTTCTCCAAGCAAAGAAACTAAAGAAAAACTCACCTTGATATCTACATGACAATATGGATCATGGGTCCTAGGGTCTTGAAGAAGTCCATCATCATCATGCCAATCAAATGTTGAATCATATTTCTTACCATGAAAAGCAAGAAAAGAATATCCCTTGGAGGAAGAAGCCATTTTGATGCAAAGAAAATGAGTTTAGAAAATGGGTTTCACCAAAAATGGGTGTGTGATGAAAATGCTCAAAACACAAGGATCTAAAAAAATATTGATAGAGATGGATGAGGGAAGGTTAAGAAGCTTAGAAAAGTATTTTTTGTGGAAGAAATGGTGAGATGAAGAAGAAAAATCAAAGGGAAGAAGAAGATGAATAGTGTTAATGGAGAAAGAAAAGTTGATAAAGATGAAGCAAAAAAGAAAAAAGAGAGAGACAAGAATTTTGGCCCCCAAACTTAAACTCAGCCAAAAGCTAAGTCAACTCAGTCAAACTGAGTTGACTCAGTCAACCCAAAAAAAAAAAAAATTTTCAAAGTTTTCAAGTATCTTTCAAAGTCCAAATTTTCAATTCAAAAATTTCATTCCCAAATTTTCAATTCCACATTCTTAATGCCCAAATTTTAAACTCAAATCTTCAATTTTCAAAAAATTCAAACCTCAGATTTTATGAACAAAATTTTAAGCTTTAATTTTCAAAATCCTAAATCCTAAAATTTCAAATTTCAACTTCCAAATTTCAAGAAAATCAAATGCTTTTCAAAAATAGAATCTTTTGCCAATTAAACTTTTCTTGATAAAGATTCAAATTAAGAAGAAACAAATGAAAATCACACATCTCAAAAAAACAGTGGGATCAAAAAGCTCCCATAATTTAAAAGTCTAGCCCCAAATTTTGACTTTTTGCAGGAAGGCCGCCCAAATCGAGGCAGAGAAGCCCTAGATCAACATTACAGCATTCCTGATTAAGGTAAAGAAGCCCTAGATCAACATTGCAGCATTCCAGATTGAGGTAGAGAAACCTTAGATCAACATTCCAACAACTCCAGATCAAAGTAGAGAAGACCTTGATCGACATTTCAACAACTCCACATCGAGGTATAGAAGACCTTGATCGACAATTCAACATCTTTAGATTGAAGTAGAGAAGACCTTTGATCAATATTTTAGTAAAGAAAACTCCAATCAAAGTGCAGAAGACCTTTGACCAGCATTCCAGCAATTCAAGTTTCAATGTAAAGAAGCCCTTTGGTTACCTATCGTCAAGATCGACGTAGAGAAGTCCTTGGATCGTAGACAACTTCATTTTCAAGATCAGGATTGAAAAGCCTCTTGGTCATCCCAAATGTTAAACATCAATTCCAGAGTCATCAACTACCAGCTAAGTCAAGTATTTTTACTTGTTGTCTAAAAGATAAGGCACTAGTTCTATGTTCCAAAGTTTTAGGTTCGAGTAATCTTTGAAAATTCAACCTTACTTAAATCATGGTCGCTAAAACCAGTGTCTTTGTTTTACATTGACATTTGCTTTTCAAGCTCTGTCAATGAGGAGCATTCTGTAAACACTCAATTTTGTACCCATGATTTAATCGAGAATGACTTGAATGACCATCCATGTACCCCAAAAAATCATAATTGCATTACATGCATCAATTTGTCTATGCATTACATGCATCAATTCATCCATTACATATCATAAAAATGATCTTGAGATTCTAACGGTCATAGCGGTGTGTCTGGTTTCTAAATCGGACTATCGGATAGAAAGATATGACATGATAAAGTTTGCACGATCAACATGCAATGTGTCTAGGTAGAGTCGACCACACATGATCAATTTAATTTAATTTTGATTGGTTAAACAATTAAAATTAATTAAATAATCTTGTGATTGGTTGATAATTAGTGTTTAAAATAGGGATGCATGCATAGGAATAAAAGAGGTGATTAAATAACAATAAAATTGTGGATAATCTGAACTTTATCAAGATTTATTTTAGGATAGTTATCTACAAGATAATTATTTATGATAAAGCCTGAATTATCTAGAAAAAGAGATAAAAAAATCATAGACGGAGGATGAAAACACGTCTAGATGCAAGGATCGATTAAAAAACCCTAGAAGAGGAGTCCAAGTGGCACCCGAACATGAAAGAGCATTCGGTGTCCAAGAGCCAATTCGGCACTTTTGGAGTGCCAAACGGCACTCTAAAAGGGCTGAATTTCCTCCTTTTGGGCTTTGGCCCAATGGCTTTCGAGTGACGATAAAGCACACTTTTTTCGATCTTTTCGCAAAAGGATGAGTTCCGATTTGCGTTCTACACTTCGAGCTATTTTTTAGAGTTTTCTAGCCCCTATAAATAGAGGCTATGTCTCATAATTTAACACCTTTTTTTCTATGCTTTGAGGGGCACACGTTTTGAGGCTCTCAAATTACTGATACTTGCTGATCCTCTTTGAGATTTGCTGCTTAAATTAGAGTTTTTAGGTTTCAAAGATAACTAAATAAGTTTTTTTGAACCTTAAAACATCCTCTCAAGAATAAAGAGTGCTCATGCAAGAGGTTGTTTCTATCACCCTATCCTTTTTATGCTTCTTTTATTGATGAATGTTTTTATCCATAATATGAATGATTCATTGTTGTTTTGTTTAAAACATGATTACTTTTCTATGTGATTGATGTAATCTCTTTTTTGTATGTCAATTATCTGCATATGAACAAATTATTTCTCTTAAAATAAAAACAGATCTGCATCTTTATTAGATGTAGATCTTACTTTTTCTTAAAATAGAAACAAATTTGCATCTTTATTAGATGTAGATCTGACTTTTTCTTAAAATAAAAACATATCTGCATTTTTCTTTGATGTAGATCTGAATTTTTCTTAAAAAAAACGGATCTACATCTTTATGAGATGCAGATTTGAATTTTTCTCAATCAAAAAACTGATTTGTATCTTTCTCAGATTCAAATCTGATTTTTTTTTAACATATGTAGATTTTTGAAATAAAGAAAAAGATTAAACATGATTGTGCTTGTGTTTGTTGCATAAATTTAAATTATAAGTGAAACTCTCTTCTTAAACAATTTTTCAATATTTCTTAAAACATATACAAAACAGATCTGATTTTTCTATTATCTAAAAAATCTTTTTTTTATTATCACAAAACAGATCTGATCTTTTACCATGTTAAAACCACTTTTTTGTACATACTACAAAATGGATATGATCTTTTACAAACCAAAAACTCTCTTTTATCCTTACCATAAAAAGATTTGATATTTTTCAAATCAAAAGACTTTATTTCATGTGATAAACACATATCTGAGTTTTCTATCTCCAAAAACTGTCTTTTTCTACATCCTACAAAATAGATCTGGTATTTTGACAAATCCAAAATCAATTTTTTTACCAATCCAAACAAATCTGAATTTAAAAAAAAAAAACAAAAGAAGAGACTTCATTCATAAATAAATTGTGTGATTTTTTTTTTCCACATGTTTAACATATCATTCATGACATGCATAAAAAGGTACATTGATCACAAGAGTCTAAAAGACCAGACTTTGTCTGGGCGGAATCGGTGCCTAATACCTTCCCATTCCATAACCTAGCATCTGGATTTAGGTCTTTGGTTAAGTATATCTAAGCCTTGTCTTTACTTTTTATTTTGGGTAGAATATAACTAGGACAAAAAACCATGTAATTACTTGGTAGTTTGTAACTAGGACCCAAAACTATGTCATTTTTTTTTTTTTTCAAAATATGTAATTTTGCATTCAATGAATGAAGAGAATAATTCAGTCATGTATTTATTTTTTATTTTTTATTTTTGTAAAAAATAAGTGGCGACTCCATACCATTTACCCAAAAAGAAAAGTGCCCTAAAAAGCACTCTGAAAATCTCTCTTTTTTGAGAGGCGACTTTTGAGATCTCTCACAATAATAATCAAAACCCAAAATCAAAACATACACAAAAGAGTTCAAAAATTATGAATATAAAAAAAAATTAAAAACTTACATAAGAAAATCAAGAACTTAAATGGTGCCCATTGTTTTGCTTCTTTATAGTAAACTTCCTTTGGCATAATATTATTTACACAAATTTAGAAGTAAAGAACAATAAGTAAGATACATTTATTAAATTAAAAAAATAAGCATGATGAAAAAAAAAAAGCGTAAGTTGCATCTTGGTAAAAAAAAATGAAAAAAATACAAACACATGGGGTGTATTATTTGAGATTTAATTATATGGATGACTTTATTGGTTAAGAGTGATTATATCGAAAAATCATGACTTAATATATATATATATATATATATATATATATATATGTTCAGAAAATTTTGATAATAAACTAATAGTGGGAGTAGAATTAAATTTATAAAACTTAGATGATAAAGTTTTATCTAAATTAAATTATTGTTAACTCTTATTCCTTAGTCAAGAATCTTTTAGCTTATATCCTAATAAAATATTAATTTAATAAGAAGCAACTTGAGGGGAAAAAAAAACTGTGAGTTGTGTAATATTTAAGTTTAGAAAATTTTGATGATAGACTTTTAGTTTTATTTAAATTAAATAGTTGTTAAATGTTATCTCTTAATTTGAGGAAATATAACATAAAAAATAATATAAATAAATTTACTAATTAATTATTCTTAAAATGTTGATAATAGACTTTTGGTTCGAGTAGATGTCAAAATGATTCTTTTTTTAGAAAGAAAATGTAGGTTGTTGTTTAGGATTCAAGTTTAGAATTTTTTATTACAAATGGGTTTACAAGAGGAAGAGAGGGATAGATGGAAGGGTTGAAACCTTTAAAGCAAGACTAGTGGCGAAAGGGTATACTCAAAAAGAAGATATTGATTATGAAGAAACTTTTTCACCAGTAGCAATGCTTAAATCTATCAGAATTATATTATCCATTGCTGCTCATTATGATTATGAGATTTGGCAAATTGATGTCAAGATTACATTTCTTAATGGCAATCTTGAAGAGGAAATCTATATGAAGCAACTAGAAGGTTTCATAGCAAAGAACCAAGAGCATATGGTATGCAAGTTGAATAGGTCCATTTATGGACTTAAGCAAGCATCTAGGTCATGGAACATTAGATTTGATCAAGCAATCAAGTCATTTGGTTTTAAACAAAATCTTGATGAACCATGTGTGTACAAAAGACATCAAGGCAAAGTAGTAATATTTCTAGTGCTTTATGTTGATGATATTGTACTCATTGGAAATGATGTAGGTGTAATGTCAACTAAAAAGGTTTGGTTGTCAAGCCAATTTGATATGAAGGACTTGGGTGAGGCTAACTTTATTCTAGAGATCAAGCTTTAGCGAGATCGCAAGAATAAGATGTTAGGCTTATCACAAATTGGATATATAGATAAGGTTCTAGAACGGTTTAGCATGCAAAACTTCAAGAAAGGATTACTTCCTTTCAGACATGGAGTTCCTCTGTCTGATGACTAAAGGCCTAAGACTCAAGAGGAAGAAAATATGATGAGACAAGTTCCTTATGCCTCTGCAGTAGGAAGTCTCATGTATGCCATGCTTTGTACTAGACTAGATATTTGTTATTCAGTTGGCATGGTTAGCCGATATCAATCAAATCTAGGACCACAACATTGGCAAGCTATAAAGCATATTCTCAAGTATCTACAGAGAACGAGAGATTATATGCTTGTTTATCGTTGTGAGGATTTGATTCCCATTGGCTATACAGATTCAAACTTCCAATTGGATCTAGATTTCAGAAAGACCACGTCAGGATGTGTATTCACCTTGGAAGGTGGAGCCATAATTTAGAGGAGTGTTAAGCAATCTTGTATTGCCGAACCTACCATGGAAGCAGAATATGTTGCTGCTTGTGAAGCAGCAAAAGAAGCTGTATGGCTCAAGAAATTCCTTTCTAATCTTGGTGTTGTGAGAATGGATCAAGTTCCTATCACATTGTTTTGCGAAAATAGTGGAGCGGTTGCACAATCTAAAGATCTAAGGAATCACAAGAAAGGAAAGCACATTGAGAGAAAGTACCACATCATTTGAGACATTATTGCTCGTGGAGATGTGGTGGTAGCAAAGATTGAAAGTGTAAATAATCTAGCAGATCCCTTTACCAAAGCCTTGCCTCAAAGGACCTTCGAGTCACGTTTGGAGGAAATGGGAGTTAGATTAGTCCACAATAGTCTTTAGGGCATGTGGGAGATTATTAGGATTAGTGCCCTTAAATCCTATTGTATGATTCCATGTATGATACTACATATGACATTATGTATTAAATGATGTATGACTTAATTTTATGATTAATAAAGTTGTTTTGTTGTTATCTAAAATAATAATAACATGAATATTCGGACATTATCAAATAGTCCATGAGATGCATAGTATGTGATTTATGTGATTTAGTCACAGAAGATATAGATCACAAGTTCTTTGTAAACTCAGAATTTTGGTTTGTAGTCGATGATAAAATTGGGCATTTTATCTGCGAAGACTATAACATATTAACTAAGATGATATGTCTTGATCATGGAAGTGGAGACTTCTAGTTGATATGTTGATATATTTTAAGAGTTAAGACATATTGAACTGGACCGCTGTGAGATTTATTATTCTCCTAACGACTGTCAATTGAATAATAAATGTCACAACTTATATTCACATGAACTCTT
Organism: Lithocarpus polystachyus; assembly: GCA_033629205.1. Classification (NCBI taxonomy): domain Eukaryota; kingdom Viridiplantae; phylum Streptophyta; class Magnoliopsida; order Fagales; family Fagaceae; genus Lithocarpus; species Lithocarpus polystachyus. The sequence goes on from CM066172.1 coordinate 25,331,968, forward strand.
AATCCTGAGAGAATAATGGACCTGATCATGAAATGTAGGTTGCTTTGATATATCAGGAGTGAGATCTAAAGTAACGGTCAAAACCTTAGTATGTTGGGCAGCCACATTTAGTGTTGATGGAACATATATTCTCAAGATGGAATTCATAGTCTCTTAACGGAGATATAAAATATTCCCTTGAGATAAGTTTAATGGGTTCAGTTATTCAGAGAGTTAGGCCTAACCACTTTAGTAAGACTAAAGTATATATTTATGAAATTAGATTTCATAAATATATGATGAATAACTTAAAATGATTAAACCGGGTACTCAGGGATTAAGATATAGTAATTTATAAAGTGGCAGTCTACATTCATGACTTTGTATTATTACGAATATTTTATGAAGGGGTTGCACGTATAATAAAAGTCTTGGGATATAATATATTAATAAGGCCTAGAGTGCAATTATATTTATATAGTTGTATTAAATATAATTAATGGTAACTTTGGACTTGTCAAGAGTTGACAGAAAAGCCCAAAGCCCATTGAAGCTAGTGTCTTATTTGTTTCCTTTTGGTCCCACTCTAAGCCACACACTAAAACCCAATTGGGAAGACCCAAAAGGCTAGCCCAATTAGATAATCAGTTATGTGGAGAGAAACATACAGAATTTTATATTAGAATGAAATGGTTTGTATGTTGGTAAGATACTCCTATATATTCTCTCTAGAACAAACACATAAAACTGATTGAGAGACCACATATCTTGGGCATCAAGTGGAATTGGAGTGAAGATTAAAAGTGTTTCTGAGTACTTCTAATCTTTGTTTTGAAATTCATCATACTAAGGTATACACTCTTGTTCTTATATTCTGAAATTTACATTGCACATGTTATGTATTGCGAATGAAGTAGATCCGTTAATTTTCTGCTGCGTATGTTCTGTATGCGATACAAACATGTTTTTATCCTAACAGCCACTTGGCGCAATTATGACTTCTAAATTTAACTTTTATTATATAGTATATGATATGAAAAACTTTGAGAGAGAGAGAGAGATAAATTGAGTCTCAAAAAGGTTATCTAGTCTCAAAAAAAAAAAAAAAACTATAATAAACACAATATAACAAATATATATATATATATAAAAGTGAAAAAATCTCACAAAATCAAGAAATATAAAAAGGCCCATTTAAAGTTATTGTCTTAAACCATACAATACAGGGAACCATAGCCAAATGCTGACACCGAGGCTTCCATAGAGACCTATTAGCAAAATATTTCTGATTATTGTTTTCTTCTCCATTTCATTGACAAAAGCTAGCAAAATATTTTAAAGTTCATGTGAATACCTCAGATCGAGCATATATAAGAGTACTGATTGGGTTTTAATTTGGGAAGAGCACGGTTTAAGTAAGCAATGACATAAGGTCAAACCATTTAAACAAATATGTAAAAAGTCCCATCACTCCAACATGTGGTCGCAAATTTCAGCTACACGTTAAGGAGCGAGTTGTCATAATTCTTTGTTTTTAGCCAAAATAAATTATGCATTTGACAAATTTTGTTAATACTTAATATTAATTAATCTGCTTTATTTGTTCGGCAAGAGGCAAAGATTGTGGGGGTTGTCCCCAACTCAATAAATATATATATATATATATATATATATATATTCTAATGGATGTAAAATTTGACAAATCCAACATTAGATTACATTTTCTACTTAAATTCTCCATACTTGCAAAATTTTAAGAAGATCAAAGATTAATAGTTATGTCATCAATCAATTGTTTAAATTGGATGTTTTTATAGTATAAAATTATGCATAAAAAATGAGTTTATGGATCATATAGTAAATAACATCTGATTGACACAAAAGTTACCGTGTATTAAGAACGTAAAAAACATGCAATCCAACAGTTAGATTTTAAAAATATATAACAAATTTTTATCTTTTTTTTAAAAAAGTTGTAGTTTAACAACTTTATTGTCAAACTCAGTCCTAAGTAGCTTTTTAATTTTTTTTTTCTATTAACCAGGAGAAAAATCACGTTATTGTACCAAAAAGTACAATATGTTAAATTTACCAAACACAATGTAGAACTAAGAGCATCTCCAACAGATGCTCTATATCTATTTTTTGGAGAAAAAACACTACTATTCACACTCCAACAGATCCTCTAAACACAAAACTTTTCCAAATATTTTTTTGAAGTTGCTACAGTGTTTATCCAAATTTAGAAAATACTGTAGCAACTCCAAATTAATTTTTCTGCTTAAAAAATTCATACATCTCAATAAAAAAAAAAAAACAATTCTTTCTCTCTCCTCTCACAGCTACAAACACAATGGCTACAAACACAACAATCTTTCTCTCAAACATCTCTAAACTCCAGCATAATCAGATTATCAGAATACAAACTTAAAAACATAATTTTAAATTTAATAAAATCATAACAATAAAAGAAAAAAAAAAAGACAGAAGAAAGAAGCCATCTGACCCATCTGGATTGCGTTAGGGACGAAGATGAGCGATGGCACAGTGACCCATCTCTCTTGTTCTCCCTCTCTATATCTCTTTTGTTTCTTTTCTTATCACAGAGAGCTAGTTAATGTTTTGGAATCAAGTAAAAAAAAGAAAAGAAAGAGAGAGCTAGAGAAAAAGAGAGAGAATGAGATCTCGCTGGAATGTTCTTGAATGTGAGGGAGAAAAAGAAAATAAAAGAAGAGGTGGGGGGAGGGGGGTAGAGATAGGCTGGACACATGTGTGGAGGAGAAAAACAAGAAAAAAGGAAAAGAAAAAAAGAAATGAAAATGTATGGATGAGAATGAATTGAAAGAAAGGAAAAATAATATAAAAAAATAAAAAAATCTTAATTGAGAAATGTTACCACAATATTTTCACAATAAATTTTAAGTAATAGATTGTTATTTGTTAATATTGGTGAGTAAAAAAATAATTTTAGCGGTGGGTTCAAATTAGAACTAGTAACAACTTTCTACATAAGATTTTGATGTGATTCTTATGAAAGTATTGCGAAAAATGTTATGAATATAACACTTTTCATTAAAGAATATAATTGTTGGGAATAAAAATAGGAAGAATAAATGATGATAAAAACAGAATAAAGAATAAATGAAGAAATAATATTTAAATAAGATAGAGAATCTGTTGAAAAGTGTATTTGAAAAAATAGGTAGTTAAGAGGTAAAAGTCACTGTTCATTTTTCAAACAGTACAAAAATTTAAAAATCTGGAGATGCTTTAAAAGCCTCCTAGATGCTTTGCCGGTTTGCCCTTCTAATATGACCCCAAAAAAAAAACAAAAGAAGTCCCTACTCCCTACTTACAAGAAGCCAGGTCTGACACTGGGGAAAAAAAAAATGAAGGAAAAACTCAAAAAAAAGTTACACGTGGGCACATTGACTAAGTATGCGTTTGAATACCGCTTATTTTGCTGAAAACTGAAAAGAATAAAAAATATTTTACATTACTGTTCATATTATTGTTTAGTACTGTTCATTGGCCTATTTTCACTGTTTAAGGCCAATGAACAGTGCATGATGCGCAGAGCTGAAAAAAAAAAAAAAAAACATAAATGTTTGTGTTTTAACCACAACCACCGCGTACTTTTGGTGCGGTAATCACTCCACAAGTATAAATGTTTATCGAGTGTGGGAGGCAAGGGCTGAGGTTCAAGTCTTAAGACGGAGCTTCACACACATTTACACTTAGATTAGGTTAGAGTAGAATTTCTATCTTGTATAAAAAAAAAAAAAAAAAAAAAGTTTTAACCACATTAGCATCATTTTTGTTTTTGTTTTTTTAAGCATAATATCAATTTTTTTTTTAAATACAACATTTATCTTCTCCCAAGATTTACGCATGTCACCGTTCACGGTATTTTAAAAGCTTATCTAACTTTTATTGCTTTAAAATATAGCTAAAAAATAGGTTGTAGTTTAAAATTATAATTTTATTTAATATTTTTTTTATTAGAAGTGAATTTTGATAAATTTACTATTATATTATATCTTATTTTTATATTTTTTATATTCTCGTAAAATTTTTAGAAAATTAAAGATCAATAGGTATGTCATCAATAAATTATTTATATTACAACTTTTTGTAGTTTAAAATTATGCATAAAATATAAGCTTATAAATCATATAGTAAATGATATCCAATTGACACAAAATTTGACATGTGTATTAAGAGTATAAAAAACATGAAATTCAACAGTTAGATTTTTAAAATATACAATAATGTTTATTTTATTGAGTAAGGTTGTAGTTTTAGGTTACAACTAATTTTGTAGTTAAACTTTATCCCAAATTTAAATTCTTTGAAAAAAAAAAGGATAAATTCTACATATTTTTTTGAAAGCAATCAAGGTGTTTTACTGTGCATACAACTTTACAAGTATATTGTTATATTTTTAATACTTTTACATTGATTTATTTTCTAAATTTATTTTAAAGAATCAAATTAGATGTTAAAATTGTATGTATTTAGATTAATCACTTGCTTTGATTGTTATTACTTATTAACTATGAATTTGTTATTTTTTATTTATTTTTTAATGAGATGAAATATATATATATATATTTGCAGTTAATTGTTTTTTTTTTTATTAATATTGATTATTTTTTTTATAGATTGTTTTTTTATTTACAAAATTGTCTTTAATTCTTACTCTCTGAATTGAAATCTTGGCTCTACCATTGATCCTAACGGAAATTGTTAAGATAGATTTATTGCTATATTAAACAATATTTTTATATCGTTTCAAAAAATAAAGTTAAATTGTACACAAATATCCAAAACAACACATTAAAAAACAATAAATTTGTGCTTTTAAGTTAATAAATCATTACCGAATGTCTTTTCTTCTTTAAAAATGTGTATTTACAACTCATAATTGAATATTTATTAATTCTTAACATGTGTTCTTAGGACACTTATTAATGGTATCCCATTTTAAAATACCCATTTTAGGGAATACAATACTTCTGTTCTTTTGTATTTTACTTTATACTCTACCAATTATATTATACTGTGTTTATTTATTTTTATTTTTAATTAGTATTTTATAAGAAAAATAAAATTATTACATTACAAATTGTGATTGATGGAGCATAAAAAATTGGACAGATAAATTTATGTTCATGTGAGGTAGGTTTGTGAGGTAGGTTTGGTTGTTAAAAAAAAAAAAAATTAAAACTACGTTATGTTTTGCAGTTCGGCTATAAAAGGCCTGGGAAGACTTCTAGTTTTTTGTGTGTAAGTGCTTCGTTGTGACAAAGAGATTTAGAGAGAGATGGGTTCCATTCCAGAAGCTATTAAACCTCATGTTGTTTGTATCCCATACCCACTTCAAGGCCACATAAACCCAATGCTAAAGTTAGCCAAACTCCTTCACCATAAAGGCTTTTATGTAACTTTTGTAAACACACAGTACAACCACAAACGCTTACTCAGGTCCAGAGGCCCCAACTCCCTTGACGGCTTGCCGGACTTTCACTTCGAAACCATTCCCGATGGCCTACCACCATCGGACGCAGATGTTAGCCAAGATATCCCATATCTTTCTGTTTCCATCTCAAAGAATGGCCTACTCCCACTTTGCAACCTCATTTCCAAGCTCGACAACACTTCGTCTTGGGACAGGCCACCTGTGACCTCAATTATCTCCGATGGTTGCATGTCCTTCACTCTTGACGCTGCTGAGAAATTTGGAATTCCAAATGTGCTTTTCTGGACACCTAGCTCGTGCGGCTTCTTGGGTTATATGCATTATCGCCATCTAGTTGAACGAGGTTTAACACCCCTTAAAGGTATCATCCTCAACATATATACATACATACATACATACATACATATATATATATATATATATATATATATATATATATATTGACCGTGTTATTTGCTATAACCCTACTGTAGTCATCTCTTTCGTCTGCATCACTAATTTATTAACTTATCTAATTATATGTACGTACGTTAGCTTTTAATGGTTAAATATATATATATATATATATATATTTTTGATATAAGATAGAATTTCTACTCTAGCCTAATCTAAGTGTATATGTGTGAAACTCCTTCCTAGAGACTTGAATCCTGGCCCTTACCCCCCACACCCCATAAGAATTTATACTTGTAGAGTGACTATCGCACTAAGGATGTGCGGTGATATGGTTAAATATTGAAGGACTTAGTGGTGGCTACAAGAAATTTTAATTAAGAAATTTTAATTAAACAAAATTTAATAAAAATAGAACTTAAATATGTCAATTATAACATGATAGTAATACACACACATATGTAACAAACCCTTTGTATTTACAAATTATTTAATCATATGAAGTTATATTATATCACTTTATGTGATATTTATAGTATACATGAACATATTCACATAAATAACATTATAATAAAATAATATTAATATTAATATTAACGCACACAGTCAGTATTAGAGACATATTCCACACTTAGAATACAAATTTATAATAAAGAAAGTTACACTCACAACGCACCACTCTTTACTTTTATAGTTGAAGATACCAAGATAGTCAGATAGACTAGAGAGAAGAGATGAGATTTATGTGAGAGGGAGGGAGAGAATGATCTGTGATCTATGTTGTTGTTTGGTTTTGGGCTTGGCCAATCTATGATTCGGGTGTACAAAAATATTTTTTAGGGTAAAGTAAACCAGTAAAAAAATATTTTATATATATCTAATTTTTTCTCCAAAACGAACCCCTTGAAGAACATATAGCACCACCCCTAGAAGGAATTCAACAACAGATTGGATTCCATATACATAGTACATAATAAGCTAGCTAGCCCTTAGTCTATATCGTACTTGAGCCAAATCCAATTTCAACGGGTAAGGGTTCCATATAGAAGCTAAAAGGGTTTTGATTCTCTGACATTCACATTTTTACGTTCACTTTTATGTATTAAATATTGACATTACTGTATCAATTATGAATATGTGTATGAAATAGTCAATGTGAACTAGTGTAAAAGAATGTGTTTCCTTTCCAAGCGCTCACGTGAAATACACCCTTACTACCACATGATTCTCACAAAAAAGAAAAGAAAAGAAAATAAATACACCGTTTAACGTCCCAATCTATAAGTACACGTTTTGCGCGAGAAAAGATTAATCAAAAAACATTTTTTACTTGGGCAAGTGAGTCACGGCAGAAAACGTGATATTCGCTTGACTTTATATATATATATATAGAGAGAGAGAGAGAGAGAGAGAGAGAGAGAGAGAGAGAGAGAGAGAGAGAGAGAGAGAGTTCATGAACATTTTTGGAAAACTGTTAACAGTGAAAGTAAAAAATGTATAATCAATCTAATCTATTTAATCTTACCCAGGCTTGAAAATCTTAGCAATAGTTAAAGGTGACCATGAGACTCACATACATAAGGATTCATATCAATTTATTAACGTATTCAGCAAAAATATCAATATATTAACGTGGCTATGTAACTAGTGTTAGTATATGTACCTGTTTTGTATATGTACATGCTTGGATAAATATGTACTTATGTAAGAATGCTTAATGAATGTGTTCTTTATGTTTTGTTGTGTACATATTTTAGTCATGACCCCTTATTATGCCTTGAAATAAGGCATATGGATGATTCTTAATTCAAGCATAATCAATATCCCTTATAGATAAACCATTGTGTGTGTAAATATATAACTTATCTTCATTAACATTTTCTTGATGTCAAATACACCCTATAGCTATTGAATTATCATATCGAATTAGCATACACTGAAAAGTTGTATGCTAGTTTTAATATTTTAACATTTGAGCACTTTATTTTTGTGTAATTTTCAAATGTGAGCCATCTCACTACAACAAAATATATTTTTATTGACGAAAATTAGTGAGGAAATATTTTTCGTCACTAAAAATACAGCTTTAGTGACAAAATATGAATTTCCTCACTAATAATGAAAAATTATAACATTTAGTGACGAAAAATAAATTTCGTCACTATTGTGATTTGAAAAATGGGCACCAATGGAGGGAAATTTTGGCGCAAGTATAATTAATCTATAGTGACGAAATATTTCATCACTAAAAGTTAAAATTTTTAGTGACGAAATATTTTGTTACTGTAGGTATTGTTATGGATAGTATTAGTAACAAATCGTCACTAAAAATAATAATAGTTTTGCACTTATATATTTTTAGTGACGAAATTACAATTCGTCACTAAAAGGTATGATTTAGTGACGAAATATGAATTTCGTCACTAAAAATCTTAACAAAGCTCGGTCTTTTGTGACGAAATTGAAATTCTTCACTAAAGACATAAAAAGCTCAATACCTAGCCCATACAAAACTTAAAAGCCATTTGCTTTTAAGTTACACACCACTTCACCCAAACAAAAAAAAAAACAAAAAAAAAAAAACCATTTGCTCTCATCTAAACCATCTGCTATCAAAAAAAAAAAAAAAAAACCGGCTACGTTTTAGCTCCCAACGTCACCGATCAAGCCACGTCGCCGATCGAGCTCAATCGGCGCCGATCGAGCTCAACGGTGACGCTTCAGCTCAAAAGTCATCGCTTGAGCAAGCCAACGTCGCTGATCAAGCCAACCATCGCCGATCGAGCTCAACGGTGACGCTTCAACTCGCCGATCGCGACGATTCAAGTCGCCGTTCGTGACGATTCACAACAACGCGACGATTCAGCTCGCCGATCGCAACGGCGACGCGACGATTCAGCTCGCCGATCGCAATGGCAACGTGACACCTTAGCTCGCCGATCGCAACGGTGACGCCTCAGCTCGCCGATCGCAACGATTCACGGCGACGCTTCAACTCCCTTTCGCATCGGCGACCCTTCACTTCCCCTTGGGTTTGTGTTATTTTTTTTTTTTTTTTTTGGTGCTATGTATTGTTCAGATTTTTGTTTAATGATTCTAAATGCTTGATGTTAATTTTTCTGCCTTGTCTATGGTGTTCGTGTGAGAACTCCAGTTTTTTTTTTTTTTTCTTGTTTGGGATTTGTTCTCTATGTTGGACGGTTTGTCTAAGTTGTGAAACCATTCTAATTTTGTACAGATTGTTTTGGATTAGGGCTGTGCTATTGTTGTTTGTGGTTGTGGTTGTGGAATGGTGATTGTTATAGCATTTTGGTGACTTTGATGGTACCCTTTTTAGGTTAGCTGAAATTGTTGTGAAATGTTTTTGGGTCTCAGTTTTGGGTCTTCACTTTAATAAAGTCAGAGATGTTTACTCTAAACTTATTAGAGCTTTGGGTCTTCAAATGGGTAATATTTGGGGTGTGTTTAGATTCTGAGAAATTTTCGTTTGGTTTAGGTGAGAAATTTGATTGAGAAATGATAGATAGGTAGTTGTCATTGTGAATAAGAGGAGAAAAAAATTGTGAATTTTTTGCTATGATGCTTGTGTTAGAATTCTAAGAAAATTTTGTGATTTAGTTAGTTATTTATTTATTTTTTGAATCCTCTTTGTTTTATGGTTTAGTTAGTTAATTTAGATTATTGTTTGTGTTCCTCAATTTTCAATTTTGTTTCTCTTTCTGCAGGAAAGCATTTCAACAGTAAGTGTCCCTTTGGCAAAAACTAGTGATTGATCACTCCTGGCCTGGTGCCTTCGCTTCTTGTGTCCTTTTAGATTTTTTTTGAAAGTTGTAAGCTTACCTTGAGCAAAGTAAGTAAATTTTAGTTAAAAACTTATAAAACTCTATACTTGTGATGTTGGAAATTGGATTTGTAGTGGTATGCTGTATTGGAGCAAGCAGGTGGCTTGCATAGTGTTATAAGGTGGTTTAAATACATATTGGAAGTGTTTTTTAAATTCTTGTAAATGTGAATGAGTATTGTTAATTAGATGTGATGAATATTACTAACGCACGCACATGGAATGGAAAGCCTGGTTAACTGCATGTACCAGTCAGACCAATCAGTGGTGACATGTGCAATAGTACTTGTACAACATCCACATTCCTATTACTTTCTTTCTTTCTAACCGGCACTGAAGCTTTGTTTAGAACATACAATGTTTTGAATACACTTGTTTGTTTGTGTAAATTCTTGGGTGTAGCAACCTTGAAATCAAAGAAAAAGGAAGATAGTTTTAAAGGGAAGAATGACAGCTCAATGAAGTTTATGAAAGGAAAATTCATATCAATTTTGAAGGTTAATGTTTTCTTCTTTTCCCTTAGTGTATATTAAGTTTGTTACTGGAATATGGTAGTTATAAATATGCTTATCCTCTTAATCTTGAGCAATCATTTGAACAAAATTAATCTTGAACAATCTTGAGACCCAAGTTTTAGTGCTACATTTAACAATTTAAGAGACTTTGTTCAGCTCACTGAGGGCCAGTCTACAGGAAGAATTATTTATGGTTATGTTCTTTTGTGTTGTGGTTTTAAAGCTACTATTTGGGGTGACAACTTGCTGTAACTATTTTTTATTTCAATCATTTGAACATGCTACACTACATATTTTCTCACAGGCTAAGAGAAGCAAGCTTAGTGAACCCCTCAAAAGGTGTACTAAATGAGCTAGCTAAGCTTAAAGAGTCTGCTAACTTAGCAAGTCAGCTTGAGGAGGAAAGTCAACATGGGGGAAAATCAACACAAGGAGGAAAATTCACATGATGGGATTTGGTATTGCAGCTGATGTGAAACTTTTGTTAAAAGAACTGTGTAGCTTGGGATTTGGTACACTTATATTATGCTATCCTTTTTGTATTGTTATAAAACATCTTGAGTTATTGTATGTACTGCAAAAAATTATTGTATGGAAGGAGTTTGAATTGGTTTCTTGTTTTATTTTTTACTTGTGGAATGTATGGATCCATTTTTATAAATGTGTTGTTGAAATAAATGTGTTATTAAAATGTGAGGTTTTAATAATGTAATGACAGGTTATAAGTTAATATCAAAGCCATGAAAAAAATAAAAACAGAAAATAAGTTTTAGGGACAATTTTTTTCGTCACAAATATAGCAACAAAAAATTGTTTTAGTGACGAAATATTTTGTCACTAATTGTAGCAAAATTTTGTAAGAAATGGTTTTAGTAACGAAAATTTGCGTCATTATATGTGTCTGGATTTTCTTAAAAATAGTTTTAGTGACGAACTTTTTCGTCACTATATGTACCCGAACATAGTTTTAGTGACGAACTTTTTCGTCACTATATGTACCGAACATAGTTTTAGTGACGAAATTATTCGTCACTAAATGTGATTTAATAAACTAAGGTGTTTTTAGTGACGAAATATTTCATCACTGAATAGTGTTTTTAGTGAGGAAAACATTTAGTGACGAAACGTTTTCATCACTAAATTTTTTTTTTTTTAAATCAAATCGGACTTTTAGTGACGAAATTTTTCGTCACCAGGGCTTTTAGTGACGGGGTTTCAATGACGAAATGAGTTTCATCACTAAATGTCCGATTTCGTCACTAAAAGTTCTTAGTGATGAAAAACTGAACTTTTAGTGACGAATTTTTTCGTCACTAAAAATACATCTTGTTGTAACAAATGGATACTTGGAAACTAAAATAGATTGGATTCCTGGGATGAAAAATATTTGCCTTAAAGATCTTCCAAGTTTCATTAGAACTATAGATAAGGACGATGTTAGTCCACTACAAAAAAAAAAAGGGTCTTAGGCCACGTTTTTAAAACGCGGCCTTAGGCCTAAAAAACGCGGCTATAGGCCCAAAAGGGCTATAGCCGCGGTTTTTTAGGCCACGTTTTTAAATGTGGCCTAAATCCCTCGACTATAGGCCTCTGGGGTCTATGGCCGCACTTTTAGAAACGCGGCCTAAGACCATGGTCTATGGCCGCGTTCTAAAGGTGATCTAAGACCAAGGCCTATGGCCGCGTTTAAAACGCGACTATAGATTCTACCTTAGGCCACGTTTAAAACGCGGCCTTAGGCCTTGGTCTTCCCTGAAACAAACCACACTTGCCACACTTGCCAATGCTTGAATGCTGGGTACTACAATCATGCCACACTCCCAAGAAAAGTTTAACAAAATTTAACAAGAAGGTACTTATACTGGAGATCAATTCAAGCCGGTAGCTAGGTATAGAAATAAGTTGGGGCTTCTTGACAAAAACATGGCATTCTTACAAAAATTATGCATAAAGATTGAATGTACATTATAGACATAAACATACCCTCCACTTCTTGAAACCACTCACAAGCTATGCATAACCTTGACATTTATTTCAAATCTACATAACAAGAATATGCTGATCTACAAATCAACCTATCACTTCTTATACCAAACTAAATTGAATAAATAGTGCCACAACAACCATAACCCAAAAATTCTTTCATACACAAAAAAACCCAAAAAGATCAAATTATCACAACAACACAATAATATAACTAATACACAATAAAATAAAGGCTAAATTTTTTTTTTCCTGTAGTAACTAATACTCAAAACTCATAACAACCAAATTATCACAACCCACAAAAACTCAAAACTCAAATTCAAAGAATACCCAGAAAAAAACAGAAATGGGAAACAAGCATGGAGTACCTGCTGTACTCAATCCAACCTTCTCGTCCTTCTATTTGTTGCTACTATTGTTGTTGGGCTTCTTTTTTTTTCTTAAATAATTTTTTTTTCTTCAAATGGGTTTTGGAGAAACCGTGATAAAGGAGGATTAGAGATCGGAGGCTCGGAGATGGAGGCTTGGAGCTCCAAGCCTCCATCTCCGATCTCCGATCCGAGATCGAGGCTCGGAGATGGAGATGAAGGCACGCACATGATGGGCTGAGATCGGGCTCTTGACAAGTTGAGGGTGATGAGGGTGATGTGTGGGAGAGGCCGGCTAGGGTTAAGCAAAGTTTGACATATATACAAAGCCTAAAGCCGCGTGTCTAACACACGGCTACAGGCAAAATTGAGGCCGCGTTTTAATAAACGCGGCCCCATTCCAAACTGAAGCCGCGTTTTAAACACGCGGCTTCAAGAAAAACTTAAGGCCGCATCTAAAAACATGGCCTCTGCACCTTAATCTGGGGCCTCACATTTAAAACGTGGCCCATTGGATGGACTTAAGCCACGTTTTTAAAAACGCGGCTTTAGTCCGTTTTGGGCCGCATTTTTGCAAACGCGGCCCAAAAAAACGGGGCCTAAAGCCCCCGTTTTTAGTAGTGGTCTTATCTACCTTATATGCCAAACAGAGAGAGCTTCAAGAGCTTTAGGTATCATTTTAAACACATTCGACACCTTTGAACAAGATGCGTTGGATGCTCTATCCTCCATGCTTCCTCGTATATATACTATTGGACCACTTGTGTTGCTTGCTAATCAGATTAAGGATGAAAATTTGAAATCAATAGATTCCAATCTATGGAAAGAACAACCAGGTTGTGTGGAATGGCTAAATTCAAAAAAACCCAACTCTGTAGTGTATGTTAATTTTGGTAGCATAACTGTTATGACGCCTCAACAACTCATTGAGTTTGCTTGGGGGTTAGCAAATAGTGAAAAGTCATTCTTGTGGATTATAAGACCAGATCTTGTGGTAGGTGATTCAGCTATTCTTCCTCCTGAATTTGTAACCAAAACGAAGGATAGAGTCGTGTTAGCAACTTGGTGTGCGCAAGAACAAATCCTGAAGCACCCATCAACAGGAGGTTTTGTAACACATAGTGGGTGGAATTCTACACTTGAAAGTGTGTGTGGTGAAGTGCCAATGATCTCTTGGCCTTTCTTTGCCGAGCAACACACAAATTGTCGGTACAGTTGTACTGAGTGGGGCATTGGAATGGAGATTGATAATAATGTTCAAAGAGATGTAGTAGAAAAACTTGTGAGAGAATTAATGGATGGTGAAAGGGGTAAAGAAATGAAGAAGAATGTAATAGAGTTAAAGACCAAGGCTGAGGAGGCTACAAAACCTAGTGGTTCTTCATACAAAAATATGGAGAAATTGATTGTTGAAGTTCTCCAAGTTTGAAATGTTTAATCCAACCCCCCCTCCCCACCCCCCCCCCCCCCCAAAAAAAAAAAAAAAAAAAAAAAAAAAAAAAAAAAAAAAAACACATTCAAGTTTATAATGAATTTTCTCTCCTAGTCTCATCAGCAATATGTGACCATGTTATATATTGGTAGGAAACCTATTCCCACTTTTGTTGCAAATAAACTCCAATGATGTGATTTGGCTAACTAATTAGTATTCTGTCAGTTCGTTTAGACCCCTTAAACCCAAACAGATTAACGTAGAGAATTAGCCAAGTGATTAACTTAGGTAATTTAATTAAATCTAGGTTAACACAATTAAGTAAAAACAGTAAAGCAGCGGAAATTAAAGAACACAAAGATCTGATGACCTAGGAAAACCAAACCGGTAAAAAACCTGGGGAGGATTTAACCTAACTATCCTCAAGATAAACTGAATCCACTATAAAAGAATCGAAGTTTACACAATAAGACTTAGACCACTAACATCCTATTGCTACCCAAGTGTAGGAAACTTACTACCACGACCAAATGATAGCTCCGAGATCCACGAACTCCTTCTTTCTTGAATTCTTTAGCAATCCACAAGCGCACCTGCTTGTATTTCTTTAAGATCTTTGATTCTGCAACTGTTTGATTTACCAAGCTCTTGACATGAGTCTTGAGTTTGGAAACCCTAAGTGTATGTGAAGGCAAACACCTCTAGATCTCACAATGAGATTCACAAACACAGCAAAACAGAACTCTGACAAACAGAACACTAAAAACGTGGCTAGGGTTTTCCCTTATATACTTAGGGCAAAACATAAAACCCTATACATTAAATGGACTAGGGCTGAGTTGGAAAATTCTACAGAAAAACAATCTGCACGACTTTCGATCGATCGAGTCTAATGTTCGATCGATCGAGTCAGACAGAAAGTGAACAGTAAATTCTGCATAAAACTCGATTCCAACTTTACATGAAGAGCATACTTTGAGCAAGTCTAACACAAGACTAAACATTGTTTTGATCATGGTTTGCCAACATTACAAATTGAAGTTCTAATACATTAGTTCCTAATTCTTAGAACCTAACATATTCTATTTCGTAAGGGCACATATTGCTATTTATGCTTCATGTTTGATTATTTGTTGAGATGAAATGACATACAAGCATCTGCATAATCTTATCTAGTTTTTGTTTTATTATTTAATTTCGGGTAAAACTTAGAATAGTTCCTTAAATGTTATACCTTAGGTCATCCAATTAAATTTAACCATGGATTTATATATTATGTTAGGGATATCAATAGAAAATCATGAAAATTGAAATGTACTTAAAGGCATGAATGAATTGCTATATTTAAGACGATAATTGTACCCACTCAAATGAGTTTGCGAAAAAGTTGTAGGCAAATCATCTATATATAGGATGCAACTACACTTGAATTCTACAAGTAGTAATCATGGAGAATCTTGTGAATTTTTATGTATGGGGTATGAAATTTATAAAATCTCTCATAATCTTCTCAATTTTGTACATAATTAAATATGAATTATTGTATATTGTCAAGATTTTAGATTGGAAAATATTAGTAGATAATGTAATCTAGAATCATGTTGTATACCCTTGGCCCATTGCGAAGATATGAAGCGGCTTTAAGATTGAAGACATGCTTTATGTAGGAGCTTGCTCCAGCAAACCATTGCTAGAGCAAATCTTTAAACCTTGCTGGAGATTTTGAATCTTTGATATTAAATTAATTAAAACTAATTCCTTTAAGACTAAGAACAAATCATAATCCAATGCATTTAGCCCTAAGTTCAAAAAATGCATCTTATTAGTTAAAACTTTTTTTTTTTTTTTTTTTGAGAAGGTTATTAGTTAAAACTTTATATGACTTGATCTTTTGATTCTACGGTCCAATTTTAGCATTTAACACATTTTAATTGTTATGACCTTTGATTTTTTTTCTTTTTCAAATTAAGTTATTTTTCATCTAACCATTCTTACGATATTTTACCCTTTGCTTGATAAAATTACAATTTTACCTTTGGTATGTGAACTAAATTCTGATTGTAAAATGTGGTGTCTAAGGAATGCCTCCCGTTTGGTGGAACTTAGTGATTGAACATCAATTTTTGATTAAAAGATATCGCAAATCAAATGTTGATAGCTGATATGCATCCATATGATTCAACATGTAATTATGAGCAATTATTTTTAATTGGTCCTTTAAACCTATAATTTAAAACTAATTACATGTCATAATCCTATTTGATAAGGTTCAAAAAAATTATGCGGATGCATGTTTTAAGTAAAACATGTTATTTAAATGTTAATAATTTTAAATAATTTTTTTAAAAATATATAATTTTCAATTTATTAATATTGAAATAATCATCTCCTAGAAATCAGCCAAATCCTGATATTTTTCGCATGCAAACAACAATTTTCCAATCAAATAGTAAAATTTTTAGCTATCATTAGGTCAAAGTGTTGATTGGCACTTGGATTTACCCCCATTTGCCGATCGGCAGGCAGAAGGGTAAAGACCCTCTAGCTGCAAAAATCCCAAATTCTTTTCAAATTCGAATCAGATTCTCCTAGGTTTGAGAAAACTCAGTTCTAGTGGCTCCACCCCTTTCTAGAGCTTTCTTCACCCTCTATAAATAGAGAGAGGTACTCACCATTTAAGGCACCCCATCCTCTAACATTCTAGAGGAAGTAAGAAGTGTTTGTTGTATAACTGATATTCTTAGTCTCGAAGTGTGAGTGAACATCTTCTTGTTGCAGTTCTAGGATCCCAGCAACAATTATTTTAGAATCTAAGGGGAAGAAACAAAGTGAGGTACCCATGATCGTTTTCCTAATTAATCATGCAACAATCTTCCTAATCTCAAGTTGCAACCAAGCACCTTGTTGCTTCACTCCGCCAAAACCTCTTAAAAAATTGCCTCCTCTTGTTTGTTTTAATTATATGCAGGCAAGTTTCTAATTTTTTTCATGATTTTGTTATTGTTATGTTTGAATTAATATGTTTTTAGTTTTGCCATGAGTGTTGTTATTCTTGTATGATCAAGTTTTGCAAAGATGTTGCCGTGCTTGCTAGGATCTAAATATGAAAATTATGTGTGTTGTTCATAAAAAATCATGTGTTAGATCTTATATAGAGTATTATCAATTTCATGCAAAATTTTGTTTGTTCTTGACATGTTCTTGAATTTTCAATGTATGTCATAACACGCTTCAATTCCTTTGCCATGATTCACATACATTAACATGTTCTTATTTTGTTCATATAATAGTGTCTTGTTTAATTTTAAATTATCACTGACAAATTGTCCTTCAATTCCTCCCACATATTAAATCTATCTATGCTCCTCATTATTCATATTCAATAATATGCTTGTTTTTAATTCCTTTGCCATGCCAAGACTTACATGCAATAAGCTCTTTTTAATTCTTTCATTATGCTCACATGATTCTTCATCACTTGATCACTTGTTATGCTTTCCAAGTTATGATTTCTATTTTCAAATTTCTGATTTTAGATCCAAGTTGTATGTGAAATGGCACGCTTGGTTTTGTTTGTGACATATTAAATGCTTGTATAATAAAATATGTAAATTGACCACCATAGTTTAGAAAATTGGTTTTTACTAGGTAATGTAGGTGTCTAACACCTTCACACATCTTGTAACTTATCCTCCAAACATTGATCAAGGTTTCTAAATTAGTGTTTTATCCATAAAATTTTATATTTAGTAGAATGTAACTAGAACCAAAGTCATGCACTTTTCTTTTAGATTGTACTTGGGAGAAATGCCTTGTAATTTTTTCTACTTTATGTATATTCAATTATTCAATGAAATTCAATTTGTCACATGGTATTATTATTTTTTTCTCCAATTTTTAATAAAATTAGTGGCGACTCAATGTAACCCTTGATATAGATGGAGAAATAATTTCAATTGAATCTCCATTTTGAGAAGCGCTATCACAAAGTCACCCATTAACATAGGTTTGGCCCAAACAACTTAGAAACATGGGTGGGTTGAGGTCTCAGTTAGTGGTAGTTTGAAAATTTTCTAACCTGTGAATGACGGTTTGATTGAAATGTTCTCTCAATTTTCCCAATTTGACCAATGTAAGAGTCCTATGTACTGCTACTGCTGAACAAAGAGATCATGGTTTCAAAAGGGAATGAAATGCAGATCCAAAAGAAAAAAGATAAGAGGCTCATCCTTCTTATTAGGACTAATAAAAAAGTAGTTTTTCTATGATCACACTTTTTGTCACAAGCTCGCAACAAATTTCTCAGGAAAATCACGTTACTTGCAACACATTAAGTTGGGGTGTCATTTCCAACTCCAATTCATGATCCAAACTTATGAGTTTTCATGGACTTAAGCTTTGATTTTGTAGTTCTAAGGGTATAAGTATGACTAAGAAGGTTCATGGAAGTGCCTCATGCCAGTAGAAATATGACTTTATAATAAAAGTATTGTGAAAAATGCTATGAGCATAGCATTTTTTTTTAATAAAAAATATTATTTTATTTATTGGCTAATATTTGAGCTTAATTAATACTATTACAATGAAAAAAATAACCCTATTGGTTAAAATTAGGAGGCTTTATTCTACTTGAGAGCCTTAGGCGACCGTCTCATTTGCTTATACTGTAGAGCTGGCCCTACTATTTACTATGACAATTTCTTAGAACCTATTTGCTAAGGTAATATGTACTCACTAAAAAATTTTACTAAGAATTATAATAAATGTCATTATCTTTCAACAATAAACAACTAAGTTTTGATAAGACATTATTACAATATTTAAATTTTCGCAATAAATGAAAATATATGCTACAATTGAAATTCTTCATCAAATGAAATTCCTACAACTATCTACAATGAAGATTTTGTTATCCAAACTTCCTTTTTTATTATTTTATTTTATGAGCTTAACTATGATGTTTAACTTACTCGATTTTTAATTAAAAACCCTTTTAAGCAAGAAAATAAATCTAAAAAGAATAAGATAAAAAAAAGACATATGCCATCAAAGTTTCAATTAAATAAAATTATAAGTATAAAAGATTTAAACCTAATAAATTAGTGTTCTCTAAATAACAAATAGAACATCATATATCACCATTCTCACCTTCCAAGCCTAAATGCCACATAAAATTCAATATACACAAAAAAAAAATTTTGGGACATTAAAATTTAGTGAGGAGTATTTTAGACATTACATAATAGAATATTTTAAAAATCATAAGATTTTGTTAGGATTTATCTAAAAGTGTAACAGTAGTTAGTAGGGATATATGCTCGTTTACAAAATATAAAGGAGAAAAATTTTCAACTTTAGTTTAGGGAAGGAATAAAACTATCCCAAACATAAAGAGTGAAAGTGTTTTTTTTTTTTTTTTAATACTTTAAACAATGTGTGTAAACAAAAAAGGTCAGGCTAAGAATACTGTGCATAAAAAAAAGAATTTTGGCTCAATAAATTGACTAATCCAAAATAGAAGTCTAGGGGAACACAATAAAATGTTATGATATTTTTATAATACTTTTATTTTTAGCTATGGTAGGTCCTAGTATGATATTTTATTATTTTATTTTAGAGTAATGTATGTCCACAACATTTTCTTAATAAATCTTAGATGGTAAATTGTTAATAGTTTTAAACAGGGTTAACCACTTCAAACTATGCAATTGAAAGAAAACAAAAAAACAAAAAGCCAACTAAATAAAATTGTGCCTAAAACAGTGAATTTTTGCTCACAAAATTTGACTAAACCAAAAATAAAGCTTAGGAATACAACAAAATATCACAATATTTTCACAGTAGCTTTTATTTCCAGCTATGGTAGGTCCTAATATGATATTTTATTATTATGTCTACAACATTTTCACAACAAATCTTAAGTGGTAAATTGTTAATTGGTTTTAAACTAGAACCACCACTTCAAATTGTGTATTAAAAACAAAAACAAAAGGCCAACACAAGAAATATGTGCGCGAAATAGTGAATTTTGAGTAAAATAAAAAATAAGTCTAGGAAAACAACAAAATGTCACAATATTTTCACAATATCTTTATTTCAACTGTGATATGTCATGATATGATATTTTATTATTTTATTTTAAAGAAATACTACATCCATAACATTTTCACAACAAATTTCTAGATGACAAGCTATTACTAGTTTTAAATTGGGCCTACTACTGATGTCAATTTTTTTTATCTATCAATAATATTTCGCTACTTAAGATTTGTTGCAAAATTATTATGAAAATTTTGTGAAAACATTTCTTTTTATTTCATTTTATTCAATCTATAAGGAATTGAGATCTCGAAAATTGAGAAAATATGGTGACAATACCAAGATGTTATAATATTTTCACAATACATTTATTTTCAGTTGTGATTGGTCTCAATATCATATTTTATTATTTTATTTTCAACTATATGAAATTGACAACTCAATAATTATGAAATTATTTATAAGAATATTTTGTGTGAGTATAACAATATTGCATCGGCACATATAAATATTTAAAAGAAAAAAACAAAAAGAGTACAAACCAAAACTCTTGCGTAATTAAAAAATCGAAAAAAACAAAATAAGTACAAACCAAAGGTTACTGTAGAATTGAGCTGTCGGCACTTTTTATATAGTTGTGTGTGTGTGTGTATATATATATATATATATATATATATATATATATATATATATATATATAGTTAGTAGAAGGAGATTAGTAGATATGCTGAAGTGGCCTAGATTGACTAATAAAAGTGTCCCGTGCCTTAGGTAAAAAAATGGAACCAGAGCATTAAGCATAATAATCACCATGCAATTGGTGCTATACTTAAGCTATTAATTGAATTTTAGATTATATGTCTCTTTTCATTATAGCTCAAACAACGTAGGGCACGTTTGATACATTATAATGGTGATTACATAGGCATAAAAATAAGTATTATAAAAAATACAAAATGTTGTAATAGAATAACTATTACTATTCATTTATTTGATGGCAACACAGGAATAAAACCCTAACTCCAGTAAAATAAATACATATTTAAGTCAATTCCCTAAATACCCCTATTCATAAAATTACATTTAGAATCTAATATAACATCTTAATCAGTATAAATTGAACAATTTTATAATTAATATATATATTTCTTTTGTTCAAATTTCAAAATGAATAACTCCATCAATGTTATAAAAATAATAATAATAATAATAACACCTTAAATTTCAATTCGTGCTTCTGTGCAAGATTATTTGATGATAATTAAAGGTCAGTTGTTGGAGCAAAGCCATAGACTAACTAGTGGAAAAAAAATTTAATATAGAACTTATGGCCTGAAGAACAATAGATTGATTCTCAAAAAATAAAATAAATAATAATAAAGAAGAAGAACAACAAAAACAACAATGGTAGCTTAATAAAGAAATATTGTTTTATGAAAAACATAGTATACGATTTTTAGATTTTCGCAAGTTGTGGATTTTTAGATTTTCGCAAGTTCTTATTATATTTGAAAACCATAGATTAAGATGGCAGAAAGGTCCGAAAGGAGAGAGAGCAGCGACAGGTAGGGGGCTTTTTGGAATTTTTTTTATAAGTGAATTAAGTCGGGTCAAGAAATAGGGATTACATGGCATTTTGACAAAGGAACGATTATTCTTTATTTTATAGAACAACTACTCATCTCGATAAGGAATAGTTTGAGATGGCTTTTTGATAAGGAATGATTAATATATTTTTTTTTATTATATTTGAAAAATAATTCAAATGCTCCTTTTTTTTTTTTTAATATTCAAACACACTTTTTTTTTAAAAAAATTATTCGATAATTTGAGGTTGAAGAATTTAGACCCATGTTTTGTTAGAAACTTAAGGATAAAGAAATGTCAATTAGTTGAGTTGCAATATTCTTGACGTTCAAACACACTTGCGCAAAACCATAAGGAGAAGAAGTCTTAATCCCAAACTTTGGGGTCGGTCATTAATTCTTAACAAATTGGTTAGATCAACTAATAGACAACTGGCAAATTAAAACATCTTTTAGTAGAGCAAGGAAAATAAAGCAAAAGTAATTACGTGTATTCTTTTCTTTCCTTCTATTCTTTTTCTTATCCGGCCAAACTTTAAAGAACGAAGACAAAAACAAAATAATAAATAATGACATATACAATTTCCATTACAAACAATTCAACAGCAATAATGAAAGTACAATAATACAATGGATGGAGACCCATCATTTTGATGAAGCTTCAATGGCCTCCACCATTTATACACCACAAAAAATTCGAAAGAATATGACATAAAAAAAAAAAATTCAATCAATTCACACACACAAAAAAAAATAATAAATAAAAACTAAAATAAAAAAAGGGAATGATTTGCATCAACAATGAATAGCAGTGAAATTATTAGCCTTGTTGGGAACTTGGGTGGGATAGGAACCCACTGAAGAAGATGATATAGACCTTTTGTGAACACTGGACGTGTGGTTGTATTCATAAGCAGGTCTTTGCTGTACGAACTCTATGGTTGGTGGCTGAAATTCAGACCTGGTTCGCCTATGAGATGAGCCACTGAATGATTCTTCTGCATTTAACATATGGTAGCTACGGTTTGAGATTTCTGACTGGCTTCTATTATATTTGTTGTGAGGCTTCGGCTTCTTGATGGCATGGAGAAGAAATGGAATTAAACCTTCCATGATTTCTTCCTGTTTTTTTTTTCTTGGAATGTATAACTTTGATTTCTATATGTGTTAAAGTCACAAGGGAAGGTGTGTATATATAGGATTTTGAAAATTATCGGATATGGATGAGGAAAGTCGGGAGAATATCAAAACAGATGGTCAAATGACATGTATATCCTTTGACAAAACAAAACCAACAAAACCATGTGTAGCATTATTATATTGCGTAATTGTGCTTAAAATTGAGGGGGAAGTTGTGGAATAATTCTAAGAGCACAAATAACCGTACACCCAATTTTTGTATAATTTGTTGACTAGTAATATTGTGAGTGGATGACATTTTCTTTCTACTGCTGGCTTGTGCAACTCTAGCACTTTTTGTGGACAGTTTATAATTATATAAGTTAACAAATTGTGAAATTGGGTGTTCACGAACGATTCATGTATAATTCTTTAAGGGACATGGGAGAAGTAATATAATTTGTAAATGGGGCTTGGTTTGGAATCGGAGAGTCAACAAATTTGACTTGATAATTAGCTACCACATAGCTGCATCACGTGTCATAGCGGATAGTTATAAAACTGAGTGCGATCCTGCCTTTTGTGTCTTTGACTATTGAGGATTGAATACAGAATAGTCACTAATTGAGGATTGAATAGTCACTAATTGGATCTCTGGAAGCTGTGGCGGCTCCACGCGGCATTGTTTTAAAATAAATTAAAAAGGGGCAACCAAAATTTTCAACGAAGAAGAAGAAGAAGAGTGAGACACAGAGAACCAAGTCATTGTCAATTTTGTCACGGGGTTTAAATCTTAAACAATGTTTTTTTTTCTTTTCTTTTCAAATCATTCCAAACGGAAGGAAGTAACGAAGTAGTAGTAGTGTAGCAATAATAATAACTCTCCAAAACGAGTTAAATGAGTACATTACTTACTATAAAACAAAATGAGTTACATCATTCATGACGCAATAACAACTCTACCCTGCCTACTTCTTCCCCACCCCAGTCCCCACTCACGGTTCAACCAAGTCAGATTTTTTATTATTATTTTTGGATACTTACAGTCATTGTGTCAGATCTTGAGCTTGCATCTCCATTTCTTCATCTTCTTCTTCTTCTTTTCTCTCTCTTTCTTTCTTTCTGCGTTTTTTTCTGTTTCTGTATTTTCACTCTTCTGAAGTCTGCTATTCTTTGCAGATGAGATGATGAAGATGAACTTTTAGTTTTTTTCAAAAAACTAAAAGTGAGAACTGGAGAAGAGGCATTTGTTACTGATAGAAGACGCAGAGACGTGACACTGTGATAAACTCATAAAAGTGAAGATGAAGATGCAGATGGGATGAAATTCAAAAATGGGTAGGGTAGAAATCAAGGAGACACGTGTGTGGATAAGAAAAAGCAAGAAAAAAAAATGTTAAAAATGGGAAGAAAGTAATAAATGATTGGTGAGGAAAAAAATAATAAAAGATTGGAAATAAATATGTCTTGGGCTGTGTGCTTAGCTGAAGAAATGAAGCCATTGCTCCAGGTTATTTCAATTTTGGCACTTTGTTGCATTAAAAGAATTAATGTGTATTTTAATTGAAATAATACTAGTAATTTAAGATATTTTGTTTGGATATTTGTTTATTTTATTTGGATAATTGAGTATATAAATAATAATAAAAATAAATTAAATAGTAAAATAATTTTAATTTTAATCCTAATTCAAACGCAGACTTATGAGTTGGATTAAATTAATTTTACAAATTATATAAATATATAAAAATATAAATTTTAAGTTTTTTAAAGAGTAATAGGATATAAAATTATATATATATATATAAAAATATATTAGAAGCCCGAAACATTCGGTATACTGAATTTGAAATAAGCCTGTTATTGAAATATTTCATTTTTCTGTACAAACCAAAATGGTCTAGAATAGTATTCATAACATTAATTTTTGTTATCACGGTCTCTTATTAGACCATAAATGCTTGGCTGTTAAAGTGTAAAGTGTCAACACTTATCTATGAGTACGGCTAGTGTCACAACTCACTCATGTAACGATATATAGTTGATAAAAGAACATCTCTAAATTGCTGAGTTGTAACACAATTTGTGCCACAAATTGTGACACCAGAATTATCCCTTATCTTTTACTCAACACTTATCTTTTACTTGTACCAAATGCTTGGCTGTCAAGCATTTACTTGGACCTTGTATTGGTATTTAACTAATTTTTGAATGGGCAAGTCTGCCAACCTTCCGGATTTTACCACTTTGTTTTTTAAATTTTAAATTTCATAAGTTGTTGACCGTTTAAATGGACTTGGGCTGTTGGGAAAATCTTAAGATTAATTTAAATATAGGCTTGCACAAAAATGTTAAGGATATATATATATATATATATATATATATATATATATACACACACATTCCATCTCTTCACTAAATTAAAACAATTTCCATTATGTTATTAACTCCCTTGATTAAGAAACTTGATATCTAATTTATGTTTGTTTATAATTTAATATTTCGTATTTGTCTTATGAAAGTTATAATAAAAAAAATACATTTGAAAGATAAATTTCAATATTTATTTTGACTATTTTAGTCATTTTTTCTCCTTTTACAAATTTAATATATTTATTTATCTTTTTTAAAAAAATTTAAATTAATTATGATGTCATCACTGTTTGACCTCAGTTCAATCTCGATTCGACCTTCAAAACTCTAAACCCCTCCCTTTAACGATTCATTGAATGGTCTGAGTTTAAAAACCATGCATGCCACATGTGGCCATTTTTGAAGGAACATGTACAATAAAGGGGTTTTTTTTTTTTTTTTTTTTTTTGTGAAGAATCTATGGACAATTTTTTGCCACTACTTTGGTTAAAATTTTGACATATACAATTGAGTAGTGGGTCCACGTAAAAGTTTTTATCCATCACTTACAGTCAACCACTTCGATCTCAGTTCATCTCGATTCGACCTTCAAAACTCTAAACCCCTCCCTTTAACGATTCATTGAACGGTCTGAGTTTAAAAACCATACATGCCACATGTGGCCATGTGACTTTTGAAAGAACATGTACAATAAAGGGGTTTTTTTTTTTTTTTTTGTGAAGAATCTGTGGACAATTTTTTGCCACTGCTTTGGCTAAAATTTTGACATATACAATTGAGTAGTAGGTCCACGTAAAAGTTTTTATCCATTACTTACAGTCAACTACTTCAGCAAATTGTGACAAATGGTGTTGTTATAGAAGAATTGACATTTTATTGGCCCCAAAAAGAATAAGCCTATCTTTTTTCTTTTACTTTTTTCCTTTTATTTGGTATTTGATGCCCCTTTGAAACCTTATAGAGTTTGTTCAATAGTAGCAGTACATTACACCTTTTCAAAAATAAGATTAAAATTGCACAAATCTTATTAAATTATTTTTTTAAGCCAACGACTAAGGATTGCTAACAAAACTCTCATGAAAAAAAAAAAAAAAAAAACACACACACACACACACACATCTTTATCTTATTTAAAAGAGAAATAAGCCAAAAAAAAAAACTATCAAAAAATTCATTTTTACAATCAAATACTCAAATGATTACCATCCAATTATACCCCTTTTTGGCTGCAAGAAAGGAAGACAGAAGAATATTGACCTCTCTCTTTCTCCCTCTCCCCCTTTAAACTATCGAGGGGGAGATTTAATAGGGTACTTTAATATCAGATCCATATTCCCTTGTTTAGTCTTTAAGGAGATTTAATCAGTTTACTCTAGTGCACTAATGGTCATTAGAGTTTGGGACTTCATTTTAATAGGCCTAATTAGGGATGGAAAAAGCTCCCCACTCGCTTGATCTGCCTTGCCCTACTCCGCTTCGTGCAAATTTTCTTAGCCTTGAAGAGATGTCAAGGTGAGGACAAGTTTTGCTCGTCCCACCCCATCTTCCCACACATCTCCTTGAATGCTCGTGTAAGTGTGAATTCATTATCATTTTCAAAAAACATTTGGTCTCTCATTCTCTTTTGGTGCTCTTATGATTACATTTTTTCTATATATTTCATCTTTATCTCATCAATTTTAATAGGATTAGTAAAACATCTCCAACCCGCTCCAAACCCGACCTATCTCACTCTCACCCCACGCAAGTTTTTCCCTCCTTGAAAAAGAGATGGGACAAGGATGGGGCAACCCATGATCCAACCACGCCCCACCCCATTGCCATCTTGCTTAATTGTGATCTAATCAATTTAACAAGGAATTTTGGGCTTCATTGTTATAGGCTTAAAATTGCAGTGATAGACACTAAGCCTCCTCTGTGTGAGTTCCGAGCATAGCTCCAAAAATATGTTCAGGTTCTGAGCTTGGCTCCAAAAACAAGTTCAGGACTAACAAGGCCATCTCTTCAACGAATGACACTTGACCACCCTCAAAAAGGGATCCCAACATCATCTACATCAACAGTCAAAAAGTCTCAAAACTGTCTTGTAGTCACCAAAAAGTCTCTCACACACTAGATCCCTTCTTCCTCTTTCAGTTCCAAATATTAGCAGCAGATCTATTCCATGGCTTCACACTCTATGGAGCTTCTCCCATGTAGGCAATAGATGATATGGAGGAGGAGGAGGAGGCAGATATATAACATAAACCAAACTGAGAAAAAAAAAATCCATTTCCTTAACTATTTTATCCATTGCTTTAACTTATTTCCATATATTAGGATACCAATGCTTACAAGACAATTTATTGAGAAAGCTACACAGAGATGCAAACATTTGTGCATGCACAAACACAAACAAGAGACTTGGTATGAACAGCAAATTGCCAATGATCTGCTCTTCTATAGTCTCTGAATATGGCAACATTTCAGACCTTTTCTACAGTAATCGAGTTGCAAAATCAACCACATTTAGAAGCCATTTGGCTATCTAGTTTACCTTGGGTTATATGCCACTAAATTTTTGCTGGATTAGATGCTGAGCTCCTTCAACCAGTCTTTGGACAACTTCACCTGCAGGTAAGATTTCCTTGATAAGGCCCACACCTTCGCCAGCATACATTGCCATGCTTTCAATATCACCTCTGGTAGTCGAATTTGGAACAGTACCGGCAAAACGTTTAACTTCTTTTTCCTAATGAACAAGAAAGTGAGTTTAAGCACAGAACAACTAGGATAGAATGATCATGATAGTTTTGGGTTAAAATTCAATACAAAAACCAGTGTTTATAATGAATTCATATAGAAATTAAGCATTTGCAAGATCACATCTTGAAATCCTCAAAATGATTGTCATCATATCAAATAATATGAAAAAAACTTTAAAATAGGAGAGGGAATAAGGCTAAACTACAAAATGCTATTGTTATCAAATATGAAAAAGTTGACTCTCACCACACCATGTATTGTTGAACGACCAATAACAGGCTGATTGAGTTCATTCTCATGAGGAGGAAGGGATTTCCAATCATTGAAGAAAGGTGTTTGCAGAACACGTTCTGGTGCACCAGGCCACCTTGCGCGGCCAAATACATCGGTGTACTCCGTTTTGTCAAGTTCAATTAACTTCCTCTTGTATGTAGGATGAGCAAAGCTTTCCAAAGTTGCAACAAACCTGGAATACAATTCTAATATAACAATCTATAATTGCAACAACATTATGAAATAGTCCACGTTTAAAGATAAGGTCAGGATTTGTAAAATAAAGTTGAGAATTATGAGTCCTGTCCAGATTCCATTATCTAAAAATTAACCATGATTTTATTTTTTGAAAAATAATATCAAGTTAACCATGAATGCTTGACCATAACTATCTCATCTATTTCTCCAAAGTTTTAAAAAATAGAATGCATTTAATCGAGGAGATCCTTGAAAAAACACAATCACTTTAATAAAAGTTATCCTGCTATGAAGCAAACTCCCAGAAAAACAGTCCAATATTAGAGATCATTGGGACATGAAAAGAATTCCTTTTTGTTTGTAAAACACTTGAAGGCAGAATTCTATCATGCCTGCACAGCAAATAGCAGCATTCCCGGAATATTATTTGTAATAAAACCAATGTATATACATCTTTTAGTGACAGCTTTATATATATCCTTTTCAGATTAAAAAAAAAAAAAACCACACTTACACACAAAAGAATTAACAATAATATTACAGCATATGGAACAAACTAACATCATTTTAATATCCTTTTCAAACATATATATGAGATAAATAATCACATTTGCATCTGTCAACCAGAAATCCCTCTTTTATGGCAGCATACTTATCTAAGGTCCCATTTCATATGCTGGATTCAGATTAGAGTTAAGATTAAATAGTTCAAATCACACATTTGGTGCATTACAATCCAGGGATAACTGAGTCTGGACTTGCCTAATAATTATTATTTTTTGATAAGTAAGAAAGATATATATTCCAAAAGCTACCTCATGAGAAAAAGTATAAGGCAGAACAAAGAGTACAGAGAAAGGAACAAACAGACAAAAAAGCTAATTACAAAGGAGAAAACTAAGGAACAAAGAGAGAGAATCACCAAAGGTGAGTCCCCTTGCCTAATAATTATACATTCATGCGATTATCAAATGCCATGGATGGTGGTGGGATTAGGCCAGAAAACTCTTTGGCTTCTCTACATAAGTTCTTCACCCCAGTTAAGATGCTTCCGCCAGACAGACACCTGATCTAGTTGATGAAGGGTTATTTCAATTGGATGGGAAACTTGTGAAACCAAAGTGGGTCAATCTCCAGTTGAAAAGGCCAGTTTTCAGGCGAGATAGGCATCTAGGGGTGAGAGAGAGGAGCAAGTTCAGTGAAGCACATATATGGCTGACAAAGTTTTGGCAATCAGCAAACTGACCCAAGGAAGCTTGTGAGGCACAGTCAAACCAAATATGGTTGGGTTTCAATGTTTTCCAACAAATCTTGGAATTGGATGGAGCGTTGATAGGTCGATAGAGGGGAGAATGAAAGCGGAGTAAAGAAAACGGAAAAAACCACACACACAAAGATCTATCTTGGCTTTCCCTAAACACATCATAGGTGTAACCAGACCTAAATGTATGCTATGCATGCTAACATACCACTGCATGGTTGACCAAATGAGTTCTTTTAAATGTATTTACAGTATATTAAAATGTTCCAAACCTGGTGCCTAGGCAAACCCCTTGAGCACCAAGGGCCAGCGCAGCAACATAACCACGTGCATCCACAATACCACCAGAAGCGATCACAGGTATGTCTTTATCACCAACAAGATCAACTACCCTTGGCAAAAATGATATTAAACCTTCCTGAGAAAAATTGAACAAGACAAGGGTGTCAAAACATGCTTAATTATTCAATTTAATGAGTATAAATTAAAAAGCATAGAACCAAGAAGTAAAATCAACACAAACTGAATTTCATCAATGCAAAATATATTTAATGCTACTCACAAGGGACTTCTATAAAATTCAGTTTGACACCATTGTAAAGACAACAGTTCAAATCACACTTCAGTTCTAATAATTATTGTTTTTTTTTTTTTTTTTTTTTTTTTTTGATGATGTGGAACCTCACCAAGGCATGGCCCTTTGGACCCAACCCTAGGGAGTAAACTAGGGATACTGGAAAGTTATACTTCGTGTTACTCCCTTATTAAAATGTCCATTTTTAATACATTTATAAAAGTTAGTTTTGGCCTTCCAATACCTTTTTTCATTCCCTCAACTTGAACCAACTCATTTTTTCTAATTGGTGCATTAATCACTTTCCTCTAAATATGACCAACCATCTCAAGCAACTTCCCCTCATCTTAACATTTTCTTTTTAGTTACACTCATTTTATAAATATGTTACCTCTAACATTCAGTACCATCTAGCATAACTAGTCTCAACCAGTCCCTAGCCCATAAAATGAGGTTTGTGGTAAGTTGACAGCCAATGTAAAATTTAATCAGTCCACTATGAATGATTTAGAAGGTTAAAATGCTTGAAATGCTTTGAAAAATGAATTTGCTATGTTATACAACTGACTTTTCCTCAATTCTGCAATTCCTACAAGCGAGCTTATATTTTTAAAGGCACATGATGTTCAAGAGGAAAGGCATGCTGAACAAATGATGAATGTCTAACATCAATACTAAGGAAAATAATAATAAGAATAAGCCAAATTTGGTAAATATTCTGATAAACATTGGCAAGACCAAAAGAGAATTTCAAAGAATGAAGACTCATAAATTGTTTATCTTATTTTCCTTTATCTT
Source organism: Lithocarpus polystachyus (assembly GCA_033629205.1). NCBI lineage: Eukaryota > Viridiplantae > Streptophyta > Magnoliopsida > Fagales > Fagaceae > Lithocarpus > Lithocarpus polystachyus. The sequence continues at coordinate 25,362,930 of CM066172.1, forward strand.
CTCCTTTTTTTCTTTTTTTAACTTTTTCTCAACCGGTGGGCCTTGTTCTCTTTACTTTAACTTGTGCATAATTTGAAAGGTCAGGTTCTCCACCCGCAATATATTTTCCTTTCTTTCTTCCATTCTGAGTTTCTTATTTGCAAAAGTTATTGCATAATAATTTACTGGTCCAAAAAACTAGTTATCAGATATTTATAATTGCATAAAATTACAATAATGCTTCTAAAAACAACAATCACTGATACCTTCCCAAGTACATGCCCTCCTGCTTCAAGCCCTTGGACAATAATTGCATCCACACCAGCCTCAATTGCTTCTTTTGCTTGTTCTACACTCCCAATCTTCAATAGAAAATACATGTAATTCATGAGAATCACCAAGGAAAACAATTGGAATTGCAGTCTAATAAGTGCATTTGTGAGAAGGAATTAACACCCAACATGAATCCTTTATGTTATTCAAATAGAACCCAATAAATGAATCATCTAAGGCATTTAAAATTTAAGAGTATTACCATTAATGCAAAACTTTTTGAACACCTTCAATGACCAATAGTCGATTTTGTACAGTGCATGCAACCATATTGGACGCAAGATTCTACACCAAAGCCACCAGTATAATTTGGTAAAATGATGGTAAGGACTTTGATGTTTATTTTTTCACATAGTGTGCTTCAATGGTCGCATATCAGCCCACTTTGAATAGGTATGGATATATTCTTTGTGTTCTTTTTATAAGTGACATTTGGCCTTAAGGGAGAGAAATGGGAGATTTGAATTCGTGATTTTTGCTTCATAAGACTTTCTCTTCACTTGATTGTGCTACCCATTGGGGTTGAACGTGTTCACTTTGAACCTTTCTTTCTTTCATTGTTTTGTTTTTTTCTGACACAATTGAACTGTAATGCATTTGATACATTCAATTAGGTAAAATTAATGGTGCCTAATATGATTACAATGTGTCATACTAAATGAAAATGCTACAGTACCACTGGGCCACTAATATCATGCACATCCAAGTCAATGAGCCAAATAACGCAATATTACCCATATAACATGTCTTCTTTTTTCTTTTTCTTTTTTTTTTTTTATTATTTCTAAATCAAAATATGTAGTCAACACTTACTTGGGGAACAACCTTGACCCCAGCACGATGAGCTTCAAGTACAAGCTCCTTGGAACATTCACCCCAGGAAATTTGCAAGACTGCTACCTTCTCATCCAGTATAGCTTTTATATTTTCCTCATGGGGAAATGCCAGAACAACACCAACCCCAAATGGTTTGTCAGTTAAGGTTCGAGTTTTCCTTATTAACTCCCGCAAGTACTCTGGTGACTCCTGGAACAGGTAAACTTGAAAGATAAACAATGTATGCAAAAAATTTCAATTAAAGTTAGAACTGTAGTGCATTCATAAATCAAACTAGCAATAAAATGGAAAAGTTTTACCTATCTTCTCCTGGAAAAGGAATAGAACGAAAAGGTTTTAGTGGTCTCTTAATCCAATAAATGCACACTAAAATGTAAGCAATGTTTCCATTTTTTTATTACAAGGGGGGTTTTGAACCTAGGTTATCCCCAATGGGAGAACTGGATGACACCATTGAACCATATGGCTCATGGTTCCATGGGGTTTCTATTGCATATTTGACATAAGTTAAATCCTTGTGATTTGCCTATTAAACACAGATGCACCTTGTGGTTTATTTACACCAATGTGCTAAGGTAAAAGGGGTATCTATTTCATACCGTTAATAGAAAAGATCAAATGATCATCTTGCTACTGTCTAGTAAGTAAAAGTTCCAAGATTCATCTCCTCCTTGCCTTTTCTTAAATGCCAATTAGATCTATTTCGGGCATACCCAAACGCAAACTTCTGCAACCTCTTTTTCCCAACAACATATTCAAATTCCCACCTTTCAATTCGTTGGCTGTTAAAGAACATATTCGTTTCTATTCCGAGTCAACTCAACAAGCTTACCCAAGTTACCATCCCCACTCCACTTCTTCATTGAAAATTACTCACTACCCTTTTTTCTATCTCTACTTCTAGCTGTTCTATTCCAAATTCTATTTGTATTTGAGACTTCCTACTTGCCAGTGAGTTGCCCATAGAAGGGTTTAGTCTTCCACTTTGCCCCAAGGAGCATATCAACAAGGCAAGCTAGCTAGATTAGTTCTAAGCCCATAATGAAAAATGAAACGTTCCAACTGAACAGAAAAGTCCTAAAAAGGTGCTTCAGAGTTTAATTTAAGTTACATTTGTTTACATCAATATTCATATCAAGGGCCAAATGCATTTGTATATCGAATCCTAATTTATTTAAGCGCAAGTAATTAATCCTAACTATATTACAAGCACAATAACCCTATGGCTAGTCTAGGGTTGCCCTATCTAATTCATATAAATGGCTTCATTATCATAAATAGAGAACTTAATTAAAGTGATGTAGCCGTTTAGGGTTTTCCGCTTTAGATGCAGTTTTCTAAGGCCAAAACATATTGATTACTTATTGAATTCTCTTTCTTCTTCTCTTTGATTCTTTATGATATTTTCTTATCCTCATATGATAGTATAGCCCTATTTCATCTTTACAGACAAGGTATAGCAGAGCCCAGTTTACTCTCTCACCACCATTGTTAGCCACTCTATAGGACTCATCTTGATCTATACCATAGCGTGAATAGTGTACATGTTCCCTCTCATGCTAAATTGCTTTCACTCCTACAAAGCTTAGTCTTAATTTATCCCCTGCTGTAAACAACGTTTGGACAAAATCCCAAACACATTTTCATGCTTCCTTCTCAAGCAAGGTAGTCAAAGGCGAAAGGCGACCTCAAGGCACCAAGGCCTTGTATCACCTGAGGCATGAGGCGACAAAGAGGCACTAGCCTGAATAAAGCAAGGCACCAAATCTAAATATATTTGTTATACATATGGTACTTAAATTATTTGTACCTAGTGTCTTGAAACATTATAATAACATGCATTTTTAAATTAATCATCTAAAAATAGGTTTTACAAACTTCTATAAAAAAATTTTAAATTATAAATTTAAAAAAAAAAAACTTAGTCTCTCACCTTAGCAACTTTTTCATGGCTTAAGGCAGCTGCCTTGCTCACCTAGGCTCTAAAGTCAAGCACCTCACGCCTCGCCTTATAGCCTCAAAGGAACCTTAGAGCATTAGCATTGGCAAATTCTAATTCTACTCTATTTTGCCATTCTAAAAAGCCACTTTATTATTATACCATGCCATTTTACAATACTTCCAGCATCCCAAACTTTTATTTTCTTCTTCTACTCATTAAAATAATATATTCTAAAATTATATCTTTTCTCTTCCATCACTCTCCTCTCTCTAATTTTAGCTCTCTGCCTCTCTTCCATCTGCAACTTCCGCCAGAGCCTTCATTTCCAGCAAGGTGGTGAAATAGTCCAACCAAAAACCCATCAACTCAAACAACCAAAACTTCATAGATCAACCAAAAACGCAACAATTAACAAAACCCACAAACAAAAAATCCTAAATTTCCCTAAATTTCACAACTCAATGGCGTCGCCGTGCTCGCACTGCTTCGGTTTTGGGTTTCGCCGTGCTCGCACTGCTCCGGTTGTGGGTTTCGCCGTGCTCGCACTCATACTCGCACTGCTCCGGTTGTGGGTTTCACCGTGCTTGCATTCGTACCCATCAACGCAACAACCAAAACTTCGTACTCGCACTGCTCCGGTTGTGGGTTTCGCCGTGCTCGATGGCATTGCCGTGCTCGATGGTGTGATATGGGTGAATCGGTTGAGCAATGCGATGAGAGATGAGAGAGAGGCCTTGTGAGATGGGTGAGAAATTTCGAAGATGGAGATGGGTGAGAAATTTCGGAGTGAGAACAGAGATGAGAGAGCAGATGGAGAACAGAGAAGGAAGAGAGAGAGAGTAGAACAGAGAAAATGAGAGATGAGAGATAAATCACGGGGAAAAAAAGCATAATAAAATATAGTTTTTTTTTTTACAACACTTGCTACGATGCAATTCTATCTTTAGAATTGCATTGTAGCAGTATTGCAAAAAAATTTGCAATACTAGGCTTTGCAATTCTCCAATGAAGAGCACTTTGGGGCTGCAAATACCAAATTCTTCTTACATTTGGCATTTGCATTCCCCAATGCTAATGCTCTAGGAGCATCTCACCTCGCCCAAGAGCCTCAAATGCGCCTTAGGGGTGCCTCACCTAGCCCAAGAGCTTAGGCGAGTGCCCAGCACACCTTTGACTACAATGTTCTCAAGTATCATATTACTTTGGCTTCTTTTCTTGCAGTCCACCGATCTCATGGGCCCAACCTCCCAACTGTCTATTGACCTTACAAACCTAGTCATCTACCAGTCTCATGCTTCACATGCATCATTGGCCTTTAACATCATCTGATAAGTATCTAGTGGCTTCTCAAGCAAATGAGGATTTTTAACCAATCCATGCGGTCTTAGTGATTTCGACTATATCATTTGGACATAATATTGAGAAAAGTTTAATAAGAACGGCTTGCAAGGTGTTACCTTTTACAAGAACTTGGCACGCATGAAAAATACAAATTTTCCAACACATTTATATAGATTTGAAATTTAATATATATATATATATATATATATATATCTGATTCACCACTTTGAAATATTAATACAGAACAATTGAATTCAACCTAAAAAATAATCACAATTAAAATAATATTATTGAAAAAAAAATTACACAAATAAGCACAATCAAATAAGAGGGCAACAGCAAAAGTAAATTAACAAAAACTATCAACTAAACGGGGCCTTAGGATTAATTTCATTGTCCATTATCATCACAAAAGATTTTAGGCTTTTCTGGTCACAGTATATAAATGATCTATAAACATATTATCTAGGCTCTAATTCAGTATTTTAAGAAATCATACCTATAATATCCAAGGATTATCTGAGTTCAACTAGTCTAATAGGACTTTCAAATTGGATCATTATAAAACCGTACTATACAAGACTAAGTAAGATTTCGCATATGATCAAAGATGTAGTTATGTATTGGCCAATACTCACATGAGTCAAAAGGGAAAAGGAAAAGGAAAAAAGAGAGATACCCAATCAGGGGCTCGAAGGAAGCCAAGTCCACCAGCATTAGCAACAGCAGCAACAAGCTCTGGTGAAGAAATATCAGGTCCCAATGGTCCCTGCACTATACCATACTCAAAACCCAAAATTCCTCTCCAACCCATTTCTTCTCTTCCTATATTCTCTCTCTCTCTCTCTCTCTCTCTCTCTCTCTCTCTCTCAAGTACTCTCCAATGGTGGATTTGGCTAAAACCCAATACTGTATATATATTAAAAAAACCAGTGCCAGTGGTCAGTGGGGCCGGAGGATTGTGCTGTGTGGGGATGTTGTGAAAGTTTCCACAATGTAAGCAAAAGTCTTATTGTACACTCTCTCTCTCCCTCTCTCCGGCGTATTGTGCTGTGTGGGGATGTCGTGGAAGTTTCCACAATGTAAGCAACAGTCTTATTGTACACTCTCTCTCTCTCTCTGCACAATCCTTAAAATGGGTTGGTTGATGTTACTGGTAAACGTAAGCGAAGACGTCGGATTTTTTTGAAAATATCTATATAACTCAAACTATTTTGATATTTGCAATTATTTTGATATTTAATAAATTGAGTCTATTAAACTTAATATTGCCCCCTAAAATTGCAATCAAGTGTTTTATACTCGAGTTTGAAATTTGAGTGTCTCACACTCAATTTTTAAGTATAATTTTAAAGTGTAAAATTGAGTCTAACAGACTCAATTGGTTAAATATCAAAATAGTTTCAAATTTTAGTTGACTAATAAAATAGGTAGAGAAATCTGATTATTAAAAAAAAAAAAAAAATCCCAAGACGTCCTTGGTTTGGAGTTTTTATATTAACAATGAGTGGGGGTGGGACTTGGGGTTGCACATGGGGAGAAACTCCACGCCGCATCACAACATCCATTAATGGTTCTATCACCTATGTACGTTAGACTTTATAGTTTAGACATTTATTATAAGTTTTATAGTTTATCCTACCTTTAGTTTAAAATATTTTCCTCTTTGTCTCTATTTATTTGTCTTTACTTTCTTTCTCAAAAAAAAAAAAAAAAAAAAAAAACTAGCAAAATGGTAATTTCATGCCTCAAGGGTAAGATTGTATTTGACTGCTGATTTCCTATTGTTGTTTTCATATAAAATAAGTCTTCAAGCAGTATAGATCAAAAAAATAGGTCATGGGCTTCAATCAGACCACTGAAATAAAATATATTATGAAATTAAATTTTAATGGTTAAAATGCATCTACGTCGTTGAGTCTGGTCACGTATGATTATAAACAATTAGTTTTGATTGCATGAGAATTCAATTTAAAACCAATGACATGACATGATCTCATTGGTCTAGACTATAAATAATAGTGGGATTGCATGCACTTAATTAATTTGGAAACTATAAAGCATTCACGATGCCCTAAACTTTGGTGAAATTACTCTCTATTTTTTTTTTTTTGGTGAAATTACTCTTTTAAATTGTTGATTTAATGATAATTGAGGCCTATTAACTCTGAAGTACAACTAATTGAGGCCTATTAGAATTAATGCTAAAAGGGAGTTAATTTGGGGCCTATTAATAATAATTAAGCTGTGTGATGGGCTTTTTGTACAACGTTGGGCTGGATTATTTCTTCCTGCCGTGCTAGGCCTAAAATATTCTAGATCAGAGAGTTGGGACCGGTCCAATTGCAATTCACCTTGGTCCGGCTTGTGTGCAAGTCATGCCCCATTTTGTCGCGATTTCTATTATGTGGTCCTAACAGGCAGGCCTCCTTAAGATGATTATAGCAGGCAGATATAACATAAATATCAAAGAGATTCGTTTACTATACTTGAATAATGAGACATTGCAAAGAATACATATTCCAATGAAATGGCAACAAAGATGAATAAAAAAAGAAAGTAAATGTAAAAAGAAAGAAAGGAAATAACGGTAAACTTGTAAAACTGTTGGCATGCTGTGATATGTTAAAGGGATTTAAGCCAAGAAGGAGACAACATTCCCTCAATGCGAATAATTTCTCCAGAGGAGAGATTAATGGCTTTGAGGGAGCGGTCCTAAATGACCCGTGCCCAAGTCAGTAATAATAGAGAGTGTGGGTTTGAGAGGGAGAGAGGGATAACGACCTATTTTGGTGCATGCCCGCCATCTAATTCTCTTTGTTTTTTCTTATCTCAATTCCTTTTCTAAATCTTTCTCCTTTCTCCCTTTTTTTAGTTAGTGTTGTTCTTTTCTCTATTTCCCTTACTTCCCCCCCTTTTCCTTGTGCACAGTGGATGTTCTAATATAGTGTCTGCCGTGATTTGGTATTTACCTTTTTACCCTCTAACTGCCTTTGTCTGGTGTGTGTCCTTGCCAACTATTACTGATTGGTCAGGTGCCCAACTAGTGCCACTTACCTATGCTGGCCACGCCATACCACATCACCAGGCGAGGACAAAGTATTTTGTCTGTTTGCTTGCCGTAGCATTCTTACCTGCCACGGTAAGGTGTTCTCTCTCTTCTTCCCTCATGGCATGTACCACATGGTTCCAACTTAGTTTTGCTATTTTCGGGTGGCATGTCATCCCAGCAAGACACTCTCCCGAAAGTAGCTTGAGTAGGATCCTTAAAATAGGTTTTTCCCTCTCCCCTCCGCCAGACCACACCCCCCCTTACCTCTGACCCATGGCCCACCTCTTCCCATATTGGCTAGGTACAGGCTGGTGAGACTTGAGTCTTGCGCGTGCTCTGTTTTCATGCCTGTCCAAAATCTGCCCACCGCTTATGCGTTTGCCGCAGCCTGAGCATCTGTCTGCTTGTTCTGTCGTTTACCTCTAACTTCTTATGGCGTGGGCTATTTCTCTAATTTCTTTATTAACTTGTCGTTTGGAGTCTGGGCTTTTGCCTGATTGTGGGCTTTAGTTTACTTACATCCTTCCGTGTTCTAATCACTGCGGCCTTGCTGTTGTTGCCTGCCATTCATGTCATGGCGACATCAATTTAGAATCATTGGGCCTCTTCGGGCCTGCTGTTTGTTTTCCTTTCTAATGGCTTAATAAGCCCACTGTGCCCTCTTGCCATGTCTTCCTGCGGGTTCCTGTGTCCCATTTACTGGGCATCCTTGGCCCTTTCTAATTCCGTGCTTTCCATAGGCCTTTACTAATTAGTTGGGCTTCCTCGGCCCAACTACTCCATACTTCACCCTTAGAGCTCATAAATTTTCTTATGGTCTTGTGCTTACTTTACTTTGGGCCTGCCGTAACAGACGTGGCCCATTCTCACTTTTCTATATCTGTGGCCCATGGTTTGTCATTTCTCTCTTTCTGGACCTTTTTAGGCCCATTTACTTCTTCAAGATTCATTTATTTGCTTTATGGACCTACAATCCATTATTCCTATTGCTTAGGCTTAATGGACTTTCTATCCACTTTCTAATTCTTTTCTGTTGATGTTGCTGGGCTTCTTCTTCTTACTAGGCTCCCAAAAATGAGCATCAACAAGCTGAAACTTATTTCTAAGAAATGACATTTGCTCATTGTGAAATGACATTCAACGCTTCAATTTGAGCACATGAACGAAGTAGTTTCAATAAGAACAAGTGAGATATGATTTTTCGAAATGGACTTTAATAGCTATTACGAGAAGTTTTAGGGAAAACCAAGATTTTCAACCCATTTGCTTGCTTTTCACTCCCACCAACCACAAATTTATGCACCAACCCCCCACATATGTTATTGCCTCCTCTCTCTAGAATTCTCTTCCCCTATTATAAAAAAGGGTGGAATGCTCATTCCAAAATCCCACTCCCCTACATCTCTAAAGGAGAAAGAGTACTTGTCATACCATGGTCTTCCTAAAATTCGAGGTATTGAGTAAGTACCTCTTCTATATTTCCCCTTTAGAGTCCAATGTTATTTAAATGTTCCATTTTTAGGATTTGATGAGTTATCCCCCCTTTGTTCTCATTTTTCTTGTTGCTAGATTTGATTGTAAGTTAATTTCTTTATATTTTAGTGTTAGGAAAAACATATTTTTTGTACTATTATGCTAGCTATTAGAATCTAAACGTGTTGGTTGTTTGAATATGCTTTAAATGTTCTTCATATGTTTGTATGATGTTCTTCACATGTTCATGCATACAACCCTACTAGTTCTTAGGATGCTATGAATTCCAATTTAAAACATGTTTGTTATTTAATTCATATCACTCTACACACACAAGCAACATGATTTAAATTTCAATCCAAATAAAATGTTCACATGATAGACTTAGGGCTTTTTACTATGCACACACAATCACATGTAACTATTTTAACTCCAATCAAGATCATATGACATGTTTTTTTTCAATCTTGATGTGCAACTGATTTTGAAGACTTGTTCTTTATATCAATGTTGTGCATGACCATTGGCCACCACAACCTAGAATACTAGTATCACTGGGCAATGTGTGTGTCTAACCCCTTCTCACCTTATAATTGAGTCTCCAAACTTAAATTAAGGGTTCTTAGATTGTATCAAGGACCAAGACCTTGTAATGTTATTTTCTATTTAATGTAAAATTCAATTATTAAATGAAATATTTTTTTTTTGGTATTTTTTTTGTTTAAATAAAATAAATGGCAACTCCATGTAAAACCCTCGATCTAGGGGAATGTATAATTAGTCAAGCCACCACTTTAAGAGGCATCAACATGACTCCACTTAAGGGCACAATCTCTCACACCGCACACGCACTTATGCCATGTCAAAGACACTTATGGATCATGGACGAAGATTGGAACAATTGTCAAGGATGTTGCAATTGGAGGACAAGTGTCATTATATGAAGAAAAAAAAAATGTGGCAGTTAATTCCTACAAATAATTACCCCATCACTTATCTCAGCAAAAAAAGCATAGAGTAGTTTTAGGCTGGAAAAATCCATCATCCTTTGCCTATGAATAGAGGCCTCATTCAACAAGAGAAAGGACTGCACACAACCCATAGAGCATATTAGAGCAGAAATTAGAGCACTTTCAGAGATCATTAGTTTAGATTCTCAGGAAGCAATTTGTAATTAATTAATCGTCTAGACCTTAAGAAAATCACCATCATAGGCTTGTAAGTTAATGTTTCCTTGTACATATACTCTTATTTCAATCACATATCCAACAGTTTGTTGCAATTATAGTTGTTTGGTGTGATTTGATCTGATTAATCATCCATATCGAAGTAATTTGTGTCAAAAAGTTCAAACCCTTTGATTTCCTGAGATTTAACTTCAATCAAGATGATATGTGGTAGTTTATTAATTGATATGATTTACTTTGAGTTCTTTAATTATGAGATGATGCACTTCAATCTTCTAGTCATTGTAACTGTAACGTAATTCAGTAGTTTAACTTAGTCATTTTAGAAGCTTGGTCACTTAGCATTTGTGGGTTCCTTTTTTTTGGATGGTACCTAAGTCCATTGATGACAAGGGATCCTAGGCCTCCAAAGCTAGATAGTTGGACTGGGTTTGGTTCTCCGCGGCCTATTAAGGTCGTTATATGAACTGGTTTATGCGCAAGTCACATAGAGCTCCTCATGGCAAAAATGTGATTTCCTCATAAGCAATAAAATATCATTGTAAGTGTTTTAATGTCGTAAAATAACTTGCTATTCTAACAAAATGAGTAAAAAAATTATTCATAATGTTCATAATGAGGAGGATGTTAAAATAGAATATTTGGGGCTTATCTTTTATTGTGTGAACATTTAAAAAGAGTTCATTCAGTTGGTTCCTTCATGATGTTGCAGTGGTTCCTCCACCAGCGGTTCTCAGGATGTGGGATAGATGTTGTTGTGGTACCTACACCAGTGGTTCCCAGGATGTGGGTTTGTGTTTCCCCGAGCATAATGTCGTGGTCCCTAGGGGTACTAGGTCTTTAATCCATGGAGCCCAAAACATTGGTTCCTTGAACCTTGGAGCTTTTTAATCTGGGAATCTGAAATGTTGGTTCCCTGGCCGCAGGATCCTCCTCCATGTTTACTAGATTTTGTCATTATCCTTTACCTTTGTAGGTCTTGCATAAGAACTATACAATACAAATATCCTCAACTAATTGTTAGTTCCTCAAGTTAGCATATACATGGTAAAACAAATACATATATGTAAATTATCTTCATGAAAATGAGTCAGCCACGAGGGTCCTGGCCCCAACTCTCATAAACTTAGTGCTTTGGCACAAGACTTGTAGGATTTAGAACTCAAGTCCAAGTAGCTTTTCTTTGACATTTTCTTTCAAGATTGTCAGGTGAGGAGGATTTTGTGGGAGAGAGTGATATCTAATGTGTGCATGTTTTTTTGTATAAGCTTCTTTGGAGTCTAAGTGATATTTTGAAGGGTTTCAAGGACATGGGACGAAGTCCTCTTCCTTGGCTTTCTTATTTTATTCTTTCTTTCTCCCCTCTCCATTGCTAAACTTTTAGAATTCTTAAAATTATCAATTTGATTCTCTGGAACTCTCCGCATTTTCCCAAACTTTAAAATTAACTCCTCTGTTATCCTTTGGTGTTCCTTTTATAGTAGACATGGTCTGGTACCCCAAGCAAGGACGTCTTTGGTTTGCTGGGTAAAACCATATCCTTTAACAGGAATCTGAAAAAGTGCATTGGGTTGAGGTTTAGCTTAATTAGGCAATTATAACTCAAAAGGAGTATTTGGGTTTAGTTACAAATGGAAGATGCCTTCTTGGAAATAGGTGACAACTTTGATTGAAAATGACAATTTGAGGAAATTGTAGGGAGATGTCATGCACATGGAGGAACTAAGTTTTCTATTAGTTCATGCATTCCCCTACCGACCAAACCACTTCTCCCTTATTACCAACTCGGGATCCCACGGGCTTAGATCAAGGGTTACAAAGATGATACCTAGTTTTACTGGATTTTTAATGGTTTTTGCTTGGAATCTGAACATACACCTTGGCTTTCCCATGTGTTAGCCAAGGTCTTCTTCCCAAGGCTTTAAAAGAACACATCAAGTCCTAGGGCCTTGATGTTGACTCTTCTTGGTTTGGCCTTTTCCCAAAAATGGCTTAGATTCTTCTTTGCAATTGGTGAGCTTGGAAAGCCTCTGGCCATCCTCCATTTTACTGCATGTCCTTTGTGTTGACCGAGATCCCTCAGTTCTTATGTCAGGTACTAAACCCGAGGATACCACTCGTCTCTTTCACTTTTCTTTGCCTCTTGATTTTGATAGGACATCTAACGAATCTTTCCTTCTTTCAAGGATACCTGTGAGTGGCTTATTCTATCTTCTACATCGCCCACGTCATTCTCTGGATCTTTTAAGCCATCCACATCCTTCTCAGGATCTCCTAGGCTTTCCCTCAAAGGATCTACTTCCTGGGGATCCCGCTCGTGGCCTAAGTTTGGGTCCTCTTCTTTTTTTTTACTTTTTCTTTCTTTTTTCTTCTTTTTGGGCCTTCATGGTTCTTCTTAACTTCATAAGTTGGGCCTTCTTTTGTCAAGGCCCATGGTCTTTCTTTGCTTTTCATGGAATGAGCTTTCTTGTCAAATTTTGGTCCTTAACAGCATTTCTCATTATTGTGTTGTTAACTTGTGCATAATTTAAAAGTCTTATTAAGTTAGTCATTTTTTAACCCTACGAAGTTAGATAGTATTTTAAGCTAGTGTGATTTTTTTAAGAACAATCTCAAGGTAACAACAGCAAATTAAGAACCACCTTGATAAACTAGGCAAGGTAATTAAAAGACCAAGATTAATTTAAAAATTGGTTTTGATCAAATAAGAATGCTTTGCTCATCTTCTAGTTATCTGAAATAGCTTGCGGCATTGTTTTGTTATGCTACCGGAGCTTGCCTCTTCATGGGACATGCAGCAATTGGTAGCAAGTACTACTTGGGAGGTGCCAGCCTGAGCCTGGGGGTCTCTCTTGAATGTATGCTGGATGATGGGCCTTGCATTGCTTCTGTGTGAATAGCTTATGTGGTTATGAACATAAGACTATATGATACTGTCAAAACTTACTCACTGATTTCATTCGTAGTTTTACTAGTTGTATGTTGTAAAGTTGTGATTTCAAACTAGCCTTTGTTGACTTTAATTCCATACCAAATTTGATTGTAATTTCTTCAATCATTTCACTGTATTTATGTGGGTTTATTTGTAATTGTAAGGGATGAGTGTGAAAGATTGATGAAGAATCATGCTTCAAAAGAAGAATCAGTGCAGTTCACTACTAGCTCGCAAGTAAAGCAACCCGCAAAAAGCCACGTGTGAAATACATGACTAGAAGCTGAAAAATAATGCCAAGTTGTCAAATTCGCGAGTACTTCGCAAGAAAGGCCATCTTGCGAGGTACCCGTGAAACTCTCTATTTAGCAAAACGAAAAAGTGCTTTACCAAATTTTTTTTTCTGCTTTTTCTAATCAATAGTTGGGAGTGGGGGAATTTAAATCCTAGATATCTTTCTCAATTGAAATCATTTTTGCAAAAGAGAAATTTAGACAGAAAGTTCAAGAGACACATTAGAGTGAAAATTCATGAACAATATAATAAACTGACTTTGCAAAACTTGACATTTTAACCCATTTTTTCATATAAATACCAACCCCACGCTACAGAGAAAGGGTAAAAGGCTGCCATACAAGACCAAATCCTTACACATAAACCATTTTACGTTTTATACGTAGACATGAATAAAAAATGTGAATATTTTGTGTGAAATTATAGACGTTGTGTATACGAAGTGTAAATTAACGAGTTTTGTTTTTTATCTAATCAATAGTTGGGGGTGGGGCAATTTAAATCTTGGATATCTTTATTGCTTTGTTGAAAATACTAGGAGGTGCTAGTTGATGAACAAAGCTCTTTGCTATATAAACAAGTGTGTGAGTACAATTTCCCTTGGCAGAAATGGTTGCTTGCATGGTGAATTAAAAGTGAAGAAATATACTGGTTATTGATTATGGCAATAAGTATGCACCTAGCAAAATACCTAGTTTTTTCATTTTAAAACTATAGATATTGATTTTCACTTTTGCAGTATCATTTTGTACATGACAATATTAGAGGATAGATGTTAGGGTGCACGGTTGCACGTAAGAGTCCAGCCGACATGGGACTCTAATTTCTTATTTAATGAATCCAATTTCAACGTGAAATAGGTGAACTTGGTGTATAAGACTTCTATTCAATTAAGAACAGGAGTGTAGGCGGCAGAGCTTTAATATAAAGCATTGATGTATGTAGTTTCACGTAGATAGAGAGAGAGAGAGATTCAGAGAGATTGAAGAGTGAAATACAGTTTTAAGCCGATTAGTGTTTTGTGCGGCACTGAGGGAAAAAAGAAAAGGTGATTTTTTTTTTGCTCAAGACACACAAGGAAAATAAATTGGGGGTTTTTTCTAGGACGATTATTTGGGTTCTACAATCACAGAGAGTTGATGTATTCAGAGTGGAAGATTTTGCTATCGGATTTTGTGGTGTGGTTGTATTTGTTCCTATAGATATTATTGTATTTTATCAATTTATTGTGAACTCAGGTTTTGGGTATAACTTGGAGAAATTATACAGTTCTCTGATGGACCACATCATTTGTCCACCGTTCTACTAAAAGACTCCCACTTGTTTAAAATTGCTAAGTCAGTAATTAGTTTATGTTTTAAAAAAATTTCTAACTTAACAATTTTAAACAGGTGAGAGTCTTTTAATGGAATAGCGGACCACGTCACTTGTCCACCATGAGGACCTTATAATTTCTCGTATAACTTGAGTGTTGTAATCTCTATTTTATTACAATGGATTGATCGGATTTGCCCCGTGGTTTTTCCCTCTACACTAGAGGGTTTTCCGCATAATTTATTGGTGTTCTTGTTGGTTGATTTTTTTTATCGCTTCTGTAGATTTCTATTTTCTTTGTTGCTTGGGTTGTATTTAATTTAATTCACATATAGACGGGGATTTATCCCAACAAATGGTGTCAGAGTATTGGTTGTTGGACGTGATTGTCTTATGTTGAATTACATGGAAAATATGAATATGAATATGAGCACTATTATTAAACTCTCGGCATCAAATTATTCGATTTGGAAGCCAATGATGGAGGATGTCCTTTACTGTAAGGATTTGCATGACCCTATTGAGGGTGATAATGCTAAGCCAAGCGAGATGTCTGATAAAGAATAGGAGAAGTTAAATAGAAAAACCATTGGATGTATTAGACAATGCATCGATGTGAGTGTGTTTCATCATGTATCTCAAGAGACTAATGTAGAAGCTTTTTAGGAAAAATTGAAAGGTCTCTGTGAAAGAAAGACAGCTCAAAATAAAGTTTTTGTGGCTAGAAAGCTTATGAATTTGAAGCTTAAGAAAGGGAGATCTATTGCCGAGCATTTGAGTGAGTTCCAAGACTTGGTGAATCAAATGGTTACAATGAATCTAATAATTGATGATGAGCTTCAAGCTTTATTACTTCTGAGTTCCTTACCTAACAGTTGGGAGACTTTGGTGGTGTCACTTAGTAACTCTACTCCAAATGGTATCCTACAACTTGCAATGGTCAAGGATAGCTTGTTCAATGAATAAACAAGAAAAAAAGACATGGGTAAGGATAATGCACAGGCTCTTGTCACAGAGAACAGGGGGAGGAGTAAGACTAGAAATTCCAAGGGGCGTGGTAAATCCAGAAGTCAGTCGGAATCAAAAGGAAAATTCAAGTGTTTCTACTATGACAAAGAAGGTCACATAAGAAGAAACATATAAGAAGAATCTGTAAGGCCTGGAAGAATAAATAGAAAGATGAGAAAAATCAGAATAAGGCAGAAGAACAGAATACCACTGCTGTCTCGACAATTGAAGATGTGGTGATTTGTGTAGGAGAGGATGAATATTACAATATTTCACATCCTTATGTTGAATAGGTGATTGACTCAGCCTCTTCCTACCATGTCACTCTAAGAAAGGAGCTCTTTACTTCATATAAAGTAGGAGACTTTAGGAGAGTGAATATGGGCAATAACAGTTATGCTGACATTGTGGGAATTGGAGATATTTGAGTTGAGACTAACACTAGATACACCTTGGGATTGAAGAATGTCAGACATGTGCCTGATATGCGCTTGAATCTAATTTCTACTCATATTCAGGATAAAGAAATCTATGGCAACTATTTTGGAGATGGTAAATGGAGACTCTCCAAAGTATCATTGGTGCTTGCTGGAGGAAAGATTTGTTGTACACTTTACAAGACATAAGTAAAGGTGTGCAAAGATGTTAGTGCAACTCTTGAAGAATCTACGCCTAACTTGTGGCATAGGCCGTTGGCTCACATGAGTGAAAAGGGGTTGCAATATTTGGCAAAGAAGTCTCTCATTCCTTTTGCCAAAGGTATGTCACTTAAACCTTGTGATTACTGTTTAATTGGAAAACAACATAGAGTGTCCTTTCACATTCCCTTTACTGGAAAGCCCAATGTGTTAGATCTCGTTTATTTTGATGTATGTGGTCCCATTGATGTGGAGTCCTTAGGTGGCAATAAGTATTTTATTACTTTTATTGATGATGCTTCACTAAAGGTGAGGGTGTAATTTTTGAAAACTACATACTAGGTATTTGAGTACTTCAAGAAATTCCATGCCATGGTGGAAAGAGAGAAAGAGAAGCCTTTGAAGTGTCTCCGTATTGACAACGGAGGTAAATATACGTCTAATGAGTTCAAGAGTTACTACCCCGAGAAAGGTATTAGATATGAGAAGACAATTCCTAGTACTCCATAACAAAATGATGTGGCAGAGAGGGTGAATCGCATTATTGTTGAGAAGGTCAGATGTATGTTAAGAATGACTAGTTTGCCTAAGTCATTCTAGTGTGAAGCTTTTCAAACTGTGTGCTACCCAATTAATCAGTCTCCATCAATTCCATTGGAGTTTGATATTTCAGAGAGAGTTTGGACTGGGAAAGAGGTTTCTTACTCTCACTTGAAAGTATTTGGGTGTAAGGTATTTGCACATGTGCCTAAGGAACGAAGATTGAAGCTTGATAACAAAGCCAATCCTTGTATATTTGTTGGATATGGAGATGCAGAATTTGGCTACAAGTTATGGAATCCTAAGAAAAAGAAGATGATCAAAAGTCGAGATGTGGTTTTTCATGAGAATGAAAATTTGGCATACCTTGAGAAAACTGAAAAGACAATGGATGCTATTGTAGGTGTTCCCGACCTTACACCTACCTCTTCTTCCTCCAATCATGCCACAAATAGGGAAGAGGAGAATATTGGTGATAATCCAATAGCAGTTGATGGTGATGAGCCAGTAGGAGTTGATGGTGATGATGCTTAAGATATTGAAAATGTTGAACAAGGGGAGCAGCTTGTTCCACCAGAGATGGAAGAACCACAAGTGAGGAGGTCTACTAGGGAGCGTCGTCCATCGACTTGATATCCCTCTTCTGAGTATATCTTGCTTACTGATAAGAGAGAGCCAAATACTATCAAGAAGTAGAGTTTCATAAGGACAAATAGAGTTGGATGAAGGCTATGCAAGAAGAGATGAATTCTTTGCACAAGAATAAGACTTATGAGTTGGTTGAACTTCCTAAAGGTAAGAAGACATTGAGAAACAAGTAGGTATTCAAGCTAAAGAAAGATAGTGAAAAGTTAATAAAGTACAAATTGGTGGTCAAGGGTTTCAATCAGAAACATGGGGTTGATTTTGATGAAATATTCTCTCTAGTAGTAAAGATGAGTTCCATTCGAGTAGTTCTGGGATTAGTAGCTAGCTTGGATCTTGAGCTTGAGCAATTAGATGTGAAGACTACTTTCCTCCATGGTGATTTGGAGGAAGAGATTTACATGGTACAACCAGAGGGATTTGAAGTGAAAGGAAAAGAACACATGGTGTGTAGATTGAAAAAGAGTTTGTATGGCTTGAAGCAAGCTCCAAGACAGTGTTACAAAAAGTTTGACTCATTCATGGTGGGTCACGGGTACACAAAGACAAATGCAGATCGTTGTGTGTATGTCAAAAAGTTTCCTAATGGTAAACTTATTATTCTTTTGTTATATGTAGATGATATGTTGATAGTAGGGCAAGATGCTAGTATGATTGGTGATTTGAAGAAGGATTTGATCAAGGTCTTTGATATGAAAGACTTAAGTCCAGCAAGACAAATACTAGGCATGAAAATTACACGTGATAGGAAAGCCAAGAAGTTATGGTTGTCATAAGAAAAATATGTTGAGCGGATACTTGAAAGGTTCAACATGAAGCATGCCAAACCAGTCGGTACACCTCTTGGTGGTCATTTCAAGCTAAGTAAGAAATCTTGTCCGTCATCCATGAAAGAGAAAGAGAACATGGCATTAGTTCCTTATTCCTTTGTAGTCAGGAGTTTGATGTATGCTATGGTTTGTACACGACCAAATATTGCTTATTCAGTTAGTGTTGTCAGCAAGTTTATGGTTAATCCTAGTAAAGATCATTGGGAAGCAGTGAAGTGGATCTTCAGATATTTGAGATGTAGCTCTAAGTCTTGCTTGAGTTTTGGTAGCTCTAAACCATTTTTGGAGGGTTTTTACTTTTGGGTTTTTATTTACTTTTGTAGGGGGAGCTGTATCATGGCAATCAAAATTGCAGAAGTGTGTTGCCTTATCTACAACTATGGCTAAGTATATTGCAGTGAATGAAGAAAGTAAAAAAATGCTTTGGATGAAACAATTTCTCCAGGAATTGGGTTTGATGCAAGACAAGTATGTAGTTCATTGTGATAGTCAAAGTGCAATAGACTTGAGCAAGAATGCTACGTTCCATTCTCGCTCGAAGCGCATTGAAGTGAGATACCATTGGATAAGACTCCTTGTTGAAAAACGATTGATGTAACTGAGAAAGGTTCATACTAAGAAGAATTCAGCTGACATGTTGACTAAGGTTGTGACCAAAGAGAATTTTGAGCTTAGTGCCAGAACAGCCGGAATGAATTCTAATTGAAGAGTTGGGATGAAGATCTCTTTCCTTGATGAGCTGGAGGGGGAGATTGTTGGGGTGCATGGCTGCACCTAAGAGTCTAGCCCAAATGAGACTCTAATTTCTTATTTAATGAATCCTATTTCAACATGAAATAGGTGAACTTGGTGTACTAGACTTCTATTCAATTAAGAATAGGAGTGTAGACGGTAGAGCTTTAATATAACACATTGATGTATGTGGTTTCACGTAGAGAGAGAGAGAGAGAGAGAGAGAGAGAGAGAGAGAGAGAGAGAGAGAGACCGAAGAGTGAAACATAATTTTGAAGCCGACTAAAGGAAAAAAATTAGTGTTTTGTGCAGCACTGAGGAAAAAAAGAAAATGTGATTTTTCTTTTGCTTAAGACACACAAAAAAAAAAATAATAATAAGTTGGGGATTTTCTCTTGGACAATTATTTGGGTGCTACAATCACAGAGAGTTGAAGTATTCAAAGTGGAAGATCTTGCTACCGGATTTTGTGGTGAAGTTATATTTGTTCCTAGAGATATTATTGTATTTTACCAATTTATTGTGAACTCAGGTTTTGGATATAACTTGAGTGTTGTAATCTCTATTTTATTATAGCGGATTGATCGGATTTACCTCGTGGTTTTTTCCTCTACACTGGAGGGTTTTTCACGTAATTTCTTGATGTTCTTGTTGGTTGATTTTTTTTATCGCTTTTGTAGATTTCTATTTTCTCTGTTGCTTGGGTTGTATTTAATTTAATTCACACATAGATGGGAATTTATCCCAACAATAGATTGATGAATTGATAATGCTTTTAATATTTTGATGAATATATTAAGAAACAAACACACACAAAAGAGAATGGATTAATAAAATAAAATAAAAAGATTTTCATTTTTTTTTTTTTGTGTCTTCTTTTGAACTCATGATAAATTAATACTTGTCCTAAAATGCGCATTACCTCTTAAAAATTTGGCGTGGTATGGGACATTATTTCTCCCAACAAATAGACTTAGTGAAATTTTTAACTTTAAATTAGAGGTAGAGAATAAAAAATTCCAAACTCAATATTACTTAATGGTAAATTATAAATTTGGTCCCTGATCTTTAGGTTATGTATCAATTTAGTATCTAACGTTTTAAATATGTCAATTTAGTCTCTAACATTTTGGTATTGTATAAAAATGATCTTTACCCTCATGTGATAGATTGAAAATGCTAATGTGGCTAACGGCTAAAATAAAATATTATTTTTATACCACATAGATGGTTACATATAATGCCACGTCAACGTAAACTTCTAAAAGAAAAAAAGAAAAAAAAAAAAGAAAAGAAATGTAGCTTTTTTCTCCCACTCTCACTGTAACCCTCTCTCTCTCTCTCCCTCTCCCTCTCTCTTCAGAGTCCCTGTAGTTTGACTCTTTAGTCTTTACCCAGTACTGTAGTAGGGCCTGTTCTCTCTCTCTCTCTCTCTCTCTCTCTTCAAATACTAATCTCTTTCCCCCTCAGAAATTGACGGAAAATTAAAGAAAATGAACCCTGACTGCATGCGTGTATTTACTTGCATCACCCTCGATCTGTAAGAAGGTTCATCAAGCACATAATGCGTTCTATTTCCTTTCTTCCTAATCATTTTTCTTTTGATTTTTTCTTTTTATTGCGATTTTTTCTTTTTTATGATTAGAATTTTATTTATATTTATAGTTAATGTAGTTGTGTATGATTAACCTTGCATTTGAAGTATCTTGTAACGTTATTGTACGACTTTTTCAATTAATGGGGATTACGAGACCATTAAGAAAAAAAATTGTTTATTGGCTTTACTTGATTTCATTGTTTCCTAGATTTAAAATACAAACAGGCTAGGACCTATAAGTTAATCAATCCACATTCCTTTTGGCTTTTGACTACTTTTAATTTTAGCTATATATGGACCTAGCAAACAATACTCATGGTAAAGAAATATATATATATATATATATATATATATATCTCTCTCTCTCTCTCTCTCTCTCTCTCTCTCTCTCTCTCTCTCTCTCTCTCTCTCTCTCTCTCTCTCTCTCTCTCTCTCTCTCTCTCTCTGGGAGTTTGTGGTGACAGACATTAATTGGTACACTTAAGTGTTGGTGGACCAGATTCCTCTAAGTTAGGATCAAACATTGTTTCAAGAAAGCTAATGCCTTATGGCTTGTTTGGAAGTTTAGAGAGAGAGGAGAGTAGAGGGGAGTAGAGGGAAGGAGAGTAGTGGGGAGGAGAGTAGAGGGGAATAAATCATCTCTACATTGTTTGAATGTTTTTAAAATTAGGGAGGGGGAAGGGAGTAATTAGCCTTTTAGAAATGGTAATTTTGTTAATTTAGAAAGGGTAAATTAGAGAATTCATTTGGCCAATAACTTATCTACTCTACTCTCCCTCTAAATCTCTCCAATTTGGAGGAATTAAAAATGAGGGGTTGGAGGTAGTTGAAACCCCTCCAAACCCCTCCAAATCCCTCCCCCTTCTTCCTTAAAAAAGTTCCAAACAAAGTAATTGAATTACTCTCCCTCCTTCTACTCTACTCCCCCTCCTTTTTTTAACTCCCAAACATGCTATTAGGGAATGGAGTTCTTCCCCAACCTTATTCTGCATTTTTATTTTCCTCCAACTTCTATTTTGTTTTCGCCTACTTTATTTTTTGACGTCTCCGGTCTGTTTTGTGACCGTATCTGTAATATTGCCATCTCTACTATGTAGTTGTTAATGCAATCCAATTTACCATATATATATATGATCATTTCTTTTCTTATCATAAAAATAAAAGGCAAAAATACAAAAGTGACCTTCTAACTTTAACTCTTTTTCATTTCAGTCCTTTAATTTTCAGTTTTGTCAATTCAGTCCTCTAACTTTTAATTTTTGTCAATCCAGGACTCCATTACAACTCAGTTAGTGGCTGCCGTTAGAACCCCTAAAACAACGTCGTTTTGCATTTTTTTTTAAATTCGGAATTAAAAGAAAATAAGAAAAATCCGTAAAAGAAGAAGAAGAAGAAGAAGAAGAAGAAAAAGAAGAAGAAAACACTTAAACAAAGAAATCACTCCACACCCAAATTCCTAACTCAGAGAAATTGGGGAAATGATTTGAGAGAGAGACTGAGTCCGTTTGATTTGGTTTGACTATTCGAGACCAATTTGCGGAGATATTATGAATCGGTTTAATTGAATCAGTGATTGAGTTCTGATGAAGACCGATTTGCAGAGATTGAGTGGTTTTGTTTAGTTGAGTTGTGTGGTGTTATTTTCAACTCTCTCTCTCTCTTTGTTAGAAATTAGAACTCATTGGCAATGTTTTCATCTTTCAATAAGGAATGAAGACCCCTTGCATGAACAACTCTATTTGCTATAAGAGCAGTGAATTGCTGTTGTTCTATCTAATTTACTTTCTATTTTAAGATGAATAGTTCTCAACAAGAAAAGGGGTATTCTTCTTAATTTGAGTTAACCAATAATTAATACTTTGATAGAATATGATTGTTGTCTAGATGTGTTCAAAATTTTTACAGTTATTTGATTGACTTATGTTATCATCATGTATAAGAAACAGAGCAAACACATATGACAGTAATCTGCAGAAGTGTTTACACGACGAGTAGAGCAGAGTAGCGAGCGGTTATAAACGGCGAGCAGACGAGGTGCTAATGATAAGATGGCAAGGGACTAAGATGGCGAGGGACTCAGTCCTCAACTCAGTCTCTCTCTCTCAAACTATTAGGGATTTGGGTGTTCTTCAAATCTTTGTTTTGATTTCAGGGGAAGGGGAATGACATCGACGTCGTTCCCCTTAGTGTTTTTTTTTTCCCCCAGATTTTTCTTATTTTCTTTTAAATCTGAATTTTAAAAAAAAATGTAAAACGGCGTTGTTTCAAGAGTTCTAATAGCAGCCATTAACTGTGTTGTAACGGAGTCCTGCATTGACAAAAATTGAAAGTTAGAGGACTAAATTGACAAAACTGAAAGTTAGAAAACTGAAATGAAAAAGAGATAAAGTTAGAGGGTCAATTTTGCAATTTTGCCAAAATAAAAAATGAAAAGCGAAATACTAGCTATGAAGCACGAAACTGACTCGGGCTTGCAATTTCGCACGTGCTGGCTCCGTGTGTTCATTAAAGCAAACGCTGCCGTTTCTTGCACTTCTTTATTTCTCTTGGCAAAAGTACCTGCTGTCGTTTTCTTCCTTTTGTCATTAACTCCACTGTCGTTTAAGCTTTGTTCTTGGTTCTTGCTTGTTTGATACCGCTTCAACAGTGTGCAACAATATTTTCCTATAAAATATGTCTGGACGTTGTGCAGGCCGTTATTTAGTCCAACATGGCTCAACCTTCATATACGTGTCTTCTCTTCCTTGCCTCCACGTGCTGTACGTCCAGCTCTAGCTCTCCTTATTTCTAAACGACCAAAAAACTATTCTTTCTTCTCTTTCTCTTTCGCAGTTTTTTTTGGAGCTGTGTTGCATTGCATCAATTTCAAATGGCGTGAATGCCTTTGAGAACAAAGATTTTTGTGGTTAAAGAGGGAGAGATGATTGATAACGGTGTTGGTGTTGGTGTTGGCGTATTATTGAATTGGTGGGAGGAGATTGCCGAGTTGGAACAAAATGCCTTGGTCTCCTTCACTGCGCTGGTTCTTAATTATCTAATTTATTTCTTTGTTTTCTGGGATACATTTATTTATATATTTTATTGCTGATATTTTGATAGTTACAATTAGAGAAAATTTGAACATTAAATGTATTCATTAAAAATGCCAAAAGTGCCATATGAGATAGTGATTTTCAAAAAAAGGCTCTAGGTGGTTTTTGAGAATTAGGGCCGGTTTGATTGGAGATTTCTAGTATCGTTGTTTAGTTTTTAGTGTTGTGAAAATACGTGTTTGAATATTGTGCGCGCTCCAAACGGGATCAATAGGCTGACTCTCTTTTGGGCTCACAATCTATTTGTAATGTGGGCTATGAATTTCCTACTTTGGGTGATTCTAACTTGGAGACCTAACTGTAGTTCTGGAATTCTTGTGTTCACTTCCTCCTCCTCTTTCCTTCTATCACTCTTGACTATCAGCCTCTCTTTCTCTTACACTACTCACCTCCCCCTTATCCTTCCCTCATTTCCCTTATTTATAGCCTCAAGTTAGTGGAAGAACTATGATTGCTTTTAGGGTTAGTGCAATAGGAGGTCTAATGTCGTTAAACGTAAGTGGTTGCTTAGGTGGGAGTGGCTTTGAGACTGGCTCCCGCTCCAATAGATATGTTCGGTAGTGATACTCCCCAAGGCACTGCCGGGCATACAAAGTATGATATACCTGAATGTCTTTCTTCTTGTTCGGGCGTGGCTCGCCAAACAAGGACCAGATGGCGAAACGGGGTGCGTGCAAATGTAGATTGTCTACTCCTTAGGCTTTTGAGCAATGCGAAGTTTGGGCTTGCGGTTTTTGTGGGTTCGGGCCAGGGTTTGGGTAGAAAGACGTTGGTGTCATGGGCCACACTGTTAAATCAGGGTCCAAGGCCCAGTTGGGCAACCGGGATGCAACATATCTAGGCAATCATACTTCCGCCTAAGGAGTATTTTGATGGACAGACACTATAACGATTCGCTTAGTTGGTACCGGACCGAGTGTGGCATCATAAGATTTGGGCTCGTGGCCGTGTTAGGCTTATAGCCCAGTTTAGGACAATAAAGTTGGGTCTATGGGCCGTATTGTAAAGTCGCAGTTCAAAGCCCAAGGCCCTAATGAGTTTGGGAGTCTGACTCTGTACATTAGCCCCCCCTTGATTTGTGTTTGGCCCCTGGGGACAAATCAAGGAAAACTAGGGGCAGAAACCACTCCGGGGAGTCCAACAAGTAGGTAGTGAACGTCCAAGGGTCTCGTTAATGCGGCCTAAAAAGGTGCGCCGTATCTGATTGACGGTTCAACTGTCATGATTGTTTGACGGTTCGTGTGCCGAAGCGGCGCGCAAGTGGTGGTTAAGATGGGGATTCGTAAAGTTTCCCGCTTTTCATTTATTGGGTGACCCTTATCCTCCCATTTGGTTCCTATAAATAGTTCCCTCTGAATCATTTTCTCACTTTTGCATCTTTCGTTCTCCACACTCCTATCTTGTCGTGCATTCATCTGCGCATTCCTCCTTCAGCCCAGAACACCTTTATCTCTTAGTGCCCAAAGTATGTCTCTCTTTCTCCCTTTCTTTTGCCTTAGTTTCCCTCTCCAATTTTTAAGTCTATAATAGGTTTTTCTCACCTTCTAAACACTGACGCGTTGTTAGCCACCTTTAGGCAGACATTCAACATCCCTGAGGATGTGAATGTGGCTTATTGCCATGAGAGTGAGATTGCTCTCCATAGATGTTTTGGGTCTACTAACGCTTTTTTTCCTTTAATGGCAATTCTGGAGGGTGGGGTGAGGTTCCCTGTGGACCCTCTTTTACTTAATACCCTTAGATTCTACGGCCTGTGTCCCGACCAACTTCCTGCCAATTTTTATCATGTGGTGTGTTATGTTAGTAGGTTGAATCAAATATATGGCTTGCAGCTGAACCATCACAATATAAACTTCATGTATAGTCTGTGTGGAAGCAAAAAGATTAACTATTACTTAAAAGTTAGGGATATGCGGGTACGGCTAATTTCATGCCTGCCTAACTCTAACAGAAACTTTGCCGGGGAGTATGTCCGGGTGAACGGC
The DNA here is from genome assembly GCA_033629205.1 of Lithocarpus polystachyus. NCBI lineage: Eukaryota > Viridiplantae > Streptophyta > Magnoliopsida > Fagales > Fagaceae > Lithocarpus > Lithocarpus polystachyus. The sequence continues at coordinate 25,388,681 of CM066172.1, forward strand.
AATTGATTTGCCGACGAACTCCCTTGCCCACTCTCACCGGGCAAAGCCGGTTCGTACCGAACGCAAACTCATTTTTTTCTTCTTCTTTTTAATGTTTTTGTTTATTACTGTTCTGTTTTTCTGGGTATTAATTTATCATGCTCTTTGGTTGCAGACGGAAAAAGGTTTAACCCGGACCTTGGGGTGGCACATGTTAGGGATTTGAATTTCGTGCTCAAATCCGAGGTATTTGTTCATATGGACGGGCAGCTCCGGGCATCGCATCTCATACTCAGCTGCACTCTTGTATGTAGGACTTGGCAACCTTTCAGTCAAGCCTTATTGGTGGACAGCCCTCTGCTATCTTACGTGGACGTTCGACACGCCAATTTCCTTCCCCCCTCACTGACAGTCGGCGAAGCTCAAGACCTCGGCCCGTGCTATACAACTGCAGAAAATCTTGCCCCGGTCAGGGACGGGTTAGCCGAACGTGTCTCCCGGGCGCTTAGAGAGCAAGCGCACATTCCCATTGAAGGGGACGCGAGTCAAGCGCAAGTAGTTGAACGGGAAGCTACTGAAGGCGAGCAAGAGGCAGAGATGGTGACAAGAAGGAAGTTAACCACCGATCACTTTTTGTCAGGCTCCCGACTGCCAACTTTGTCCCAGAAACCCCGTGGCAGAGACCGTACTCCCCCTCCTCCCCCCCCCCCACCCGATCGTTAGAAGAAAAAGCAGTGCATAGATGACCAACCGTCGAGGGCCGCCGGTGATGCGGCCGCCTAAACACCTCCTCGCCCTTTGAGCGGGATTGTGATCCAAGAACATTAGAACGGTCCGCAACAGGCATCTCGAGGCAATGCTGAAGTGGGTTCCTCTTCGCAGGCAGTGCCTAGCTGGCAGCCCACTTTTATGCTCGGCAAAAAACCCTTACTAGCCACAGCAAGCGTAAGGATGTGGGCCCAAGGCGAGGGAGGCAGAGTGGCAGAGAGCCTGGCGAGTGGTCTACTACTGCCCGAGGACATCCACTTCTTCTCGGATGGAACCGAGGACTCCATTATGTGGCAACTGCAATGGCACACCATCACGGTAATCTTTCTTTGTTCAATTTTTATTCACTTCGCGGTTTGAACGACATATTTATTTATTTATTCTCTTCTCCTTTTTTGTTTATGTGGTGTTCCCAAGCCGCCCAGATAACTCATGTGCTTCGTGAAAGGATAGGTGAGTGCCGAGAAAGCTGAGCGGGAGAAGGCGCTGAAGGACATTGTTGACGCTACAGCCCGGGACAAGGGGAAGGCTGCCAAGGCTGCTGAGAAGAGGGCGCAGTGTTCAGAGAAAGCCCGGCTCCTGGCTGAGAAGAGGTCAACGGAAGTGGAAACGATGCTGGGGGAAACCGAACTCAAGTTCGCGTAAGCGGAAAGCCTGATTCTGGCCCATGCCAAGGAGGTAGCGGAGTTGAAGGTAGCCCTTGAGGCTTGCGAGAATAAATGGTACAACGAAGGTTTCACGGATGTCGAGAATTCCGTGGAGCCTGTTGTCCATCAAGCTCGGGCCTAGGGGTTCGAAGAGGGGTGGTTGGCTACCTTTCAGGCGTTGAGAGTGGCCGAGGATTCTCCATTAAGGAACCCGGAGCAAATCCCACACCCGGTTCTTGCTGCTCCCATTCAGAGCCAGGTCGAGGCCGCCGAAGATGATGACACCCCAAGCATGAGGGAGCTGGTGAAGGCCATTGACACCCATGTAGAATTCGAAGATCTGGAAGTCACCAGCAATCTCAATGCTCTCGGGAACGAGGGGACCCTGTAGCCGCCTACTGTGGATGCCCCAAATCAGCCTACCGAGGACGTTGTCTAGTTTTTCCCTACCGATCCAATTGCCTAACATTTTTTTTTTTATATATTTGCTTTTTATTATCTGGTTTGCCCAGCCACTGGGATGTGGTGGCAAAACATTCAACTTATGTTTTTCTAGTTTGAACTTAAGTTTTACTTTCCTATGATCACCAGGCTATGGTGATGAGATACTGAATTAAGTGTTAATTTTAGTTTTGACTCAACGTATGGTTGTTTCTTTTATCGCTACTTTGCTGTCCCTATTATAGTTCTTATCATGGTTGTTCTTGTTTGCCTCTCTCATATTCCTAAAACTAGCTGAGTAGTTAGATGATGATATGCCTCGACCCATTTATTGGGACGGCATTTTCCCGCGCACAGTGGCAGGGAGATTTCCTTGCACTTCATGATTACCATGTTACTCTTGGCTTAGGAAAAATGAGAACCAAGTATTTAAGCCGTACAAAATGCACATCGATCAGGCATAAAATTTATTGTTGTTGAGAATTCTAACCTCGAAGGCATTGTCAAAAATATACTTTGGCCTTTAGGCAATCCGGAACAAGATTTCCATTCTTCTGGTAGTGTAAAGTATGGTTTCCTCCTGCCCGGTGACGAGAATCGAATCGGGGACAGGATTCTGTCCTTGCGTAATGTAAAATAAGGTTTCCTCCTGCCCGATGATGAGAATCGAACTGGGGACAGAATTCCGTCCTTACGTAATGTAAAATAAGGTTTCCACCTGCCTAGTGATGGGAATCGAACCTGGGATAGGATTCATGTATTTGCTGACCAGAAAACGGAATAATAGTAAGGTAACTAGATGCAGCAGTATGAATAAACATCACCTTGGTATTAATTAATAAATCATACGCATGTCATTACGTTCATCGAAAAGGATCAGTGAAAAAATTTCTTCAGGTTGTGGACGTTCCATAGCCAGGGAAGTGGTCTTTCTTCCAGGTCTTCCAAGTAATATGCCCCTGCACCTGTAATAGCAGTGACCCTCTATGGTCCTTCCTAGCATTCATATCTCGCATACTTTCTACTGCTTTCCGCAACTCCGGGTCCCCTGCGCTGAATTCCCTCGTCTTCACATCCCGATTGTAACGCCAAGTGAGTTTTTATTAGTACTCAGCCAACCGTATGGTCGCTGCTTCTCTATATTCTTCTAATAAGTCTAAGTATTCCACTAGCAAGTCATCATTAAGGTTGGGGGCAAATTCTTCAACTTGAGCGCTACACAAGTTTACCTCGACCGGTATCGCAGCCTCTGCCTCGTACGTTAAGGAGAACGGGGTTTCACCAGTCGACCTACTGGGTGTTGTGTGGTACGTCCACAAAACATTGGGTAGTTCTTTAGCCCTCCTGCCCATTGCACCGTCCAACCTTTTCTTTAATCCTTTCACAATCACTTTATTAGTGGCTTCGGCCAGACCGTTACTCTGAGGATATGCTGGGGTGGAGTACCTGTTCTTGATGCCGAGGTTGCTGCAAAATTTGCGAAAGACTCTACTATCGAACTGTAATCCATTATCAGATATAAGAGAATCTGGTACCCCGAATCTTGTAATTATATTCTTCTATACAAACTTCTTAACTTTCACGTCCCGAATATTCGCTAACGGTTCTGCCTCTACCTACTTGGTGAAGTAGTCAACAGCCACTAAAACAAACCTTCGATTACTCAGGGCATGGGGAAATGGGCTAATAATATCCAGCCCCCACTGCACAAAGGGCCAGGGATTGTTGACTGGGTTCAGATGGCCTGCAGGTCGGTGGATCAGGGGATCATGCTTCTGGCACTGTTCACATTTACGTACATACTCAGCGGCATCCTTCTGCATCTGTGGCCACCAAAACCCTTGAGTCATTGCTCGGTGCCCTTGCGAGCGCCCTTTCACGTGACTTCCACACACCCCATCATGCAGCTCAGACAAGAATTCGTTAACTTTTTCGGGGCATAAGCACAAAAGGTATGGCCCCCCGAAGGATCTTCGATATAACTTGCGTTCTGTCGACAACCAATATCGAGCTGCCACTCGGCGAATCCTATTAGCCTCCTTTTCATCACCTGGAAGTCTATCTATGGTTAGAAAGTCAATGATCGGATCCATCTAACATGACTCGGTTGTCGAAACCGCTGCCACCTCAACATTTACCGTGGTATTAATGCTTGGTTCAACTATGAGTTCCACTTTAATTAATCGAGGCACATCCTCTGTCATTGATGACACCAACGTAGCCAGGGAGTCAGCGTATCTGTTCTGCCCCAGAGCCACCTGGGCTAATTTTACCGTACAAAACTTACCCATGACTTGCTTCACCACCTGTAAGTATTCTTTCATTCTAGAATCCCAAGCCTCGAAACTGCCTTGCACCTAGCTAACCACCAATTAAGAATCCGAATATATCTTTACGTCCCGAGCGCCCATCCCCAAAACGGTTCTCAATCCAGCGATCAAGGCCTTGTATTCGTCTTCGTTGTTAGAGGCCCTGAATCCTAACCTGAAAGAATGCTTCAACTGTATTCCTTCTGGGGTGATAATGACAATCCCAGCACTAGCCCCTAGAACACTTGATGCGTCGTCCACAAACACCCTCCACGAGCTACATTCCACGTGACAAACCACCTCCCCCTTGTCCTTAGGAGAGAACTCTGCAACAAAATCAGCAAGAACTTGGCCTTTCACCGAACTTCTTGGTCTGTACCTTATATCAAAAGATCCCAGCCGAGTCCCCCATTTAGCTTTCTGGCCCTTGAAGTCCGACCTTCTTAACAAGGACTGTAAAGGATATTCGGTTATGACATAGATGGTATGAGCTTGAAAGTAGTGAGGCAACTTCCTCGTAGCGTGTACTAGTGCTAACACTAACTTTTCCAGGGGCAAGTATCTTGTCTCTGCGTCGACCAGGGTCTTACTAATGTAGTACACTGGCTGTTGCACTCTTTGATCCCTTAATAGCACGGCACTCACAGCGTGGTCCAATATCGAGAGATACATGAATAAATCTTCCCTGGACTCTGGGGCTGTTAGCATAGGCGCCCGCGCCAAGTACTCCTTCAAATCTTGTAAAGGTTTCTCACATTCCTCATCCCATTTAAACCCTTTCCACCTCTTCAAAAGCTGGTAGAATGGGCGACAGCGATCGGCAAACTTAGAAACGAACCGATTAAGTGCGGCTAACATTCCGGTCAACACTTGTACTTCCTTCGGGCTGCCCTATGGCTTAAGGCGCTGTACGGTTTCAATTTGATTGGGATTGACCTCTATCCCATGGTTAGTGATCAGATCGCCTAGGAACTTGCCAACCCTTACCCTAAAAACACAACTTACACAGTCGGAGTACTTCAAATACTCTTTGGAGGTCCTCTATATGCCGCGGCTCTTACTTACTTTTTACCACTAGGTCGTCAATGTACACCTGCCCAATCTCATCTCAAAACATTCTGGTCATCATTCGTTGATAGGTTGCTCCAGCATTCTTCAACCCGAACGGCATTCTCCACTTGCCTTTTTTCTTCCTGACCACCACAGTGTTCGCCAACCATTCCGGGAAAAAGATTTCCTTTATCGCCCCGGCATCTTTTAACCTCCCAACCTCCTTTCTTACTGCCTTGACGTGCTCCTTAGCGGATCTTCTCAGATTTTGTTTCCTTGGAGGAAATAATGGGTCCACATTGAGTTTGTAAACGATGAACTCGGGGTCCTCCCCGGGCACCTCATATGGGCTCCAAGCAAACACATCCACGTTCTGTATTAGAAATAATAGTGTTTCTACTCTATCCCCGTCCTTCATACTTGCCCCAATCTAAAAATATCGGTCAACGTCTGGTAGTATCCTTACTCTGATTAACTCCTCGGCACAGCTAGCCCTCATTCGCCCTTGGGGTTCCTGTAATTGCTATAAGGGGATATCCTCGGCGATGTCCCCCTGTCTTGCTTGTTTGTGCTTCCGATCGACCGCAGCCTCCAAACACTGCCTGGCCGCCTGCTAACTTCCTCTTACCACAGCGATGCCTTGCTCGGTGCAGAATTTAACCTTTACGTGTAAGATGAAGGGCACTGCCCCTATTGCATGGATCCAGGGCCTTCCCAAAATAGTCGTATATGGAGAAAATGAAATGACAACTATAAAGGTCACCATTACTTCCTTCCCTTCCAAATTTACAAGAAGCGATATTTGTCCCTCGGGGATTACTACCTGGCGGTCAAACCCGACCAGAGGCGCTTCATATCTCGAGAGGTTCTCTTTTTTCAGTCTGAGTCCTCTAAACAGATCAATATACATCACGTCGGCCCCACTTCCCTGGTCTATCATTACCCTTTTTACTACGAAGCCGTTCACTCGAGCTATCACGACCAACGCATCGTCGTGGGGCTGAATTGTCCCTTCCAAATCATCGGCGCCAAAAGCTATGGACTCTCGACTAGCCTTCATCTTTTTCTCGGGCGGTTGCTCGCCGATGCGGTTTCCCGCGGGTGCTATGTCAACACTCCTTTTCTTCCGAACACACCGGTGTTCCTCGGGGTGGCAAGGATAACTTCGATCACCCACAACGGAGGCGGGAAAGTGTTCCCTCTTTGGTGTGCACCTTGCCTAGCACCTCTGTTTACCGAATCCACCACAAACTCTTTCAAGTACCCTGCCTTTACCAACTACCCCAAATGATCTTTTAATACACGACATACTCGGTTTTATGCCCTTTGTCCCGATGATAAGTGCAGTACAAATTTTGGTTTCTCCGAGATGGGCCACCCCCCATCTTATTTAGCCATCTAAAATACGATTCGTTCTTGATCCGGTCAACAATCCTGTGTACCGATTCCTTAAACGCCACGTTCACCTCCCCTAGTTGCAACCCTGGCTCTTGTATTCTTATATCTTTTCAAGGCCTTGGTCAAAAACCGCTCGGCCGAGGACGATTCGCCAACGGGGCCTTGCCCTTGCTCTGCAGCCGATCATCTTCCAGGTGTTTATACTCCTTAATACGCCTCATGAGCTGCCTCATATCCTCAGGAGGCTTCCTCGTTAATGATTCCCAAAGTTCGGAGTCCTCAGAGAGCCCCATTCTAAAGGTGCTCGCCGCAATTTTCTCATTGCCATCGCCAATCTCATTATAAAGCTCCCAATACCAACTGGCATAGCTGCGGAGGGTTTCCCCTTCCCTCATTTTCTTTGAAAGTAATGCATCTACTGGTTGTGGCACTCGACTACAAGTTACAAACCGGACACCAAATTCTTGGATCAACTCGGCAAAACTGTGAACGGATCCCTTCTGTAACCCATTGAACCATCTTAAAGCAGTGGACCAGAGGCTTGAGGGGAAGACCTTGCACATCAGCGCATCGTTGTGGGTATGCAAAGACATCATCTGGATGTAATGGCTGACGTATTCTACCGGATTTGTTTTCCCATCGTAAAAATTGAACAGAGGACGCGTAAATCTGCTCGACATTGGGGCCCGTTCAATGTCATCCGAGAACGGCGATCGAGCAGCCCTACGTAGAGCACGGCTCATAGCATCCATAGCTGCATTTCGGGGCCGCTGCTCCTCTGGGGAATCTGAACTCCGGTTGGCATACTCTCGTAAACATGAGTGGTCCAGACGTTGGCGAGACTCCCGGGAATTTGAACGGCCCCGGTACCGATGGAAACTAGACTGATTGGAGCCTTCCTCATAACGGTTTTCCCCACCGTCAAATCTCCTTTCCCGGAGATCTCGGTCCCTTCTCCTATGCCCACCCCTTGCTTCCAACTCCAAGTCTCTCATCAATCTGCGTAACCGCTCAAGTTCCTCATCTCTTTCGTCGAATTGCCCGTGCCCTGAAGCACCCGATATTGTCCAGCGGGTTTGGTATGACCTCTCTCCAAGTCCGGACTGCTCTTCTTCTTATTCACGATTTCTATCTTCACGCCTTTTGCGCCTTTGCTCTCGCTAGGAGGATCCCCGAGAAGATCCCACCAAATCACTTTCAGTGTAACTCCCCAAACGCCTTTCAAACATATTCCTGGGCATGAGTTTTAGTTGAACCACGATTTTGCAGGAAATTCCCACAGATGACGCCAATTATGCGAACTCCAAACGAGATCAATGGGTTGACTCTCTCTTGAGCTCACAATCTATTTGTAATGTGGGCTATGGATTTCCTACTTTAGGCGATTCTAACTTGGAGACCTAACTGTTGTTTTGGAATTCTTGTGTTCACTTCCTCCTCCTCTTTCCTTCTATCACTCTTGACTATCGACCTCTTTCTCTCTTACATTACCCACCTCCCACTTTTCCTTCCCTCATTTCCCTTATTTATAGCCTCAAGTTAGTGGAAGAACTATAATTGCTTTTAAGGTTAGTGCAATAGGAGGTCCAATGTCGTTAAATGTAAGTGGTTGCTTAAGTAGGAGTGGCTTTAGGACTGGCTCCCACTTCAGTAGATATGTTCGGCAGCGATACTCCCCAAGGTACTGCCGGGCATACAAAGTATGATGTACCCGAATGTCTTTCTTCTTGTTCGGGCATAGCTCGCCGAACAAGGACCAGATGGCAAAACGGGGTGCGTGCAAATGTAGATTGTCTACTTCTTAGGCTTTTGAGCAATGCGAAGTTTGGGCCTGCAGCTTTTGTGGGTTAGGGCTGAGGTTGGGTAAAAAGACATTGGATAGTTCACAGTCAATTATGTAGCTAAAATTTTTTCGTGCTAAAATATTGTTCATTCTATCTATCATATGCCACTATATAAGAAGATGTGAAGATTAAAGGTTGCCACACTTCTATCTTTTACCTCAAAAAAAAAAAAAAAAAAAAAAAAAAAGAAAAGAAGAAGAAGGTTGCCACACTTGTCATTATGATGTACAAGAAACTTGGTTTTTTCAAGCATATATGGTAACTCTACTCGCAATTCACAACCAATTTTCTGATTTGTAATTAGGAAACCTTATTTTATATGAACTCTAGTTGTTATTGAAGCAAATACTTGGAAACTGGAAAGCTTAAGGTTACAACCTTACTCGATATTTTTTTATTGAAGGTAAATTTTGACAAATTCACCATTGGATTACATTTTTTTCTTATATCCTTCATGCTTGCAAAATGTTTACAAAATCCAAGATCAATAGCTATGTCATCAATAAATTGTTTAAATTGTAAGTTTTTGTAGTTTAAAATTATGTATAAAATATAAACTTATAGATCATATAGTAAATAATATCTAATTGACACAAAATTTGACATGTAAATTAGAGTGTAAATAACATGCAATTCAAGGTTAGATTTTTAAAATATGTAGTATTATTAATTTTTTTAAAGGAAATTGTAGTATTAAACTGCAACTAATTTTGTAACTAAACTTTGTCTATAATTAAAAGTACATGAATGATATTTAAAAATATATTGTTCATATATACTCCACCTGCAAGAATTTCAAAATTCCGCACAGTAGGATGTTTACTACACCAGCAAGTACTCAATATTTTTTGCAATTCTTGCAAAGCAAAAATTAGAACAATGTTAGGAGCAAAAATTTTCAGTGTATATTGTAGGAAATATTTAAGGTCATGAAGCAATATACCTAATAAAATCAAAAGAACATGTAAATATAAACAAAAAGAAAATTCTATAACGTCATTGTTAAAATAGAATTTGGTCCACATTTTCTTAGTTGCAAGGAATAGAATTTATTTATACTCCAATGAAAAATAAATAAATCAAGTCAAATCAGGAATTTGAGAGAATTTCTAACCCTAGTCTTCCTAGATTCAAAACAGCCCCCTTTTCCCTAAATTATTCACCAAACAAAGAAGTGCTGATAGCACAAAATACAATTTCCTCCAATAACAAAAGAAATATTACATAGATAAGCAGCAATAGGGTTCTTGGGTTCTTCATTGCAACACGAACACAGATAAGTTTGAAAGGGCCTATCAGGAACATTAGTACGTGCTTTCCAACAGTATGGGTTTAACATGACCTGCAAGAAAGCAAGAGTTTAATTATGTTGTAGCGAAACTTCTGGGTTAAATCGAGTTTACTAGGGGAATGGTTAAACACCTTTTTCTCCATTGGGTGCCATTTGCTCCCCTGCTTTTAGACAGTAACAGGGTTCCCCGAATCACCAGTCACGGTTGGGCTTCTGCCTTCAATAATATGTTCGACATATGTCCGTATTGCATCGTTTTCAGCGTCACGACGCAAGCTCCACCAGTTTTTCAGAGTCCTAGAAAACACTGATTTGAACATCGTTCTCATTATCCTCAGGAATAGAATTATTGGGCCCAAAAAGAAGCAAGCACAACATACGATGGTGAAGGTATAAAGCAACCGAGATGGAGTCAACACCACAGTTGCACCCGCAGCAAAAGCTATGACCATTCCTGCAATGGAGATGTTGGTCATAAATCTAGCATATCTGCGGAGGTTCGTTACAACAGTGGGGCTTTCCTCTATAAAAGACCAAAAGTGGACGAAAACTGAGGCTGATGCAAAAGCAAAAGCCAAGGAATCTGCGATGACAAACACATTGAAAGCGAATTGTTTAATTAGAACCGCCATGCCCTTATGAAAATCGTTCTGTTCGTAACCACCAGGAGTTTGTAGAGCTGCTTGAAATGCTACCGCGGCTATGAGAGTGGCCACCATTACATCAATATCGTCCATATAACTACCAACGCGTATGGACCTGCCATCTCTTCCTGCTACATCAATTTCCCCAGTACTATGTAGTGCTTCAGCGTTGGTTCTACTGACCTCCTGTTTCAAACTTCTTGGTAGGCTGCCAGTGACACACAATGACCATTCAAACAGATAATCCTGCAAATTTTTTCAAGATAATTGTTAATGGAATATTGTAGCAGTTCTTTACAAGTTTCTTTTCACAGCCAATAGAAATTCAACAGTTGCAAGTGGCTGCGTCCTCCCTAGCCTAATAAAAGGGAGAAGCCTGACCTCCATGAAGGAGAGCAATGTTCATCATTTTTGAGTATCAGTAAAATCAGTAGCTAGAGGAACAGTATTTTCTACCTCATTTTACTTTCATTGCTTACATCTATAATACCCAAATATTCTCTGTTGAAACACTAATGGCAACCAAATCTATGGATTGTTAAGCAACCAAATCGATACCCAAATACTCTTTTCATGTTTTCGCTCTTTCACCACAATTCTCTTACAATATATATTTTTTTCTTTAATTTCTTGAAAAGTAAACTGCAATTCAAATAATATATGGAGTGTTAGGTGTCAAAATTTCATGCAATAGTATATATACTGGTTCAGGTTGTCATTTAAGGAGCAATTTCCATCAAACTCTAGAACTAAGTTGTGCAGTATGTACTCTATCAGACTTAACACATCTATTAATAGATATGATGTGCAATGAAAATGAGGTTAATTAGTACAATAAAATGGAAGTTAGAAAAAATGAGAGCACTACCCGTGTTCTCTACTAGCATCAAAATCAATTTTTTCTCTCCTATATAGCCACTAGTAATCAACCTTGCACCCAACAATTTCAACAGATTAAGATGATTTTAAAAGGTTGTGAGATATAGGGAATATGCACTCTATGTGAGTATTACGGTAATTTTTTTTTCCTATTTCATTTTAAAATAAGGACATATCATTTTAGTATTGGGATATAGGAGTCTTGCCTTCTCTAAAATTGTAAGCTTTGTGTTTGATCGGATGATGTCCATGGCGGTGAAGCCCTCCTTGTTTATAGCACTTCGATCAACCCTTCTGTCGTTTGTAAGCTTGACTAAGATATCAGGATTTCCGCGAATGGCCGCAAGATTCAAAGGCGTGTTTCCTTGCTCATCTTTTCTGTTTATAACACAATCAAGATGTGGGATCTCCAAAAAATACTCAACTACCCTTTGCTGTCCGCTTTCCACTGCAGCATGAAGAGCTGTCATGCCCTTTTTGTCCAGCAGTGCCCAAGTATCCGGACAGTACTCAAACAGCTTTTCAATAAAATTTACATGCCCATTTTTTGCAGCAATATGAAGAGCTGACACGCCTTCTAAATCCGCTATATATCCCGGATTATTATCAACTTTTAATAAAAGTTCCGCAACTTCACCACAACCAAAATACGCAGCATAATGAAGAGGTGTACGTCCAAATTTATCAACTTCTAACATTGCAGATGGACATTTTTTAATTAGCTTCTCCATAACTGCTACACAAAGAGAGAAGAAAAAACAATGAAACTCTTTAATATAAATCATATTGTTAACGATAAAAATAGAGAAGAACATAATATATATAAGCTAGCTAGGGCCTCCACGCCAATTTTGTAGGTACCTGTAAAATCTAAATTTCAACGAGACATCATTTGATTCATTATATCCGAATAAGAATATATTTTCAAAGCGTAAATGCGTAAGATAAACCATAAATTACGAAAGTTTTTAAAATTGTGTCTATCAACTCTTCCAATTTGTAAAGTGGGGTTGATGAATTTGTAATAGGAGTCAAAGAAACAAAGACTCAAAGGTGGGTTTTTATGTTGTGTTAGCGGGGATGGCTTATACCACTAGTCAAACTACATCAGATGAGCTCTGTGAAGTATACAAATTGGTGTTCTTGAATGATATATAAAGCACTGTCATGAGACTCATGACCTCACTGTTAATGTAGCATCCAGCAAACATAAATATGCAACATGGTGATTTAAGCTTATCTTTAATGAATTCAATCGGTATTAAGTGTCACCAGTAATAGATTTAAATGGTTAATGATTCTTTGATTGAGAGAAACATTTATGGCCAATTTGATGACGGAGGACATTTAGTTGCAGAGGTTACACATACTTTCCTTTAGGTGAAGTGATTTTCTTCATAGAATCAGATGGATTAAGTTCAGGATCCGCATATTTGGACTTGATTATATTTTTTAAAACTTTAGAGATCATCTCTAATGGTTGGGCATACGGTTGCTAATCAACCAACCAATTGTTAAGTCTGTCTTTAACACAATCCATGCACACCCCTATAAATGACTGCAAAATTTGTGCCCGAAATTTTGGTTGTTTTGTTTTTGTTAGTCATGCATGTCACTCATTACTTATTTACTGAAACTGGGTGATCAACCAAGTTAGTCTGTCTTGGACATCTGAGTAGGCACCCTTGATTGTTTGTTATCGACAAGGTAAGCAATAGAAATTGCCCTTTTGATCCGCTCTATACCCTAATTGTAGACAATGAGGATGGATGATTAATTAATGTCCCAAACTAGGATTATTACTTGCATAGTTGTAAGCACCTCGCCCGATATATTATTATCGATCACAGTAATTCCTTTGGGAATTGCAAACCCTTTGACCAATTTTCATATAGGCAGCTTAAAATAAACTTACTAATCCTGTGAGGACAATGATTTCCTAAAACCGAGTGATGCCCCAACCTAATGTAGGACGTCCAGAGTTTATGATTGTTTTTCAAAATCCATGGGGAAGGAACTAGATGCTTGTTTTAGGTACAAGTTTTCCTTTTGGGTTTTACCAGGCTAGTCTTGTACCCTTAGTTTATGATTGCTTCTAAAATCTTAGAGAAGATGTTTACTCAAACATATATTAGACCAAACCCAGGTCCTAAGGGACAATGACCCTATAAGGACATCTTGGATAATATATAAAAGGGAGACAAGAGGCCAAAGATCTAGCAAGAAAACAATAAAAAGAAAACCATTTTTCTCACCCAAGAACCTAAGCCAAACTGTAATTTTTTTATTTTCAATTCCTCCCGGTCCTTTTTCCCTTTGACTCAAATGAGAACAACCTCTTACAACCCCAAGTGTAACGTCCCAGTAGCAAAAAAAAAAAAGAAAAAAAAAAAAAAAAGAAAGGGGATCAGATATTTTAAGTGTCCCACGTGCTCCCACCTACCCACCATTCTCCACCATTCATTTTCACACTATCCCTTTTCTCTCTTTTGGCCGGTCAACAAGGTCCTCTACTCTTGTTTTCTTTTCATCTTCTCACAAATACAAACGCTCATCTCACATTCCGTTACACTTTCCCACCGGTACCTCCATGCCACCATCTCCACTATCATTTTTCCGGCAATGTCACCCAAAAATCTTTAGAAACCTCTAAGCATTTTCATCTGACACGGGCCCTAAAGCAAACAATATCTACACAGTTGGGGTGGGGTCGTTACAAATGGTATCAGAACCATGCTCTAGTCAGAAGTCTGGGTCCTACACGAGAGGATGCGTGTGTCCATAAGGGGGGTGGATTGTAGTGACCCAAAAGGGGGTCTTGCAATTTATGGAATTTTACATCGTCTAGGAAAGCACATGGGGATGTGCTTATAAGGAGTAACCTTCCTTTAATATGTAAAGACATTTTCCCCCACTGCTATGTGCTTTGAAGGAGAACAAAACTGTGAGGGCATGGGCCTCAAAGCAGACAATATCTACACAGTTGAGGCAGAGCCGTTACACCAAGCCTCTTGTCTAAGTTAACTTGACTGTTAACTGTAGAAAACTCATTAATAGATGTCCATGTCAAGGGGTTGGCCCAATTACATATGAATTGGTAGGATCATACATAGATTTCTAAGTTCTAAATTTGTTTTTCCATTGTTGAAACCCATTAATTGTTCGATATCAAACTGTTTTTCTTGTCAAATTGCCGACTTTCAACTACGAAAATTTTATGGACAAGTAGGTGCCTTAAGTTCATACTTCATACATACAATATCCATCAACAAAAATTTTTAGACATGCTTAGATATATGAGGTCCAATAATACAGTAGAAAAGGAATCTATTATATAATAACTATATATAAAATGAATGGCCTAATCCACTTCCATAATTTTGTAGTTGAAATTTTTAATTCTACTAATTAATATAAAGTTCCAAATGTTTTTGCGTATGCCTTTCTTTATTTTTCATAAATGAAAGGGTTACCTTCGATTTTTTTTTCAATATGTCCTTCTGTCGTATTCGGAAAGCCCTTGAGAAGAAACCTCTCCTTAACCCCGTTCAGCTGACGTCCTAGAACAATATAGACAAAAACTTGAAAGATAAGTAGAATGCCTAAAAAATTATATTTTTTTTTTTTCCTAATTAGAAAACAATCAAAAAAATTATATTTTGCTCTCTCAATTATAAATAATTTTAGTTCAATGAAAGAATGTAGGGCACAAATTTGAATGGTTAAAGTTAATTTATGAAATAAAGCATTTGTTTCGGGCATGATTTTCTCTTTTTTTTTTTTTTTGTACTTAAGAATTTGTTTTTATATTTAATTTGGTCTTCTTGAAAAATTTTCTGATTATGCCACTATTAAGTTTAAGTGTGAGTAATTCATTTTGTTTAAATTTTCCCTCTATCTCCTTTTCTTTTTTATCTGAATCAATGTAACATAGAAAAAAAAAAACACATAATAATTGAAAATTAAGTGACAGAAGTAATAAAATTAGACACAAAGAATGGACATGATTAAGTAAAATTCTTTTTTTTTTTTTTTTAAATCACGGCTTGGCCTAAGAATCATATGTATCCACCGGGAAACAATCTGTGTTTTTCTTCAAAAAATCACAAAAAAAAAAAAATAATTTATAGCTAGGATGTTAAGAAAAATGTTTTATAGACCAAATCGTAAATAAAAAAAAAAAAACCTAAAAAGTAAGTTTCAAAGTTTTGAGGTTAGTATAGGCTTTTAGATGATGACGTTATTATTATTAAGAAAAGTTTTAGTTTACATTGTACTAGCAATATAAAATTATAATTACTCTTGTTATTTATTCACTAAACAAGTTTTATAATCATGATCTAAGGATAGATATATATTTGTCTGTTGACCCTTCGTTATCACCCTCCTGCTGAGTTGGGAGCTTAACACTGTCTTGTGTAAATACATAAATTGCAAATTACGAGTCCGTTTTGATACAATTGAAAACTGAAAACTGAAAATACTGTAGCAAAATAATTTTTAAATGTGTGAATAGTACCGTGACACTCATTTTTAATGAAAAAATTGCTAAGTTTATGAGTTTCGTGAATAGTATATGGGACCCACAGGTGTGCACTGTTCACGCAGAAAAGTCAACAATCACAGCTTAAAAAAAAACGCAAACACAAGACGTGAGAAGCGCAAAACGCTCACTACATCTTTAAAATTTGAAGTATTCAGATTTTACACTCTAAAATTTTAAAATTTGAACTTTAACCCCTAAAGTTATATTTTATTTGCATCAACAGTTCTTTTGTCCTTATTTTCCATTAAGTGTCAAATAAGTTTATCACAATTTTTTAATTTGTCCAATAAAATGATGCAACATCATTTTTATTTAAATTTTTTTAAAACTAACAAAATATGGTGATATCCGCATGTAAAGCATATAACTTTAGGAGTAAAATTTATATTATAAATTATAGTGTAAAATCTAAATATTCCAAACTTTAGTGGTGAAGTTTGCAATATCACGCGGCTGCAAAATAGTATAATTAATATAGGAGCATTTTACCTTTACCAAAGCGAATGATAGCCGCATGTAAAGCATTCATGGAGTCCCTTCCCTTGGTGGAGGGTGACATTCCAGGAGACTGTAATATTTCACCAGCAATATCGAAGAACCCTTTATCCACGGCCAGGAAGAGAGGGGACTCTCCAGCTTGATTTTCAATAAGAGTCAATTGGGGGTTGGATTCGAGTAGAAATTGGAAGACCTCCAAGTGACCATTATGTATAGCATCATGCAGCGCTGTATCGCCCTCTTTATTTAACATCTCTACTAGTCGTTGGCCTGCTTCAACTGCTTCGCTAGTCCTTATTCTACTTCCTGATAGAAGACTAGCGGCAATGGTCAAGCACCCTGTTCTAGCTGCAATATGTAGTGGAGTATCGCTGTCCCAGTTGCTACCACACAAAAGTGACGGTTCACGTTCAAGGATCGCTTCTGCCATCTTCTTTTGCTTATGCTGTACAGCAACATGGAGAACAGTGTTTCCCTGCGCAAACTGCTGAAGCATATTGAGCCTATAACATGCGAAGATTTTGGGATCACCTGAAGCTACAACTCGATATAGTTCCTCCTTACTAAGCTCAATTTTTGAGGATAGTGCCCTCCATCTCCATCTCAGTAAATTTATAATCATATTTGCAACCCAACCAAGCCCATCCTTATAATCATACTTGGCACGTTCCCTCGAATTCCTTGTTATCATCTCGACCGCCTTATTAGCAGTATCCATCCTTGTTGAACTAGAATGCATCTGATTAGTTCCGACACCGTTCATATTTCCCACGAATATTTCAACTTGTGAATTCATTTCCACAGTATAGGGTTGGCGATTTCTGTGGCTGTACTGTTCTAAGCTAGAGATAATCAATAATGTGCCAGTTTGATTGAGCGTTTTTGGGCAAATTTTCACGATTGCCTTTCAAATTGTGTTTTGTTTTTCAAATGGTTGGTTTTGGGACCGTATATAATGCCTTTTATCGAGCTTTTTCGAGACAGTTTCTCGGAGCTGTAATACCAAAGTTCCAAAACGCGTTAGTGCCAATTCGAAAAAGAACTCTGGGAGCAACGTCCCTTCCTCTCACATACGTTCCTTCCTCTCACATGAAGGGTGAACTCCATCATGGGGCCCACTTCTCCTGCAAGGAGGGAGCACTCTCTGTGTTACATTTACTTTCTTTTACTTTTTTTCCCAGAAAACACGGTCGATAATTTGAAGTTTAGTGGCCCCCATTCTCACTTTCTGCGTTTTTGCGCTGCAACTTGCAGTGTTTCTATCTTAGCTGTGTCTTTATTCTGCATTTTTTATTCTCCTCCAACTTCTTTTTTGTTTTCGCCTACTTTATCTTTTGACATCTCCGTTCTGTTTTATCTGTAAATATTGCCATCTCTACTATATAGTTGTTAATGCAATCCAATTTACCATATATATATATGATTACTTCTTTTCTTATCATCAAAAAATAAAATAAAATAAAAAATGAAAAGCGAAATACTAGCTATGAAGCTCGAAACTGACTTGGGCTTGCAATTTCGCTCGTGCTGGCTCCGTGTGTTCATTAAAGCAAACGCTGCCATTTCTTGCACTTCTTTATTTCTCTTGGCAAAAGTACCTGCTGTCGTTTTCTTCCTTTTGTCATTAACTCCACTGTCGTTTAAGCTTTGTTCTTGCTTGTTTGATACAGCTTCAACAGTGTGCAACAATACTTTCCTATAAATATGTCTGGACGTTGTGCAGGCCGTTATTTAGTCCAACATGGCTCAACCTTCATATACGTGTCCTCTCTTTCTCTTTGGCAGTTTTTTTTAGAGTTGTGTTGCATTGCTTCAATCTCAAATGGCGTGAATGCCTTTGAGAACAAAGAGTTTTGTGGTTAAAGAGGGAGAGATGATTGACAATGGTGCTGGGGTTGGCGTATTATTGAATTGGTGGGAGGAGAATGGCGAGTTGGAACAGTATGGGTGAGTTTGTTTCAACTTTTTGAAAAAGGGCTTTTATGAAAAAGTGGCTTTTTTAAAAAGGGCAGTATGAAAAAGTACTTTTTCAAAAAGCTGAGTGTTTGGTAAAAGCTGTTAAAAAGTGCTTTTTTAAAAAGCTGAGTGTTTGGCTAGCACTTATAAAAGTAGCGGTTTGAGTTGTAAATTACCAAAAAGGACAATGTATATATAAAAGTATCTTCAACAGGTTAGGCAAATTTATATATTGTTTGGACAATTACCAAAAAGGACAATGTATACCTATCACTTAAAATTTATTGTGATAATATTGTAATAATTGATACTGATTTTAGCTCATAACAACCTACCACTTAAAATTTATTGTGAAAGTATTGTTAAAATATTGTGATAAAAATTGATACTCATTTTAATTTGAACGTACTATTAAAATTATTTTTTTTCTCTTTCTAAAAAAATTATTTTTTTCTCACTAATATTAACTAATAATAACCTACCATTTAAAATTTATTGTGAAAGTATTGTTAAAATATTGTGATAAAAATTAATATTGATTTTAATTTGAACGTATTATTAAAATTATTTTTTTTCTCTTTCTAAAAAAATTATTTTTTTCACACTAATATTAACTAATAATAACCTACCACTTAAAATTTATTGTGAAAATATTGTGATAACATATCCTCCCTTTTTTTTTTCTTTTCTTTTTCTTTCCCTTTTTTTTCTCCTCCACTCACTTACCGTATTTCCTTCTTTTTTTTCTATTTCTTTTTCCCTCTTTTTTTCTCCTACACACATGTACCCACTCTTCTCCTTTTTTTCCTTCTTTCCTCTCTTTTTCTATTCCACTTCCTCCAAATTCCTCTGAGCTCCAGAACGTTCCACAGAGCTCTCTTCTTCCTCTTTCTTCTTCTTTTTTTTTTTTATTTTTTTTTTCTTAGCACTTCGTCAAGACTCTTTCCCTCTATCCCACTCTTTTCCTTTTTTCCTCTCTTTTTCCATACCACTTCCTCCAAGCTCCCGAATATTCCACAGAGCTCTCCTTCTTCCTTTTTTTTTTTTTTTTTTTTCTTAGCACTTCGTCTGCAAGATTCTTCCCTCTATCCCATCAAAACACACAAACTTAAAGGTTGCACACACCACACCGCGCCATTTGATTCTCATCAAACGAAGATAGAAGGGAAATTCAAAAGGGAGGAATGGGTCAGATCGGTGCTTGATCTCTGCCTTCACTGCTGCTGTCTGTCTTCCTCAACACGCCTCCGTTGTCTGCTGATTTGCTCTGCCTTCACCGCCGCCTGTCTTCCTCTCCACTGCTGCTTGATCTCTTCCCCATTGCCAATGACATGCGGCAGAATGGGTCAGATCGTTTTTCTTTTCTTTCTTTTTTTTTGGTTCTGATTTCATTATTAGGTTCCTTTGTAAACTTGTGTTATAAACAAAAGGATAAAATTGGGTTTTTGGGAAATTTGTGTAACGGTAACTTGAAACGCACCAACGCTTTTTGCTAATGGACCGAATCCTCAGCTTTTGCAAAATCACGTTTTCCTTCACAAATCCAAAACGCAACTTTTAACAAAAAGTTGCGTTTTTTAACTCACCAAACGGGCTTTTGAATCTACTTTTTCAAAACGGGCTGAAACGGGCTCTCCAAAGCGCTAACAAACAGGCACTATGTCTTGGTCTCCTTCACTTCGCTGGTTCTTAATTATCTAATTTATTTCCTGGGATACATTTATTTATATATTTTATTGTTGATATTTCGATACTTGCAATTAGAGAAAATTTGAACATTAAATGTATTCATTAAAAATGCCAAAAAGTGCCATATAAGCTAGTGATTATCAAAAGGAAAATGTTAACGAGTACTGTACAGCACTTGTTAATAATCTATTTTAAGAAAGTTTTGATACCATTTTTATTGGAAATGAAAAAAACTGTCAAAATATTAATTACTTTTTTTTTTCATTTTCCATAAAAAAAAAATTTTAAATGAATTATTATCAAGTGTTGTACAGCAGCCGTTAACAGTACCTTTATCAAAAAAGGCTCTAGGTAGTTTCTGAGAATTAGGATCAGTTTGATTGGAGATTTTAGTATCGTTGTCTAGTTTTCAGTGTTGAGGAAATATGTGTTTAAGTATTATAAAAATACGTATCAGAAATGTTATTCTTGTTTAAATAGTATTGTTGTTCAAACTCTAGCACTAAACAGCCCCTTAGTATCATATCATCAAAGTTAATGTTCTACTGAACATTTTTGGACTCACCCTAAAAATTTGTGCATTTGTATTATAAATTTTGATTGTTATCTTTGGTAGTATTTTTATCATTGATGATAATATTATTGGTCGTGCAATTAAATGGAACATTGACTGATTGACAAGATGAAAATGTTTGTAAAGATTTCACATTGTGGTATTGTTACACAATCCTAATGAAAAATCCTTTTTTCCCCTTTTTGAGCGTGAAAAATGTGTATATTATTAACAAACAAAAAAAAAAGGTGTTTTTATTTTCTTTTTCTTTTTTCTTTAAAAAAAAAAACAAAACAAAATCAGACATTGAGAATAATTTAATCTCTTGGCCGAGTTTGTATCGGTCTTGGCTTCTACCTTAAAAGTCCTAAAGCTTTTGTTAGCCAGTCCTAAAGATTGGCACAAAATTTGATTGGACAAATCCACCAACCTTAAAAGTCCAAACACTTTTGTTAGATAGCTCTCAATTAGTTATGTAGCCAAACTTTTTCCGTGCCAAAATATTGTTCATTCTATCTATCATATGCCACTATATAAGAAGATGTGAAGATTAAAGGTTGCCACACTTCTATCTTTTACCGTAAAAAAAAAAAAAAAATTGCCACACTTGTCACTACGATCGATGCACAGAAAACTTGGCTTTTTCAAGCATATATGGTAACTCTACTTGCAATTCACAGACAATTTTCTAATTTGTAATCAGGAAACCTTATTTTATATGAACTCTGGTTGTTATTGAAGCAAATGCTTGAAAACTGGAAATCTTAAGACTGCAACCTTACTTGATATCTTTTTATTGAAAGTGAATTTTGACAAATCCACAATTATATTACATTTTCTTCTTATATCCTCCATACTTACAAAATGTTTACAAAAAGTTATGTCATCAATAAATTGTTTAAATTGCAAGTTTTTGTAGTTTAAAATTATATATAAAATATAAACTTATAAATCATATAGTAAATAATATCCGATTGGCACAAAAATTGACATGAGAATTAAGAGTGTAAAGAACGTGCAGTTTAAGGTTAGATTTTTAAAATATGTTGTATTATTAATTTTTTTAAAGGAAGTTGTAGTATTAGACCACAACCAATTTTGTAGCTAAACTTTGTCTATAATTAAAAGCACATTACTAATTTGTTAATTTTGCTCTCTGAACGTGTTTCCCACACAAAATTAAAAATAATAATGTTGCATCATATTAAGGCTAATAGGAATAGGAGCTCCTAATAAATTTTGGAATATCTTTGCTGATTATAACACAAAAGGAACATACGCAGATGCCCGCGAGTTAGTGCAACTTGCAACAACCCCTTAAAATGATGAGTCAACTAACAAAATCTAGTAGAGTCAGCCCCAAGACTCCAAAAAAAAGAGTTTTCCCTTTGAGCTTGCTTTCGTTGCATTTCCTTTTTTTTTTTTTTTTTTTTTGAGAATGGTTTTCTTTGAAACTTGAAAGTTAACGTTGATCAGAATATTGTCCTAATGCATTGGAAAACATATAAAGTCTTGGAATCTGAGAAACGATTTGATTAGGGAATCAACAAAAGTATCTATGCCATTATGCCATAATTTCCTTTACACCGTAGCCCACGCCAAGGAATGAGAAATGACCAAGGGTGGATATGTTCGATTCTCGAAGTCAAGTCATCCTAGTTGAGCTTAAAGCAATAGTATATTACATAAGGTTGATCATTCTTCGACTTTGTTTCTTGCTAAACTTATGCCTCAAACTGATTTTGCCTCTTAAATTTACCTAATTTTATTTCGCTTCTCACTTTTATTTGATAGTTAATTGTATTTGTTATTTTTTATTATAGTTTTTTTTTAATGTTATATTCTTCATAAGTAATAGATTTTTGCTGTATGGATTGAATCCTAAACATTTATAAACATTTTTTTTTTTTTTTTTTTTTTTTTGCTTATCAATAAGGGAAGTCAAGGTGAGACAATTGACTTAAGAAAAATAAATAAATAATCACAATGATTAAAGATAGCTACGAAGAGAGGCATCCACATCATAAGCGATTAATCTTCAACACCTTTGTCTGTTAGAAAAAAAGTTAACATCAAAATCAAATATTTTTTTAAAATTTAAATATAATCTTTTATATAATCATTTTAAATTTATTTAATAATTTATGTAAGGATACAGTTTAAGCGGATTGGCCCACCAGTGAGATGGACTCAGGCCCAAAAATTTCTTGCAATGAATTTATAGAGAGTAGGCTAGAAAAAAGACGAAGTATTACATGGATGTATTCCAAGTCCATGCAAATAAAAATAGAGTAATGATAATATATAAGATTGTCCTCAGCTGTGTCCGAGTAGGATAGCAGTATGATATTTCAATGTTTACAACTTTGTATTTCTCTTTCTCTCTTTTACTTCAAATTTTCCATCCCCTCTTTCCATGCCTCTAGCTCTCTTTATACTCCATTTTCCCTCACGTGCCAATCAGATGACCTTTCTTTGATACTTGTTTCATCAACCTTTCCTTAAAGTCTTTACATGGCAGCTGTAAAGATTGAGAGTTACTATTTAGACATCCTTTCCTCATTAATGTGGTCATAGGATTAGCTGCAGGGTAATAAATACGGTGATAGCAGCTTTTTACATAATATCTTATTACTTCCACCTATCCTATTTTGCTTACTGGATGTTCATATATTAGAAGAATCCCCTAAAATGTCAGTATAAATGCTAGAGCGTTCATCCTGGCTTTCTCTTGAATCATCCGAAGAGGTAATCCTCCTCGAACAACTCTTCCTCGTCCACATACCGGCCAAATTCTTGCGAGGTTTGTAGCCGTGCATTTTCATTGTAATTTACTGTCCTCGGACAAGTATGCCTTCTCGGACAAGCCCACGGCCCATCATCTAGAATTGGGCCTTTGACCCCTACAATAGCCCCTCAAAATTCCAGTTTTCTCCTTTATCTGAGGAGAAAGGTGGGATTTTTATTTTCTTAAGAGCTAAGTCCACAAATAATTTTAATTTACTCGCGTGAAGATGCCATCCCGCGTGTCTCACAATTATTGCCGACGCTTCGGAAATCACAACACGCCACTTATTGCTCCAGGCGGCATCTTGTCCCCCTTATCAACAGTGAGATGTTAATTGTGCGGCTAATATTTCCCCCCTGAAATTTCGAGCGGAATAACTCCCACTCATTTTCACTCCCTATATAAAACGTTATGAAGTAGTTGTTTTTTCCATTTGGCATACACTTAGGCTATCCAGAGACCCCAAACATTCCAGCCTTCAGAAGCTCCCTTACTTTAACAGTCTCTAAAGCTTTTTCTTTACTACAAACTTTAGATTTCTAAGAAGTTACTGAGACAAAAACCCCTCTCACTCTTGTAAGTGTTTGATTTCCAAGCTCTTTTCTTCTCGGCTGAGCATCTCGGCCTATTAGTTTCTGTCTTATCTCCAATTAGGAAGTCTTCCTTGCATTCTTTCACATATCTAGATGGGTAGATTTAAGAATCTTGTTAATTCGCCTATTGCCATAGAGCTTTTTAAAGCAAAGTACAATATACCCGAGGGAGTAAGCCTCCGGTATTACCCACCGAAAAATATCTTGACCGATAGGAAAACTGGCAAAGTGGTCATTCCTGTGATCGGTTTTTTAGAGGGAGAAATGACCATTCCCATGGGCACAGTAACTCGAGAGTACCTTCGAAATCATAGGTTATTCCCGCACCAATGCGCTCCCAACCTATTTAGGATTTTAGGTTGCGTTAACGCCCTCAATCAAATGATAGGCTTGCAACTCACCTGGTATGACGTCGTAGATATGTACGAATGTCACTCTATAGCCGACGAGGGATACTACTTAAAATCCAAGTCCCCTATTGTCAAAATGGTGTCGTGTCTTCCAAAGTCCAACAAGGGCATGAAGGACGACTACGTCATCATCTCTGGGGCGTGGCATGACGGTCATCACTGTCCGACCAAGGAGGGGGAGCCAAGTGGGATGCATTAGGACTAGGTTGAGTTAACATAGAATTTAGATTCTAGGTTTCACTTTGCTTTTTTGCTTAACTCTCTCCTTTTGACATGATTTGAAAATCTAACTGCCTTTGTGTTTCTCGGCTACCATTACAGATAGAAAGCTTGTTGCTCCCAAGATCAATCACGTGAACGTAGTAGGCTTGAACAAGCTACTCAGATCTAAAATATTCGTGAGTGCAGACGGTCAGCTACGTGCCGTGCATTTGGTGTTGGACTTCACACCTTTATCTGATAGTTTCCAAGAGGTCGAAAACGCGATCCGAGTGGGCGACCCAAGGCTTTGAAGGATTGACGTATCTCGGCCAGGGTTCTTAGCCAAAAAAGATCTTCCCCCGGTTGCGTGGCCATCTCAACAAGCTCTGCCTCCCCCAATCGTCCAAAGGGAGGAAACTGCTTCCTCTCGGCTATCTCTTGAAACTGAGATAGACCAATTCCATTTTGACGAAGAAGAAAAAGTTCAAGCTAAGCCCCATACCATCCCGGACTTTGAGAGTACCGAAGAAGAGGAAGAAGAAATGTCTTTGAATCCGAGAAAAGGACTAAGAGACCTCCTAGCTAGAAGGAGCAAAGGCGCATCTTCTAAGGATGTACCCAAGCCCCAGGTTACCGATAACCCTCTTCCACCTCTTCCTCCTCCTGCAACCGTGACTGGCCTTCAACCAAACCCTAACTTGAAGAAGATATTGGATTTGGAGGAGGGTGAGGTGCCTCCACAGAAGAGGGTTAAGCAACAGAAAAATGTGAAGGACAAAAGGGTCTCCCCATCCGAGAGCAGGGAGGATGTCAACACTTCGAACGTCCGCCAACCACCCACATGGGCTCCACAGTTGGACTTAGACGGCACTCCGATCCCCTGGAATGCTTCCATCAGGGAGTTCTAGAAGGGACACTCGGCCTACATTGCCGAGGCTTTGGAGCGGCCACTGCTTCTGCCCCGAGACATGGAAACCGTTAAGTCTTGGAGGCAGTCGGACCTATTCATGTCTCTAAAAAGAGACTTGGCAATGGTAAGCTTCTAAACTGAAGTTAATTCTCCTAAGATTCTGTTTTGCTTTTAATCTGTGTTAATGCGTTTCTCTCATTTTTCTCATGCAGGTGACCCAGCAGGTTTACGTGGCCGAAGATTGGGTCAAGGATGCCCGCAGCCAGGCCAGGGCTAAGGCTCAATCTCGTGCAGACGTTGAGAAGAGCTTGGGGATCATCAAGCATGAGAAGCAAGAACTAGCCAAAAAGCTGTTCATCGAGGAGAAGGACAGGAGGAGCGCCGATGTCGGGTTGAAGAGTGCCCAAGACCAAGCTGAGGACCAGCAGAAGAAGCTGCATATGACAAAGATAGAGCTGGCGACTCAAAAACAGTTGGTCTTAGAGCTTTAAACCAAACTGGACAAGGCTAAAAAAGCAGCTCGGAATGCTGAGGTGGCAGCCGAAGCTGAGAAGAATGTCGCCTACATCCGTGGGATTGAGGAGACAGAAATAAGGCTGGTCGAAGGGGTCTCTGAGGTGTGTAGGGACTATTGCAAGGTGACCTGGGAGGAAGCTCTTAACCTTGCAGGAGTCCCTACAAACTCGGAGCTAAGGTAACCCAGGAAGGTGTATTTTCATCCACACATTCGCGAAGTCCCGGATGCATCTATCCCTCTGTCATCAAACGTTCCAATGCCATCCGAGCAGACCCTTATTCCTTTTAATGCTAATAACAAGGATCAGGAGGAAAAAAGGGTAAAAGACGGGTACCAAGATACGGAGGAAGCCACCTCTTCTAGGGCCAAGGATGCTATCAAGGCCAATGAAGCTGCAGCTCCAGAAACCTTAGCTGGACCTAAGAAAGCCAAGCCAAGTATACAAGACAAACCTCCTCTGATGACCAAGGCTTAGTTTCAGGGCTTTAAATTTTTGATATTTTGTAATGATGTTTCGAGCACAAGCATGATGTAATTTACATTTTAATTAATGAGAATATTTGAATTTGCTTTTAATTACGTTCAGTTTCATTCATTCATTCATTTTTATTCTATAGTTTTAAAACTTGTATGAAGTCTAAACCCACTAGATAAAACAATTTAAAGTAATTGTAATGATAAGTGAAGTTAATTTTCTAAACCATTAAAATGGAACTACAATACCCATTTGTCCAAAGTATATGATCCGAGTGAATATGTATGACTAAGTTTTTGTTTAACACTTTGTGAAATAAACTAGAGTATTAATTTACCTAAGGTATGTGATTCAAGAGACCAGACATGACCAACGTTCTGTTTAATACTTAGTGAAATGGACTACAGTATTAATTTACCCAAGGTATGTGATCCAAGAGAACAGGCATGACTAAGGTTCTGTTTAATACTTAGTGAAATAAACTAGAATATTAATTTACCCAAGGTATATAATCCGAGAGATCAGGCATGACCAAGGTTCTGTTTAACACTTAGTGAAATGAACTAGAGTATTAATTTACCCAAGGTATGTGATCCGAGAGATCAGGCATGACCAAGGTTCTGTTTAACACTTAGCGAAATGAACTAGAGTATTAATTTATCCAAGGTATGTGATCCAAGAGATCAGACATGACCAAGGTTCTGTTTAACACTTAGTAGGCAAACAGTGTAATAAAACTTGAGTACAACAATTGAAAATTTTATTAATAGTAATACCTTCTTAGATTATTTACATTTCATGGATGTAGAACAGCTCTTTCCTCTAAATCCTCCAAATAAAACGCTCCTATCCCAGATACAGAAAGAATGCGATATGACCCTTCCCAGTTGGGTCCAAGTTTTCCCCAAGTTAGGTTCTTTGTAGCACCCATTACCTTTCGCAAAACTAAATCTCCCGATACGAGTGGTCTCAGCTTAACATTGGCATCATACCTCTACTTGAGCTTATACTGATAGTAAGCCAATTGAACCATGGCATTTTCCCTCCACTTGGCAATCAAATCCAAGCTCCTTTCTAACAGTCTGTCATTTTCTTTCGAGGTGAAAGAGCTCAATCTCAAAGTGGGGAATCCTGTCTTTAGGGGAATGACAGCCTCAGCCCTATAAGTCATTGAAAGGGGGTCTCTCTCGTAGACCTCCGAGGAGTTGTCCGATAAGTCCAGAGAATATGTGGTAATTCTTCCACCCACTTTCCTTTTGTATCATCCAACCTCTTTTTCAAGCCGCTCACTATGACCTTGTTAACGGCTTCAGCTTGACCATTCTCTTGTGGGTATGCTAGAGTAGAATATCTGTTTGTGATGCATAATTCGCAGCAGTACCTCTTGAAAGCTTTACTATCAAATTGAAGACCGTTGTCCAAGATAAGTGTGTGTGGTACTCCAAACCGAATGACAATATTTTTTCATATAAATTTCTAGACGTCTACATCCCTGATATTTGCCAATGGTTCTGCTTCGACCTACTTAGTGAAGTAATCTGTGCCAATGATTAGGTATTTTTTACTCCGAGCTGCTTTAGGGAATGGACCTTCAATGTCCAAGCCCCACTGAGCCAAAGGCCACGGGCTGGATAGAGGATTAAAAACTCCCCCTGGCTGGTGAATATTCGGTGCAAACCTTTGGCATTGATCACATTTCCTCACGTACTCCTGTGATTCCCTTTGCATGTTCGGCCACCAGACCCCTGAGTTAAAGCTCTATGAGCTAGAGACCTACCTCCCATGTGGCTCCCACAAGTACGGCCCCGAGAATGAGCGCTTGTATAATTTCTTGTCCTCTGACAACCAAAACCGAGGAGCCTTCCTCCGTACCTTGTTCACTTTGGCCTTATCTTCAGGTAAGATATCATCTACAAGGAATGCTACCATAGGGTCTATCGAACTTGGTCCTACTCGAATTTGATAGATGCTAGGCCCTTCTTTGACCTCAGCAAGTTTATGCAGATCTTCAACAATGATAAGCCGAGGTAAACCTTGTGCCGAGGAGGTTGCAAGAGTGGCTAGAGAGTCTGCATGTGCATTTCACTCCGAGGGATATGCAGTAGACTGAATGACTCGAACTCTGCTTGCAGCTGTTTGACATAACTCAAATACTTTTGCATTCTTTCGTCCTGTGCTTCAAGCTCTCCTTTGACTTGGCTGACAACCAATGTTGAATCCGAGAATACTTCAACTAAGCTTCCCCTCATTCTTTGAACCATGGCCATTCCGACCACTAAGGCCTCATACTCAGCTTCATTGTTTGTGGTCGAGAAGTCCAATCTCAGAGATTTCTCAATAACAACACCCTCAGGAGATATCAAAACTAGTCCCACTCCAGACCCTCTTTGATTGGCCGCGCCATCCACATACAACTTCCAAACTAAAGGTCTTTGCACGGAGATTAGGACAACTGAATTTTCATCCATATGCATCCTCTCGGTGTTTTCTTCTATCAAAGGCTCAATGAACTCGGCTACCAAGTCGGCCAAGATTTTCCCCTTAACAGATGTGCGAGACATGTATTTTATATCGAAAGCCCCTAGGATTGTACCCCACTTTGCTACCCTTCCAATATAATCTACACTCCAAAGTAGAGACCTGAGTAGGAGTTGCGTAAGGACTATGACAATGTGTGATTGGAAATAATGAGGGAGTTTGCGGGTGGCATGAACCACTGCAAAGATAGCCTTTTCTAACGGTAAATATCGGACATCGGCCTCATGAAGGGACTTACTCACATAGTAAACAGGTTTCTGAATGTCGTTATCAACTCGAATAAGTACCAAGCTTATTGCATGGGCGGTCACAGTGATATAGGTGAACAGAACTTCGTACGTTACGGGACTGGACATGATGGGGGGCCGAGACAAATATTCTTTCAGTTGCTGGAAGGCCAGGACACACTCTTTGATCCATTCGAACCCCTTCCACTTGTTCAACAGCTGGAAGAAAGGCCTGCACCTGTCTTCCGATCGGGAGATGAATCGATTTAGAGTAGCAGTCATCCTAGTTAACTTCTGTACCTCTTTGGGATTCCGGGGTGGCTGCAAGTTATTAATCACTCTTATCTGGTTTAGATTGACCTTAATTCCATGATGGGTAACCATATAGCCTAAAAATTTTCCAGATCTGACACCAAAAGAGCACTTGGAAGTATTGAGTTGTAGCTTGTGTTTCCTTAGGATTTCAAAGATGTTTCCGAGGTCGTTGACATGCTCGGATTCCAACTTACTTTTGACCACCATGTCATCTATGTAAATCTCAATGCATTTCCCCAGCTATGGTTCAAACATCTTTGTCATCATTCTCTGATAAGTGGAGCCTGCATTTTTTAGACCAAACGACATCACCTTATAGTGATAATTCCTGGGGGGTAACGAAGGCTGTTTTCTCTTGATCATCTAAAGCTAAAGTGATCTGGTGATACCCTTGAAAGGCGTCCAAGAAACTCATTCATGGATGCCCCATAGTCGCGTCTACTCACTGATCAATCCGGGGCATGAGGAATGGATCCTTTGGGCAGGCTTTGTTTAAGTCTGTGAAATCTACACACACACGCCACTTCCCATTTTTCTTCTTTACCACCACTGTATTAGCCAGCTATTCAGGGTAGAAAACCTCCTTAATAGCCCCTGCCCTTTTAAGTTTATTCACCTCCTCCCTAACAGCATTAGAATGCTCTTTGGACGAACGCCGAGGTGACTGCTTCCTAGGAAAAGCGGTTGGCCTAACATTTAAGTGATAGCAGATGAACCCTAGATCAACTCCCGGAGCCTCATAAGAATTCCAAGCAAACACATCAATGTTTCTTCGAAAGAGTGTCAACAGCTCTTCCCTGTCTCCAGGAGGCAATTGAGCTCCAATTTGAAAGAATCTCTCCGGGTTCTTATCAATAGTAATTTTCTCCAGCCTCTCACACTTCTCCTCATCCGATTCCACAATGTTAGGTGGAATCAGGATTCTTGATTGTTATAAGCCTCTACCAATGGGGGTTGTAGATTTGGCAGCAAGCCGATGCATAATGGCAGCTATAAGGCACTACCTAGCCACAGATTGGCTTCCTACAAGTTCTTTTACTTGTCCTCCAGACGAAAATTTAACCTTCAAATGTGAAGTTGAAGAGACGACCCCCAAGGCATGAAGCCAAGGTCTGGCTACAATGGCAGTATAGGGAGAATATGCATCCATTACAATGAAATCTACCTCAACCACCTCTGATCCAACTTGTATGAGCAACCTGATCTGACCTCTAAGGATAACAGTTTTCCCATCAAAGCTAACTAGAGGAGAATCATATGATGTTAGGTCTTCAGGCCTCAAACCTAATCCTTTGTATAAATCCGAATACATGATCTCGGCCCCACTCCCTTGGTCGACCATCACCCTTTTCACGTCGTACCCCCCTATTCTAAGGGTGATGACTAGAGTGTCATCATGTGGCTGTATAGTCCCTCTCTTATCTTCATCCAAAAAGCTTAAAGCTGGTCAGATCTCAACCTTGGCCCTTTTTTATTCAAGATTCGTATCCTCAGCAGTCAACCAAGCAACAAACATCACCCTGGAAGGACAGGATCTGGTCCTCCCCGGCGCCACAAAGATGACATTGATCGTGCCCAATGGGGACCTTGAAGAAGCACTCCCTGAAATCCTAGACCTGAGGTGATCTCCCTGGCTATTGGGCCGATGTACAAACTGTTGTAACCTTCCTTCTCTAACAAGTTGTTCTAAGTGACTCCTTAGAGTTCTGCAATCCTCAGTAGTGTGCCCTCGTTCCTGGTGGTATTGACAATGAAGACTCTGATTGCGCTTCATGGGATCTCCTCCCATCTTATTTGGCCACTTAAAGTATGGCTCATTCTGAATCTTCTCCAAGATTTGGTATATTGGTTCTTGGAACACGGCATTCATTGTCTAAAACACGGTGGACCCAGACTGCACATTGTAGTCCCTCCGAGGCTTGTTATTGCTGTATCAGTCCAACCTGAAATCCCTCATCTCCTAAGGGATAACCTTGGATTTTCCTTTGCCTTGTATCTGATCCTCTTCAACCCGTTTATATTCATCGATTCGATCCATCAATCGATGCACGCTCCTCACAGGCTTTTTAGTCAGTGATTTCCTCAGGTCATGCTCGACTGGCAAGCCGACCTTAAAAGTTCTCACAGCCACGTCATCAAAATCTCTCTCAATTTCGTTAGACATCTCCTAATACCTGTCCGAGTATGTTTTTCGAGTCTCTCCCTCTAGCATAGACAGGGATAGTAAGGAATCCAATGGTCGAGGAACTCTACTGCACGTAATAAACCGAGAGCAAAAAGCCTTAGTGAGCTCTCTAAAAAATCCAACAGAATCTGCTGCAAGGCCATCGAACCATCTCATCGCCACCGGTCCCAAACTAGATAGGAACACTTTGCACATAAAAGTTTCATTCCTTGAGTGGACAGTCATCCTCTGGTTAAAGTGGCTCACATGCTCCACAGGATCTGTTCGACCGTTGTACAAGGTGAAAATAGGCTGAGTAAACCGTTACGGAAGCTTTCCCCCTTCAATCTTACGCATGAAGGGTGACCTAGAAATCTGGTTGAGGGCCCTATTCATTGCATCATTCCCAAAGCCCTTAGAGGATGTGTTTCTACCTCTGCGGTCGTGATAACACTCCTTCTCATGAGAAAAAGATTTGCTAGGGGGTATCCGTGACCGGCGCCTATAGTCACCATCCTCTCCATCATCAGAAGAAAAATCAAAGATGGATGGACTGTACCTTCTCCGTGCACGGCGCAGTTTTTCCTTCAAATAATCAATCTTACATTGCATGTTCCTCATAGTATCCCTATGGGAGACATTATCCTCATCTCGAAGTCGACTCCTGCTTGTATGAATGGTGTGGGCACTTCCTTCATGATCCCTCTCTCGTTCAAGATGTAGAAAATGATCGAGATGCTAGGAGCCATCATACTTCATCCTGTTAGGACCTGACCCGGCCATAGTTAAGTATTAAGCTCACCAACGCACCAGTAATTCCCACAAACGGCGCCAATTGTAAGGACACAGTTTAAGCAGATTGGCCCACCAGTGAGATTGACTCAGGCTCAAAAATTCCTTGCAATGAATTTATAGAGAGCGGGCTAGAAAAACTGGGCTTTTAGATGAGACGAAATATTACGTGGATGTATTCCAAGTCCATGCAAATAAAAATAGAGCAATGATAATATATAAGATTGTCCTTACCTGTGTCCAAGTAAGATAGCAGTATGATATTTCAATGTTTACAATTTTGTATTTCTCTTTCTCTCTTTCACTTCAGATTTTCCATCCCCTCTTTCCATGCCTCTAGCTCTCTTTATACTCCACTTTTCCTCATGTGCCAGTCAGATGACCTTTCTTTGATACTTGTCTTATCAACCTTCCCTTAAAATCTTTACACGGTAGCTGTAAAAGTTGAGAGTTACTGTTCAGACATAC
This sequence comes from Lithocarpus polystachyus, assembly GCA_033629205.1. Taxonomy (NCBI): domain Eukaryota; kingdom Viridiplantae; phylum Streptophyta; class Magnoliopsida; order Fagales; family Fagaceae; genus Lithocarpus; species Lithocarpus polystachyus. The sequence continues at coordinate 25,421,571 of CM066172.1, forward strand.
TTTCCTCATTAATGCAGCCATAAGGTTAGCTGCAGGGTAATAAATACGGTGGTAGCAGCTTTTTACATAATATCTTATTACTTCTACCTGTCCTATTTGCTTACTGGACATTCATATATTAGAAGAATCTCCTGAAATGTCAGTATAAATGCTGGAGCGTTCATCCTGGCTTTCTCTTGAATCATCTGAAGAGGTAATCCTCCTCGGAAAACTCTTCCTCGTCCACATACCAGCAAAATTCTTGCGAGGTTTGTAGCCGTGCATTTTCATTGTAATTTACTGTCCTCGGGCAAGTGTGCCTTCTCAGATAAGCCCACGGCCCATCATTTAAAATTGGACATTTGACCCCTACAATTTATATTGTCAAATTGTCTTCGTCGCTAAAAAATGAAACTCATTGGTTGGGAACACCACCAGTGGGCTTCTACAAGCAATGCAAGGGGTACTAATTAGATGATTAGGGTGACTTAATTACCCCAAAATTTGTAGGTATAGAGGTCTTTTTTATTTAATTTTTATTTCCACCAAAAGCAAAAAAATAAATAAATAAATAAAATGAAACCCAATATTACTCACTCTTATTGTAATTTGAGGTAGATTTCAAACCCTATATATATATATATATAGAGAGAGAGAGAGAGAGAGAGAGAGAGAGAGAGAGAGAGAGGGGTAAGCACTTAGAGCAAGACTTTAGTACAGTATTTAAGTGTTATCCTCTAGGTTCTCCTTTTAAAATTCTGTCATGTGGATTTTTTTTCATGAGATGGAAGTGTATTTTTTAGTTAAGTAGTCACGTGGCTAAATCTTAAGAGAAGAATCTAAGGAAGAACATATAAGGTACTGTACCTAAATTTTGTTCATGTACGTGTGTGTGTGTGTGTGTGTGTGTGTGTGTGTGTGTGTGAGTTAGTGGTGACAGACATTAATTGGTACACTTATTGATAACCCAATGTGTTGGTGGACCAGATTCCTCTAAGTTAGGATCAAACATTGTTTCAAGAAAGCTAATGCCTTAGACAGGAATGGAGTTCTTCCACAACCTTATTCTCCTCCAACTTCTATTTTGTTTTCGCCAACTTTATCTTTTGACATCTCCGGTCTGTTTTGTGACCGTATCTGTAATATTGCCATCTCTGCTATATAATTTACCATATATATATATATATATATGATTATTTCTTTTCTTATCATCAAAAAATAAGAAATGAAAAGCGAAATACTTGCTATGAAGCTTGAAACTTTGGTTGTCCAATATTTTTGGGATATTTATGGAAACTTCTCTTCAAAGTTATGCGTGAAAAGAAAACCAATCTTTAATGGCCAACCAACGAACTGTTTAGTATTACCATTGCAGTTTTTTTTGCCTATCTTTATTGTATTTTTTTGCTTTTGGCAGTGGCGAGCTTGTCTTGTCCTGATGCGCAGGCTAGGATGTAGGCCTGCGTGGCTCAGGCCCCTATCTTACACATTTGTACTATTTGTTAATTTTAATATACCAACTCTACCTCTTTCTGTCAAAAAAAAAAAAAAAAGATTCTCAAAAAAAAAGTCAGGCGTGAAAAAGCCAAAAATACAGTTGTTTTTTTTTTTTTTTTTTTTTTGAGAATCTAAAAATATAATTGTTAAAGCATCAGCGTCTCGAAATTTTAATTCTATTCTATTTTACTATATAAAAAGTCACTTTATTATTTTAATATATCATTTTATAATATTTTTAACATATTAATTTTTATTTTTTCATTCTGCTCATTAAAATAACATTTTTATATAATAAAATATATAACAAAAAAATAAAAGTATCTCTCATTTCTATATTCCTTCCTCTCTTTCTCTCTCTCTCTCTCTCTCTCTCTCTCTCCATTGTGAACAAACCCAAACCCAAACCCAAATTATTATTTTAATATATCATTTTACAATATTTCTAACATCTTAATTTTTATTTTCTCATTCTGCGCATTAAAATAACATTTTTATATAATAAAATATATAACAAAAAAATAAAAGTATCTCTCATTTCTATATTCCTTCCTCTCTCTCTCTCTCTCTCTCTCTCTCTCTCTCTCTCTCCATTGTGAACAAACCCAAACCCAAACCCCAACCATAGCAAGAACAACCACGCCACCGGCCAGCAACCACCACCACAACCAAACTCACCACCAACAACAACCACAAGAAACAATCACCAAGAGAAAAATAAACACAAAAAATTTCAAAAAACCACCAACAACCACAACAGCACCGATCCAAACCCACATCACCGATCCACACACAGCACCGATCCAAACCCAGAAACCCACCAATCTCCACCGAAAAACCCACCAATCTCCACCGAAAAACCCACCAATCTCCACGATCCAAACCCACTGGCCACAACCGTTCCAAACCCACGCCACCACCTGACCCATGAAACACCGATCGGAGCAAAACCATACCCACATTGGAGCAAACCACACCCACATCAAAGCAAAACATTAAAACGCGGCTTGGGCTTGGTGTTGCTAAGCGATGGTGGCCAACGGTGGCCTGAGGGAGAGCAAAAGGAAAGGGAGAAATCTAAAAGAGAGAGAGAGACGTGGGAGACAGAGTTGAGAGAGTGGGAGAGTCGGGAATAAAATAGTATTTTTATTTTTTGCAATTGAGCTACAGTTGTATACATTTTTGCAATTGAGCTACTATAGCTCAATTGCAAATCTTTTTGCAATTGTATACATTTACAATCCCAGATGCTGAGCACTTTTGGGCTTGAAATGCCAAATTTTCCTTACACTTGGCATTTGCAATCCCTAGTGTGAATGCTCTTAGAGGTGACTTTTAGTTTCAAGGAGGTCACCAAGAGGAACATAGTCAGAAATTTCTGATTGGAATACTTAAGATTTTAATGTATATATATATATATATATATAGGGTTGATTTCAAGTTATATTTGGTGTAACTTTAAATAATGTTACTCTATCTAATAACTTATTATTGAATTCATATTTTAAAATTTTTTCTGTTGGATTACGTATTCTATATGTTCTAACATGTATGCTGAAAGCTCAAATATGGGTAAAAACACAAGAGCTGTTTAGACCCCCAAAATTAAAACTTACGGCTCGGTTTATTTTACTCTAACTTAAACTAAGTGCGGAATAGAGTAAATGCAAGCGAACAAATAATAAAACTACTCTAAGCCATATTCATCAAAACACAGCAATAAAATGAAAGGTAAAAGAGTAGTAAAGAAGGATGTAAACACAAGATAACACCGCGATGTGTTATCAAAGAGGAAACCAAAGAACTCGGCGAAAAACCTTTCCGCCACCCTACAAGCGGTAAATCGATCCACTAGAGAATTAGTTGGAGTACACGAATAACAAAAGACCCTCCAAGCCTAGTCTACCCCTTGTACTCAAGCCCTCCAAGCTCTTGCTACCAATTGACTTAACGAAACCTTGTCTTCTCTAGCTCTCTAGATCACGCAATACGTCCAATCGCATCCGTCAAGCCTTACCGGTTTCTTTTGGCAAATCCCCAAAGTTTCCCAAGCTCCAAAACGCTCCTTACACTCTGAAAATGTGTGGGTTATGTTTGGATACAAATTTCCTCTTAAGGTATGGCAATGGGCGAGAGAATGAAAAGAGACTAGAATGATTTCTCACTAAGGATGAGTAGCTCTCTCTCTCTAAAAAGATAGGTGTGTGTGTGTGTGTGTGTTGTAGAAAACCTATCTAGATTTTCTCTCTCTAAATGGCCCCCTTGCAATTTGTGGGTAGTAAAGGTATATATAGTATGGGTGAAGGATAAGAAAGTCACACTAAAAAAATCTCTCAGACAGAATGTTTCGTGAGTATCTCGCGGGAAGACTTTACCCGCGAGACACTCGCGAAACTGACAACCTGGTACGACTCTTTAGCTTCCAGTCATGTGCTTCTCACGTGGCTACTTCATGGGTTAGCTTCTCGCGAGTTTATCGCGAAATCCACTTGATCTTCAATTAAGCTTGAGTCTTCACCAACTTAATACTAAACCCAAGATAATAAAATCTCACAAAAATACAAAGAAACAAATTTATGAAATTACAACACTTTTTGTCATGGTATAAACAAACACTAATGTTATGAGAAAAATCATAACTTAACATATACCAATTTTCATGACAATCGGATTTTATTTAGCATTTGATCCATTAACTTATCTTTTATGCATTATTTTAAATTACAAAAACTTAAATTATTTACAATTGATTGATGACATGGCAATGGAGAATATACGAAGATAATATAATCCAATTGTGGATTTGTCAAAATTCAGATTCAATTAAAAAATATTGTAAGAGTTACACCTATTTAAACTTTTAACTTTAAGCAAAGTTACACCACTTAATAATTTTTTATTGGATTAATATTTCAAAATTTTCATAGTTAGATTATATATTCTCTATGTTCTTAACATGTATATCATTTTTGTGCTAGTCAGATTCAGTTTACTATTTAATCTATAAATCCATCTTTTATGCACATTTTTTAAGTATAAAAATTTGAAATTTTATAAAATATCCATATTTATAAAATTATATTTACACTTTTTATGGACATAGTTTAACTAGGAATGGCAACGGGTTGGGTTTGGGCCGGGTTTTTTCATACCCGGACTAGACCCGCGGGTCAAGACCCGTGGCCTGGACCCGGCCCGTTTATTAACCAGATTTTTTTCCCGAGGCCCAGACCCGCCCCGCGGGCCCCGTTAAGCCTTGCCAGATTTGGGCCTAACCTGCAGCCCAAATCGTGGCCCAACAAAAAAAAAAATTTGGACTAAAGCCCTTTTTTTTATGAGAATTAAAGCCCATACAAGAAAAATCATGAGTTACTTTTGTATTTCACCAAAGTTCATAACTTCATACTTCACAACAAACAATAATTCCAGCTTCCAACCAAATGCAAAGCAGATTGAAGTTCATGATCGTGCAATTTCATGTCCCCAAGAATGAACTCCAATCACCCACAAGCTCCATTATGATGTAAATAGTAAAAAGGAAACTAAAAACTATATCTAAGAGAGTTGAAGTTTCCCATTGGATGAAAAAATTGGGGAAAAATAAAGAAAACACTGTAATCTAAAACCCAATTGAACATAACTAAAACCCACTTGCTTAAACTAAAACCCACTTGCCAGATCGGTGAGAGTGAGGCGCTGTCAGCTGTGAGCATGAGAGGTGTGAGATTGAGAGTGATGCAGTGAGAGTGAGGCGCTGTGAGCTTGAGGGACTGAGGGTGAGGTGCTATAAGCGTGAGGGTGAGGCACTACCACGCTGTGCTTGTGTGAGCTAATGCCTGACCGTGTGCTATGTGTGTGTGCGCTTGACTGCTGCTTGTGTGAGGCACTACTAGTGCTGAATGTGTGCTTGTGGTGCTGAATGTGTGCTTGGGAGAGGCGTGAGCTCAAAAGCAGAGCTGAAATGAGAGTTGAAATGAGGGTTAGGGTTGGTTTCTAGGTGTATATATATAGGGGGGGTTTTGGTAATTTACAATAACCGGGCCGGGTCCGAGTTTAGGCCAAGTTTTATAAAAAACCCGGACCCGACCCTATTTCTTATCACACCGGGTAAAACCCAGCTCATTACCGGGCTGGGCCAGATACCCGCGGGTCGGGTAGAAATTGCCATCCATAAGTTTAACATATTTTTAAAACAACAAGTAGGAGAAGGATCTAATTTATCATGTATAATTTAACAAATTTATAATTAATATCTGTGTGCTTTGTTTAAAAATTAATAACTCCATAAAAGTTATTATAAGAGAATATAAATATTATAAAATGATACATCTATTATGAAAAAAAGAAGAAGAAATGAGCAAAATTTTTTCATGAACTCACCAATTCTATCAAATTAATTCCATTTTTATTGATTAATTTTGATCACAAAACAGCCACAGGTTCATTGATCAATATTGATCACAAAATGACCCAACTATTAATTAATATTGAAAAATTAATATTGATGAACTTTTTTGTTTTGAGAGAATTAATATTGATGAAATGAACGTGAAAAATAGAGCTGACAATCAACTAGCATTTTTAATAAAGTGGTAATAACCTAATAGGAATCAATGCAGAGAGAGCAACCCAAATTTATTTTCTTTCATTTTGATGAGGATGCGGCAATTAATGACTTTTTTTAATACATTTTGAAGTTAATAAATAGACATACAACTAAGGGAGTCGATACTATACCATACCAACTAGTACGACTGGAATTTTTTGTATCGACACCTTAGTCGTACAACTGTATATCAATTGCCTTGCTTGTCTCGAAAAATAATCTTCTTCATTTGAAATTGATTAATTTCATGGTTCAGATTAAATATTACAAATCTAAAAGAGTACAAATTATCATGTCATTTAAAATTTTAAATAATGTGGCATTACACTATTAGACCAAAAAATAAAATCTTAATGATGAAATGGATTCTCTATTTCTAGTGAAATTGAGCGGACCTTGTCCCACCCATCTCACCCATACATTTGGACTCCATATTTTTTAACATGCATCAAATCCTTGTTGGTGTTGATTCCAAGTTTAATTTCTTTCAAATTCAATTTAACCTGAGCAAAGCTTCCATTCAATTTAGTATCGGTGACGTGTTACTAATAGCTTAGTCAGTAATAAGGCTCCATTTGTTTCATTGTAAATTGTTTTTAGTTGAAAATGTTTTCTTTTTAGTGTTTGGTTTCATTCTTGAAAATCCTCCCAAAAGCATATTTAAGCATTGGGTAAAAACATGTTTCAATCTCACAACCCAATATTCTACCACCAAGTACAACCCATTAGATCGGCACACCCAACCACCATCGGTGTAACCCTAGTAGCAAATCAGTGAAACACAATTGCGATTAGTGCAAACATAACTGCAAACTACTATCTCCCAGTGCCAACAACCATTTCTTGCCCATGACATCAAGCCATTGATCCCTATAAACTAGAAAGAAAGAAGAGAGGGTTGGGGGAGGGGGTTCATGTGAGGCAAGATTGAATGATTTACTACATAATTTTTTGTAAAATTTTAAACTGTTACACACATTTTCTGATCAACTGAAAATGGTTTTAAGTTTGACCAAGGTTTTACGAAGGAACAAATTGGAAAATGTTTAATATGTTTTCTAAACAGCATTTTACAACAAAACAATCATAGCCTACATCTACTTCTCCATACATTTTTGAAGGATAGTCAAAGAACCTATATTTGACTTCAATCGTAACATTATAATTTAATTTGTCAACACAGAAATAATAATTGATGAAGTATTGCAAATAATTTACTTTTTGAAAAGGAAATTGTGAACCATTTTGCCATAAAAAAATAATTGATGAAGTTTAGTTTAGTACATGAAAGATTCTTGTTGAGCATAATTTTGATGGAAGATCCCATATTTGTTATTTATTTATTAATTTTCTTGTATAGCGAATTATATATACAATTTTTGTATATCATTAAAATTTAAGAATAATTTAAGTTCTCTTAAAAAATGATCTTGTGTGTGAGTGTGTGTGTATATATACATACATATCAAAGTTGATAATTTTATATATAATATCACTTTAGCATAAGAAAATTTAATATTATATTTTTACACACATGCGAGTGTGTATATTTTTTTAGGTAATTTATATATGTGATTTGAGTTTTTCTTGACATCTTTATTTATTAAATTGTTCAGCCCCTGACCCCAACTCAAATTTCCTCGCTCTGTCCCTATAAGAGGTGATTAGTTCTACAGTTATGTCCTGTGTTTGGATCGATTGGAACTCCAATGTTATCTGGGAGGCCTAGACAAGCATTCAGGTGTATAATGAGCAGGCTCGGGATGGTGTGATCGAGATAGTGCAACTATGATGTGAACAATGGGTATGTCCATGTGTATTCCAGGACAAGTTCATTGAAAGCTTCATCAGTTGAAGAGAGAGGGGGGTTGTGAAGTAATAGATAGGGAACGGAATAAAATTCATCATAGATATCCATCAAAAACTAGTAAAGTTCAAGTTGGTCTCTGTACTAATAAAATTTTCTTGGTCTCTTGTCAGTGGCGGCGCCACGTTATGCTCAGGATGTTCCCAGGAACACCTTGAGCTGAAAAAAAAAATTTATATATAATAATTAAAATTTTTTTATTTGTTTACCCTTAAAAAAAATTAGAAACACCCTAAATCAAAATTAGGAACACCCTCAAATTAAAAAAAAAAAAATATTTGTTCTACTTTCAAGGAAAAAAAAACCAAAAAAAAAAAATTGAACTAAAATCTGAAAAAAAAAAAAAACAGCGGACGGCAATCCAACATCAAGCCCACGGCAAGCCCAACAGATTACAGAGATAGTAAATCCATGGATTAAAAAAAAAAAAAAAAAAAAAAAAAAAACCCCCAATACAGAGCAAATCACTAAAATCAAAAAATCATTAATCAGAAATCACTAAAGCCTAAAGCAAACCTAAAGACAGAGCAAGTGAGCAACGCCTTAGAGCAACAGAGCAACACCCCTCCAGAGCAGATCAGTCCAGTCCAAAGCACATCGTCGCCCCTCCAGAGCAGATCGGTCTAGTCCAAAGCAACAGACGGAGATCGGTCACGTCGTCGTCGCTCGCTCGCCCCGGCCTCATCGGAGATCGCTCGTCAGTCGTTACTGCCTCAGCCTCAGCCTTCAGCTTCCCTGCTTCGGCGCTGGCGGTGCTCCCTCAAGGTGCTCTCTCTTTTTCAGTTTTTCTCTCCGACTCTCTCTCAGTCTCTCTCTTTATCTGAAATCATGAATGAGAGTCTCCTTCTTTATTTTTAAGACTAACTTTAATACTTTATCTAATTTTACTAAAGCTTTTAACTTTATCTTTATTAATATTTGGCTGAACTGCTAAAGCTTTTAACTTTATTAATATTTTTCTGTTTTTTTTACTTTGACTTTGGCTGTTTTTTTGTATTTGGCTTTATCTTATCTGTTGGTTTGTATTGGTGAGATATTAATTGTCTTTTAGTGTAATGGCTCTTGTGATTGGGGCATCAGGCATGAGGCCTGATTGGCTTATCTGTTGAGTGGGGTGGGGGATGGATGGGCACATGGGCTGGGTAAACAATAATTAAAGCATGGCTGGCTCTTTTAGTGTAATGTGCACCTAGATGTGTGCTAGTGCAACTAATAAACAATAATTTAATTAACTATTAATTAATTGGAAAAAGTAACTAATAAATAATAATTGATAATTTAATTAACCAATACATTATAAAAGACAAATAAATTAAATTATGTTCCCCTCAAAAAAAAAATTATGTTAGGCTAAACAACAATTAATAATTTTATAATTAATGAAATAAAAAATTTTATAATTATAGTTTATAAAAGACAAACAAATTAATGAACAACTAAACAACAATAATTAATAATTTTATTAATATTTAAAATGAACTTATAATTTATTGTACAGTTACCTTTATTCATTTTTTTTCCTTTTGAGGTTTTTTTGTATACAGAATGTAAATTTTTTTTGGTTTTAAGAACTTTTACTTCATGCTGGCCAAATCTTGAATTTTGGCCGGTATTTACCGAAATGTCTTGAAACACCCGAAATAGACTGAAATGACCCGAAATTTTTTCAAAGTAGAATAGGAACACCCTGGACAAAATTCCTGGAGCCGCCACTGTCTCTTGTGTGTTTGTTTAGAACTGAAATAGGGTGGATTGGTCTCTAGGGTGTGTTTGTTTAGAACTGAAATACGGTGGATGGAAAACTTTGAAAAGAAAATAAGAAGGAAAAAAAAAATTTAAGTGTGTTTAATTGGACTGGGTTTAGTTGGGTGAAGAGAAAAGAAAATAAATTGTAGGGCCCAGATGTTTTCTTCCCGAACTCACTAAAAAGTTTTCTCCCCAACATGAAAAGAAAACTGAAGGGAGAAAATTGGGCTACTTAATGGACAAAAATGCTCATGTGCACTTGCACATGGGCAATTCATCCAATTCCTTTCTTCTTCTTCTATTTTTTTTTTTTTTTTCCTATTTTTTGATCTTTCGTGGACAGTTGCCTCTTTCTTTCTTTTTTTTCTTTCTTTTTTTTTTAATTTCTTTTCCTCCCCTAGACACTGCCTTTTTTTTTTTTTTTTCCCTTTTTTTTGATTTCCTAGGTTGTGGGTGTGATAGTTGTTTTTTATTTTTTTTTTATTTTTTTGACTAAACATGATTTTTTTTTTTGACATGATTTTTATTTTTTAATAAATTGGGTGATTGTTTCTTCTGCTTTTTCGTCGTTTGTCACTTTTTTTGTTTTAATTTGCCATCATTTTTTAACAAGAATATATAAGTAAATTTATACAAACTTATTTTTTTTTTATCCCCTTTACTTTTCCACTCTCAACAAATTAAAAAAATTTCCTATCATTCCACTTTTTCATACTTTCACCATTTTTTAGCCTCTGACTTTTCCACCCTCCAACCAAACCAACCCTAAGGCAATGCCCATGGAAGCTTGAAAAGAGCTAATTGATTCCATTGAAAGCGTATAAGAAAATGAAACTCATTGAATATAATCATTTAGACCCGAAGACCTGGGTCTAAGCCTCTAAGAGCATTAGCATTGGAAAATGCTAATGCTACTCTATTTTACAATTCTAAAAGTCACTTTATTATTATACAATGTCATTTTGCAATATTTCTAGCATCCCAAACTTCTATTTTCCTCTTCTACTCATTAAAATAATATATCTACATAATAAAATAATATATTATAAAAATATATATTTTCTCTCCCATCTCTCTCCTCTCTCTAATTTTCAACCCAAAACACCAACGGCTCTCTCTCTCTCTGTTTGCTCTCTCTCTCTCTCTCTCTCTCTCTCTCTCTCTCTCTCTCTCTCTCTCTCTCTCTCTCTGTTTGAGCAAAATTGATGGGGAAGAAGGCGGCCACATCATCGCCAAGGTCCCGGCGCTTGAAGAAGCAGGCTGGGTCGTCGTCGCCGTCGCTGCGGCCGTCGCCGCTGCAGATCCGAGGAGGAGCCGCCTCGCCTCCTGTTTGCTCTCTCTCTCTCTCTCTGCTCTCTCTCTCTCTCTGTTTGAGCAAAATTGATGGGGAAGAAGGCGGCCACGTCATCGCCAAGGTCCCGGCGCTTGAAGAAGCAGTCTGGGTCGTCGTTGCCGCCGCTGCCGCTGTCGCCGCTGCAGATCCGAGGAGGAGCCGCCTCGCCTCCAAACAACAATAATTGTAGTTTGGTTGTGAACGGGAAGAAGAAGACCGGTGGAGCTCGGCTATGGATGAGGCTGGACCACAGTGGGTTTGGCCGTGGGTTGTGGTGCTGGGTTTGGCCGTGGGTTGTGGGTCGTGGGTTTGGCCGTGGGTTGTGGTGCTGGGTTTGGCCGTGGGTTGGCTTGCTGTGGGTTTGGTCGTGGGTTGGCTTGCTGTGGGTTGCTCGATGGAGAGACACAGAGATGGAGAGACACAGATGAGAGATGAGAGACAGAGATGAGAGAGACTGAAATAAAATATTAGTTTTTTTTTTACAATACTGCTACAGTGCAATTCTACTTGTAGAATTGCACTGTAGCAGTATTGCAAAAATTTTTGCAATACTTGCCTTTGCAATTCTCTGATGCAGAGGGATTTGGGGCTGCAAATGCCAAATTCTCCTTACATTTGGCATTTGCATTCTCCACTGCTAATGCTCTAAGGTATACGAGTATTCTAAAGTACATGTGTGGTATGCATGTCACTACCAGTCGTACTTGAACGTTGGACCTAAAGAAGATAGTATCATGGTGGATTTGCGCTTGAGCCTATAGCATATTCTAACAATTCCTATTATTCTCTCTCTTTTTATAGTATGTGGCCTTTTGTTTTTTTTTTTTTTTTTTTCCCTAGTCAAAGAAAGAACTATGTTGAAAGGCCCAAACAACATACAACTTATGCCACTGAGCCCAAAGCATTAACAACAGCATAAGGAAACTGACTTTTTTTTTCTCCTGTTTTTTTTTTTTTTTTAAGAGAAACCAGAAAAAGCTTTATAGGCAAAAATACCATTTTAGTCTCTATATTTAGAATTACAGTAAATTTAGTCTCTATATCTCTATATTTTAGTAGCAATCAATTTAAGCCTTACTATTTTCAACTTGCAGTCAACTTAGTCCCTACCGTTAACTCATTAACAAAAAATGTTTATGTGGCCAACGATATGAACAGTTGACACATTTAATACTAACGTGTGACAAATAAAATAATAAAAATAATATTTAATAAATATTTTAAAATACAAAGTTGGCATTTCTCCAATTTTAATAAAAATAATTTTAATTTTAATTTTAATTTTAATTTCGCAATTTTAAAATTGGAAAACAAAATTAGGAATCCCAGAGTTTCTTCAATTTTCATGGCTACCAAACACAAAATCACCTTCTTGATTTTTCTATATTAAATCCTTGAATTCATAAATATATTCCACAGCATCTCACCTCTATACAATTGAGAAACATCCTCATCAGAAATAACCAATAAGAAATTGAAATTTTAGAATACAAAAAAAAACTCAACAAATTTTCCCCAGCAAACTTTCTTGGTAACCAAACAGAAACCAAAAAAAGAAAAAGAACAAGAACAAACCCAGATGGAGACAAACCCAATGGCTTTGATAGGGACAAATCCAACTAAATTTGTTTACACAAAACCCAGATAATCTGGTGGCCAAAATTCCCCTTGAAACCTCAAAAAACCAAATCAAAACACCAAACCCACGAATCTAAAATCAACCTCAAAACCCCATTTTCCAAACCTTAACACATAGAAGAAAATCCATAACAAAGGAAAGCAATGAGATCTCCAATGACGGAGCCTTTCTCATCGATTGGGCATGGTGATAATCATGGGATTTATCTTAGCCACCATGCATTTTCAGTTCAGTAATTCCGCAAATGGTGCCGTTGCACACCTGGTTTTTCTTACCGAAAGATACATTTTCTTGAGGAAAACCGCTTACAATGAAAGATATCGTCGTCCATGCTTTCTCATTGATTATCTAGTAACCTAGAAAACTATTCCTATCATAGTCATTACAGAAAATGGCTCTAACTGGCGTGTGGGCCTTTTTAACTGAAAGTTTGTTTGGTGATATCAGAGTGTGGGGGTTTTTTTGAGTTTCAAAATTGGTTTGATGACAACAGAGTGGGTCTATTGGCTGTAGTTTTGGTTGTTTGCATTTGTAATTGAGATGGTGAGGGATAAACTACGTTAAAAGGTTTATGAATGCTGTGGTGTCTCGAATGAACTGAGTCTTTGGTTGATTTAGTAATCTGATATTTGTATTTTTGTGTTTGGTTGACAAGAAAGTGCACGAAGATGCAAAGAAAATCTGAGATTTTATTTTTCATTTTTTATTTTTAAAATTGAAATTATTTTATTTTATTAAAATTGGGAAAATGCCAACATGGCATTTTAAAATATGTATCAAACATTATTTTTATTATTTTATTTGCTACGTCAGTATCAAATATACCAATTGTTCACACCGTTAACCACGTAAGCATTTTTTGTTAGTGAGTTAATGGTAGAGACTAAATTGACTGCAAGTTGAAAATAGCAAAGACCAAATTAACTGCTACTAAAATGTAGGGACCAAATTGACTGTGACCTCAAAATATAGGGATCAAAATGGTGTTTCTGTTAACTTTATTAAACTAAGAAAAACCAGCAAAAAAACCTGAAAAACAAAAACTAACTATGGTGGAATATCTTCCATCCACACAAAAAAATCTAGAACATTAATAGCAAATCTAGCTAAACTATACGCAATCTTATTACCTTCTCTCATAATATGAGAGTAACGTAATTGATTGAAAGAACTAACAACTAAACGAACATCTTCAAGAAGTAAACCAAAAGGTGACAAATATTCAAAACCACTTTGTAAAGATTGGATCAAAGTTTGAGAATCACCCTCTAAAACAACTGAAGTAATGGCTAACTCCGAAGCGAACTTGATAGGCCTATGGCTGTAAATGAGTCGAACTTTGTCGAGTAGTGCATATTCAAGCTTGGCTCGTCATGAAAAATCAAAAGTTGAGCTTGGCTTGAGCTTGTGACAAGCCTAAAAATAGTGTTTGAGCTTGAGCTCGAGCTCGTGGGAAAGCCAAAAAGCTTGTGCTTGAGCTTAGCTTGGCTTGACTTGATTAATTAGTCAAGCTAAACTCAAGCTTAATATCAAGCTCAAATTCAAACTCAAGTCAAGCTTTTGAGCTTGAGATATAAAAAATTACATTATTAAATGCTTAAATCTCTAAAATTAAGAAAAATGAAAAAGAAAATTGTATACTCATTTTCTCATGCATCTAGTCTTGCTTATGATTAGCTATTATTCAAATTAATAATTTACATAATTAAATTCATTCATTCATCATTCCTTGTCTACAGTTTCAGCAATTGTTCAAAATATAATTTTTACATTCATGTTAGATGGTAAAGGTCTAGAAAAATACCTGTTTGTAACTATTATGAATGAAAAAATACTAACATGTTTCATAACTTTACTTTAGATGATTGATAGGGAAGGATCATATGTGGCATATTAATTAGTTATTTATTTTTAAATGTAACTATAGTCTAAAGTGGTTCTTGATCAGTTTAAAGGGAAGAAAAAAATTAAGGTAATATAAGTAGTGGTCTCATGTTAGCCATGTCATTATTAAGATATGTGTAATGAGTATATTTAGCTAATACATATAAACTTATAAATGATTCTATGCTTGAATTATTGTGTATCAAGCCTAATAGCTCACGAGTTTGTTTGTAAACAAATTTTTTTGCTTGGGCTCAGTTTGTTTATTAAACAAGTCTAAAACTAAGACTTAAACTTGACTTATTTATAAACAAACAAATATGAACAAGCACTTTATCGAGCTGAGCTTGAGTTGTTCATTATCGACTTAGTTCATTTACAGCTACGTGGATAGCTCTCTTGGTAGCCAAAGTTTTGACTTCCAGCGGACTAAAACTCTCTGAAATTTGTTGCGACAAGGAGGCCAACACCAAACCTTGAGAGTTCCGAATCACCACGCCAATGCCGGACTTGCTCATATCAGAAAAAATAGCCCCATGAGGAAACTGACTTAATTAGCATCAATAATCAAATAAAGTTTCATTAAAGATCCCATTTTGCCAAGACATCAGTATGGTTTCTACTAGCCTGGGAAAAAAAAAAAAGGGAAGTTAACGAGGCATTGCCTACGGAATTTGATAGTTCATGAATATCATCAACCAAACCAAGTACTCAATTTTTTTTTTTCCTCTGCAACGTAATTTTGGGGGAGCTTGTCATAGTTTTAGCCCAAGCCAAATATTTTTAAACTATAATATCATAATCATTAATTATACCTAGGTTTACCATTAAACCAAGTTGGTACATTAGCTATTTTTCGGCCTAGCTATCATTTTAAAGGGAATTAGATCATCTATATATATGTTTAGACAAGAATCACTTTGATAGTCAGATCTTTGGTCAAAGTTGGTTCGACTTCATATTTGACTCCGAAACTCCCAGATTATAGACCAAAATTAGCAAAATAGAGGGGTTTTTAAAACACATGCACCAACACTTTGACAATGGCATACAGTTTTCCAATCAATCAAATTAAAATAATTTTTTCAAAACTTGGTCCTCCTTGGCTTATTATTGGGTTATCTACCAACATACTTGAATGAAGTGTTCATTGTTTGAGAGTGGCGTGGGCGGCTGTGCCATCTCCCAAAAAGCTCGAATCCTTGCTTTGTCGGTCAACGTCAAGAAAGATGCCAAATTGAACTGCATAGGATTTGGTATTTGGTTCAACTTTCCAATCATCTTTTCCTACAACTTGCTGTTGGCGACAATTATAATAAATCGGTGGGACATTCACTTTTGATTTTATTTCCGATTCATCACTTCAATGGCTGGTGGAAAATGTATGTTCGAAGACAAAGACTTCAAATGTGAGGTTACCTTATGATTATGCCCACCAAGATTGTCGATTATATATTATTGGAAGAGCCCACAGTGATTATTACAATTTAATGTTCTTGGACAACGAGTAATACTAATAGGAAGCTTTATACCACAAAATGTAGCACATTTCAACATTTGACCGAATCAGAATTATGAGATCCATCTATGAGTTATCCATTTTATTGTGTTTACTCAAAACAACTTTCGAATCAACTAGCATCGCTTGGTGTTTCTAACGAAAGCATTTAAGATTCAAATCCCTCTTATACTGTAACTTTAAAATTATTTATAAATAAATTCCTTGGCTTCCTTTTTATACAATGTTATTAGATTTCAGCCTAAACTACAAAATAGATATCTTCAAATCCTTTAACAAATACAGCTTATATTCTTTTTTACTCTGGTTAACTTCTATTTTGAATGGCGCAAATGTTTGGTTTGAAGGAAAGAAGGGAAAATGAAAAGAAGAGAAGAGAAAGAAAAAAAATAAAGGGAAAAGAAAATATGTGTTTGAACGTAAAGGAGAAGGGAAATGAGTATTTTACACTTTTATCTTCTTAATTTATAAAAAAAAAAAAAAAAAAAGGATATAAATGTAATTTCACATAAAAAGTCAAAAAAAATTTAAAGGTATAAGAGTCATTTTATGAATTTGAACGGAGAGTTAAAAATTTAAAAATGGTAGAACTCATAGAAATCCTTTCTCTCTACATTTCATTTTTCCCCTTTATTTTCTTCTAATCAAACAAAGGGCAAAAAATCATTTCTCTTCCCTTCTCTCTTTTTTTCTTTCAAACCAAACATACCAGCCGGCCTTGGTTTGGGATGCTCTTTTCAGCCAAAACCACACTGACAGGGACCCAAAATTTGGGAAAAGGTCTCTTTCCATGCGTGTTCCTCATTTGTACGTACAAATTATATTGGTTTGTCCATTCGATCTATATGGCCCATCAATCAAACTCTCCATGCAGGAAAAATATGCCATCATTGACAGCATAATTGACAATAAATACTCTCGATTGTATCAACAATTTTATGACTCGTCAAAATCACCGTGATCAGCCCAGAACCTAACCAAAAAGTGTCGTTTTAATTAGTTCACTGTGCCAGTATGGCAACATTAAATGAAACGCAACAGAATCAGAATCCAAGACCACGAATGCTATAACTCTGAGATGAGAAAGGCTAGGAGGGGAAACAATTTTGAACTGTAATTCGCTACATAATTCGCTATATGATGAATTGTAATCGATAAGAATGTGTCTCTCAATGATTTATTAATACATTTTTATTGATCATAATTTACTATATGGCAAATTATAACATAAAATTGTGCCAAAATTGATATCTTTAGCATTCCTCCTCTGAAAAACCTCAAATTTTGAAATCTACATGTCTTGTTTAGTAACGTTGTTTAAATAATGAAAACTGTTATTTAAATATCACAATACGTATTTTTATACATTTTTTCATCGACACATATTTTCATAAAATTTAAATAACGTTACTAAAAATCTCTTACCAAATGATTCCCTTCGTTCTTTTTCTTGAGCTTTATAGTTTTACTATATCTAAATCATATTCAAAAAAATTTTATAAAAAAATAACTAAATTTTTTGACAATTTTTTTTAATTTTTAAAACAAGCTTTTTATTATTAAAAAAATAAATTTTCTAAAATTGAAGATTTAAGTATACCTTTAAGAGCATATATTAACTGTTTAGTAACGTTGTTTAAATAATAAAAACTGTTATTTAAATATCACAATACGTATTTTTATACACTTTTTCATCGACACATATTTTCACAAAATTTAAATAACGTTACTAAAAATCTCTTACCAAATGAGTCTTTACATTCTTTTTCTTGAGCTTTATAGTTTTACTATATCTAAATCATATTAGAAAATTTTTTATAAAAAAATAAAAAATAATTAAATTTTTTGACAATTTCTTTTAATTTTTAAAACAAGCTTTTTATTATTAAAAAAATAAATTTTCTAAAATTGAAGATTTAAGTATACCTTTAAAAGCATATATTAACGAGACTCTTTATTTTTTAATGAAACGCTAGTAATCCATAAGATAATATCCAACAAAAGCGTGGGGCCAAATCATTAATTGCATGCTTTATGGTGGAAAATAAAAATTTTCAAATATGTTTCATGTGTGAACTGCGAAAGCAACTAAACATGATTCATAAAAATATAAAATAAATAAAATTAAAAAATTAAAGTCAACTAATATTAGTACACTGAGTACGTGAAATTGCAATTTCCTGTAGCTAGCAAAATATGACTTTTGTATGGGAAACGATTGAACTCCTATTTCCCTCTTCGACCCTTCCTTACAAGCCAAAGGGTATTAATATTATAATTACCAAATAATATGAACTCCAATTATATTACCTCTATCAAAGCTATCTATACTCTATAAAATAATTAAAAACTTTTAAGTTTTTATTATACTATGAAATTTTGAAATCCTGCATTTTTTTCACGTCATCTTTCTGATATATATGTGTGTTCAATCTGATTTTTAAAGTTATAATTAATTTTAAACTAATTACAATTCACTATCTTTTTGGATAAAACATCTTAACACTAAACAAATTATAATTGTATTAATAAGAGTGATAGGTTTTACATAAATTTTATTTAAATTGGGTAAGTTCTTTTCTACTAATTCTCTAATTTATTCTTTTATTTATTAATAGTTACTAATTAAATATGTATAATATATAAATATTAATTTTTGTCCAACTTCCAGTGTATTACACTAGTTAGCAATTAGTAATACACTAATTGTTGCTTTATGCTCTTGATGTACACTAGTTTAGCAATGTCCACATTTTATAAAGCCAAATATCCACTTTTGTTTAAAGGTGTTCACATTTTACACTAAGTGTGTCCGGTAATATGTATTAGAGAGTACTGTGTAATAATCATTACTCTGAATAATATATATAAAATGGAACCTTTTACTTTTTGGTGACTTTTTCTAAGTTTGTTAACCAAAAAAAGAAGACTTTTTCTAAGTTTACCACTTAAGTTTTTTGAAGTTTATATTTTTCAATATCATTTTTCTAATATATGTATTTTATAATTTTGATTCAAAGTTGATAATAACACTATACTATGTTAGTTAACACACTATCTTCTTTCATCCTCTTCTTTCTTTTTCCTCTTCTTCTTCTTCTTCTTCTTCTTCTTCTTCTTCTTATTATTATTATTATTATTATTATTATTATTATTATTTATAGATTTGGGATGAAAATCCTACTCTACCATAATCTAAGTATATATATGTGAACCTCCTTCTTGAAAACTTGAACTCTAGTTCTTGCTCCCCCACCCCCACTCTCACTTCCACTCCCACAAGAACTTGTATTTGTGAAGTGACCAACACGCTAAGAATATATGGTGGTAAGTTCTCACTAAAGCAACCCGATGTTAGTTTAACTCAATATCTTGATATCTTTTTTTTAGCATTTGATAAATTGAGTTTCTTATTTTCATTTTTTGAAACTATTAGTTCATCTGGTTCTATTTAAATTGTGGTTTATGTAGCTTCCCTTATAAAATTAGGATGTATATCAGTATATGTGATTCAATTTAATAAATAAGTTTAAATAAGTTATACAACAAGCCAAAAAATGACATTTCATAATCTGGACTATGGGGACAATTATTATAATATCATTTCATGATTCAACAAAACTTAGCTTCAATTTTACAATAGGTTTTTCTCAAAAAAAAAAAAAATTTACGATAGGTTCTTCAATGAAATTCAAACACATGCATGATTGTATTAATCAATAAAACACAATTTTAACTTTTTCAAGAATCTTATATTTAAATTTAATTAGAAAAATTAAAATATTATACTTAAAGAATTGTATATAGGTTTTACCCTTCATTATTATTTCTCTTATTATTAGAAATGATTTCATAAATTTGAAGAAATTGTAATACCTTGGTTTTCTCATCTTGCCATCTTGGCTTATGCTGGGTCAGGTGCAACGTACAGTATTTTACACAATGTTGTACAAGGACCTAGGCCATAAATTTTGAAAGAATTTAAGAAATGCAGTTGTATATCGTGATTCGTGAGATAGATAGATAGATAGATAGATAGATAGATATATATATATATATATATATTTGTTTTGATCTGGTTATAGACACTAAAGAAGGCTCAAACTACGAATACACAAAATTCTTCAATATGTAGCACAATTAAATAAATAAAAAAATAGTGTAATAATATTTGCATCTGGAGCAGCAAGAAAGTTGGCTTCATCGGGCATAAACAGCGTTGTTTTAGGTGGAGTCGAGGATGGTGGGCTCGAAACCTTTTACATGTTTCTTGATCACGTCAAAACCTTTTACAGTCAGATATAATTTGTAAAGGAAAAAAAAGAAAGGAATATTCCAGTACAAAACATCTCGAGGATCTAAAACTTTGAAGGAAGAATATTTGTTCTATTCTTATTTGTTCGAAAACACCAGTAATATGTACATACCATGACAAATTTTGTGGAAAGTGTGTATAATAAGTTAATAACTACACACATACTTATGATGTGTGCATGCATACGGACACATTGAAGAATTAACTGTAAAAAATCTGCTATAATTCTAAAAATCAAATTGTACAATAGATTTGTAGATGTTATAACTGAATCACTATAGTTGGAAATCATTTCTGAGAATGTGCACAATTGTTTTTGCAAAGAAACAAAGTTTAATCCGAAAAATTAACAATATAACAAAAACTAATATCATAATTTAGGAACAATTTCCTAACAAGGGTTTATTTGGATACCGCTTATTTGCTGAAAATTAAAAATTTATTATTGAAAACACTGTAATAAAATAATTTTTAAATGTGTGAATAATGTCGTACGTAGAACCCACATTTACCCAGAAATTTGCATTTTGCTAAGTTTGGCTAGGTCATAAATAGTGCCGTGGGACCCAGCCAAAAACGCAAACGCACATTTGCCGCTACGCAACCGCACACTCAATTGTGCTACGAGTATAACAATTTCCTAACAATACTTAAGTTGAAAGTAAGGGTGTCAATATTTGACCCAACTCGCGAACATGACACGAGTTTTTGCAGGTTAGAGTTGGACTTTTGTGATTTTAGGTCATAAACGGGTCGACTTGAAAGCAACACAATAAAAAACATGTCAAAAGTGACCTAGGTTTTGTTGCTTGCAAACCGTTACTAGTTGTCATCCGAGTTTACTGCTAATAATACTCTTACTTACCATTATCAGTAATTGCGATCTAAATTCTGTTGTAAAAATGTTATGGCGGGAGCTTCATTCATACTAATATAATTGCACCATGATAAAGAGAGTTCTAGTAAGCGTATAATTGGTCTTTTTTTTTCCCACTAAAAGCTTGTTCATAAGGTGCTGGTCCCCGCTAATATATATCCCTTTCTTGACTAATTGGTAAATGTGTACGCAATAAGCATATATGTCTCTGTAGCATGGAAGAGAGGCTACCAAAAACTGTTGTATGGATTCTTCAATACGCTCATTTGTTGACCTTTTTGCCAATCATGTTGATGGAGCCAAGTTCCAACTTTGTATTCGATTGGTGTAGAGGCATCTTCAACTTCCTACCCATCTCGAACGCTTGTCGGTACACAGAAAAATAATGCGCAGTTAAGTGGACTGTGGTTTTGTTGGTGCATGCTTCATTCTAACTACAGCCTGTTACCAACTCAACAATGTCTATTATCATAATGCAATGAGCTCGATGTGGGAAAAATAATGCCCAGTTGAGTGGACTATGGTTTTGTTGGTGCATGCTTCATTCTAACTCCTATACAGCCTGTTACCAACTCAACTATGTCTATTATCATAATGCAACGAGCTCGATGTGGATGTGGATGTGGTTTTTGAATCTTTATTGCAACACATAGTTGGGACAAAATTGACCTATGTCACAATCCAGCATTTTGCCTTCTTTTCTAAACTAATTAGGAAAATACTCATCTTTTAAAATTCGATTTTTTCAAAATCGAGTTAAGCCCTATAGTGGTGTTTTTAAGAAGCTTATAATGACGTTTTCAGGACCTATAGTGGCGTTTTGGAACTCGAGTTTCAAAACGCCACTATAAGTCCTTAAAACGTCACTATAGGCTCCTTAAAACGCCACTATAGGGCTCTAGAAATTTTTTTTTTTTTAACTTGATTTTTAGAAAATCGAGTTACAAAAGAGGGGCATTTTCCTAATTAGTTTAGGAAATGGAACAAAATGTCACTTTTTTTGCACGAAAAGGGCATTTGCCCATTTTGTCCCACATAGTTGGAATGACAATGACTATGAAGTTTAGGCCACATATCTACGGTGCAGACATATTTTTCCCCCATTTAATTTTGTGCCAATTTTTAGGATGGAAAATACTAAAACTGTTACAAAGTTTATTACAAAAACTTAAAAACTAATATGTCAAGAATACAATTGAAGCTACTTAAACAGTATAATAAATAAATATTTAAATTAATTTTCTGTTATTAGTAATACCTTATTTTGTAAGTTTTATATAGTAAAATTTGTAATATTCATTATGTCACTCTTTTCAGATTATACATCATTGCCCAACTTTGAGGTTGTTCCATAACCTAACATGGAGAGAATGCTTAGTTCTTGCTTTGTAAAAAAATAAAAAATAAAAAATAAAATAAGAATATTTTTATATTTCTAAATATATAAAAACAATTATTAGTGAAATTTGACATACTTTTTTATGGGCAGTATAATACAATGTCCAAAATCTTATTTTCAAAAATAGTTTATTTTCAAGGAACAACTAAACGATGTTTTTACTTTTTTCAAATTTTAATTTCAATTCCAAAACGTATATATAACAAGTAAAGTTTCCATATTTGTTAGCCTTTTCATAGTTTTTAAAAACCATTAAAAAAGACCACAACCAAAACAGCGCAGCCCATCGAATCATTTAAAAAAAAAAATGAAGAGCAGACCCAATCAAAGATACTCTAACACAAGCTCCCATTAGAAATCAGACGCATGCTAGTTCATGAAAGCTAGTTGATATTGAAAGTAAAATTCCTAAATTATCCAATAAAAATTGTATGGAGCCAAATGATAAATTTAGAAAACGCAGGGCCAAATGGACCCTGTACAATCACACTCTCTCTAAATGTTAAAGAGTTATTCAATCGAAACTCTTTATTGCGAAATCTTTATAGCTAAGGCTTTATTACCTACAATAATTCCAAATTAATAGATATTTCTTGAAGATTTGAACTCTGACCTTTACATTAAGGGTATGCGGTAGTATTTCAAAGAGATTTTAAATCTTAATTGTTGTTATTTTATTTTATGAATACTTAATTCATACATGAATCCAAAATATTCAATTAGTTAATGACCAATAATTATTGGCTATGACCAATAATTTTCTGCTTTCCAAACCCCATACGCACAGTAAAGCTTTGCTTCTTTTATTCCCCCCCCCCCCCCCCCCTTTTTTTTTTGGGATGAAACTCGGCAAAATAGTCTACTAAATTAATAGAGGGCATCATCTTATAGACCCTACACCCAAATTACGAGCATTGATTATATTCCACCGATCTTTCTTCTTGGCCTATGTCTTTTTTAGCGATAGTGTTGACAATCTTCTTAGCCTCTCATAAAACATGACGTGGAAGTAACCATCAATTATCTACCCAATAATTCACAGGACTTTACGTATGAGATGAGTTATTCGAGGAACACACATTTTGACACAATTTGTAATTGGATTAAATCACTTTTGTATGAATTCATTACTGGTACTTAGTAAAAAGTGATCTAATCATGTCTTGCAACGAGTTTAAGTTATGAAAAATGTGTAACCAAGTGTGTGGTCCTAGGCTTCTTACATCCGAGTTGGTTAGCAATAAAATATCTAATTCTTAATTAATCAAATTCTAGAATAATCTTTACTATAACTCAAATTATATGCCATGGATAAACCTTGTCTAATCGTCTATAATCCCGTAGCATTATTAGTGATCATACCCACATGTAAAGACGCAATCCTACAATTCAAATAAATACCATCCCCATCTCTTATTATTCCTCATGCTCCCAAGTCTTGCCTAAAAAAAACTGTCTTGATAAACAGTTCCCAGTTAACTGGGTCGGAGCGTAAAGTCCAGTCCAGATTTCACAACCTTGCCGCCAGGCATAGATTGCCAAACTCTAAAGCTCTATATCTCTCCCTATAATGATAATGTCAAATCGCCCCTAAATGAAACAGCTATAATCATAGTAACCTGGCCTTAAAAGTGTAGGTAAACTATTGAATGAAAAAGGATGGGAATGTGGGGTTGGTGAATGGATAGCATTGCTTGTGAGATATATGCATGGTCCATGAGTTGCAAGTATAACATGAGTCAAACAAGCATTTTTTGTCTTAGAAATAAATGAGCCCTTTGAGAGGAGCGAAAAGATAGGCACCAATGTCTTCTGTCTTTATCGAAAAAGGAAAGCAAGAGGCCAAAAAAAATAAACCAACCAATTTGGAATACTTTGAATTTCAACGATTATTTTGCTTTAGAACTAATTCTTGATTGGTAGGTTTGATTAAACCGACATCAATCCTACAATATGATTGGTATAGATATTTTATAGATTCATGCATCTCTCTCTCTCTCTCTCTCTCATATTATGAAAATCCAATAACTTATTAGAGGGGGAAATTAAAATGAATGTCTTCAACAACCATTTTAATTAAATTTTAATAAAGATCTTGTTAATTGGTGTCAGGGTGTGGGTTATAAAAAAATTACCTCTTTAAATAGAATCTACTTCTTGCATGCGTAAGTTTATACCGAGTTCTCTGCTTTTTTAATATATATTTATTTAAACAATTTTTAAAAATAATGTTGAAAAAAATATAAAAACTAATATGGAGCATTAAATACTCTAATCTTTACCCTCCAACTACTATAATATACACACCACTAGTTGGTTCAGGTAATAAACTTTAGGAAGAACTAGAACTACGAGAGGACCAAAGGGTCCATTTCTATAGTCAATGCCTCTTTCAGAAAAATTACACAAAGATATTTTCTTTCCTAACAAAACAAAAATAAAAATCCCTTATAAAAAGAAAATCCATACTAAAAACAAAAAAATATATGCAATGAGTTATGACTATGTGTTTAGCATGAAACTTTGGCTAATTGCTTTTTTGATACACAAAGCTTAAAGTTTGGGACTTCATGATTTGTATACTATTGTGCTGTCTAATTTCACCTAAAGGATTGTCTGGCTGTTTTCTCTTTTTCTTTTTTTCTTCATCAACAAGAAGACTTACAATTTGAGCATCATTATCAATTAGATATTTTCTATGCTAAAATAAATTCACAATTACAATAATTAAATTATCAGTTTAGTGTGAGTGTAATTCTTATTCTTAAATCAACTATATATAGACTCTCAAGAGACACATACTTCTTTTTAGAAAAGATGAAGGTTAAAAAAAAAAATTATACACAAAACTTCACAAATTATGAAAAGCTAGTATTGAAAATGAAACTTCACCATTATAATCATTATGTAGTTTGATACTTGGGATTCAAAAAATTATTAGATATTTATGAATTTGTACGAAGGCCAAGTAAGAATTTGTAGGAAATTAACACAAAATTCTCAAACCTATGAGAAACAAAATGGAAAAAACACACACCAAAGAAACAAAATAATCACACGCATAAGACAGTATTTACGTGATTCGGCAATTTTCCTACGTCCATGGAATTGCAGAAATTTCACTATTATCAGATAAAAAATTACAAAGTGCGGTAATACAGTTTTTCTCTCTCTCAAAAACTACATCAAGAAACTCTAATCATCAAAACAACCGTTTCTATATCCTGTACACAGAATTGAAAATGAGTTACAAAACGAGCCAAAATAATTTTTGGCCTAAGCCTCCACTTCGGGTCGTCATCCGGATCAAACACAACTAGGCTTCACAAAGTCCAACAATTTTTTTTTTTTTTATTTAGAAAACAAACTGGATTTGTACAAAAGGGCAAATAAGAACTAAAAACTCAATTGCCTACCAATTTTTACAGAATGGTTGTATTTGTAATTACTCTTCCTAAATTATGTTGCAACTATGTAACAAGTATTCAATAAGAAGATAATATTCCACTAATTTCTTTGATATTGTATATCAAAAAGAAAAATTTTTTGAAATGTAAAATCGAATCAATCTAAAAGGTAAAATGCTATTGTGGTCTTGAAAAATTTTATCAATAAACAACTTTTTTCAACAACTTAGGGATGAAAAATAAACTTTTGATAAAATTTAAGGACATAAATAAAACATTTTCAATAGTTTAGGGATGAAAGATGGACTTTTTAATAGTTTATGGATGAAAAATGAACTTCTTAGAGTTTAAGGATGAAAACCTAATTTTTGATAAAATTTAGGGACTAAAATAGTATTTTACCCCAATTTAAATGATTATTGACATTTAAAAAAATGTCAACTTCAATTTCAATAGATTATATATAAATGTGTTTAAATATATTAAAAACATTCTTATTTTGTATTTATTTATTTATTTATTAATGTTGACTAGATGCTAGTTTTATTTTTTATATATTAATTTTTAGTATATTTCTTATTCTTAAATTTCCATAAATTTTTTTTTTCATATTTTTTCACCCACAGATAAAAATTCGATTTGGTTCCTACCTACAGATGCTTAGTCTCCTTCACTTACATGTAGCCAAGACAAAAAGTATATCTCTCTCTCTCTCTCTCTCTCTCTCTCTCTCTCTCTCTCTCTCTCTCTCTCTCTCTCTCTCTCTCTCTCTCTCTCTCTCTCTCTCTCTCTCTCTCTCTCTTGTAGTGTTAAAAGTAGCAAGTTACAACTTACAACTTAGATAATAAGAATACATAAAATTCAAAATAGGTTAAATTATATAAATAAATTAATAAATTGGAGAAAAATGAATTTTGGATGAGAAAAAATTATTTGCTATTTAATTTAGACTTCTTGAATGATACAATTGCAAGAATTACTTTGTTTATGTAACATGAACATTCTTTTATTCTCAATGGAATTGTTGATTATAAAACATTAAAATATATTTGGGTAAGCAATAGTCCAGTGGTAATTGTATTATTTTTGGTATTATATATTTGTGGTTCAAAGTTCAAACTCTATCTTCCTTTTTGCCACTATCTACCCCAATATATATATATATATATATATATATATATATATAAAGAGATTAAATTCTACAAAGACTTGATATAAAATCTTTAGTTTACACCCTACAATAAGTACATGTCATATCATCATATTACTAAAACACGAATACACCTAAACATCCTATTTCTCACACATTTTCAAACTAGAGGTAAAATCTCCAAATCTCATCTCCCTCCTTTGGTCCTCTTAGAACAAGGAACAGCACTGAACCTTCGAACCTCCACCCCAGCACACATGCCACCACTTACCTCACCAATGTCCCTTGACTCTAGTGGTGTGTGTGACGAACAATTCTGTGCTACCTTGTTCTAAGAAACATGGTGTGATTTTGAGTTTTAAGTAAAAGGTTGATTTGGCACATCATCATATTACTAAAAAATGAATACATCACATAGGATAACATCTCAATAAACATCCTATTTCCCACACATTTTTTAGACTACAAGTAAATTCCTCAAATCTCATCTCTCTCCTCAAATCCTCTTAGAACAAGGAGCTTCGAACCTCCAAACCTCCACCCTCGCCACACATGCAACCACTGATCTGGCCAGAGTCATGTGTGGCAGATGATTGGGTGTTTTCTTTTTCTTTTCTTTTTTTTTTTTTTTTTTTTGAGAAAATGAATTGGGTGTTTTCTTGTTCTAAGAAAAACAATGATATTTTTGAAATTGGGATTTTATTAAGATGTTATTGGGTGTGGTAAGATATATTAAGTTTTCGGCGGGAATACTATTTTCGTCCCTACATTTTCACCTTATTTTCACTTTGGTTCCTACTTTTTATTTTTACCGCTTTTAGTCCTTATTTTGAAAAACACGTTTCGTTTTGGTCCCTACTGTCATCTCACTAACAGAAATATCCTACGTGGCAAACAGATTGCAGTGTTGACAAATAGATTGATGACGTGGCCAATAAAATAATAATAAATTTTGTTATTTGGCATTTAAATAATGCCACGTAAGCATTTTAAATATTAAAAAAAGCCACGTCAGAAAAACAATTAAAACAAAATTCTAAACTTATGATTTTTTAAAATTAAAATAAAATAAAATTTTCTTTTCTTTTCTTTTTATTATTTTGTTGGAAGAACATGAATTAAGAACATGATTATTCTCAAAAATAATTTATCAATTTTAATAAAAAAAGAAAAAAGAAAATTATGAATATAAATCTGTGTTCATCTTTAACAAGAACACTAAAGAACACAAACCCAGATTCATGAGGTTTAAACATAAAAACATATGCCCAGATTTCTTAACATTTTCTTGTCAACTAAACACAAGCCCAGCAAGAATACAGTGGTTCAAATGCAAAATCACATAGTACGTCTTCCCCAAACTCTCTCTCACGTTCCTTAAATTTTAATTTTTCAATGGGTCTCTCTCTCGCTCATATGGAGGTCACTAATCGATGGATGCTTAGGTTTGGAGGTTTCGGATTTTGGGTTTCTCTGATCACTAATCGACGGGTTTTGGATCTAGGATTTGGGTTTGGTGGTGGGTTTTATGTTGGTTTCTCTAAAAACATGAGAAAACCTAGGTTTCACTGATTGGCGGGTTTCAATGTTGATCAAAATATCCACCAAATCCACCATATTGACCACGTCGATTTTGCTTCGACTAGATTTTGCTCTCTCTGAAGCCAGTCCTCTTGACTCTGCTCCCTTCGATTTCCTCTTCACCAAGTAATTCACCACATTAACCATACCGTTTTTGCTTTCACTAGAATCAGTTACACATATTTTTGGTTTAGGTTTTGGATTTTGTTATTGGGTTGTTGCTGGGTTTGTGTTTCTATTCTTGTTGATGTTTGGGTTTGTGTTTTTCTTTTCTTTTTTTCTTTTTTTGTTTGGTTGACAAGAAAGATTTGCTGCTGGATTTGTTTTTGTATTCTTGCTGGGCTTGTGTTTGGTTGACAAGAAAATGCTAAGAAATCTGGGCATATGTTCTTATGTTTAAATCTCAAGAATCTGGGTTTGTATTCTTTAGTGTTCTTGTTAAAGATGAACACAGATCTATATTCATAATTTTCTTTTTTTTCTTTTTTTGTTAAAATTGATAAATTATTTTGAGAATAATCATGTTCTTAATTCATGTTCTTCCAACAAAATAATAAAAAGAAAAGAAAATTTTATTTTATTTTATTTTATTTTAAAAAAAATCATAAGTTTAGAATTTTGTTTTAATTGTTTTTCTGATGTGGCTTTTTTTAATATTTAAAATGCTAACGTGGCATTATTAAATGTCAAATAAAAAAATTTATTATTATTTTATAAGCCTTATCAATTTGTTTGCCAATATTGCAATCTGTTTGCCACATAGGATATTTTTGTTAGTGAGATAACAGTAAGGACCAAAACGAAATGTTTTTTTCAAAATAAGGACTAAATTAAAGCCGTAAAAATAGAAAGTAAGGACCAAAGTGGAAATGAGGTGAAAATGTAGGGACGAAAATAGTATTTCCGCTTAAGGGTGAGTTTGTTTAAGCTTTTTGAAAAAGGGTTTTTTGAAAAAGTGGCTTTTTCAAAAAGTGCAGTATGAGAAAGTGTTTTTTCAAAAAGTTGAGTGTTTGGTAAGAGCTGTTAAAAAGTGCTTTTTGAAAAAGCTGAGTGTTTGGATAGCACTTATAAAAGTAGCGGTTTGAGTTGTAAATTACCAAAAAGGACAATGTATATATAAATGAGTTTATTTCATACTTAAATCAATATTGTAAAATTATTTTTTTCTCACCAATATTAGCTAATAATAACCTATCATTTAAGATTTATTGTGATAATATTGTGATAATTAATACTGATTTTAATTTGAACGTACTATTACAACTATTTTTTTTCTCTTTCTTAAAAAGTTATTTTTTTTTATCAATATTAGCTAATAATAACCTACCACTTAAGATTTATTGTGAAAATATTGTAAAAATGTTGTAATAAAAATTGATACTGATTTTAATTTGAACGTACTATTTAAATTAATTTTTTTTTCTAAAAAAATTATTTTTTTTCTCCCTAATATTAGCTAATAATAACCTACTACTTCAAATTTATTGTAAAAATATTGTGATATCATTTCCTTTTTTTTTTTTTCCTTTTTTTTATCCTCCACACACGTACCGCACTTCTTTTTTTTTCTCCTCCATCCACGTACCCTTCCTCTTTTCTTTTTTTACTTCTTTCCCCTATTTTGGCCTCCCACTTCCTCCAAATTTAGAACCCAGAGAGCTCTCCTTCTTCCTCTTTTTCCTTTTTTTTTTTTTTTTTTTTTTCCTTCCTTCCTTTCTCCCTTTTCTCTTAGCATTTCGTCTCACTGAATCATCCATCATTCTTCCATCGCCGAAGCTTACGCCCATCGTCGATTCATCCATCATCCTCCTCAGACTCTCCTCCCACTCACACCGAAGCTTACGCCCCATCGCCGACCCACGCACCGTCGCGAACCCGATTCATCATCTTCCTCACCCATCTTCGAAGCCCAACTCCGTTCATCCATCATCCTTCGCCGATCTGTTGATTTTGCACTTGGGTGTGTGTGTGTTTGCATATGGGTATGTGTGTATCATTGCCGATCTGTTCAGGGTGTGTGTTTGCATTTGGGTGTGTGTGTATTCATCATCGCCGATCTGTTGATTTTGCATTTGGGTGTGTGTGTGTGTTTTCCATCTTCCTTCGCTGATTGTTCGCAAAAGGGCAGAGAGATGAGATGAGAGTGAGGTTAATTTGGTAAATTGTAAGCACAGCCCAACGGATAGGAGGAAACGCGTATCGGCTTTTTAGATTATGGACCGCATCCTCAGCTTTTGTAAAATCACGTTTTCTTCACAAACTCAAAACGCAGCTTTTAGCAAAAAGTTGCTTTTTTAAACTCACCAAACGGGCTTTTAGCTCCACTTTTTCAAAACGGGCTTTTAGGGAGCTGAAAACGTGCTAACAAACAGGCACTAAGTTTTAAGTAAAAAACTAATGTAGCAAATTTTTATTGGAGGATGTAAACTAAGATTTATATATCATCTTTATCAAATTAGGACTATTTATATACATACATACATATATATATATATATATATATATTTAGAAGTCTTCTCTTTGCTGTTAAAAAGAAAGCATAATATTTAAGGATTATTCTTCTTTTTATTTTTTTGAGAAAAATATTTTTTTTAAGGGAAATGTTTTTTTTTTTATACAAGATAAAATTTCTACTATAGCCTAATCTAAGGGAAATGTTAACTAATGTCCTAAAGACATTATTTATGAATTATATTTAGAAACATTTATTGAAAAGATGATAAAACATTAAATAGTGCTGATTAATTTTTATATTTCCAATGAAAAGTTATGTCAAAATTTTATTTATTATGCTTTATTAACAATGTCCGACATTAGTTAACATGACTTTTCTTTTAAAAATGAATGTTAATCAAGTAACTCTAGTTTGTGTACGTTTGGCAAAAATTATTTTTGCCAACTTATTTTACTATTTAGCTTATTTTTTCTTTTATTTATAGGTCTTATTGTTCTTTTTGGTACTATTTATAAATCTTGTTATCCTATTTTATCCAATTTTTACTTTTATTAAGGTACTTTTAGCCAAAAAAAAATTAAATAAACTATTGTATATATTCAAAAAATAAAAATCTGCACTTTTTTTTTTCCTGCATAAAAAAGTCTGCACCTTGATCTTTCTGAAGATTCTTCTTTTAAAAATGAATGTTGCTCCAGTAACTCTACCACAAAAGTCTGTACCTTGGTCTTTCTACCACAAAGTCCATTTATGAGCGTCTGAACTCTGATATCAAATCCGATATGTTTTTACTTTTTAATTATTTTTACTCCTATTTATAAGTTTTATTTATTTTTATTATTTATAAATTTTGTTGTATTATTTTAACTAATTTTTATTTTTATTTACAATAATTTTAATAAAATAAACAGATTTTAAATAAACAATAGTATAATTCAAAAAAAAAAAAAAATCTGAACTTCTTTTTTTGCTGAATAAAAAAGTCTGCACCTTGATCTTTCTAAAGACTCTTCTTTTAAAAATGAATGTTGCTCAAGTAACTCTACCACAAAAGTCTGCATCTTGATCTTTCTACCACAAAGTCCATTTATGCGTGTCTGAACTCTGATATCAAATCCGATATTTTTACAGCAAATCTAAAACTTTAACCCCAATTTTTTTACCCCTTGCATTCACTTTGAATCTGACAATTACTTAACGTTTTTTTTTATCATGAAATCTGAGAACTTACGTAACAACACATGCGACCAAATAAAGTATTTCATTTTAACCTTTTGCAAGAATCAAAATCAAAGACCAATCCCAACCCACCCATCACCTCTAATCCAATTTGCCATTATATCCCATTATCACATAATCCAAACTTTCTGTACCTCTTGTGTCTTTTTATGTAACCCCAGTACATCTCAAAGCGAAAGAAAGGAGCAAAGAATTCATAAACAACAAAACAAAATCGAAAGGTCTGCTTTAATAATAAGATTCAATTCATCACCAACAAAAAAAAGAAGAAGATTCAATTCATGTGATAAATAACCGATAGTGTGGTTTAATGATAGAAGTTTTTGTTCTGTATTTAGAGAGAAGTAGTTCGAGCGATAATCTCACTAAAGTTTATATGATACACGTGATATTATTAATTACTGTCACATAGTATAGGGTCGATAATCTCACGCCAAAAACCTTTTTCATTCAGCAAACAAAAAAAATCGTGTAAATAAAATGGTTTTTATATATCGCATGCTTTTCACGTGACTAATAAATAAAAAGATGAAAAAACATTTTGCTAGTTATGGTACAGACTGCAGAGGACAGACCGACGTATTTATCAATGAACATGTGGATGATTTTGGAGGAAGGGGTTTCTGTACGCACGTGCCCAGGGTGGGCCATGGAGTAGCTACTTTAACACATTGACACGTGCGAAAATGAAGCTTATCCGACAATGCACGGACTTATTAGAACATTATTTTGAGAGGCCTCGGCGTTTGGGAGCAGAGCCTGTCGCCGTGTACGTGTGCCGACGCTGTCTTTTCCAACCACGTGACACGTTTTTTTTTTTTTTTTGAGTTCGACATTTATACTAAAAATTAATTATTTTTTAATATGATGATAAATAATATAATCATTTGAAATAGGCAGTATAAGATAAAATTTTATGATTTTTTTATAAATATTTTAAATTTATTTGTTGAGAACAATACTACAAATTACAACTTAGCAATATAGGCAATTCATAAGTGTAGTATAATTATTAGAATTTTCAAATAAATTTAAATGTACAGTTGAATTGAATAAATTTTTATTAATCCATATTTAATATACGGTAGCTAAATAGTGGCTGAAGAAGTTGAACACCAACTTTGTTTTTAGAGAAACACTCTTATTTACACTCTTTTTTTTTCCCCAATAATTGAGACAGTAAGTGGACAATTTGTTCAACAGTATCAGTTAATATTTAATACATACTTTTTATTTTGGCTAGTGATCTGAGAGCAAAAAGAAGAGATAGAGTACCATGCCTATAAACAAAAGTTCAAAAAAAAAAAAAGGTGAATTTATGACAAGTTGGCTCAATGCATAGAACCTCACCCTTTTTTATTTGTCAAAGGTTAGAAGTAGGACTGCTTTTTTCTTTTTTTTTTTGGTGAAATAAGTAGGACCTTCACACCATATATTATAAGAAGGGTCCGGTTAACGTGTGCCCTTAGGGCACACATTAAGCCATCCACTTTTGGAAATATTTTTTCGGGAATTGAAAAAGCTGTCAATACTTTTTCAATTCTCGAGAAAATCTTTCCAAAAATAGTTAATTATTGTGTGCCCTTAGGGCACACATTAAGAATATATGAAGAGAATGTTCTTCTCAAAAAGAAGGAAGAGAATGTAGTGTACGTACTGTTTATACACAAGAACACAGCAACAAAAAAGCTTAACAAGAGCCATCGCAACAGTTGAGAAAAGAAAATTGGCTAACATGACAATCACAACAATTGCGTGGAGATTTTGGAATTTTTTATCTTTTTCATGTTGTCCTGTTTGAACGAATAAATTGAAACTCTGCTGTGACCCTGAAAAGATTTATGAAACCGAAAAAGAAAAAGGCGTAAGAATTAAAAACACACTAAAATAATAATACGTCAAAGTTCAAACCATGAAAAAGTAGGTCACGTGTTGCTCTATTCACACAGCCGGCACCGGCCCACATTCCCCACTAGATTGCCTGTGAATTACTCATGTAGTGTAGATTGTAGTATGCCCAATGAAAAGGATAATTTAGTATTAATTAATTCATTTTTTTTTTTATGGGAAGTATTAATTAATTAGCTGGCTCATATTTTGTCCTTTAAATATAGAGGTAGTGTCTGATTTTATATGTGACAATAAAATCTCTTTTGCTTAATAAAATGGTGCACTATCTTGGAAAAAATAAATCCTGCATAGAGAATATATAGATATTCACTCTCATAGTTGGTAGGTCTCATTGAGGAGTGAGACCTATCAATTGTGAGAGAGAAGAAGCATATACCTAATGTAGGTACACATTCTCAATATCTTGAGGTCGGAAGTCATTAATAGAATTGTTATAATTAATGACTTAAGTTGCCCTCAGTTATGGTTTATAGATCATTTATGCATGCTGATATTAAAAATTGAAAATCCATAGCCAATTGCTTCATGTTGTAGTGCCCTATGAATTCTTAGAGAGCGGTCTAATGAGAGAAGGTTTATGTATGAAAATAGGTGTGCTAGGAAATGATAGAATAGCGTTAGCATACATGTCAATTGTCATATTATCAAATTCCGACAAAAAAACAGATGTATCAGACACGAAACCAAAGCATAATAAGTTAGATATCACTCACAAAACCATGGGTTACCTTCACATGTATTATAGGAAACACACCTATATAGATCTTCACATGTATTAGAGGAAACACACAAAGATTATACTTGTACTTGTCAAGAAAAAAGCTAATCATACAAATCTTTTCATAATTTGTGTTTATAAAACTTCCTTCTATTTTGTACATAATTTCTGCTTCTTCTTTTTTTTTTTTTTTTAACTGTTTGGTTTATTTGTGATCTTTTCGCATGAAGTGTTCTTTTCTTTTTTCTTTTTTCTTTTTTTATTAATATCTTTCTTACTTATCTAAATTTTTTTTTTCATAATTTATTGAAATGATACTTCGTTTTTAATAACAAACAAAAAAAAGATCAATTTTGAGTGCCTTGCATTCAAAGTTTCAAACCAAAGCCAATCTCTAATTACCCATTGCCCAAACCCCGCTACAAGTAGTGTCTCAACTTGTTAACCACGAGCTACACCCGTGAAAGCTAGTCTTCTCCAAGATTTTCTTCAAACCAGATTCTGCCTCCCACTGTCAACAAGAGCCGATGGTTACCCTCAACATGGCCACCGTGTTTGATGAAATATGGTACCCCAGGAATCAAGTCCTGTATTAAGATGGAAAAATTGACTTATTGAAAATAATCAGGCAAGTCCACCATAACATTTTAAGTTTCAAAGTTCTCTTCTTAATTAAGTTGTTGCTTTCGTTGGGTCAAGAGAGATGACAATTCGAATGCTCATGTAGTTGCAAAGCTTTCTCTAAGTTATAAAGAGTCTTTTTGTTACAATAAGAACAATCTACCAAATTCTTCTTAATAAGAAAATAATACTATATTACGCATTAGCATTGGAGGTGTAAAAATCTTTTGGTTGCTATTTTACCAACCAAAACATTAAAAGAGGGCTTTACTCTCGGATATGGGTACTTAAAATTTTTTGCCAATTGTGGACAGCAAGATTGTACATATACATTCATACTGTTAATGAGTTGTAAAAATAAAAACACATATTTTCATAGAGTGAGAGAGGAAAAGAGGGAAGAGAGAGATGGGAGAGAAGAGAGAGAATTGAATTATTTATATTATTTTTTTGTATAATTTATATTATTTTAATTAATTGTATGTAAATATAAAAACAGAGATGTTGAGTGAATTGTAAAATGAGATAATAAAATAAATAAAGTAAGTTTTGAATATACATACATATAGATATATATATATATATATATATATATATTACACACTTTTTTACATCTTCAAATACTAATGCTCTAATAATATTAACATTAAGAACATCAGCAATGGGCCTCTTACATGCCAAATGCAAAGTGCATTTGGCATAAAGACCCAAATATTGCTCAACAACCGGCAGGTCATATGCAAAACGTCAAATTTTTTTTTGAGATTTAGCTACAGTACCATCTCAAATGTAAGATAATACTATAGTTGAATCCTATAAAAAAATATTTTTTTAATACTCTCATTTCTCTCTCCTCTCTCATTTTAACCCGCAAATTTTCCTCTCCTCTCTCATTTTTCTCTTTCTTTTCTCTCTCTTCCTTCTCTCTCTTTCTTTCTGCTCTCTCTTCTTCTTGCTCTCTGATTCTTCTCAATATCTTTACTCCCTCCAACAACTCTCTAGATCGGCATTGGGTTTCTAGATTGGCAGTGGGTTTTTAGATCGGCGTTGGGTTTCTAGATCGGTGGTGGTTTCTAGATCGGCGGTGGTGGGTCTCCGGCTTTTTTCTTCTCCAACAACTCTCTCTCTCTCTCTTTCATTTTTCCTTCTCCACGTGGGTCAACAAAATCAACTTCCTTCAAGCTTCCTAGCAGCGAATCCGCTTCCTTCGAGCTTCGGCGGTGGTGGGTCTAGTTTTTGACCATGGGTTGCTATATATATATATATATATATATATATTTTTTTTTTTTTTTTGTGTGGTGTTGATGGGCGGAGAGGGTGGTGGTCGTGGTGTTGATGGTTGGAGGGCAGTAGGTGCAGCGGCGTGATTATGGTCTTTTCTCTAGGTTTTTTTTTTTTTTTTTTTTGTTAGTATTGACGGTAGATTATGGGTTGCTGGTGGTGGTGGTGGTGGTGGTGTGCAGCGGTGGTAGTGATTGTGGTTCTTGAACAGAAAGAAAGAAGAGAAAGAATAAATAATGTGTTGTATTGTATAATGGTAATTGTAAGATATATTATTTTATTGTGTAGAAATTTTATTTTAATGAGTAGAATTAGAAAATAAAAGTTGGGATGTTGGAGAATTGTAACATTGTATTGTATAATTGATAAAGTGACTTTTTGAGATTGTAAAATAAGATGAAATTAGGATTTTAGTTGTGGATGCTCTAACAATACGCTAAATGAATTAGGGTAAATTGTCACTTTATGGATCCACTATTCCTGAGTCTTTTGACTGAATATTGTTTTTTTCGAAATTTATTTGTGTTATGTGCATTGTTTGAAATTATTTAGAATTCTGAGGAGAGAGAGTGAATTTCGGCAACACAGTTGCTGAAATTCAATCAAAAAGTTGGGGAGAGATCATAATAATAATAATAATAATAATAATAATAATAATAATAATAATAATAATAATAATAATAATAATAATAATAATAATAATAATAATAGCAAAGCAAAATTGATTATAAAAAGATCACAATAATACAATTTATTACAATTTTTGTGGTCATATACTAATAATAACAATAAATAATATTAAATAATTTCAAAATTAACAAAACACATACATAAATTTAATTAGAAAGTCGAGATACTTACCACAATCGTGAGAATTATAGAATGATACTTGCATAAAAAAAAAAACACAATTAGATAATAATAAATAAACACAAAATAACAGCAATAATTTAATTACTACATCTATTACTTAGAAAAAATATATTGCATAATATGTATGTTGGTTTATAATAAAGATGTGTATTATTATTATTATTATTATTATTATTATTATTATTATTATTTCCCTCCTATTTCGGCAATGACATTGTCGAAAGAAGAGGGCAACTTTTTTTAAAAAAAAATTTTCGGGGCAAAAAAAAATTTTTGGGCACCCCTCACTCACCTCTCTCGCTTCAAGCACACCCACGGGCAGAAGTGAAATTGGGCAACAGAATTTTGGCAATGTCATTGTCGAAATTTAGCCCACTATTTCTCTTCCCAACTTTTTGATTGAATTTTGGTAACTGTGTTGCCGAAATTCATTCTCTCTCCTCATAATCCAAAATAATTTCAAATAGTGCACATAATGCAAATAAACTTTGAAAAAAGCAATATTCAGCCAAAAGACTTCACTATTCCTCCTATTTTAAGTTTTTAACATTTGTGAGAAAATTACTGTTATTATTTCTCTAGATTATTATTTTTATTATTTTAAAACTCCCCAAAGCTCTTTAAAAATTTGTATACCTCAATCTCTAGATTCTTCTTGAATTTAAATCTTCTATCTTACTTTTTCTGTTTCACTCTATACTTCACCAATAAATACTTGTCACGTGTTAACTTAATTAGTTAAATACTATCATTATTGACTTATTAATATTACTATTATTAATTTATGATAATATTTAATTAATTAAATTAACATGTGATATGTATTTATTGATAAAGTATAAAATATGACCAAAAAAAAAAAAAAAAAAAAAAAAAGGTAAGAAACAAGATTTGAACTGATTCTTCCTACCCCAAAAACGAAAGCGTGGCCACTATACCTCGGTTGATGCATTGATGCTTCATTGCTGTTCCATATTTTTTTTTTAATACAATTTCAGAAAAAAAAAGAAGGTGACGTAAGAATCATAAAAGCCTGCGGTGGGGGCCCTAAGTAGCTCACAGGCAGAGTTTCGGGAACACAGCTTCTTCAACTTCAGGAGTTAAGAAGAGTAGAGGCCCCTAGGGAATCAGTAGTTTTTTGTGTATTTTTTAAATCCACTAGCCCATCCATCATGCGTGACTATATTAATTTATTTTATAATCCTCTTAAACTACTGAAGCATTTCTCTCGAACTTTGTACCCCCTATGTCCTAACCCTTTAGCTTATGTCATCACTTATCAACTCTATCTTGGGCCCCACACCCCTCCTCCTCCTGACCCCTCCAATTATGCACCTTCTTCCACGATATTCAAATTCAATACCTAAATCTTATTACCCTAATTTTTTTTATATAAAAAAAAACTTAAACCCTATGGGCCTCAATACATTTAACACATCTCATATATGAGTTAATGTTAATCTGTATTAAATTATCGATTGTCTTAAAAATTTAAATTATTATTAAGACATCAAAGATAAAGATTGAATTTAGGATTTTTTTATTTTAATTTTATGTTAAATTATCAATTGTCTCAAAAGATTATTGAAATATGGTAAATTTAATTATTTAGTTATTACTATTTATAATCAATTTTATAATTATTCAAAACTGACTTATTTAGTTCCTAAACTCGACTTGAATTTTAAATCGTTATTCATTTTTCTCTTCTTACTTGTACTAATTAGGAACTAAATTGATCAATTTAAAAAAAAAAAAATTGGACTTTTACTCAAAAATTATATTTAAGAAAAAAAAAAACTATAGCAACCATATAGCTTATAAAAGAAGTTATGCTGAACTGCACCGTGTCTCTCACTTCTGTCTCTGCACCCTTTCGTACGTAGTTACCTCTCTATCATCAACTAGGCGACAAACAAATCAATGGTACTGTGTGACATACAATATATAGGATTTTGCTAATACGTGCTTTAAAGGCACATATTAAATTATCTATTTTTTAAAATAATTTTTTAAAAATTAAAAAAGTATTAACAGTTTTTTCAATTTTTGAAAAAATATTTTCAAAAATGACTAGTAAAACTTAAGCACACTACATAGTAACTTCCTAATTAAATTCAAGTGCATAGTAATTATATTTTTTTAAAAATTAACAGTATTTGTGTTTTGTTGGATAATATAATTATATATTTTAATTTTAATTGAAAAACTATAGTGTGTACCTAAATTTGATGTATAATATAACATTAAAAAGCTTTTGTTAAAGGGCATAATTATGCACTTGATAAAGGAGCTTCAAAAGGATCTCAAATTAATTGAAAAATAATAAATTCTAATAAAAAAATAAAATTTTAAATTAGGAGTGGCTCAATTGCCTATAAAATATGGCTCCTTGTACTATAAAATTCCAAATAAACACATATGAACACTCATTAACAAGATTCACATTTAGCCATTAAAATATGCCAGCACGATAACTTTTAAGTTTTAATACAATTCATTTATGTAGCAAGTTGTGAATGGTAAAATAAAAGTAGTAAGTCTACAACTCGCCACGTGAACATGTTATAACAAAAAATATGTTAAAATTTGTAAACCTAGCATTATTGGCATGTGTGTGGTACACTCATCCTTAGGCTAAAGGCTTATAAGGTATGGGTGGGAGACGTCTCTCCTCGATGTGGAATTGAGCAAATTCGTGCGGGTTGGACGTAAGTCGATCCTTACCCATCTCAAAGCAAATAATATCTGATTAAGGATCGAGATGAAAGTCCTCCCACAACATGTATTTGGGTTTAGTGCAAAAGCAGTAGTTAGAGCTATCATACAATTACCACGTTAATTCTAAATCCTAAAATTTAGTGTTCATTTGGAATTGACTAAAATTTTTAGTTTATTTGCAATTTTATTTTATTTTTACTTTTATTTATGAGTTTTATTGCACTTTTTGATATTATTAATGATCTCATTATACTGTTCGGCTTATTTTTCAACTTTTTTTTTCTACACTTTTAGCTAAAAAATCTTAATTTCAGTTAAATAAGTTATTTTCAAACAGATAAATAATACCAACATATGTAATAAAATTCTTAAATAATAATAAAAATAAATTAAATAGTAAAAACAGCCGAATATATGCATATTCCAAACACTAGTAAAAGTTTTTAATTAATTTTTTTTATGTTATTAACTTTTGCATGTCACTCACCTAATTGCATCAATCCTGTATTTTTTTTTACCAAAAAAAAAAAATCAATCCTGTATTTATTGCGCAGTTCTGATGCCACAACTTACGGCACAACCAATCACAAGTCGTCTATTAGTGAGTTGTGGTACAA
This sequence comes from Lithocarpus polystachyus, assembly GCA_033629205.1. Classification (NCBI taxonomy): domain Eukaryota; kingdom Viridiplantae; phylum Streptophyta; class Magnoliopsida; order Fagales; family Fagaceae; genus Lithocarpus; species Lithocarpus polystachyus. The sequence goes on from CM066172.1 coordinate 25,462,806, forward strand.
ATTGTAACAACAAACTACTTTGTATTTATTATAATCAATTTAGGTCAAATCAGAAAGTATGATTATTTCAAAACCAATAAATAAATAAATAAATAAATAAATAAGCAAGATCAATTATTCAGATTTTCATGGACATCTCACATCAATAATCAATACCAGTCTGCCGCAACGAGTCGATAGACTCTAAAATCTAAACTGTTTTACAATACTATTCAAAGTCATAATAAGGTCCCATCAACAAATTGCTCAAAACCACCACCCCCCCCCCCCTACTTAACTATTCTTGCAGAGCACTACTACTACTACCACGTAGCCTAGAAACAAAAGCTTACAGCCTGGCAACCTAGCACATACATTAATTTTTTAACACCCAATAAAAAATTCCCACGTGTACACTCCTTTGACATTGCCACCTCTTCGTCTCAACAGCTGTCTCCCTTACTCATCTCCAAAAACCCTCAGTATAAATACCTACTCATCTCTCTCCTTTTATTTCACAGACACTAAAAACACTTCTTCTTCTTCTCGAAATCTTCTTGACCTTCATAATGGGTTCTTATTACCACTTTGCCATTCTCTTTCTTTTTTGCTGTTCCATTACCGTAGCTCCCACTGGTGCTAGAAAGCTCACGGCTCTCGTTGAACAACAGCCGTTGATTCTCAAGTATCACAACGGTGCTCTTCTGAAGGGCAACATCACCGTTAATTTGATCTGGTACGGCCAGTTCACTCCAATCCAACGGTCCATAATCGTCGATTTTATCCAATCCCTCAACTCTCGTCGGGCCCCACTTCCCTCAGTGTCCACGTGGTGGAAAACCACTGACAAGTACAAGTCGGGTTCTTCTGCGCTCGTCGTAGGGAAGCAAATCCTCCACGAAGCTTATACCTTGGGCAAGTCACTCAAAACAAGGCACTTGTTGGCTTTGGCTAACAAAGTTAACGGACTGAACTCGATTAACGTTGTTTTGACGGCTAAGGATGTCGCCGTTGATGGGTTTTGTATGAGCAGGTGTGGGACCCACGGGTCGACTCGGGTCAGTCAAGGGAAGAGGGTGACTCGTACGGCTTACGTTTGGGTTGGTAACTCGGAGACTCAGTGTCCGGGTCAATGCGCTTGGCCCTTTCACCAGCCCATTTACGGCCCACAAACCCCGCCGTTAGTTTCGCCTAACGGGGACGTCGGAGTTGACGGAATGATCATCAACTTGGCTACCGTTTTGGCTGGCACCGTCACGAATCCGTTTAATAACGGGTATTTCCAAGGCCCCGCAACGGCGCCGTTAGAGGCTGTTTCGGCTTGCACTGGGATATTCGGGTCGGGTGCGTACCCGGGTGATCCGGGTCGGGTGTTGGTGGAAAAGACAACCGGGGCGAGTTACAATGCGAACGGAGTGAATGGGAGGAAGTACTTGCTGCCAGCTATGTGGGACCCGCAAACCTCTGCGTGTAAGACGCTCGTGTAAAATTCTAGGAACAAAGGTTCTGTGGCGATGACGTGGCAGCATACGTGTAGAGATATGTGTACGTATTATGTAGATATGGATGGATGGATGGATGGATGGAAGGAAATGGCAGAGAGTTTGGGAGTGGGACTGTGTTGTTCTGTTATGATGATGATGATGATGATGATGGGGGAATATATGGTTTTGATGATATTTTGTATACACTTGTTTGTCGTCTTGCGTGACTTGTAAATTATCTTTCAAAAGAAAGTTCAAAAAAAAAAAAAAAAAAAAAAAGAAGTTGTGGAAAATGGGAATATATAATAAATACTCTAAATTTTGTAAAACCTTGTTAAGTTTATTGGGAAATTAGGAATAAGTTAACTATCTCTCTTAATAAATTGATAATTATAATAAGGGGAAAAGAAATTTGTTGGGTGGTAGTTAATATAATATTGTTGAGTTCGTATTGAACTTAAGCCTAACAGGTTAAGCGTATATTCATATATTATATTAACTAGTTAAGTATGTGTTTGTATTCAAATTATTCAAAGCTGCGTGTGTGTGTTTTTTTATTTTTAAACCAGTGCTTTGTACTGTTTATAAGACGTTAGAGTGGACAGCAATTTGAAAAACATTTTTTTTAATGTTTAGTTTTTAGTAAAACAAACGGTGTCTAAACGCAACTTACTAATTTCAAATTTTGAACCTTAGACACCGAAACGCCTAAAGATATCATTCTCAACGATTACAAATAACAGATATTTGTTTAACTAATCTCGGAAAGATAAGTATGTGTTTGGTTTTGGATTATAAGTTTTGTTTTTTGTTTTTTGTTTTTGTTTTTTTGGGTGTATTTTATGTACTCTTGCATGTTCACATTTCAGACTATTTTTGGCCTTAATTTTTTTCTAAATTGCCTACCTTTCAAACTTAAAAAAAAAAAAAAAAAATAGCATTTAACCTTTTGTCTCATAAATTACCGACAATTTTTGAAGATATTTCACGTCAACTAACAAATTTAGCAAACTAACTCTTAATTTTTTATATAATATTATGCAAATAAGTCACGGCAATTTTTAAACGAACTTTTAAGTTAACTAACCTGATTAAGCCTGTAAGGGCCTTTTTGTGGGTGTTCGCTTGAAGACGAGAAATAAAGGGGTGGTGATCATTGCCCATTAAGAGATTAATTTAGTGCGTATCTAATGGGTTTTTAAAAAACGAAAGAAGAAAGGAAATGGATGGTCATCGATGATGCTGGGGGCCTGGGAGACCAAAGTGGTAGGGTCAGGTAAACCAGGACGTGTTCAATGGACTTTGAAAGGAAAGGAAAAAAAAAAAAATCTTATGCGGCTATTTAAGTTGTGGGTTTGGTAAGTTGTGGGGCCTAAAGCAGAGCTCAATCATGCTATGAAGATAAGATTAACTTAACTATTTGTGGACAATTCTTAAGAAAAAACAAAGCCTTTAACTATTTGGACAAAACGAAGGGAAAGAAGGGACCTGATTCTCTTCATGGGAGGGCTTTCGGCTACAAATGAATTGTATTGTATTGTATTTTGCACCTTACCAACCCGTGAAGGTATCCCCTTTCCTTTATCAAATTACGAGATTATGGCATCATTTTCTTTTGCACAACACATGATGCATGAGAGGAACAAACCTATCAATTATAAATTATTTATGAATGATATAAATACCTAGCCGAAGGTTGCCTTGTGTTGTGTTAAAGATTAATAGAGTGAGATTTTAAAGTTTGTGTATTTTTGGCATAAAATAAAATAAAATAAAGAGAGAATTACAAATTTACCCCTCAATGTTGCTTTTGTACTATCTAGGTTAATAAGTTTGAAAATAAACTAAGTTGTTTATAAACAATTCAAGTTCGCCTCAGAAAAACGCTTGTTTATACTTTATATTCATTTGTTTAGCGAACAAATTCAAACTCAAGTTAAGGCTACTAAACGAGCCAAGTTCAAACATAAAGAATTTGTTCATGAACATGAGACTCAATTAATTATATATAATATTATGTTATATATATATATATATATATACTTGTCTAAAAATATATTTATTATGTAGACTTGAGATTGGAATCTATAAATGTGTAAATAAGTTCATATGATATCTAATTGTTATTTGTAGTTTATTAATAATATAAACATTTCATTTGTAGCAAAAATTCATTGATTTGATTTCTTAGTTTTACTTTATATGAAAAAGGAATAAGTTAATCAAGTAGTTTATAAACAAGTTCTAGCTTATTCAACAATAAAATGAACCAAGTTGGAATATGTAATCGTATTTGGTTATAACTTAGAGCTTGGCTTATAATCAAAATAAAATTAAATGAATCTAAACTTTTAATACTCTGTTGGCTCGGCTTGTTTATAGCCCTTAGTCTTATCATCATTAATAATTTAGTACACAAATTTTAAATTATTATATTTGACTCCCCAAAATTGGTTTAAAATGAACTCTATAGAATTTCATCCAAATTAACAATTTTGCATTTTGTGATCACACTTTCAAGTACAATTTACATTTTTAACATTGAAGTACAATTTACCTTCTTGTTGTTTAGTTTTATCATAATTTAGTCTCAATTTTTTTTTTCAATTTCTATATTTTGAACCCCATAGTCAATATCTTATGGAATTAATTTATTAATTGAAAGTTTGTGAACTAAATTGTGATAAGTTCAAATTAGCACTTTCCATTTGTTTCAAAAGGAAAAAGGTTTTTTCAAAACCAATTTGGAGAAATTCATTATGTGATGATTCATAAAACCATTTACGTGTATTAATTCACATGACTTGTGAAGTTGATCATGTGATTCATTTGAATAATTGAATTTTTGCATAGTGGGTTAGAGGTAAACTTTGTCCCTATCAAAATGTCTTTCATATGCATTTGGGATAGCATATTCTCTTGACTTATTTAGTTTAAAAATAAAATTGCTTAAAAATATAGTTATATTTAGAAGGGAGCTTTACAAAAAGCTGCACTTTTTTATATGAAATCAAAGGTAAATAATAAAAACTCACAACAATTTTACAACATTTCGTATGTGAAGTGGTTTAGTGCATTTCACAACTTTAGCTTAAAGCACAACTCACAACAATTTCACATTATGAGCACACAACATTCTGCAATTTAAAATTTTATTTTATTTTGTTATGATCCATATGTGAAGTGGTAAATTGATTTACAACTAATGTGAAATTGTTGTTGTGTCGCTATTTATTCAAATAAACTTAGAATAACTTAGGCCTTTGTAAATATTAAATGTATAGGTATGCACCAATGTATATATACCATGACACTTACGTAACTATTCATTCATGACACTTTGTGTACTAGTTGCTTTCTTTTACTATTCTTATCTACTTGTAACTTGATTTTGTGCATCTCTTTCTATATTAGATTGTGATTCGTGAATCAATTGGAAGAAACAATGAACAAAATATAACTTTCTTCTTTGGGGTAATTACACTTTACTCTCTAAATTATACATCATTTTACACATACCCATTTAAACTATCTAAAAACACACTTACCCCCTCCTCCCAAAACTATGAGAATACACAAATTACCATGGGATGCGGGTGCAGAGGTATAAAAGGAAGAGTAGCCTATGAGGGTAAAGTGTAATTTCTCCTTCTTCTTTTTCTTCTTTTTTTATTTATTTATTTATTTATTTATTATATATATATATATATTTTAAGATAATTTCAACCTATTACTTCTGTTCTGATGATAACTTTTTATCATCAGACCAAGACACTAATTAGTTTTTGGCGTAGGTGGAGATTGAATTTCAAATCTCTTATTCAATTATCACAAACTTTACCAGTTAAGCTAACCCAGATAAAATGTAATTTCCACTTCTTCTTTCTTACCGTCTCTCTTTCACATATTCTCTTTTTATGTAATTTCTCATTGACCATAAACAAAACCTATTTTGGAGTGCTTTAAAAAGAAAGAAAAGAAAAGAAAAAAAAGATTGTGATTATAAGATTAACTTTAGTGATCATTCTACTTACATTTTAGTTTTATGTTTTTCCCCCCTCTTTTTTTTATCAATAAACATTTATTTATAGCAATCCAATAAACAACTCATTATTTTTAAGAAGTCAAGTCAAGACTATCGATAAGATACACACTTTAAAAAAAGAGAAAGTATCTTATGTGCTCATGTGAGGTCCACCTATCAATGATACAGATGTCCTATGCACTAACCGCATAAAAGATTTTTCCCTTTAAAAGCTTATTAGTATTAAACATGCAAGTACAGCCGAGCTTATTAGTATCTTAGTATTACTATTTTCTTTGGATTGTTTTTCTTAAAAAAAAATCAAGACATAATTAAGCTTAGCCTTAAAAATAAAGAAGAAGAAGCAAAATTCACAAATTTGTTCCCAACTTCTTATTAAATTAGATTATCAAAACTTCCTATTAAATTAGAACAAGATAAGTTATGAAAAAAATAATAATAAACCAAACCCACCAGAATTTATTGCTCTGCTCAGATTTGACTGGTCTGAATGGGCATCATCTATAATTTTTGGAGAATGCAGTCGTAGGTGCTTGGTTGGTAGGGATTTCAGAGGTAGGATTAAGGGCATTCATTCATGAATGGGTTCATCCTGAGCCTGTTTGGATTAGGGTGTTTTTAGTCATATGACTGAAAACTCATGACTGAGTTTGAGAATTATGAAATCTACATAATTTTGAGTGTTTGGCTTAATTTTCTAATGCTGTTTTCATCACTCAAACTCAGTTTGAGTTAGGGGTGGCAAAGTAAACCCAAACCCATTTGTCCACCCAAACCCATCCACTCTAATTGAACCCAAACCCACCCAATTATTAGTTGGGTTAAATGGGCATCAGCCCAATTAGACCCAGTAATTATTGGGTTTTAATTAAAAACCCATTGAGACCCATTTAACCCAAAAACAATGTACTCATATTTAGCCTAGCCCTTTCCATTAAAAAAAAAAAAAAAAAAAAGAAGAAGAAGAAGAAGAAGAATTCCTCAGACGTTTCAGTTTTCAAGTTTTCATTTTCCATCATTTTCTCGGCCTCCAAACACCTTTCTCTGACTCTCTCGCTGCTCTCTTTAGCTCTCATCTAGAACTCATGGAATCCATTGGTGCTTGAGCTCGTCAAGGAAGTTATTGTGGCCGGCATTGTCGTTGACGGTGGTGGAAACGACGGCTGGTCGTTTAGGAAGGACTGTACAGATCTGGTGCAAAGGATTTCGCTGCTCACGCATTTGCTTGAGGAGATCAGAGAGTTTCGTGCTCGGCCGGTGGATGATGCGGCGTCGGCAATGATGGCGACTTCTGATGATGTGGATGTGGAGTCATCGTGGCTGTCCGATCTGGTTGGGGCTCTCCGAGTTGCTAAACGGCTTTTGTCTCTCGTCGGAAACTTCCACTCCAAGTGCACTTCCGTGAGTTTCATGTTATTCTTTGTGTGTGCATGTACGTGTCTGTTTGGTTGCTCGGAAAGTGAGAGAGAAAGAAAAAAGAAAGTTTCAAGCTCTGAAAATATACTTGACACATTAAAAGCAATAGAGTTGAGTTTGAGAATGGAGTTTTTTTTTTTTTTTTTTGGAATCTTGCATTCTGGATTTTTTCTCTGTTTTGATCGTTTCTTGCATCGGCAAACAAACGTAGCGAAACTTGTGTGAATTGCTATAGGTTTTTTTTTTTTTTTTTTTTTTTTTTTGTGATAGTGACAATGTGAATTTTTAGCATTTTGGTAATTTTGATAATTGAATAATTAGGTGGGTTGGGGTTTACCTATAATAATTGGGTTGGGTTGGATTTGGGTTTAAAAACCATTAGTTAAATGGGCTTTAATGGATATTATATGTCCAACCTAATTATACCCACCCCATACCCACCCAAACCCACCCATTTGACACCCCTAGTTTGAGTTGAGTGATAGTGATAAAAACTGAAAACACCAAATTGGTGTTTTCAATTTTTGAGTTACATAACTCAATGGCAAAATTGTAAAATCATTGACTTTGTGGAGCCTACCTTTTGTGCTGTCAACTCCAACTCCACCGGCTTCCTCTTTTCTTTTCTTTATCTTTTTTGCTTTTCTCTACTTCTTTCTTCACTCCACCAACAACCCTTCTTCGTCTTCTTCTTTTTTATTTCTTCTTCTACTGAGTTCCACCGGCTGCCTTTTTTCATTTTTTTTTTTTTTTTTTGCTTTTCTCTACTTCTTTCTTCACTTCACCACCAACCCCTTTTTTGTCTTCTTTTTCTTCATTCTTTCTGTTTCTTTTTTTATTTCTTTCTTCATTCTTTCTGTTTCTTTTTCTTTTCTAACCATTTTTTTTGTTATTATTTTTACTCTTTGGAATAGTTCTCTGTGATGTGGCTTTCATGGTGATCTTTGGTGAGAAGGATATAAATTTTTTACTCCTTTCTCTCTTGTCCTATCTTTACTTTTCTCCTCTTTATCTGAAGAGCAACGATACCCATCTGAAGCTCTCCATCTAAAAGAAAATCCAAAAACCCAGCAATTGTGAAGAACGAAACCCTGCAATTGAAGACCACCCAAATCTTTCCATTTTTTGAAAAGCCAGAAACCCAGCAGCTGCTGTGAAGACCGAAACCCAGCAGCAGCTAACCGAAGCTCTCCCTCTCTCTCTTGTCCTCTGCTCACTTTTGTTATGATTTTTTTTTTTTTTGGGTATTTGTGGAGTAAAGAGTTGTTGCTCTGTGCAAATTTTCTAGTTTGTGTGGAGTACAAAGTTGTTACTCTGCAATATTTATGTGGGTATTGTGCTTCATGTTTGAGCTGTAAAATGAAGTGAGATATAAGGAGAGAAGAAGGACGCGGGTAAAGTGTTTACCGTTCTGACTAGCCACAGTTTGTAGGCTCCACCAATTTATCAAAAATTTGAGTTTCAAAAGTGAGAAATGCATCTGAGAACAAGAACCAAACAAAAATTTATTTGAGATAAGGAAAAAGTAGAGATACGGATGTGAACGATGAGAACTGAGTTTGAGTAACGAGAAATGAGAAAAGGAAACTGAGTGATGAGTTAGGTTCAATCCAAATGAACTCCCAGGTATAAACTTTACGCATGCAAATAGCGAATTTGACTTGACTAGCGCGTGCATTTAAAAGCTTTGACCTTGTCTAGATTTTATTTTTCCATCAGACCAATAAATTTTTTTTTTTTTTTTTTTTTTCTTTTGAGAATCATCAGACCAATAATTTGATTCGTGAGGTGGTTTGAAAAAAATTCTTGCCTTGCTATTTAGTAAATCCAATTTTACTAAACAATTTTGAGTTTACCTATAATCACTAGTTTATTCTATACTCACTAGCAATATTGGATTTCTCATTCCGGTCCACCATGTGCTTAAGATTTAAAAAAAAAAAAAAAAAATTGGCTAAGCCATTTTTTTTTTATTTAAGAAAATGGTGTCCAACCATTTGATTTATCTATTCCACTTTTAACTTATAAGATACTTTGGAAATTCAATGGATTGGTCGTATGTTAAATAAAATTTAAGAAATTCGAGTTTACAACGCATTCTTCAAGTTTATTAAACTCATCATATAAGTGAACTTGAAAGAACGATGATTTCTTCTTCTTTTTTGTATTTTTTGAATAAGAACAAATTTTATTGAAGGGTAGAATGAGGAGCTAGGGGGACTAACCCATCAGCATCTAGAAAGTTAGAAGGCTTTATTTAGGAATTTCAGTCACAGCCAAAAACTTGGACACCCCATGAATGAATGTGAATTTGTCTCTACAGTATCCCACTAATTTTGAGAATTCACATCTTATTTTTGGTTTGCTTGTGTTTTTGTATTTGAGTCTATTGAGATTAACCAAAAATATTTTACACAAAATAAGGGAATGCATTGGTATAAAGCCATCAATTTGAGGCCAATTTTGTACAAACTAATCTCTCCCAACCCGTCATCCTTTATACTTGATAGATGGATTGCAAAAAAATCAGATGGTGGTGTAGAAAATGTTACTTAGCTTCAAGAGGAGGAAAGCCAAGGACGGATTAATGCTACGGGTGTGTAGCCAACCCACCGATCCACCAAAATCGACTCGATTCAACCAAATTACCGAGTTGGGTTGGTTTTTAAAGGTTGGTGGGTTGGGTTGGATTGTTAAAATTTTTTTTACTCTGAGTCAGGTCGGGTGCAGATAAGCAAATTCACAAATCTGCCTAATCCAGCCCGACTCACCTGTATTTAATATATAATATATATTATATGATTTTATTATTTACTCTTTTGTTTATCAATTGAGTTGTGATAGAACTATATAATATCCTATTACCGGGCAAAATGAGCTTTTACCCATTTCTCACAAACTTTCTAACAAAATACCTCATGTCTGAAACTAATTAAGAAAATGTCTCTGTTTTGAAACTCGATTATCTAAAAATCAAGTTTCAAAAGTATAACTTGATTTTTTGAACATCAAGTTATAGCGAATGTGGACTTAGAGAAAAAATTTTTTTTTCTGGAACTCGAGTTCCACTTGAATTTTTTCAAGGAACTCGAGTTCCATAAACTGGAGTACTTCACATGGAACTTGAGTTCATGGAACTCGAGTTCCAGAATTTTTTTTTTTTAATTTTTAGTTTGCTATTACTCGATTGTCCAAAAATCGAGTTTTAATGTGAAACTCGATTTTTAGAAAATCGAGTTTCAAAACAGGGACATTTTCCTAATTAGTTTCAAACATGAGGCATTTTGCTGAATATTTAAAATTTTTTTTATTTGCGTTAGTTTGATGCAATACTAATATAGATTTGTTGCTATTTGTATTAGTTTAAACTTTGAAGTACTAATAAAATAGTTTGTGTTGGATTGGCGTTATGCTCAGGTTTATTAAGTTATAGCTTTGTTTTTATCTGTGTTGATGTTGTACTAATGCTCAATTAAAAAAAAAAAGAAGGGCCTAACTCATGGGTCCAACTTGATCCAAGTGGATTGGATCCTTGTGATAGGTTGGATTTTTTTCAACCCGATTATGGTTGGTTAGATTGAAAAAACCCCTCAACCTGACCCATTCACACCGCTAATTAATGCCTATAAAGCTAGATTTGCAAAAGACATATGATAGAATTAACTTGAGCTTCTAAAAGTGCTTAAAAATTTTGGTTTCTATGAAAAATTTGTGAAGTAGATAATGGGGTGTGATTGTCCAATGTCATTTGTTGTGTGCTTATCAATGGAGGTATGTCTAGGCACTTCATGCCTAGTAGAGGACTGAGGCAAGGGAATCCACTATCCCTCTACACCTTCATTTTATGCCAGGAAGTATTATCTAAATAGGTCGATAAGAAATTTACAGAAAGAATAATCATTGGTGTGAAGACCAGCATTGCTGGACCAACTATTACACGTCATGTGTGCTGATGACCTCGTGTTATTCTAAATAGCAAAAAGAAGTGAAGCTATTGACATCAATGAATGCTTGATAAATAGTTAAATACTGCAAGTGGTCCGGTCAACTCTTAAACAAGAACAAATCTGGAGTAACCTTCCATGAGTCCACCCAACAGTTATCCGATAGAACCATAAAGCATGTGTTGCAACCTTCAAAAGGATGCCATCTATCTTTGGACACCTCTGTTCCTCACAAAAGCAACCACAAGGGATTTCAAATTCCTACAGGAGAGATTACAAGCTAAATCGAAGGGTTGGAGGAACAAGTTTGTGAGAGCCTAGATGCTCTGACAAGGAGATTTTTGTTGAACCCACAAAATCCTAGTAGACATATGGCATGGAAAGCTCGAGACAATCTGTGCTAACCAAAAAAAAAAAAGGGAGGGCTTGGGTTCAAGAAGAGCAAGGCATTCAACGTAGCATCGATTGCCAATCTATCTTGGTTGGTTGCATCTAAAATGGGATAGTCTATGTATGAAATTCTTAATGCTTCTCTAATCTGGATATTGAGAAGGTAAAGAATTTAGTGGTAAAAAGTGCTTGCTATCTAGTAGGGGATGTGACTTCTATCAATGTGTGAATTTATAGAATTTTAAATTGGTTAGAGAATTTTAAACCGAAGCCCAGAGATGAATCAACCCCAATGAATCTTTTGATGGTGTTCAGCCTTATTAAACCTTCCTTACATTGTTAGAAGAGAGACATGCTGACAGAATAATTTGATGATGAATCTGTCCAGGCCATTACAAAAATCTCATTCCCCTAAGACCTAAATCCAATAGGCTAATACGGACTAAGTACCATAAAGGTCATTCTTCTGTCAAATCTGCCTATAGAGTGAGTCAAGCTCCATACTGGGTATTCCAACACTTTAAATTTGCCTTGGCAAAGATTGTGGAGGATTAAGGTCCATGAGAGAGTCAAAATGTTACTTTGGAGGATTGACAACCTACAACAGAGTTTGGAGATAGTTGATACAGGTTGTGTGAGGAAGTTCTTGAATTGCCCTGTGGCAAACGCAATCTGGTTTGGCTGCTGGAGTCTCAGAAGTCAGAACTGACAAATTGAATGTAGCCAACAATACAGGCATAGTGAAGTTGATCTTAGATCCTCTAATCCAGTCCATGTTTTCTAGCCATCATTCCACGGAGGTGGCAGAGGTATGTACCTTGCAAATGACTCTAACAGTGGATTCTATTTGTAACCTTCAAGCAAGGTTATTCTTAAAGCTTATATCTGCAACATTGAAAACAGAATTAAAGATTACGTGCTGGCCTCAGAACAATCTAAGGAATTACTGTTTAACAAGGAATTCTCTTGGAAGACTTCTGTTGTTGTGGTAAAATTTAATGTTGATGCGGTTGTATTAAAGGATTTCACTATCCTAGCTGTGGTGGCCTGAGATGGAAATGGAGAGGTGATTGAAGCTTGGGCTAAAGTATATGAGATTTGTGAATCTGTGCAGGCTAAAGTAGCTACAATTCTATGTGCTTTACAGCTTGCTAAGTCAGAAAATCTACAGAGTATTGACGTGAAGGGTGATACAAAAAATTGTGTTGATGTTCTTAAAGACAGTTGCTCTCATGTTGCCTGACCTATCCTAACTTTGATTAGTGATGCGGTGGATCTTAGCAATTCTTTTGCTATTTGTAATTTTAGTTGGATAGGAGAGAAGTTAACACAACAGCTCATAGTTTAGCTAAATTTAAGTTGCTGCTACTCATAGGTCTTCTTTTTGCTGTAGTAAGTGTATTCTTCATACTGAAGTTCTGGATCCTTGCATGAAGGATACTGCTGCTGTTTCTCTTTTATGAAATCTTGGTTTTTAGCAAAATAATAATAATCTACGGAACCCTGCAGTCAGAATCTATAGCTTGTAATCAAATCAAAGAAATTTTGAAGCCGACAAAAAAGTATTATCTCCCTATTGTAAAGAAACTGGAAAATAAAATGGCGAAGAAATTTACGTAGGAAACCTAGGAAAATCTAATAAAACCAGGTAAAAGCAGGTCACAGAGATTTCAAACTTCATAGAATTCTTTGATAACATTCTGCCAAGATAGGATTATTCAGAACCTTTTATACATGGGGGTCAAAAATCTGTATACACAACCATGCTGGATGCCAAGTAGCAAAACAAGGTACAAGCTATCCATATAATTACATAATTAACACAAAAGTCGAACATTATTTAGATAGCAACACATGGCTTGAATCCTAGTACATGCAGCTAGATATATATAGGAATCATCATTTAATTTGTTTATCCTCAGATTTATTGACTTCGATTGCAGTGAAGGCTTCACTTCATCTTTCAGACCATTACTGACACACCAATTTATATGTATATATTGAGAGATAGAGAGAGAATGAGACCTTAAAACAGAAACAGACCAAAGCCTCCTATAATCCAATTTAGGCTAGTGAATGCCTCGACCCAAGCCTTCGCTTTCGAAGCCGCTCTGCAATAATAAAGGCAAGCTCTAGAGATTGAGAAGCATTCAGCCTTGGGTCACAATGAGTGTGGTAACGTGAACTTAGATCATTATAAGTTATAGTTCGCGAGCCTCCTACGCATTCTGTTACATTCTGCCCAGTCATCTCTAGATGAACTCCACCAGGGTAGCTTCCTTCTTGATCATGTACATCAAAGAAAGCCCTCACCTCAGCCTAGAAGCAAAACAATATGTAATTCTTGTTATTATTTATTTTTTTTTTTACTGTAAAGTAAATATTAAATTCTTCTATTTTTATTATCAGTGCAAGAAAACAAAAATATAAATACTTGCCAAAAAAAAAAAACCCATGGAGTCCTAACTTCACATATTGATGTGACTTTCTACGTATAAGGTAAAGAAAACCAAACCACAAATTAATTAGTGGAGTTCCGAAGTAGGCCCAAGTAAGTACATTGACTGAGTTATACCTACACAAATTACATTATAAAGATGATGTGCCTGTCTTACCTACAAAAGTTTCTTTTTTGTTTTTAATGTCTAATCTAATAATTGGTAAGCAATTGACTAATTATTTTATGCCAGTAGAACATCTGAACATGTCATCAACAAGGACACTTACGAATGAGATCAGCCAATATATTCCCAATCATCAAGGGAGCCAAAGAATTATATAACAGGTAGTGAACAGTTTCTTTTGAAAACTATTTTGCAAAGGCTCATTTGTCAGCCTGGAAGATTTCTTTGAATACTGCTATAATATGCAAAATATGATGCATATTTACAGGCTAGCAATGGTAAGTACAATCTTCAGCATCTCACCCCCTGCCTAAGTGAGAGATAGAATAAGAAGGGGAAGGGAGGGAAGGTAAGGTTATTCCCATTTCACAAGCAGTAGTATCAGGCAACCAATTTTGTCAGAAAGTAATCCAATCATAAAGAGGAATTCCAAAGTAAATGCAGCCTGAGCAATTTTTTTGACTACGCCTGCCTTATCATTATATCTCCAGTCAACCTTATCATTAAGCATTTGAGTATATGTTTTATGCCAACCTAATATGCCACATCAATGACAAAAAAAATAAACTGTGAAAATGCTCAAAAAACACACTGGTCAAGGCAGCAAAAGATTATGGTTACAGTTTGAATGACCCACAAGAAATTTCTTCAGTTACTTGATTTGATGACTTATAATATACTTACACAACAATAAAAGTAAAACTCAGCAATTAAATTCATGTGGCATATGTAAAAGAATTAACTGATGACATAAATCATACCCTGATTGCATCGAAAGACCGGGTTTTAAGTCCACAAGGAGCTTTAATGGTATTCCCATGCATAGGGTCACTAACCCAAGTGACAAATTGACCTGCTCTACGGACAGCTCTGATCAGATGAGGAAGCTTCACTCTCATGTTCTCAGCTCCCATTCTTACAATTACTGCTATTCTTCTAAGTTTATTTTTAGGGTTTAGAATATCTATCAGCCTAACAAGCTCATTTGGATCCATTTTGTCACTCACCTGCATCACATTGCAATCTTTTATTAGCTCTCTGATCCTTTGTCATCAGAGCAACACCAAGTTATTACATACAAAAATAACTTCTTTCATGACTGAACCAAGGTATATCGAAGTATGTAACAGGTAAAAATTACAATGAAAGCTAAAAGGGGAATTTACAATTCTGCAACAGAAAGTATAACAAACAAAACATGGATTTGTTCAACATGACAGAGCACAAGGAAATTGGAAAACAAGAAGAAAAAAGCAACAACAAAAAAAAAAGAGTTTGTTTAAATATAAATGAAGGAAAAAAAATCTAGATACCTTGATGCCGAGAGGATTAGAAACTCCTCTCAAAAACTCAACATGGGCACCATCAAGTTGTCGAGTGCGTTCTCCCACCCAAAGCATGTGAGCGGAGCAATCATAGTACAGCCCAGAAGTAGAATCCTCTCTTGTAAGTGTTTGCTCATAAGGCAGAAGTAAGCATTCATGAGATGTCCAGAAATCTGTTGTAGTCATGATTGAGTGGTCTGAAGTGAGTCCAGCAGCACCCATGAATCCAAGGGCCTCGTCAACTCGGTGAGCCAGTTCACGGTACCTGTCAAGCCATGGCAAGAACATGCTAATTCCTCAAAATCCTCCTAGACTTAGAAACAGAACTTAAGGTTTAACTCACTTGAGAACTAAACTAAGTCAACTCATTGAAGAAGTTAATGAAGCCACAAGATGGAGTTCAGAAAAATTTATCTAGAAGTTAGTTCCTAGAAATCAAAGGAATCCATATTCTCCATTTTGAAGAATAATCATTTATTTAATTCTCAGCAAGAAAAGATACTACAAAAGTCACAAAAAGCTAAACAAAGCAAGCTTTTTCTTTGTCACATCTGCTTGGGATTAAAGAAGGGAGTCCTGCAAATTTCATTTTATTTCTACCATCTTTTAAAGATAAAAAAGAGCACTCAAAAATTGTTACATCTAACAATTATATAGAAATGAGATTTTACAAAAATGCTATCCAAGAATTTTTTTTTTCCCTGATTCACAAGTCTACTTACGAAAAACAACATGGACATTCGGTAACTATTTCAAAAAAAATATCTAACTATTAATGTAAAAATAAACAAGCAGAAATACAGCAAAGGTGAGATGAAGTCTACTTTTGTTTATTCCATTACATGGTTAAATCAATATAAAAAACTTGTGTGAAACTTTAAATAAACCCAAAAAACCAAACTAAATAGCTAGTATATCGAATTAAACTATCTGAATAAGAAACATACCTATCCCCCTGCTCACTGTGCTCCATGAAATCAAGATTCCAATGGGTGACTCTCTGCATTGCTGCGTATCCTCCTGTGGCAAATGCCCTTAAGAGATTCAAAGTTGAGACTGATTGGCAATAGGCTCTAATCATCCTTTCGGGATCTGGAAGTCTTGATTCTGCATCAAATGCATCACCATTGATATTGTCTCCTCTGTAACTTGGCAGCTTCACTCCACCCTTATCCTCAAACGGATCTGATCTTGGCTTTGCAAACTGACCCGCCATTCTCCCCACCTAAATAATCATTCCCACAATTTTTTTCAAAGTATTCAATGTCACTACCATCATATAGAATTACGATTCTTAAATCAACATTCACTGAGAAAAACAACAAACAATTATCTCAGCTTTGCAAATTATCCACAATTTAGTACTATAATACTCCATCTGAAAGTCAACTCGTGCAAACTCTCTAGAATCACTTCGTACTTAAAAGAAATGCCAATATAACATATGAGAAAAATTGCAGTTTCAGCCTTTTCAAATTCAGTTACTAAATTTTCAAGTTTATGGAGTAATCCAAACCTTCAAGCTCTAAAATCACTAATTTTCTTACTTATAACATCTAAACATATCAAAATCCAGCTCAAAAGATATTTCCTAAAAGTCACTATACAACTATGAAAACACCATAAACAAAAAGAAAATTCACTATGATGATGATCCCAAGTTTTAAAAAAAGCCGACTTATTATTCTTCAATCCACAATATCAAATCTTTCAACATAAGTTTCAACACACCACCATGCATGTACATTCCCAAAAACTATTAGAAACAGTGACATAGAGATAAAAATATTAGAGAGAAAAGAAGGACCTTGACTACGGGCATTTGGCCACCGAACATGAGAACAACACCCATCTGGAGAAGAAGACGGAAGGTGTCACGAATGTTGTTGGCATTGAACTCCTTGAAGCTCTCAGCACAGTCACCACCTTGAAGCAAAAAAGCTTTTCCTTGAGCTGCCTCAGCCAAACGGTCCTCTAAGCTCCTAGCTTCGCCAGCAAACACGATTGGAGGGAATGACTCCAGGGTCTTCAGAACTGAGTCCAGCAATATCTGATCCGGGTATTCTGGCTGCTGAAGAGCCTTCTTGGATTTCCAGCTTTCGAGGCTCCATTGAATGGGAACTGGGGTGGTGCTGCTTGTAGTGATGTCTGTTGATTTAGAGGACTTTGAAGGGTCAGCGGCGTGGATGGCTGAGATGGGTTTGTGGTGGCGGGGCTTGGAGTTGAGAATAGGTGTGAAAGGTTGGTGTAGATAGAGGAGGAGAGATTTGGAGGAGAGAGAAGAGGCGGCTGTGAATGCCATTTTTGAGAAGCAGAGAGACAGAGTCGACCTTTTTTTTTTTTTTTTTTTTTTTGATGGGAGACAGAGTCGACCTTCGAAAGCGGGTAGATACTATATACTAACATACATGTGTCAACGTCTGAAGAAATCAATCAAAATTCAATATAATATGGCATACTGTATACTAATTAAAAGGCTTTTTTTAGGGGATACATTACTATAATATTATATATATATATATATATATATATATATGTATAGAGTTTTGACCAATTGAGAAATTAGTAGCGTTTTCAGGAATTTTTTTTCAGAATATTTCTTAAGAAGCATAATTTTTTTAGTGGCGGCTCCAAAAATTTTTTCCAAATGTATTGTTGTTTAGTTGTTTTATTAATTTGTTTGTCTTTTATAAATTATAATTTGTTATATTGTTATTTCATTAATTATAAAATTATTAATTTTTTTTAGCCTAACATAATTTAATTTGTTTGTCTTTTATAATGTATCGGTTAATTAAATTATTAATTATTATTTATTAGTTGCTTTTTCCAATTAATTATTTGTTAATTAATATCCCGAACAAACAAAATTAATTAGTTCAACTAATTACTTTGATACTTGAAATATTACACTATTACTTAACCCAAAAAAAAAAAAGTAAATAAATTGTGCAGCACAAAAAATAGGCCGTATAGCTTAAGTCTAAGTCTAAAAAAGATTGATTTATTACATATTTTATGACCATTAGTTGAACTAATCAACTATTTTATTACATGTTTTATGACCATGCCCCCATCTAACCCCCAATTCAAAGCCAATCAGATAAAGCCAATTTATTGTATCTCACTAAAACACACCAACATCACCACTAAAAGACAATTAATCACCAACACCAACATCGGATAAAGCTAAAAACAGGGTAAATATTAATAAAGAGAGACTGAGAGAGAGAGAGACTGAGATGAAGAGAGAGAGAGAGAGAGAGAGAGAGAGAGAGCTGAGACAAAGATGAAATACTTGTTGAGGGAGTAGGGGGGCCTGACACTGAGGGGCGGCACCGTCAGGCACAGTGGCAAGGCGAGGAAAACCAATCGGGCAGCACGTCGAGATGTAGCTTCCGTTTGAATGGGAGATCGAGTTTAAGGCTGGCCCGATTTGGTGATTTGCAATCTCTTTCTCCGTCCGACACGTTCGTTCCGTTGGTTGTTGGTTGTTGCGTGACTTGCATTTGTGAAGTGTTTGAGGCTCGATCTGATTTCAGTATATTAGGTTAGGTTTTTTTATTTTTATTTATTTTTTTATTTTTTTTTTTAGAATCTGTGGGCTACCATTTGTTGGGCTTGCCGTCCGTTGTTCAAATTTTTAGTTTACTGGGTTTTCGTTCTTTTTTTTTTTTCTTCACTTGAAAGTAGAACAAATAAAATAATTTTTTTGTTAGGGTGTTCCTAATTTTGATTGAAGGTGTTCCTAATTTTTTTTAAAGGATAAACAAATACTTTTTTTTAATTATTATATATAATTTTTTTTTTATTTTTAGTTCAAGGTGTTTCTGGGACCAATGTGGCGTCGCCTCTGTGAGAAATTATATGGTATTATGGTAGATTATATCACTTGTTCATCATCTTACTAAAAGACTTCCACCGGTTTAAAATTGTTGAGTAAAAAAAATTTTAAAACATAAACTGCTGACTCAGCAGGTTTAAAAAGATGGAAGTCTTTTAGTGGAATGGTGGACAAGTGAAGTGGTTTACCATGAGAACCTTTTAATTTCTTCAACTTACAGTGTTCGCGTCTGATGCTTATACTCTTTATCATTAAACCAAGACAATAACTGGTCTTTGGTGTAGGCAGAGATTGAACTCCAGATATTTTATTCAACAATCCGAAACTTTATCAGTTAAGTTAATTGGAAATAAAATAAAATGGAATGAAAATAATAATTTTATAATATTATTTCTTTCCCTTGTTTGACAGTATTAAATTTTTAATGGAGGTATAATTATAATATCATTTTTTTATCTTAAAGGATAGAATTAGACTAGATATTTCTATTTTGAAATAATTTGAGATAAAGTCATAGATTTTCAATCCAAATTGAAGTACGTATCAACTGCTCAATAGTTTTATTTTTTAACTAGTGACTAAATAAAATAAATGAGAGAAATCGCATTTAGCAAAAGAAAAGCGACCCTTCCTAATTTTAAATTTGAAATTACTATTTCTTTATCTTTAATCAAAGGATTTACTTTTTTTATTATTATTTTATTTTAGGTGAATTTAAAATTGTTCAAATTGTATTATTTTCAATTACTGACATCACGCTTCTTTGTTTGGAAGTTTAATATATTCAGCCATTTATTTATAAATAAGGATTTAATAGTAATATTTTTATAAAATGATTTTATTTATTTTCCTTTATATTATTTACAAATAAGATTACTTACATTATGTTCATTTTCTTTTAAAAAAGATACATTATATTCATTTTCATTTATTTATTTTAAAACCTTCAAATAAGATTACTTAATTTTATTTCATTTTTTTTCTGTACCATTTTTTTCTCTTATTTATAAACATTTCACTTCGTTTCTTTGATAATTGATATTAACTTTTTTTTTTTTAGAAAAAAATGTCTACGTTTACTTTATATTAATAGTTTAAAAAAAAAAATTCAATCATCTTTGATTTTTACGTTTTCTTTCTTTTTTCATTTTCTATTTATTTATAGGTTTTGTTGATATCAACTTCTTTATTTTTTTATGTTTTCATTATATAGACTCAGAGTTGGGAAACTAATTTCGTATAAAAGATAAAATTTTATCATATAAGTTAAGTCTTTATGAGATAAAATGGTATGATATATATACAAGTGGCTTTGCTCGGTTTTACTTAAAAAAAATTTATATTTTACTCCTACAAATTATTAATTAAAAAATAAGGACTTATATTGACCACAGAATCCTACTACAAAAAGAATTTTTCTTCGTATTGAATTCAAAATGTTCCCCCAAAAATAAAAGATAAAAATATAGAACAAATTTGGTGTTGGTAAGCACGAAATTTCACAAATGAAACAAAATGCCAAAACCTGGGCAGAGCATAGGCTTAATTAAACAACATAAAATCATAGTTGTCAAAACGTCAATCGTATCGTGAATCGATTTTTGATTTTTTCGTATTGTATATCATATTGTATCGTGTATTGTAAGATACATGAATACTTAATAAAATTTATAAAAAATTATTGATATACATATATAAAGATAATTGTAGGGATAAGGGCCCAAAATCATATATTGGGCCTTGGCTTTATCTGAGGACGTTAACAGGTCCAAAGAGGGATAAATAGTTATGAGGGATTTTAGTCTAGAGTCTCATGGATATGAGACGAGTGGAAGTCGGTCCGAGGAGGAATTCCTTCTCGGGTATAGTAAAAATAGCTCAGATGTGTATCCCAACGATGAAAGTAATCTTCGTAGAAACTCCGGCGATAGGAACGTGCCTCATGAACATATGAGAAGGAAGGAAATCCAAAAATATCTAAGAAAAAGCTGCTACCACCACATTAAATGCACTGCAGCTACTTTTCTGGCCGCATTTATGTGGAGAAGACTCCTGAACAATGCTACTTTAGCTACCACAACTCACAGAAAACCAAAGAGGGTATTTGATGAGACGGGCATCAAAGTATTGTACTTGTACTTCACACATATTGTACTTATCTAAAACTCAGTGTTACACAAACAGAATATATATCAATATACAGACTATTCTCAGTCCCTCTCTTTTTATATTCTTCACACAGTTTAACTTCCTCTTGTTAGAAACAAGAGTGTTCAACGGACACGCATTCAAAATACTTCCTAGACTCAAAAACAAAAATAGAATTGGACTCTGAATCATACTAATAGAATATAGAAAGTTTATATTTGATAGCCTTGGCTAATTCGGTTTCAACAACGTTCTTGATGATCGACAACGACAAATTCCCCTTCCCAGGAGTAATTTTGCATCAAAAGAAGTCTTCTCTTGCATCATGTTGAAGATTTCATTTAGCAAGTTCTTCATCGCATTTGGATCAAATTTATCAACCTAGTTTTCACTTTTCAACCTTCAAATCTTTCATTTCTATGAATCTTCAAAGTCAAAGAAGATATCGGAATCCAATTGCTTTCTAGCAGTCTTACGATCATACTATGGTTCAGGAAAGCCATAATAAGGGAAGTCTTCTCTTTCCTTAGTAACTTTCTATTAAGGGTTAGGGTGCATGACTTCATTTGTACACCAAAGTCATAAGGAAACTTATTGGTCTTAGCCGAAGCTCAATCTTTGGCTCTTTGCTCTTTCTCCGAGAGATTTTCATGTGGCTTTATGATCCAATTCTAAAAGGAGGGGCTATCAATGGATAATTAGGAAATTCTTTCCCAAGCCTATTCCAAGAAAGTAGGGGCTGTTTGGATTTGTTATTTCCATAACTCATCACTCTGTTTTCATAGCTCATAACTCAAAAATGGTGAAACCCATAACCATTGTTTAAAGCTTGTTTGGATTTTATTTTGAATTATTGTTTCCATCACTCAATTCTTTGATTTTTGAGTGATGAGTTATGGAAACTGAAAACACATTTTAGGTGTATTTAGTTTCCATAACTCTGTTTTCAATGGCATTTCTGTAATTAAACTCACAACTCTCTCACTGTTCAGTCGTAATGTTTGACTTTTTTTTTTTAAACAAACCTCAGCCGCACATCTTCACATCTCAGTCACATTTCTTGACTTTTCAGTTTTTTTTTTTTTTAAACAAAAATTAACAGAGAAGTGAGTGATGAGTGCCTTTGGGTGCCTTTGGAGAAATTGAGGTATTTTAAGTGATGAGTGATTAGTGATGAGCGACAAAAATTGAGTGAGGAGTGATAAATGATGACAAAAAAAAAAAAAAAAAAAAAAAAATCCAAACAGAGCCTTAGGCATTATCTTCATCATTCATGGTGGCCACACAAGTGTTATTGTAGGGGATCATAGTACATCCTCTTGAAAAGTGTTCATCCAAGCTCATTCCAAAAGGCTTTATCAATCCTTTCCATCCCAAAGTCTTTACCTTCTCTTTCATTCATTCACGTGAACTTTAGGCTCTTTTCAAAGAGTTCAATCACTCATGATTAAGCTACTAAATCCAGGAATAGTGCATTCCTTGAAAGAATGCATGTCTATTCTAGATTTAGCACTTGATTAAAATCTTCGACATAACCAACTCTTTGGACCTTTTCTACCTAGGTCTTCCAAAGTTGCCAAACTTCTTCTCCCTTTGAGACCTCTAGGTGGCCATAAACGGAAGAGCAAGATAGATCTTCTTCTTCTTTTTTTTTTTTTTCATCTAATACCTCCATATGAATTAGATTGTTATTTCTTTCCAGAATGTTTACCTGTAACCCTGTTTTCCAACCCAAAGTTAGTCCACCACTTAGACCCCATTCTTCGAACTTCAAAACATTCTTCAAATTCCCAAATTTTAAAAATCTTGCCAATACTAATTTCCTTTTTAGCCTCAATTAGGAAACACAAAGAAGGCTTGAGCTCCATGACAATCTTTTTGTCATTATGAAACTATAAAGGGGTTGCTCAATTCTGTGTAGTTCCAATGCAAGAGTTTCATGTTGACTTAAGTTTGTGAGACAATTTTCCTAAATCTCTCACCGTGAGATGAACCAATAAAGTGACTGGAAAGTCTGAGATGTGATGCGAGTGTCCTCCAATTATTCACCATCTCCAATCAATCTGTAACTCGTCATTCATCTTCCTCAAGTAAATCACCACCCAATATTACATCCGCCTGGACCCTCATTGAAGTCGTGGCATCTCTTGATTCTTTTCACTTCTTCCAGCATATCAATTCTTCATTTCTGTTTATTTCTATTTCCAACCTCACAATAACATGGAAACAGATCTCGCTCAATGTTCTGATTTTTCATCTGATTTTGTGAACTTATGTTCCGAGGCTTGTAATTCTTTCCAATTGTGATGCAAAGCTGGGAAATTGGTACTCAAAAGGCACATAATGGAGTTGGACCTAAATGAAGTGATAGTTTTAGTTGTAGCTCATTAGTTTCCACAACTAGTCTGTGTCTAGCTTCATGGTGCTCTTCATTTCTGTTACTTGTTTAAGAGTCTTTCTTGTATTCAAACTCACTACTATTGGTTCAGCCTACTTCTCTTTCCACAAATCTCTCCACCATTGCCAAGCCTATTAGGTACCTTAGTAAGCTTGAATATTGAGGTAGCGAGGCTGAGGTCCCAAAAAGACCAGCAACTACCTGATTATAACACAAACTGGATGGCCATAGTCCATACCACCTTAAACAGTCAGTTAGACCTACTTTCTTGAAAATATGAAATAAAGAGACCCCGGAGTAACCAAAAAAAGATTCATGCAACAGTAACTGGGCTATAGCTCGAACTAGAATTTCCACTAGATGAAACTTGAAAGTACAAAACTTAGGAAGAGTAAGAGAGGATCAATTTGATGTTTTGAAATATTATTTGCTAATTTTACAATGATGAATGGAAAAACCCCTGCTAGACATTGCGATATTCACCTTCTGTCCCAAATTGTTAGATTGAACATAACAAGCGGATAGACAATATTGAAAACAAATTAAAATTAAAAGGATTGAAAAATTGGTGGATTGAACATAACAAGCGGAAACACAAAATTGAAAAAATATATTAAAGTCAGAGGATTGAAATAAATAAAACGTAAAAGACTGAATTGAAAACAATTTATAATTTATTCAAGTTTTAAAATTGTTGGGCTGGACTGAAATGGAACTCATTTGATTCAATTCGTCAGTGTCAACCAGCGATCCAAATTTGTATTTGTGAACTTTGACAAAGCCTAATGCGTATTTATGAACTTCATAATCAACACTCTCCCACAGAGAACTCAACATTGGTCACAACTATTTTTTCATCTACCATTTAAACACGGGCATTGGTGTCCTAATACTGGATATTATAGTTGTCAAAATGTGAACTGTATCGTGAATCTTTTTTTTTTTTTTTTTGGTGTTGTGTATAATATCATAAGATATACAAATACCTAATTAAATTTGTAAAAAAATAATTGATATACATTAGTTGTTATACATAACTGCTCCCAACATTCAAATGCAAGGAAAATTACAAACCTACGCTTTCAGTTTCCGCATAAATAATCAATTTACTAGGCAGGATAACAATAGCAGCAACTAATTTTTTATACCCTTCCTCCAATTTCTCTTAAACTCTATGCAAACTCAGCATAATCTGTGAGTTCCAAAACCAGGTCATATCACATCCTCAATTTCATGTAATGCGATATGAGCAGCAAGAAATAGCTAGCCAAACCAAACAAGCTACCAGTAGCAAAACCTGCAATGGAAGCTTACCTGGCAAATTCCAAACAGTAATATATATAACATAGGAAGCATAGCAGGTGCAAACATTAAATCTATACTGTTTTCAATGAACTGAACAAAATCCTCAAATCTCAAACAATTAACCACATCAGCCTAAGTAGCACAAATCTCTCTCTTACATTCATCCAACATTATCCATGAGATGACATATGGAAGCATATCTATCTCAAACAAAGGTGAATGTTCAGAAGTATGGACTGTAACGCATTGGCATTCTGAATCTTGGAACCTTCCTGCATCATAAATATATTTGATGATTTACTCAAAAGATTTCAGGAAGTGCAGTCAAATACAAAATCTAGGAAAACATAGGGAGTGGGAGAAAACGACCAAGAGGAGGCAATCGTGAAGAAGCATACCCATATCCATAAGGGGAGAATACAAAGGGAGCAGGTATAAAGGGGCTTCTGGATCGCATATTGGGGTTGGGTCGACGAGCACGATATAGTTTCATCCCAGGTACATTGGTCCGTTTTGCAGTCACCTGCAAACACATTAAAAAGGTTCACATGGTTGAAAAAAAATATAAAGAGAGTAATGAACTTGCACCTGTGAAGGTTAAAAATCAAACACAAATCAGACCTGAAGCTCCAAAATCAGAATAATAATAACAGAGACCCTACGGTAGTGCACCACCCATTTGTGTATTATGGTGATATTTTGCTGTAATTTAGACCGTTCATTAGGTTAAGCATCTCTTTACTAGAAAAATAGTTATTTTTCTAGAAAAATAACTTTTGAGTGAAAATTATCCTAATCCTTATTTGTACTTAAGAAATTAAACACAAAAAGCGTTATTTTTTGATGGGGCAGATGGAAAACTGCTGCTTTCACCTTTAATTGACGTCCATGTAGTAGAGATTCATTCAGCTGGAGAGCCAATTCAACAGCCTCTACTTCGAGGAACTCCACATAAGCATAACCCTTTGGTTGGCCATACTTGTCAGTCCGAATAGTGACTCTGTTCACTGTACCACATGTCTGGAAATGCTGTTGTACTTCTTCAGGAGTACATGAATAATCCACCTGCAAACACAGTTTGAGCCCAAAAGAAAATTTTTGAAAAAGAACCAAACAAAGAAAACAGAACAATCAAATAATAAGCCTAATAGATCAATTTAGTGTTACAACTTACCTACAAGACAAACAGTGACAACCACCTGTTACTAGTACAACCAACTACTTAACTCATTTGAGCAGAAAAACTACTTTAACTCTCCATTACATCAGATAAAATTCCTCCTCTCACAAGAATGTGTGGAGGATGAGATTGTGGATTCAAAACCCATTTTGTGCACGTGTCTTACTAATAAAAATAATAAAAAACATGCATTAATCTGATTCAGAAAATGTCCAATTCTGATGGGGTTTGAGAGATACCCTGTCCAATTCCCACCATCCCCCTCCCCTATTTGTCTAGAAAAAAGCTAAGAAAATAAAATAAAATTTACAATTCTGGCTTACAGGGTTCATGCAGCCAGAGTGGTCTGGCTCTCAAATTGAGGTAACAAGCATGTTCTTTACCAGCGTTACTTTTAAAATAACACGTAAATGGTTATAATTAAGCCTCAATCCCACCCCCCCATTGATGTCCTTACCACTTTTTGCTTGATTCACTTGGATGAGTTTCCCACACCAATTTTCTATGAAATTGATTTAGGCTGAAAATTAGACATAGCACAGGTATAAAACAAACAACATACATTGTCACCAAATAGGCCGTTCTTAGGAAACCTTAGATTTTCCAACAAAATATAAAAGATAGACAAAGATAGCTACTACCATATCAAAGGAAGAAAAGCAAAATTGGGGAATCTTGATCACAATTAACATTTAATGTTTCGGGTTAATTAAACATTTTACCTAAATATTTAAAGCTACAATGGGCCTAAAGTTTCTCATAGAATTTCTGATAACAGTTACATCAGATGATGACGAACAAAATCTAATATAGAATTCCCATGCCAAAACTACATGCACATGATTTGTAAGGTCTCTGGACAAGACTTTAATGTAAACATTTGTTCCCTCAAAAAAGCATGTAAAATCTAAGTATTTTGAGCCAAAAATTAATACAACTTTGTAGGTTCAAGCCTCAAGGTCCTTGACACCAAGATAATGTGCTCAAAATAATGCCAAAATATATAAACTAACTGCCCATTGAACTTCTAGAAATCAACAGGATAATTATTGACTGTTTGACATATATTAACTTTTTTTTGCTTTCATGTTTGATATATATCAACTTTTTTTTTGATAGGTTGTTTGATATATATCAACTTGTTTGGTTATTTTAGTGATCTTCTTTTCAGTAGTAAAAAGAAAAGCAAATAATAAAATTGGAAAGATATAGAGATCCTCATTTATTCCAAGTGAGGGGGAAAAAAAGGAGATCCAAGACCCCTCACCATCGATAGCCAAACACCTAAACATTCCTCGAGCAATATTCACCACCAAAAGCAGCAGCTGGCTTTGCAAATAAGACAGATATACCCAAGCCTACTCCTTAATCTTCAAGGCACATTACACCTCACAACTGCTTGAGTCTGGGTTAGGAATCTTGAACAATATCTGTTCCTCTGACCATCCCAGCTCAAGTAGCAGTGTTTACAGCAACAAAAGTGATTATAATCCAATGATTTTTTTTTTTTTTTTAATATTTATCTCCTCCTTTCCAAATGGCAATTGGTGAGATGCTTCTTTCGCATTGTTTTTTTTTTTTTTTTTTCTCTTTCCCTCCTTTTCATTACTTTTATCTTCTCAAATTTTACTTTCGGGAACCTTCAAAATTTTTTTTTTCATAAAAATTTTAACAACACTCATTATTGTTTTTTCTCCTGCATTCCTATATTTCTTTTTTGTTCTCATTCTTTTTTCCCCCCCTTTTCTCTTTCTGTTGAATTTCATTAATTATTTTCTTTTCCTAGCCCAGCTGTATTTCATCAGAAATACTTCGAACCCCAGCACCAGTTAATCAGAAAACTTGAAGAATGAAGCCTGACCTGCGATTTTAGTCAAACACAAAGTCAAAGCAAGATACTGAAACTTAGAAAATCCTAAGCGCACGTTCACACGCATATCTCAACTCAGAATAATCAACAAGAACATGAAAAATCATGCCCATCTAGTCAAATGGATTAAGCTCACTAAATATAGTACGATTTCAGAACTCTTCAAGGATGGGAGTAGCTAAATAACTCTAAATTGATGGTTTTCTTAGCAGCCAAATACAACTGCACAAGCATGGAAAACACAAACAACATGAGAAGGCCAGTCTAAAATCTCAATCAAACTCACAAGATGACCATAATAACCAAAACAAAAAGGAACAATTACAAGAAACTCTAGGGTTGAAGCACGAGTCCTTTCTTGAGGGGAAAACAACCAATGGATAAGTTGTTATCCAAGTTGAGGGAATGAAAAAAAGGTAGAGGAAGACCAAAAATCACATTGGTAGAAGTAATACAAAAGGACACATCAATTAAGTGAGTAACGGAGAATATGACTTTAGATAGAGAAAAATGGAGGCAAAGAATACATATGGCCAACCCTAACTAATGTATTAAGGATCCATAGACGACTAAAAAATTTTGGGACTAAGGCTTTTTTGTTTTTGTTGTTGTTAATAAGTTGTGATCCAATAGCAAGAATCATTAGAACCAAAACCAGACATTTAAGAAAGGATTGCTAACGCTGTTCAGATTCTGTACATCTAAAACAATTAACGAATTCGCTAATCCCCTATGGCATTTAAAAATTTTCAAAATATTGTTCAATTTTACTGTTTCAATCCAACATTTTAGGGCCTGTTTGATTCCAGTTAATAGGAATAGTAAGAGGGATGAAGAGGGGA
The DNA here is from genome assembly GCA_033629205.1 of Lithocarpus polystachyus. Lineage (NCBI taxonomy): Eukaryota > Viridiplantae > Streptophyta > Magnoliopsida > Fagales > Fagaceae > Lithocarpus > Lithocarpus polystachyus. The sequence goes on from CM066172.1 coordinate 25,491,600, forward strand.
AGGGAAAGGTAAAGGAGTGCACCTCTTCCTCCTATTGTTTGGTTGAAATGGGGAGGATTGGAAGGAGAGCCATAACCTTGTAGTCAAAATGTCAATTATGTTGTGCATAATAACAAATAGAGCATGTTTCTGGTTTTTGTTTCCAGTTTAGGACAAACAGAAACACTGAAAACATGTTTTATTTTTCTTCTTGCTCTCTATAACAATATTCAAAATCTGTTTTCTAAACGCATATACAAATAGGCCTTATTCTCCTTTTACCATGCTTATATGAAAGTTGAATGTTAAAGTATAATCAAGAATAAAACATTTAGATATTTTTCCCTTACTCTTATAAACTTACTCAAGCACAACTCCATACAAAGTGTGAGCATGTAGTGCACACCCTATTTCAAAATAAGATTACCAGCATATTCCGAAAAGGTTAATCTAGCTGCATTCGGTGTTTGAGCAGGAACTCTACTTGGCTTTAAATTTAAATTATTACCTACGTCAAACTTTGAAAAAACTTCCATTTTAGTTCCAGCAATATACTTTCTTAATGTATAGTCCTATTTTTTATTAACTTAAATTTTCTAATATGAAGAATAGTTTGTCTTTTCAGGATTCCATTTTTATGCTACTTGGAAGGAACTCAATTCTACATAGCCAAACAACACATTATATAATAAAAAGGGTACTTACATTGCCAACAAACACTGATCGAGAATCCACTTCCTCTCGATTTGCCTGTGATGCAGCTGCACTAGCAGGATCTAATTGCACAAAGATATATTAAAAAACATAAATATATATATTTTTTAAAAAAAGGGGAAGAGGAAGAACAAAAAAAGAAAGAAATGTACAGAGATATGTGTGAATGTAGTCATCATCATCATCATTAATATAATGTGACACAGCCATCCATTTACACCAATGAACTCAATGCCTCTATCTCAACTGCCATTTTCTCCCCTTATAACCTTATAGGTGGAGGGATGCATGTGTAACTTACCATTAAAACTAAATAGCCATCCTTTGTTTTTCCTCTCTAAAATGAGGTGTTAAATTTCTTAGCTTATCCACAAAATATTTTTTTTCATTAAACACAGAAAAGTTCCCCTAATATTATGACCAAATACACTACACTTAGGCTAAGAGTGTCAAACATAAATGTATAAGCCACTTTTGCAGGGTTTAGCAGATGTGGTTGCAGCAACATATCGCTCGAGCAAAAGGCACTCGCCATAGCACATCTCTTAAAGGTGTTGCTCTATATATTTCATTTTTTTGATAAAGAATTAGCTCAGATAATGAAAATGGATAAAAATAGGGATTTTGGGACTCCAAAAGGCTATCACCCTCAGAACCCATGATTCAAATTGAAACCATTACACCAATCTGAGGTATATGCTCTGACCCGTATAATGATACTACTTCAATCTTTAACATTTTTCCTATATTTGTAATCTATTTCAATAAAAATTATAATCTGTGACATTGTGAAATTAAACCCAAAAAAAAAATAAAAATACAAAAGAAGAGAAAACCTTGAGCAGAACCCATCTGGGATTCGACCTTGGCTTGCATCTCACGAAGTGCAACCGCTTCATCCTCCATTTCCTTCAACCGTTTCTTCATGTCATCCACATCCACTCCCTCCTGCATTTACCATTTTTTTTTTTTTTTTTTTGGTTTTCACAATTAGGGTTTCGATAAAAAAAAAAATTGAAGCTAAAGGGTATAAATGAATCGAATAAAAGAAAAGGTAAAAAAGCATTACCGCTTCACTGGTGTTGTTGGTGTTTTCTGTGTTAACCATGTCTAGATCCTCGTACTCCTCCATCTCTCTCTCTCTCTCTCTCAAAAATAGAAAAACATAGAGAGTATACTCTCAGGGCTCTTCCAAATCTTATACTGTTTGCTTGACACTTGCATGCCACGTGCCAAGTATACTCCCGGGTTTAGGGACAGTTTGGTAACATTGTTCTAGTTAGGCGGTCCGTATTTTTTAGAAATATATGTAAATGAAAAAGTACGTAAGAATATGTATAATATTGTTCAAATACTGAAAGCTGTTGCTCAAAACACCATACTAAAGAGCCCCTTAAATTCCACAAACTTGAGTCTAGTGTTCAGATGCATTAGACCCATTACAATGATGACATGTATCTACTTTTGACCATGTGTTATCATCTCATTGGGGTAAAGGGTATTGATGCCTATCACCGTTCTTGTCTCGAAAAATAACTGTATTTATTTTAAATGGATCAATTTTATAGTTGAGATTAAATTTTACAAATATAAAAGTGTAAAAATTATCATTTGATTCAAAATTTTAAATAATTTGGCATTAAAATATTAGATTCAAAAAATAAAATCTAAATGATGAAATAGACTCTCTATTTCAAGTGAAATTGAAAGGATCTTGTTCCACTAATCCCACTCATACATTTGAGACTCCACAATTTTTACATGGTATCAAATCCTTGATATGAGTTGTTGGTGTTGCTTCCAATTCTAATCTCTTTTGAATTCAATTTCACATGTGCAAAGCTTTTTTTTTTTTTTTTTTGATAAGTAACATAAAAATTTTATTAAAAGAAACACAGCCCAGTACATAAGAAATGTGCAAAGCTTGTATTCAATGACAAGTTACTAATAACTTAGCTACTGATAATGATCTTTTTTGTTATAAAATGTTTTTAGTTGAAAATGTGTTATTTTTCAGTGTTTGATTACATTCTCGAAAATTCTTAAAAAAAAAAAAAAACACATATTTAGGTGGTTGGTGCAAGCATGTTCCTATCACACAACTCAATCCATCACCATGCACAACCCACCAAATCAACACTCCCATCCACCATCGGTGTAACCATAGGCATAAATTGGCAAAACATAGTTGCAATCATTGCAAATGCAACCACGAATTGCCATCTCTCCGCGACAAAGACCACTAATTGTCTATGACATTAGGCCACTAATCCCTATATGCTAGAAAGAGAGGAGAGGACCACTTGACTTTAACTCCCTTTTTAAAAAAAAATCAATCCAAATTAGAATGGTATGATTATGTCATTATTGTCATATTTAATTGACATAAAATCTATTGATAGTTTTGTATTCGAATAAAATAAAATTCAACTATATATTAAACATAAGATAAGTAGGTGGATAATATACTCCGACAACATCTAGGAAACAATGTGATATCTCACATGGGGGGAGGGGTTCATGCAAGCCAAGAATAAATGAATTATGTAAAGCGTTTTACAACTGTTACACCCATTTTCCGATCAACAGAAAAATGTTTTCAAGTTTGACCAAGTTTTTACAGCGTAACAAATACTGAAAAATGCTTAATATGTTTTCTAAAAAGCATTTTATAACAAGATAAAAAGAGCCTGCGTCAACTTCTCCATCATAAATTTTTGGAAGAAAGTTTAAGAAACCTATACCATTACCAATCAAACTAGTCTTATTTCTTTTGATAAATAAGCAGAACTTCACATTGATTGTTTTCTAGTAGAATCCATTATTCTAAAAGTTAAAAAACCTGTACTACATCTCTCATTTTAAGGGTGTAGAAGGAGCAGTCACCGTAACTTGTGTATTTTGCTTGGGAGACATTGAAATGAAAGCCTTTTCATAGGCTTGACTTTTTCATTAGCCTTGATGATTCCCAAAAATACAAGCCGATAAATAACTACCATCCCTAGCAAGATAGCAAGATTGACCCCACTTAGAGTAACCCATTTCAGCTTGCCACAAAACTGTCAAAATTACTTCTCCAGTGATGATGGGTGGCCCTTCAGCTTGGTCATTGGAAAATACTGCTCCTTAACTCGTTCTTGAACATTCCTTGGAAAGCATACTTATGAAAAGCAATCTCATGTAATGGGTATTTAAACACTGGTTTAGGAAGATCATCTGGCAATCTGAAGAAGCTACCAACTAAAATCATTAGAGCATTAGCATTGGGGAATGCCAATTCTACTCTATTTTACAATTTCAAAAAGCTACTTTATCATTATACCATACCATGTTACCATACTTCCAGCATCTCAAAATTCTATTTTTATTAAAATATTATTTTTTAATATTTTTTTATTATTTTTTCCAACTGCCACTTTTTTTCATTTCCAACTGCCACTTTTTTTCAAACTTTGGCATGCTTCCAACGGTCACAAGAAGTCCCATATTAAGCTTCTATTTGGTGGGCATGACTTTAATAAATTCATCTAAATAAATCTAACGAATAAATTAATTTTTTGTGATCATTTTCAAATTTCAGTTTTATCATCAATTTTTTTACAAATAAAGACTACCAAACAGTTGCAAATAGTAGATCTACAAAAATTCCCTCTTTATATCCATCAAAGAAATTCATGAATTAGATATGAGCTAAGAGCTCTCTCTTTCTCTCTCTCAATGAATTTTGAATCACAAAACAAAACAATTAAATGCAGACAAGATAAAATCTCAGTAATGAGAACCAGCTGCTTTTGATTGTTTCTAGTTGAACCTTAAACTTGAGGGAATTTCAAGGCAAAAAACAAGTAGCCAAAAGGAACAAAGACTCCAGGTTATATAAACCATGGTGTCTAGACATGTAGATGGCATAAATAATGACAAATTAAGTCATAGGGCAGAAGGCTTGGCCAAGTAAAATACACCTTGTGGAGATGGAAGGTTGTCTCTCCAACTTCAATGATGATATCACTAGGAAGCCCAGTCGAGCAAAGCCTGCAAAAGAGAATTTGGCTTAAAAGAAATCTGAAACAGGACTGAACAAATATTACTCAAAGAGGTGACATCAACACAAAAATGATTAGAAAATCAGCATGCTGTAACAATTCAGAGGTAGGAACCACACTTGTAACATAGCAGCAAGGTAACTATAGATCATATGTCATAATGATACAACCAATAATCAATTGCTAAAATATTATTTAATCTTTTTTCATTATTAGAGGTCAAAAAGTGCCATTATATAGTTTCAAAACCCACTCATACTTTTACCATTGTCCATTAAAAGCAAAGAAACATAAATCTCTCCCCATGAGCCCAAGGTCCGTCCTTTACAGCCTCACTCATCCTTTGAAACCCTTAGACTAATAGAAACACACCTCTTCTCACCCATTCCATTCATCACTAGTGCTCTTCTAAATGTCTAAACACTCTAAACCAACTTGATTTGCATATTTTATCACCTACTGGGTTACTATTAGAACAACAGATAAGGCTTCCTAATTAATCTTACCAAATTTGTCTATAAAAAGACACAAAATCCAGTCCTAAAAGTGCAGTTTACACACAATGTACATTACTGACAATTCAAGGAGTTCACACAGAGTTGACAATGGTGGTGACAAAACTGAGAGACTACAATCACTGAACTTAAATTACAGATAAAATCAAAATTACCAACCATCCTATCCTCAATATTGGTAATGTAATTTATTGATTAATACATGGAACCTTTAAAGGGTTTCCAAGAATGAAACCCAATTGGATACATAAGTTATTAAGTTCATAAAGTTAAAGCATTACAGTAACCATTCCCAGTAACCATTCCCAAAAGTTTTGGATTTCATAATGCCAAACAAAACAAACCCATCACGTAATATCAAGTATTATCACAGAAACACAATTTTGAATTACAATTATAACATAGAACATAAATCTTAACCCACCTTACAGTCAGCACCAACACCAACGGAGCTGAATCCCCCAACACCAACAGAGCTTCGTTTTTGCAAAATCTTAACCCAAACCCAAAAACCCTTGAGATGAGTAAATCGGTAGTGGAGAATCAGAGATGTGTGTGTGTTTCGGCGATGAAGCTTCAGAGATGAGAGAGCAGATGGAGAATTGGAGATGGAGAAGATGGAGATGGAGATTTCGGAGATGGAGATGGGTAAGAAATTTCGAAGATGTGTGTGCGCGCTTCGGCGATGAAGCTTCGGAGATGTGTGTGTGTTTCAGCGTTGAAGAGATGAGAGAGCAGATGGAGAATTGGAGATGAGAGAGCAGATGCAGAATCGAATCGAAGATGAGAAAGCAAATGGAGAATCGGAGATGGAGATGAAGCTTTGGAGATATGTGTGTTTAGGTGATGAAGAGAGAAGAGAACAGAGGTAACGAGTGATGAGAGAGAAATTTCGTGGAAAATAAACATAAAATATATTTAGAATTGCACTGTAGTAGTATTGCAAAAAAATTTGCAATACCTCAGTTTACAATACTCTTATGTAAAGGATTTTGGGGGTGCAAATGCCAAATACTCCTTACATTTGGCATTTGCATTCCTCAATGAGAATGCTCTTAGCGCTTGAATTCCAGCACCAGTTATTATGCCCATTAGATAATTGGGCACGATACTTGCAACGATCATCATTAGGCTCTCAACCGACAGCATACAAGCAAATACCACTAGAAAAGAGTACAAAAAGTTTTCAGGTCCTTCACGTAGTCCAGGGAGGTAATAAGCAATTGTTGCAGGAAAAACTGCAACCAGTATCAACTATGGCACAACAGAGATTGTGTTGCTAATAACAAACGCAATAGCACCATAATGCCCATTTAATCTTTATCGTTCAAATACTTTCATGTCCTCCACAAAAGAGGGAAATCCACCAATGGCCATGAACCTTAGGAATGAAGCTACAAATGAAAGCAATTCACCTCTGTTAGAAAATTTTAGACTCCAGTTGATAGAATTAACAAGTTTTAAACTCAAGTTGTTAATTAGATTTATTATGAATAAAACTTGTTAAAACAAACAAACATCAATATCAAGTCAATTATCATGCATTGCGGAAAAGTAAATAATACAAGATATGATGACTCAGAAAAACCAATGACCAAACTAGTTTCACAGTAAAAAACCTAGGGGGAAACTTTCCCGAAAAGCAATTCACTATAGTAAAGAGAAGTTTCAAATCTAGTACAAAATCTTTGTCCCTAGACTTTACAATCCCCGTAGATGAACTTACAGCAGAAACCTTCTACTGCTTCAAAACATTGGAACTTTTCAATATATGAACGCCACCCTTTTGATGCACAGATCCTAGTACGTGATTAACTCCTTTGCATAAATCTTAGTACGTGACCCACTCACCAACTTGAGGAAGATTGTTGGCTGTAAAGTTCTTCACTTCATCAACAATGAAAATAAAAAAGAAACCTTCTACCGCAGAAACCTAGTACAAAATCTTTGTCCCTAGATTTTACAATCCTCATAGATGAACTTACAGCAGAAATTTTCTACCGCTTCAGAACCTTGAAACTTTTCAATATATGAACACTACCCTTTTGATGCACGGATCTTAGTACGTGACTAACTTCTTTGCACGAATCCTAGTACATGACTCACTCACTAATTTGAGAAAGATTGTTGGCTGCAAAGTTCTTCACTTCATTAACAATGAAAATCAAGAAGCAGTTGGTTATAAAACCCTAAGGCGCAAAAGACGCAGTAGCTTCTTTCAGAGAAAATAAGGCATCGGTCACCTTTTGTATATGTTCTCCTTGTATTTTCTTATGTGAGGGCCTCTAAAATAAGCCTTATATATGTCTAGGGTTGTGAGAAAAGAAATCTTACACAAATACATAAGCATGGGTCGAAAATCAGATCTGAAAATCTGAATTTGGTAATTCTCGATAGATACCACGATAGATAGTATCTGTCGAGCCTTATTAAACCTCGATAGATAGCTATCTGTCGGCAGTTGTCAAGCTTTAATGAATCAACATTTCTTCACTTGTTTCTTAGACAGATTTGCATGGATTCAATACTAGACTTGAAATCTTATTTTTTAAAGTATTAAACACATTCTAGATCTACCCAATTACAAGTAAAGTACGTTTTGTTAAAGGATTAGCCAATTACATAAAATATGTCCTTAACAATCTCCTCTTTTGGCAATCCGTGACAAAACCACAACAAACAAATGAAGTATGAGAGAAGCCATAAATCACTCAACTCATAATCAATTGTTGAATACAATAAAATCTACCCTAACACAAAATCTTGAAAAACTTTGCAAGAAGAGAGTTCATGGCATGGAAGACTTTGACAACTTGTATTTTTGAAATATTTCAAACAAAATTCATCACGGCATCTTAGTGTGAAACAAAAATAAAAGATTGCATACAATAAAGAAACATGTGTATAAAGAGAGAAAAGAAACAACACATGTAAGAAGAGAGTTCATGGCATGGAAGACTTTGACAACTTGTATTTTTGAAATATTTCAAACAAAATTCATCATGGCATCTTAGTGTGAAACAAAAATAAAAGATTGCATACAATAAAGAAACATGTGTATAAAGAGAGAAAAGAAACAACACATGTAAAGGTAGGTGAAGAAGACATACCTCATCATATATATATCAAAGATAAGTACAATATATATAAACATGGTCACAAGACCAGTGTACAAGAAGAAGGAGGTAAGTATTCCCTTTAACAAGATGAAACACATCCCCCCCTTACAAAGGCATGTATTTCTCCCCCTAACATGTAGAATCTTAAAAAGAAACTACATTTTCTACACAAGTTCTCCCCCTTTTTGTCATGATTGACAAAGGGTACAAGAAGCTATAAAGTCTCACCCGAGAAACATAAAGATGGTCAAGGGGGCACAAGGAATCTATATAAATGCATGAATGTAATAAAACAAGATGCTATGGATGATAAGATAAAAGAAAGATGCAAAACATGTGAAAAATAATGCATGCAAAAAGATTTTGATAGATTGAGAAGCTGTTGAGCAGAAGCCAACTTCGATGGATCGAACAGCTATCGAGCATCTATCGAGCAGACAGAAAGATTCTTGATGGATCGAGAATCTGTCGAAGAACTATCGAGAATGCGATAAAAAGAAGATCAAAGGGCTCGATAGATAGACCAGTTGTCGAGAGGTATCGAGAAGCTATCGAGATCGCTTAAAACCAATTTTTCAAGGAAAAGAAAAATACAGATTTGAATGCAATCAAGCATGTTACTTAAACAAAGATCCAAGCAACATGTTAAGCTCTTAAAATCATCACTCAATCAAGAAAAATTTCAGCTTATGGATCCAAAACACAGACACACACACACACACACACACACACACACACACATTAAACAAGTCTAACCAATTTTATATTTCAAAAATAAGTCAAGACAGTTTAGTGATCATACATTAACACATGCATTCCTTGTGATGCCAAAATCACATTATACCTGCATATATGTATCAAGAGTAGCAAAGAATATTACGTATAGTGTGTGAAAAACATCGCAAGATTGCATAAGCGTCTACATGTTATGATAATTTGAGATACGAGAAAATCACTTTAACTCACACGCAATCATAATTGTTTGATGGGGACTATCACCTTCGAGGTACATCCTATAACTCCTACATCTCCTAGAAGACATGCTAGCAATCATATATAAAGCATTTTATTCTTTTTGCTTTTATTTTTCTTTGCATATTTTTCTTTTATTAAGCGTATCATGTATGAGCATATAAGAAAGAGAAAAGAAATACCCAATGATGTTAAGCATTTGACATTCCACTTTTGCTATGCCAAAACATATAAATGTCATTTCATGATTGGCGGGCAACAATGGTGATATGATTATTTATGCATTTCTCTTAGGATTTTCTAGTTATTCCCGTCAAAAAGAGTGATACGAGTGTTAAGTACAAGTGATTACTTAATTTTACTCATCACAAATACGAGCCACAACGCTCATTTGCTTAGTTGTGCATAGAGATGCTCATCTAAGTTACAAAAGATACAATGTTTAAAAAATTTTGTTTTAATGGCCATTTAAGATATACAAGTACCAATGTACATAAAACACACACTATTTTTGTAATTTTTTGATTTTTCAATTTTTATTTTGAAAAACAAACAAAATAAAGACTAAACAATCAAACGAAAATAGACAAACAACATGAAGGCATGAAAGAAAACTAGATGCATATGCATGAAAGTATGATTCTAAAGGCAGATAAGAAATCAAGCAAGGAGAGTCTTACTTTAGATAGAAAGAATTAAAGCAAAGGACAAACAGAAAGACAATTAAGTCTTAGGATTCTTTATCACCCACACAGCACGAGTTTTTGGCCTTGAAGATGAAAAGGCACGTGTCCTAGTATGACTACTTAAGGACATGAAAGAATTAAAATTCTCCTGAAATTGAGATAAAAAACTCAAAACTTTTAATAACTCTCAAAACAAAGGTGTAGGTCCTTGAGAGGAAACCTGTGACCGTTTGGACACTTGCTTGTGAGGATACAACTTAAAGCAATTATGATAAATATGTCCAGAAACACCACAATGGTGACAAATATGAGGTCTAACAAAGGATTTAAAATTAGCCAAATCAGTTTTGGATTTCATACCTTTATTACCTTTCTTAAATTAGGGCACAAAAACAGTCCTTGATCCAGAAGCCGTGGAAGAGGAGGGGCTGGAGGAGACAGCATATCCTAAGCCAGTCTTATTAGAACTAGGCTTTTAAGCACTCAATACTCTATCAAGTTTTGCACTAGACATCCTCTCTATTTGAGTTCTAGCTTGACTAAGCTCTACCTCAAGATTCTTGATATTTCTTTTCTAATGAGGTGTTCTCTACAACAAGAGTCTCAACTAACCTTGTAGTCTCATCTAGTTTGACTAGTAGATTAGTTTTTTCAGTTTTTACCTCATTAAACTCTTTTCTACAAAGATGAGAAGTCTTTTCAGATTTTATGAATTTGGTGTATAGCTTATCATAGGCTTCCTAAAGGGTCATCTTCTTTAGGTACTTCATCATCAGAAGAATCTTCACTGTCACTAGCACTTTTCACAATTGCCTTATTGGTTGTGGCAGCAAAAGCTATAAAGTAACCACATTCATCCATATACTTATCGGAAGAGTCATCCTTAGTATCACTCCAAGTAGTAACCAACCCTTTATCTTTTGACTTCTCAGTCTTTTTCTTCATAAGGTACTCTATCCTCATATGACCAAAACCTTTGCACTTGTGACACTAGGTAAGGGGTTTCTCATTCTTTCCCTTCCTAGAGAATTTAGATTTCTTAGGAGGTTTGTCCTTATCCTTTTTCCTAAATTGAAGAAGCTTGATAATCTCATCAGCTATAAAGGTTAGATCCTCATCATCATCATCATCTTCATCTTCATCTTCACTTTCATCTTCATCTTCAGAGTCATAAATCTCTTTCTCTATACCCTTAAGAGCCAAGTTTATACTTTTTCCACATTTTCCCATTAAACCTAATCCCATCTCATAGGTTTGAAGGTTCCCTACAAGTTTAGTCAAAGGAATTTGATCAATGTCTTTCACTTCTTTAATGGCAATGATCTTGGCATGAAATCTTTCAGGTAATGACCTAAAGATTTTTCTGACAATTTTGGATTCTACTATAGATTCTTCAAGGTTAAAGGCAGAATTTATAATATCCTTAAGTATAACATAGAACTCATCAAAGGTCTCATCCTCCTCTATCCTTATTTCTTCAAAACTACTAGTGAATCTTTGAAACTTCGCTGTCTTTACTGCCTTGGTACCTTCATAGGTGGTTTCAAGAATAGTCCATGCTTCCTTGGCAACTTCCGGGGATGATATTTTCTTGAATTCCTCATTGATCACCCTATAAAACAAAGCATTCAAGGCCCTACTGTTGAAATTTGCCACTATGATTGTTGTATTATCCCAATCCACTGGCACTTCCTTTGGCTTAATCTAGCCAACTTCAATAGCTTGCCATACCTGTTCACCTAGAGCATGCAAAAAAACTTTTATACAAATTTTCCAGTATGCATAATTAGTGCCATCAAATAAAGGAGGAATTAAAAGAAATTGTTCACGATCCATGACAACGGGAGTCAAGGATCACACTCAGGAAATTAATCCAATTAAAGTGTATTCGCTCTGATACCACTTGTTAGGAAATTTTAGACCTCGGTTGATAGAATTAACAAGTTTTAAACCCAAGTTGTTAATTAAATTTATTATGAATAAAACTTGTTAAAACAAACAAACATCAATATCAAGTCAATTATCATGCACAACGGAAAAGTAAATAAGACAAGATATGATGACCTAGGAAAACTAATGAAACAAACTAATTTCACAGTAAAAAAATTTAGGGGGAAACCTTCTCGAAAAGCAATTCACTATAGTAAAGAGAAATTTTAGATCTAGTACAAAACCTTTGTCCCTAGCTAGACTCTATAATCCCCGTAGATGAACTTACAGCAGAAACCTTCTACCGCTTCAGAACCTTTGAACTTTTCAATATATGAACGCCATCCTTTTAATGCGTGGATTCTAGTATGTGACTAACTCCTTTGCACGAATCCTAGAACGTGACTTACTCACCAACTTGAAGAAGATTATTGGCTACAAAATTCTTCACTTCAGCAACAATAAAGATCAAGAAGCACTTGATTACAAAACCCTAAGGCGCAAAAGATGTAGTAGTTTCTTTTAGAGAGAATAAATCATTGGTCACCTTTTGCATATGTTCTTCTTGTATTCTCTTATGTGACGGCCTCTAAAATAAGCCTTATATATGTCTAGGGTTATGAGAAAAGAAACCCTATGCAAATACATAAGCATGGGCCGAAAATCAAATTTGAAAATTTGAATTTCGTAATTCTCGATAGATATCTCGATAGATAGTATTTGTCAAGTCTCATTAAACTTCGATAAATAGCTATCTGTCGGCAGCTATCAAGCTTTAATGAATCAGCACTTCTTCACTTATTTCGTGGACAGATTTGCATGATTTCAATACTAGACTTGAACTCTTGTTCTTTGAAGTATTAAACACATTCTAGATCTACCCAATTACAAGTAAAGTGCGTTTTGTCAAAGGATTAGCTAATTACATAAAATATGTCCTTAAGAACCTCTAGCCTGAAACAACCAAAATACAATGTTCAATTTTAAATCCAACCATGTCATACTATGTTAAGTTGCCGATTATTCCAAAAACTTAAGTTGTTATTAGGAAATTATAAATTTAATCATCAAATGTGACATGCAAGAATGAAATCAACTTAAACTTCTTCCATTCTTGCTTGTCTGAATAGTATTATTTGTAGTTTCTCTTGTGCCTGAATTTTTTTGATACTCTCTTACCTGAATTGAAGCATATGTATGCCCAACATTGAAAAACGCGAGACCAAGGCCTAGACCTATTGCGATATAAATTATTAGGCACATCCAATAGCAGCCAAGATCACGATACATGTTCACAAATGATCTGCTCGTTAGAACAAAGCACTGAGTAAGGAAGCTAGCATGGCTTCTCCTTGTCTCCAATTCTCCATATTCCTGGAAACAAAGTATATTTTAGTCATCTATTTTCCATTTCTAGTCATATGTCAATCATCAATTTGTATAACATATGATGTGAAAAATAACTTAAATTATTCAGTAAATTAGTTCCTCACCTGTTTACATATGTCAGCTAATTTTTTGTACCCTTCTGATGATTTATACGAACTTAGAAGTATCTCAATTGCTTCGTCTGTGGATATTGCTCCAGCTAAACCTTGTTCAACGTCCTATATGAAAATTTGTACGCTTCATAACATTCACCTTTTATTTTTAAGTACCCTAAAAGGGACTTGAGCTCACAATTCGCAATGTCATCTCTAAGAAATATTTGGTTAAAATGCATATTTGGTCCTCAATTTTTATCTTTGTTTAAGTACCAAATATGCAATTTAACCAGAAATAAATATAAAAGGAGTGGGATAGTACTACTAGGACTAATAAGGGTCTTCAAGGAAATGTCTTACCTGTTGGAAATCCTTGTCTATGGTTTTAAGGAAGTGATCGGATGGATTTTGGTGAATGGGACAGGGGAAACCACTTTTGAGTGAAAAACTACATTGAATTGGAAGTAATTAGATTAGTTAGTAACTTATTCCAACTCTAATATGATACAAAGATATTCAGAAAATTTTCAATCACTTACCTCAACTGCTGCAGAAGCAGGACCAAAATATACAGTTCTACCTGAAGACAGGAGACAGATTATGGAAGAGCTGAAAGACTTCACTACTGGGTTGATGAATTGATGCAATAATGGTCCTTCTAATCCCATCTCTTTGACCTAAGCTTGCAATTCTGCTCATTACATAATATGATGCTGCACTATCAATTCCACTTGTTGGTTCATCAAGGAAGAGAAGCTTGGGATGTGTTAAGAGCTCTATACAAATGCTAACTCTCCTCTTTTGCCCACCACTAATGCCTTTGACTCCCCACCCCCCAATTCTAGTGTTCACTGCATCTTGCAAACCCATCTCTTTTACTGTCGTTTCTGCTCTCTCCTTCTTCTCTGATTTTGACATGGAGTCAGGTAATTGGAGCTGAGCTGAGTAATACACGGCTTCTCTAACAGTTAAAGTCATCACTAATGTATCATCTTGTTTGACATATGCCTATGTTCAACAGAAAGCAAAAAGGAAAATAGTTAGAATAATATTATGATCGTGTTGTGTTACAAAAAATGATTTAAGTTCAATTTTGAAAGCTTTTAGGAGAGAAAACAATATTGATCCTGCCTTGAATATATGCATATGTTTTGCATGATACACACTTACCTATAAAAGCCTTAAAATATAAGTTTCCAACAATGACTTTGTTTCCAACTACAATGACTTACACTATTTCGGGTAAAAAGAAAGAAAGAGAAAGAATTCAATGGATCTGCACACAACACATTTTTTTTTTTTTTTTTTTTTTATACAAGATAGAAATTATACTCTAACCTAATCTAAGTGAATATAGAAATTCTACTCTAGCCTAATCTAAGTAAATATGTGTGTAAAACTTCCTCCTAGAGACTTGAACCCCAATCATTGCTCCTCATACCTCACAAGCATTTATACTTGTGGAGTAACTATTACGCCAAAAGTGCATGGTGGTTCACACAACACAATTGACTTGATAATAGAGGTGTATTTTTTGTGGGTATAGTTAATTCATTGAAAGATAATACAATGATTTTTTATTTTTTAGAATATTAATATTATTATCAGTTTTACTACTAAAATAAAATTTACAATTTCACCTAGTAGTAAATGTGACTGATTTCACTTTTAACATTTTAATAAAAGATATCTAAATAATTTTTTTTTTATTATAAGTGAAACATGAGTTTGTAAAGTTGATAAAGTAAATTTTGTAATATCTATAATAACCCTTCAACAACTCTAATTGAATTGTTAAAGTCAATCGCGTCTATACCTAAAATAAATCTTTGATGTCTTTACATGATGAGAAAGAACAATTATGATGATGGAACAATATGTATTATAGATTTCAATCGACGTTTTATTTAAAAAAGAAAGAGTACTACTAATGCAATTTTTTATATTATGTTCTTTCCATACCGACGTTTCATAAGCTAGGGCTTATTTACGACCATTAATTAGAATCTCTCCTCTTTGCCTTATGTTTGAACCCAACCTCCCTGAAATATGAATAAGAGCATCTGTAGTAGATGTTCTATAAAAAATGTCATTTTGACACACAAAAAGCCTACTTTATTATTTTATCACATCATTTTACAACATTCCATTTATCAGATGTTTTATCATTCAATTCTATACATTAAAATACTATTTACTACACATTAAAATAATATATTATCTCCTCCCTATCATCACCACTAACAACAACGGCACATCCACCATTGCTGCAACAACGGCCACCAACAGCAACAACACCAACCAGCCACCACCAGCATAAACCCACATCCATCAACGCCACCTTAAAAACACACACACACACACACACACACACACACACAGAAAGATCGGCACAACCACAAATCTCAAACCCATCGGCACCATCCCAAATTTCAAATCCACAGCACCGTTCCAAAATCAACCAACCACTGCTTAAATTAGCCAACCATGACTCAAATTAACCAAACACAACCCACTACAACCATCCAAAAACACAAAACCACCAAACACAACCCACAACAACCACCCTAAAAAATACCGCCACAACCACCACAAGAGAAAGAAGAGAGATTCGGAAGTGTCCGAGATGGTGGAGGGCGAGATCAAAGAGACCTAGATGACCTAGACAGCGAGATTGTGGCGAGCGAGATCAGAGAGACTTGGACGGCGAGACAACGGCAGGCGAGATCGAGCAGAGTTTGACAGAGGCGAGATTGAGATTGGCAGACGACACAACCAACTCCACCACCCAAACCCAAAACTCAACCAACAACCCGCCAAAAACCCCAACCCAACTAACCCATCTACTGTCTCTACCAATCACGACTCAGTCCATAGCTCTGCCGCTCGATAAAGAGAGAAGAAAGAAGAAAGAAGATTTTTGGGTTTGATTTGAGGTGCAAAGAGAGAGAAAGACGTTTGAGGTTGAGGGAGGAGCTAGGAATTTGATCTGAAGAGGAAAGAACACCGGTTGGGAGAGAGAGACAGATTGTGAGGAGAGAGAAAAAATCAATTAAAGAAGTGAGAGGAGAGAGAAAAGTTGAATAAAAAAATAATAAATGCAAATGCCATTCTCGTCCGTACCGTGTCAAAATTGCAACGGTATTGATCATGTTGCAAAATTTGACACATTTAACACATCTGATAATGCTCCGTTTTTGTGTTTGGTGTGCCAAATATTTGGCATTTGGTACATTTGGCACATCTGTTGTGGATGCTCTAACACAAGTTATAGTTTCATTAAAACTTTATACCCCTTTGAAAAATTATATTTTCTAAGAAATAATTTATTGAGCACAAGTTATTTTACACAAAAATCATAATTGAAAGTCACTATTTTTTTTTGGTGTGCGCAACGAATTTAACCATTTTTTAAAGGCAAGAATACTATTTTGGTTTTTATATTTTAGGGTTACAGTCAATTAATTTTTACATTTTAGTAGCAATTAATTTAGTCCTTGTTATCTTCAACTTACAATAAATTTGGACTCTACCATTAACTCATTAATAGAAAACACCTAAGTAGTTAACCACTTTTGGCATGTCTAATGCTAATGGGTCTAAATTTTAATTCCCACATCAACACTTATATGGAAAAAGAAAAAAGAAAAAAAGAAACATCAACATTTAAAAATAGTTTTTTTTAATACCCATTTTATCATTTTCTTTATTTTTTTTTCTCAAGCATGGATAGTAAAGCGGTTTGGTCAAGTACTAGCAAACAGTACTACGGACAGGCATATTAGAGCATCATTTGGTCAACAATATTTACGTTGCCTAAGATTCATGCAAAGTCTGGCAAGCATGTGAGGTCCGACAGTGATCTCTTATGGTCCGTTTGGATTGAGGGAGAGGGAGGGGGAGTAGTGTAGAGTAGAATAGAGTAGATTTAACACAAAATTAGTTTATTTTTAGTCAACTCTACTTTACTTCCTTTCACTCCCCCTCCTTCCCCTTCCATCCAAACAGGCCATTAGTTTGGTGGCATCGGCACAGAGATCCTCACCGAAATTGTCAACACTGTCAAATTCTCCATGGAGGAAGAGAGGAAAAAAAAAAAAAAAAGAAAAAAAGAAAGGGAAAAGAGCTGAAGAGGAAAGAGGAAGAAGATATTTCGGGCTACAGTGCTACAGGAAGAAGAGCTAAAGAGAGTAAATATTATTTAATTGGAGTAATAAATAAAATATTCATATTTTACTATGGTTTTAAAAACCAGTACGGTCAAAGAACTGAAAAAGGGAGTGGTTATCGTTTTTGTGGTCCGACCAGGGTCTGACTGGTGGTCGAACTGGTGATGTCATAAATATTTAATTAATAATTTTAAAATTATAAAAATAGTTAATAAAATATATAATAAGATTATTACATATAATATTATGTTAAAAAAATATATAACATATTTTTTAAAAAATTATGTGAGTTTTTACATCTTACATGTAGAAAATAAAAATAACCAAATATAAATAAACAATAACCAAAAATTATTTTCAAAACATAACATTTAGTGACACCCTTCTTTTAGGTTTATTTTTTCCCCTCAAAATGGTCTATATATTATGCATTCATTTTAAAGAAAAATTAAGTGAATTTTAAGATTGTTCACTTAATTAATTATTAAAACCACTATTTTTTTTATATCATAATTATCTTAATGAAATGTAAAAGGGATGGGCGGAAACCCCAATCTACGTGAGTTGCTCACGCTGCCCCTATAAGTACTGAAGGTAAAAGTAAAGCTTTAGGCTGGGTTTGGATTGCGATGAAAAGGCCATATATGTGTGTCTGCATTTTTTTCAGTGGGTCTTATGCACTGTTTACAGGACCCACAAGTACTTTTTTCAACAAAAACAACTTTAAAATTGGGTCCTATGGCACTATTCACACATTTAAAAATTATTTTGCTACAGTGTTTTCAGTTTTCAGTTTTCAACGATAAGTGGTATCCAAACAGATCCTTAAAGTTGTGGTTGTCATTGATTTTCATAAAACAATAAAAAAAATTGTGTGGCTCTCATGTGTGCAGTGTGCACACTAAACAAGTAGCAGAGGCAGAGCACGGCACAACACAGTTTTACAAACTGTGCAAACTAGTCTCTCTCTTACAAACTAAGAAGACGCTCTCATAAAAAAATGGATCAATTAAATTTTGTGTCTTGTGGTACTCCTCTCTCACATCCAAACAAAGATTTTCAACCATCTCTTCTCTCTATTTGTGAAGATGTGTGTGTATTTGTGAAAATTTTCAACCATCTCTTCTTTGCCTCTCTCTTTGTGAAGATGTGTGTTTTCAGGCAATGTTAGGAATTTTGACTGCTCAAGAGGCTAGCTTTGATGCCATGTTCACCTAAGCCTTCAGTTATCACAGGTAGACGCGGAACTAAGGGAAAAAAGAAATAGATCTTTGCTACAAAATGTTTGGTTTCAGATCTGCTTCACCCATTTTGTAGAACTGTTGCAAAATCAGTTCAACCATTCCTGTTCTTGGTTTTTCCGGTTGAACCTACGATTACCGATTATTTCTGATTTTATGAATAACCGGACCGGATTGGTGTCCGGTTCCCGGTTGAACTAGTTGAACCGACCAGTCCGATCCGATTTTTAAAACTATGTATTTTAGCATAGCTTTGAGCTACAAACTTACAGTGTACAACCAAAGATAATCATGCACGGTAGTTGAGAAGCAAAAAATTATTGCTATAGCTCTACCAATGCAATCCCAATTTTGTAATTTTTGTGGTGCTAAAAATAGCAATTTACTGTTAGGAAGCAATTTATAACTATGGTTAAGCTTTGTAATTTAATTAGTTGACACTTTTTGGTATTTCAACAGAAACCAGAGTCTAAATCATTCCACCTTTAACTATCGAAATATTAACAAAGAAAAAAAACCTACAAAAGTGACATAGATTAAATTTGAAGTACTACGTTTTGGGTGATGATTAATATTCTCATTCAGAGCAAGGAATTAGTACATGCAAATCACACATGCGAGGGAGAGAGAGAGAGAGAGAGAGAGATTGTTATATTGTTTAAGAGTTTTGACAAGCACAACTAAACTTTTAGATTATTGATTACCCGCTAATGAATCAAGAAGTGTAGACTTGCCACAACCAGATCGAAGGACCCATTATAGCCAAAAGCTCCCCGGGCCGAGCATTACCAGATAGACCTTGAAGGATCGATTTGGTGCCACTTTTTCGACTGGAAACGGTCACACACAGATCCTGCCATGTTAAAAAAATACCATCATCTTGTTGAGTTTGAACCACCTTCATGTTTATGGCACCACCTTCGTTTTTGCTTGGCAGTCGATTAATGGTTTCCATTTCTAATATTGCAGTTTTGATTTCTGGGTTTGAGTTAGGTTGGATAGTTGACTGAATAAGAGAAGCCTTGATCAGATTCAGATTGAGAAAGATTTTATATATATATATATATATATATAGAGAGAGAGAGAGAGAGAGAGAGAGAGAGAGAGAGAGAGAGAGAGATTTAGTTATAGATTTTTAGGTAGTGTGGAGGGAAATGCAGGTATATATCCGCTCTAAATGGAGAACCATTAGATATTGGTTCTTTGTCGGCCTATTTGGCCTCCTTTTTATCCTCATTATATTTATGCTCATTATATTTATGGGGCTTGCAAGTTTCTTCAATTTGTTTGTTTGTTTGTTATTTTTGGAAGCTTCTTAAAGTGATGTCACAAAAATGAAATTTGTTTTTCCTTATGAGTAAAATAGTAGGTTTTGGTTAATTAAATTGGTAGTTTTTTATTGATTAGTGTCTTAGTCTAATGATAAAGAGCAATTATCAAGAGTGGACATCATAGATTAAAAACTTTCTTTAAAAAAATATAAGATTAAAATGACATAATGTATTCATTTATGAACGTTTTAAATATCCATTTTGGTTTTTTTTTTTTAAATAGTTAATCTTATACTATTACTAAGATTATATATATGTAACATATATAGTTATATTTGTTAAATATTATTATATAATAAGTAAGATAAAACTATTTACTAATTGAATTGAAACCAAGTTTATAGCAAATGTAATTTATATATTTTATAAGGCTATCATGTATAAAAAAATCAGTTCACAATAATTTTGTGTTTTGACAACTAAAATTCTTTAAATATTTTAGGAATTTATTATCATTTTGGTAGTATATTATTGAAATTATTTTACTTTAATAGTTGTAAGTTGTATTTTAATCTTGTTATGGACCACTACTATATATATTTGATATTTTATCATTTTTATGTTACAAATTAATTTAGTAAACTTTATTTAATACTTAGGAGGAAAAAAAAAGTGAAGACTTGTGGGTTGACCTAAATTCGATCTGACCTAATCCACTGTCATGTCAAAATTCTAGAGATGTGAAGATGATCATTGTGTCTATATCCAAAATGTGGGTAACGGTGATTTTATTGTTTTGCCATTGTATGTTGGTGTGATTGTCAATAGTACTATATATGAAAAAACATATAGTGTTGCAGTGGTAAAGCTTCCTTACTTGGAGATTTTATTATGAAGGATATATATAGTGTTTGTCAATCAAATGCATGGGGTGACCACACTTAATTTAAATTTAGTACATTTCATATTCCTCTTCTTTACTTTTCTCTTCTCCAGATCATTTATCTTCATCCAAACATAACGCAGATGAACAAAAAAAAAAAGAAAAAAAAAAAAAAAGAAAAGAAGAAGAAGAAGAAGAAGAAGAAGAAGAAGAAGGAGAAGGTTATTATGTTAAACAGAATTATGTGCCCCTTTAAATTTCAAACCAATTACTACCCTTTTTTAGGAAACTTTATAGTGAATGATATAGAGGCTGTTAATCAAATATGTGAAATGACAATATTTAAAGATATTTTGAACAGGGAGGTCTAGTTAACTAAACATGTTTACGCTAAAAGAATTTTCTACCACTTTAATCAGTAGAATTCCAAGCCAATTATTACCCTATTTCTTGTTGGTTACTATTAGTATTAGGTTTTAGATTTTGGCTAATTCCATGTGACAAAATAAGGGGGACAAGGGTTAAAATTGACGTATTTGAGTTAGGTTAGAAATTTGTCCAATGAGCTGATTGAAGATTTTGAAGAATATAATTTTTGCTCAAGCGAAATCAATTCACACTCAAAAGAAATTAATCTTGTATTAAAATGGTGAAAATTCTTAAGTCAAATAGGAAAGGAAAGAGATAATATATGACTTTATATGCTCATGAATAGGATACTGGGTTGGGCTTCTCATTTTATCTTTAAGGAGAATGTATCAAACACGAGACTTTTATCAGTTTTGCATCATTTATTCTTCACACATTTGGTCTGTGAGTTATTTAATTATCATACAGATTTCTTCTTATATACATAGTCTAATTATTATTTTTGCTTATTAAATTTATTTGTGTTCTTATTTATGATTAGATATGTTTGTTATTCTTGATTACATAATTACAAAGTAAGTTATTTTTATAATATATCCAACAATTCTTTCTTAGCTGAAATCATTTTTACAAAAGCGACATTTAGACAGAAAATTCATGAGACACATTAGAATGTGTCGAATTACCATATTGATTCTATTGTGCATGGTGGTTTGGAAAATGCATGGAGATTGACTGGGTTCTATGGGGGCTTATGTCATTAAGTACATGCCTCGTACCTCTGTGAAGGGTCAGATCCTGGCCGATTTTGTAGCCGAGTTCGCTGAGACCTCGATTGAAGAAGATGTGAAGCACAACATGGATGAAAATTCAGTTGGAGTAACCTCCATACAAAGAGCATTATCATGGAAAGTTTATGTTGATGGCGTTTCAAACCTCAAAGGATCTGGAGTGGGGCTAGTTCAGATCTCACCTGAGAAAATCACAATCGAAAAATCGTTGAGACTTGGTTTCTCGGTCAGGAATAATGAAACGGAATACGAAGCTCTACTAGTGGGGATGATCATGGTTCAAAAGATGAGAGGAAAGACCGTGGACGTATTCTCAGATTCAAGACTAGTGGTCGGTTAAGTCCGAGGGGAGTTGGAGGCTCGGGATCCTAGAATGCAGGAATATCTAAGCCGGGTTAGACATTTATAATCGGGGTTTGAATCTTTCAATTTACTGCAAATTCCTAGAAGTAGAAATACACATGTAGACTCACTTGCAACGTTAGCAACCTCCTTGGCACAGAGTCTACCGAGAATAATTCTCGTTGAAGACCTCATTAAACCCTTCGGGTCGAGAAGAGAAATGTTGTCTGTTCATCAGATCAGGGTAGGTCCTAGTTGGATGGATCCTATCCTACTATTCTTCAAAGATGATGTTCTACCTGAGAACAAATTAGAGGCTAATAAGATACGAAGAAAGGCTCCTCGGTTCTGGCTATCCAAGGACCGGAAATTATATAAAAGATCTTTTTTCAGACTATATTTGTTGTGCATACATCCTGAAGTAATTGAAATTCTTTTAGAAGAGCTGCACGAGGGAATTTGTGGAAGTCACACAGGAGGGAGATCTTTATCCCATCGAACTTTCACTCAAGGATATTGGTGGCCCAATATGCAGAGAGAGGCCCACGAGTATATGTGAAGAAAAGTGATCAGTGCTAGAGATTTGCGCCAAGCATCCATCAGCTGGGAGGAGTCCTCAATCTTTTGTCTAGCCCTTGGCCTTTTGCTTAGTGGGGTTTGGAC
Source organism: Lithocarpus polystachyus (assembly GCA_033629205.1). Classification (NCBI taxonomy): domain Eukaryota; kingdom Viridiplantae; phylum Streptophyta; class Magnoliopsida; order Fagales; family Fagaceae; genus Lithocarpus; species Lithocarpus polystachyus. The sequence goes on from CM066172.1 coordinate 25,514,770, forward strand.
ATTGTAGGGCATTTCCCTAAAGCGGCAGGAAACAAGAAGTATCTGGTGGTCGACATAGATTATTTCACTAAATGGGTTGAAGCAGAACCACTGGCCAACATCTGGGATGTAGATGTAAAGAAGTTCATTTGGAAAAACATTGTCACCCAATTCAGAATCCCACATACTCTGGTTTCAGATAATGGACTTCAATTTGACAGCCAATCTTTCAGGAGATATTGCTGTGGGTTGGGAATAACTAATAGGTATTCCACTCCAGCTTATCCGTAAGGGAATGGGTAGATCGAGGCTATAAACAAGGTCATAGTAAATAGACTAAAAAAGAGACTGGATGATTCTAAGGGAAAGTGGGTAGATGAACTACCACATGTTCTATGGACATATCGAATTACACCTCGACGATCTACTAGAGAAACCCCTTTTTCATTAACCTATGGGGCCAAGGCTGTTATTCCATTGGAAATCGGATTCCCTACAATAAGAACGAGCTCTTTCACTCTGAGCAGCAACGATGGTTTATTGGAGAAAAGTTTGGACCTGATTGAAGAATGAAAAGAAATTGCCATGGTCCAAATGGTCTACTATCAGCCTAAGCTTAAGCAAGAGTATGATGCCAACTTGAGATTAAGGCCATTAGTGCCTAGAGATTTGGTGCTGAGAAAAGTGGTTGGTTCTACAAGGAACCTGGCCTGGAAAAAATTGTGACCCAATTGGGAAGGACCATATTGCATTACATCTATGACAGGAATAGGTGTTTACTATTTGGAAGATTTGGACAACAAGGTTGTCCTGCATCCTTGGAATGTGAACAACTTGAGAAGGTATTACTATTAATGAGAATATCCATTATTATATTTCTGTTCATTGCATTACTTATGATGTGTAGTCACTTTTAATTCTAAGCGTCAAATAGACCTTTGGTCATGCCTGGCCCCTCGGACGACATACCTCGAGAAAAGTGATACATTTTTATAATTATTCTAAGTATTAAACAGATCTTTAACTGCGCCTAGTTCCTCAGACCATCTGCTTTGGAAAAATTAATACAGCTTGAAATTATTCTAAGTATTAAACAGATCCTTAGCTACGTCTGGTTCCTCGAACTATCTGCTTTGGAAAAATTAATACTACTTGAAATTATTCTAAATAATAAACAGATCCTTAGTTGTGCCTAGTTCCTCGGATCATCTGCTTTGAAAAAATTAGTACTGCTTGAAATTATTCTAAGTATTAAACAGATCCTTAGCTGCGCCTGATTCCTCGGACCATCTGCTTTGGAAAAATTAATATTGCTTGAAATTATTCTAAGTATTAAACAGATCCTTAGCTGCGCTTGGTTTCTTGGACCATCTGCTTTGAAAAAATTAGTACTGCTTGAAATTAGTCTAAGTATTAAACAGATCCTTAGCTGCGCCCAGTTCTTCAAACCATCTGCTAATACTACTTGAAATTATTCTAAGTATTAAACAGATCTTTAGCTGCGCTTGGTTCCTAAGACCATCTGCTTTGGAAAAATTAATACTGCATGTAATTTCTTTAAGTGTCAACCAAACCCTTGATCATGCCTAATTCCTCAGACTGCATCTCTTGGGTGAATTAATGTTTTATTTCATTATAACCTAAGTCATACTTGGTTAATTAGATCATATGTCATATAATGAATTATGCCTAATTCCTTGGGTGGTTATTTTTGAATGCATGGTAAACCCTATTATCAATTAAGTAAAACAGCTCGAAACAATAAAACGCAAAGCATAACAAATAAACATGCAAAAGGCAGAAAGGAAGATAATTTCATTAATGGAAATTAAGGTTACATTTCTGTTTTGCAAAAGCGTATAGCCACTACATAGCCAAAAACTGAAAATGAAACAAAAAAAAAAAAAAAAAAAAAATCCTAAGTGCTAAGCTTTGGCCTTGGGAGCAGGAAGGTCTTCCTTCTGGCTCGGCTGGGCAGTGGAAACATCTTTGGCCTTAGATTCATGTTCTTTTGCCTTGGCCTTCGTTTCTTTCGCCTCTGCAGTAGCATCTTGCACCTTGGAGTCAACATCCGTGGCCTCGGCTTCTTTGGCCTTAGCAGCATCAGGGGCTTCTGAGAGAGTGGCACCTAGGACCTCACGGATATGTGGGTGATAATATATGCTCCCAAAATGCCTTAGGGCCGAGTCCACAGGGACTCCTGCAGCGTTAAGAGCTTCGTCCCACGTCACGTTGCAAAACTCCCTACAAGCCTCGGCCAGCTCCTCAGCAAGCCTAGCCTGCGTTCCTCAACGCCGAGCTAGTAAGATGTTTGCTTCTCAGCCTCAGATGCTTCCTTGGTTAATTGTGTAGCCTCCTCGGCCCTCTGCAACTGTGCCTTTAGCTCTAGCACAAGTTGCCTCGAAGTGGCCAGCTCTAGCTCCATCTGGTATAGCAACTTGCGCTGATCCTCAGCCTGAGCTTCAAAGTTCTTTAGTCCTACTTTAGTACTCTTTCTTTCTCTCTCTTCAATAATTAGCTTGGAGAGGATTTCCTTGTTCTCGGCCTTCGCAGCCCCTAAAGCCTTCTCTACGTCAAGGTGGAGGAACATTTCGTTCTTTGTTTCACTTCGAGCCCTCTTCACCCACTCATTGGCCACAAAGACCTCCTGGGTGATCTGCACAAAAACAATATGACCGCGTGAGTAAAGAGTAGAGAGAAAATTCGTTAACATGCAAATAGACGAATGGCATACAACTTGAAACTCACCTTCGCAAGGTCCCTTTTTAGGGATTGGAAGAGGTCCTGCTGCTTTAAATTTCTCACAGCCTCTATGTCCTTGGGAAGAAGGAGTGGCTGTTCCAGAGCCTCGGCTATGTGAATAGCCTGTCCTCTTCGAAAGTCACGAACCGAGGCGTCCCAAGCAATGGCCACCTCGTCCGCCTCTAGCCGAGGGGACCAAACACGCGATGGTAGGCGCACCTCGGCCCTGTTTGGATCTTCCCGGCTATCCACGGAAGTAGACCTTCTGTCCTGAGGTCCCTTGGCTTTTTTTTTTTGTTTAGCTCCCTACCGAGGGATGACCTCCCCGTCTTCGAGGTCTAGAACCGGCCTTTTCTTCTTTAGGTCCGGTATACCCTTTAGGCCGAGGTCAGTAGGGGGAATAGGAGGAGGAGGAGGAGGAGGCAGCGAAGAAGGCACCTTAGACTTGGGGACTTCTTTTGAAGTTGCCCCCTTATTCCTCCCGGCCAAGAGCTCTCTCAAGCCCTTACCTTTCTAATTCGACGCCATTTCCTCCTCAGAAGTGCTATCGAGGCAAGTGATCACCACGGCAGGAACGTGAACGCCTAATTGCCTATCGGTCTCGCCCTCGGCGTCGGGGACTCGATCTGTCACTGGCTCCGGGCTACCCTCTTCCTTGAAATGAAATTTGTCTATCTCCTCGTCCAGAGATAGACGTGAGGATGCGATCTCCTCCTCGGGGGCCGCGGTTACTGCTACAGGGACTTGTAGCGGTATCATGAGTGGCAGGTTGTTTTGAGGGACCGGAAGCACGACCGGAGGAAGATAGTCCTGGGCAAGAAAATTCGGCCTCGATATGTTTATCCGGTTTATCCGAGGGTCACCCGACCTAATACTGTGGCTGATCTCTTGAAACACCTTTGAAATAGGCTTGAAACCGAGGATGTGGCGAACCGCTCGCAACTGGCCATCCTCGTTCACAAAGATCTCGGACCTAAGTAGGTTATTGAGGGTTGCAACGTTGGTTAGGCTGAGTCGAGAAGCCATGTGATTCTTATCTATAAACACATCCAAGAGACAAAACACAGTTAGAAAAACGAGAATCCGTCATTAAGATGGAAACAGAGGTAAAAGGAAAAAGTGATATAATAAGGGTAAAAAAAAACTCTCTAAAACTCTTTCTAAGATGCCTAACTCTAAGGTTCCCCACCTGGCTCTCCCTCTCGGACAGGGCAGTAAACGCTGTCATGCCACACTCCTGAAGCTATTGGATAGTCGTCCTTCATGCCTTTACTTGATTTGGGAAGGCATGAAATAAGCCTAACAACATGCGAGCGGGATTTAAGGTAGTACCTCCCATCGGCTTGCGAGTAGCACTCATACATATGCACCACATCGTGCCAAGTGAGCCCCAGACCCAGATGCTTGTTTAGAGTATCAACACAACCTAGGATCCTAAAGACATTGGGTGCGCACTGGTGGGGCCATAACCTAAGGTTAAAGAGGTAGTCTCGAGTTATTTGACCTATTGGAAGCGTCATTCCTCATTCTATAAAAGCTATCATAGGAATGACAACCTCTCCTTCCTCTCTGTCAAAGTCTATTCGATTTGGGTTGCAATACTGCAGGGCTACTCCCTGCGGAATGAGTTATTTATCCTTAAAAAGCTCTATTTTTGCTGGAGAGTCTGCTAGATACTTAAACCTACCTATGGGGACAAACTAGAGGGAAACAATCGAAATTGAGATAAAATTTTTTTTTGGAAGGCCGAGAAGATTGGCCGAAGAGACAAAGAGAAATCTAAGGATTCAAAAACTTACAGAAACTTATGTATATGTGTAATTCTGAAATCCTTAAAGGTTTTTTCGAGGATTTCTTAAGGATGAAGTGATGAAGAGTTAATAATATGAAAAGCTTTTTAATTTTTGAGTGATTGAACTCTCTAAAGGACTTGAAGAATTGAGAAATGAAGGAAATAATTTCTCCAGGTGCTTTATATAGAGAGTGAGAATGAGTGGGAGCTATCCTATTCAAAATTCAAGAAATGATGTCCACTGTTAGATCAATGCCCCACTATTAAATGTGGGGGACATAACGCCGCCTGGAGCAATCAATAACGCTTCGCGAACTCCGAAGCGGCAGTAACGCTCATAAGGCGTGCAAAACGGTAAATTGACACGTGTGAATAAGAAAATAAATGTGCATATCTCTTGAAAGTCAAAGCCCCACTTTTCCCCTTGAATAAGAGGGAAAAACCGGAGTTTTAAGGGGTTATTGTGGGGGTAAAAGCCCAAAATCGCGTATTGGGCCTTAAGCTCTATCCGAGGACAATGTAGTGTCTGAGGAGAGGTAAATGAATATGGAGAATCCCAGAACGGAATTGGTACGCTTGAAATGGGTGGGGTGGTCCAAGGAATGATCCTCGCATAATCCTAACTATAGAGACGTGTATCACGACTGAAAGGAAGGAATCCCCCGAAAATATTTAAAGAAAAGTTACTACCACCGTATTAGATTTGCTGTACCAATTTTTCTGTCCACATTTATGTGGAGAAAACCCCTGAACAGTGCAGCCTTGGCTGCCGCGACTCATAGAAGATCAAAGAAGGTGCATGATGGGATGGGCATTCAAGTGAAGGCTTAGATAATCAACAAGTGTAGGATAAAGATGATCTAGAAGGAATTATATAATGTGAAGCAATCCTTCATAAGAAAGAGAAAGAAAAAACAAAAAAGAAAAAGGAGATTGTACACATTAAGAGTGGAACCTGTATCTAGATTAAGAACAGTAAAATTGACCTCCTCGGACTCTTGCCGCTGACAATTTCTTGAATTTAAACTCTTTACTTTTTTCTTCTTGTGATCTTAATTTATCTTGTTAAATTGTCTAATTTAATCTAGCTCAGCTTTCTTTTCCCACTCTCTATAAATTCATTGTTCTTGGGCCTTTTGGGCTGATCCATCCATCTTTGGGTTGGAGCGCCAAATCTGTGTCCTTACTCTTTTTAATTTTTTTAAAATTTATTTTGGGCTTAAATGTCATCAAGTTTAAAAATGAGATAGAGAATCTCTCTTCGTGAGTTTGGTTTTTTTTTTTTTTTTTTTTTTTTTTTTTTTTTTCTAATTAATTATTTGTACATAAGTTAGTGACTGATATGAATAGAAGAAATTATTTGAAACTGAAATTCTTGATTTTTCAACTCTCTTGTAGAGGCATTAAAATTCAAATAAGAAAAGTCATCTAAAAGAATGTTAGCCTCATCACACATGCTTTGTGCGTGTGATGATACTTTTTATTTTTTATTTTTTGGATTTACAGGCAGTTTTATTTTATTTTATTTTTTATTTTAAGAAAAAGTTGTATCAGTTTTTTTTTTTTTTTTTTTTTTTGAGAATGAGTTGTATTAGTACTTGACTACTAACATGATAGAGAAATGTGGAGGTGGAAAAAAAATAGTTTAGTGATAAAAAAACGTCAGTTTTTGGGAAAAAAAAAACAGTTTTATTTGTTATATTTTTTCAAAAAGAAGTTGTATTAGTACTTGACAACTAACGTGAGAGAGAAATGTGGAGGTGGGAGGAAAAACTGTTTTTTTTTTTAATTTTTAATTTAGCTAAAAATTAGGAGTTTGTAAATTACTAATTTTACATTTATAACCCTATGATTTAAGCATTAGAAACAGATGAATTTGAGGGTATTTTGGGCATCTAAATTGAAAAACCTAAACAGAGGAAGCCCCTTAAATAGTAGTATAGATATAAAATAATCTTTGAGTATTTTTTTTTTTAAGAAAGAGGTAAGATAATAGGCAATAATGTTTAAAAGTAAGATAAAAATAGTTTTATAATTTTTAGGATTTTTTTCTTGGTGAGAGTTGATAAAAAGTTTGAAATTTTGAGTTTAAAATAAAAAGTAGTAATTCATATTGGAGAAGAAAAAGGAAAAAGCCTAAAACTTAGGAACTTTTTTAAAAATAGTAAATTACTCTTTCAACCAATTTTTTTTTTAAATTTAAAATTATTTAACCAAAAGATAGGGCTATTTTAGAGAGTTTAAGAATTTGTATGAAAATATTTAAGTATCAAAATGATAAAGCCCAAATAGAAAATCCTGTTATTATTAGTATATATAGATAGATGAATAAATTAAATCCCAAATTATTATAATAATAAAAAAGGAGGCCAAAAATTTAGCCAAAAAAATAAAGAAAACAATCTTCTAAGAACACACACACAAAAAAAAAAAAAAAAGAAATTGGGGAGGAGGCCAAAAATAAGGGGAAAATATGAAAAAAAGGAAAGGAGGTCAATAAATTATACCTGAAATATAAAAAATAGATAAAGATAAACTCTCTATGACCTAGATGCTCAATCTCTCTCAACAAAACAAAACAAATCAACAAAACATAAATATCCCTAAAAAAATCTTCGCCTTAGACCCCAAAATGCATTAAGCTGCCCAATGCCTCCAATGAGGGCACAATTTCACAATATAATCTGGTATTGATGTGATACTATAATTATTTTTAGATTCGTGAAATATTTGATGTTTAGATAGTCCATTTTAAAAGAATGATAAAACTTAGATATAATTCCTTTATTTGTTATATCTTAGGATCTTCGATTAAATTCAATCATATCACATAACCATGTTTCAAGGCCAAAAGTAGTTGAATTTAATTGGGAGCCACCTAATTTGTGCCTACAGGGGAGTTACAGATCATATGTAACTCCAGGAATGAGCCACCTAACATATCACATAATCATATGTTAGGTAATTCAAAGCTGCCCCATTTAGCTTTTCGCTAAAATAGGCTATTGGACGCTTCTCCTGTATCAAAACAGCTCTAATACCTATTCTTAAGGCATCACGCTCTATTCATCACCCTTTTTTACCCTAATTTGATGATACCCACTTTTCAAATCAATTTTTGTGAAAATACATGACCCATGCAATTCATCCAACATGTCATCTAGCCTAGGGATGGGATGTCTATACTTTACCGTAATGTTATTGTTAGCCCTGCAATCAACACACATTCTCCAAGCTTCATCCTTCTTAGGCATAAGCAGCACTAGCACCGCGCATGAACTCATGCTCTCTCTCACGTGTCATTTGGTCAGCAACTCCTCAACTTGTCTTTGAAGTTCCTTTGTCTCCTCCGGATTACTCCTATAGGCTGGTCGGTTGGGAATTGTCACACCTAGCACAAAATCAATTTGATGTTCTATTCCTCTAATAGGTGGCAATCCACTAGGCACATCATTAGGAAACACGTCCTTATATTCCTGCAGCAAAGAGACAACAACACTAGGCAAAGATTCATCAAGTTCGTTAGTATTAAAACGTGCCTCTATGTACAAGGGTACAAATATAGACTGGTTTGTATAAAAAACACTCTTGACATCACTCGCCTTAGCATAAAAACTCGCTTGTTTTTTTGTTTTTCTCTCATTTTCTTCACTTTTTTTTTTCTTTCCACTCTCTTTTTTCCTTTCACTCTCTTTCTCATCATCATTTTTTGAACTCTCGGTCTCACAATTTTTTTTCAACTCATTCTCTCTTTTCAATTTTATTTGATCTTCATACACTTGTCTTGGAGTCAACAGTATAAAAGTAATGGTTTTATTATCTTTTACAAAAAATGCATATTCTTGAACTCATCATAGTTGACCTTCTTATCAAATTGTCATAGCTTGCCCAATAATATGTGACTCGTATATATTGGAACAACATCACAAAATACTTCATTCTTGTACCTCCCAATTCAAAAAGAAACTAGCAATTGTTTATTTACCTTAACCTCCCCACAATCATTCAACTACTGCAACTTATACGGTCTAGGGTGTTTCATGGTAGGTAAATTTAATTTTTCAACTAAAATACTGCTAGCCACATTAGTACAATTCCCCCCATCAATGATCATACTACATACTTTGTTGTTGATGTGGCATATAGTATGAAAAATGTTCTTCCTTTATTGTTCCATATCATCTTCTTTGACTTGGGCACTTAAAGCACACCTAACCACAAGTGACTCACCCTTCACTAGATACTCCACATCATCGTCACAAGCATCCTCAGGTGATGGCACCTGGTCATCATCACCCTCGCTTTCAATTTCCACCTCTCCATCAACACGTGCGATCGTCCTCTTATTTGGGCATTGTGAAGCTATATGACCTATTCTCAAACAACGAAAACACTTAATATCACGATTACGAGTTTGGGATTTGGTTTTACCTTTGTTGACACTGGGAACTTCATCTCTCCTTTTTGAACTTCATCTCTCCTTTATCTTTCCTCCCATTCAACCTCCATGAAGCAGAGAAGCCTGGATTTTAAAATGACCGAGTTCCTTTCCTTTTAAGCTGTTGTTCCACCTTTATTGTCATGTGCACCATGTCCTCCAACTCCACATAGTGTTGCGACTCCACCACATTGGCAATGTCCCGATTCAGCCCATTCAAAAATCTTGCCATGGTAGCTTTTCTATCCTCTTCTACATTAGTTCGAATCATGGCGATCTCCATCTCCTTGTGGTAGTCATCCATACTCCTATTGCCTTGAGTAAGACTATAATTTCTGATACAAGTCCCTATAGTAGTGACTAGGGACAAACCGCCTCCTCATGTTGGCCTTCATTTCCTCCCACGTTTCAATAGGCCTCTCATGGTTTCTCCTTCTTTTCATCACAAGTTGATCCCACCATATAATAGCATAGTTAATAAACTCAATGACAACAAGTTTTACCTTTTTCTCCTCGGAGTAGTTGTGGCACTCAAAGATCAACTCCACCTTCTTCTCCCATTCCAAGTATGCTTCAAGATCGTTTTTCCCTTGGAATGATGGCATCTTCATTTTGATATTTCCCAGGTTTCTGTCGATCCCATCTTGCCATCTCAGATCTCTTCGGAAACCTCTATCACGCCTTTCTCCCCTTGGCACAAACCTGCCCTCATTGTTCAATGAATCTTGATCTTCTTCATCTTTGAATTCATCCTCATGGTCATCATCAGAATCATCCATGCGCACATGCCTTTCTAGCCTTCTAGCATTAGGGACTTTTTAGGAATGCTCATCACGCAAAGTAGCAATAATAGCGTCTTGCCTATCCATTCGATCTCGAATCTCATTAAACACCACATTCCTGCATTCAAATTGTTGTTGCATAGCCTACAACATGAAGGATGACTTCTCCCCTCCTTCTTTGTTTGATGTTTAGCCATTGGAAGACATACTTTTGAAACTATAGAAAAATGTTAGAAATAATTCCTCACAACACTCCCTCACGTGTTTGCACTCAAATTATGTCACTCACACTCATGTTTCACTTTTAAATTGGCTTTTCCCCGATATTAGTTTTACACTCTCTTGCCTTTTTTTCACTCGTAGCTTCCCCTTTTCAGTTCTTCATTAAACTAATAAACTTGATCAAGAAATTCAACTTGTAGTATTTAAACCAATACCGACGGTAAGAAAATATTACAAAAACAATGAATCAAAAAAAGAGGACAAAAGAAAACAATATTTTGGTTTGAGAGAACTGAAACTTCAAACAATATTTTTTTGTTTTCTTTTCTTTTCTGATGTCTCTTTCTTTTTTATTTTTTTTTAGAACTTGGTGCACGATTTTAACTTGGTGTACGTCACAAAACAAGAGCAAGGAATATTGAACACAAAAAGGAATAAGATAGGATGATAATAGGAAACAAAAGATAAAGGGATAATAAACTTGATTTTAGAATCTGTGCTCTGATACTAAATGATGCGAACTTCAATCGACACACTTTGAGACTTAACAAATAATATTAGAATACTTGCCCAAAAAAGCTAAAATTCAGATTTTTGATAGAAACCCTGACCCAACGTTTATAAATGAAATGTGAACCAAAGGTATAAGTAATAGACCTCTACCCAATGATTATAATTGAATCATGAACCTAAGGTATAAAATTTGAACGCCACAAGGAAAAATTTCTGATAAGTTCATAGTTCTTGAAGAACCAAAAGAAGAAGTAGAACCTCACATTTTTTCTGATATTTATTCAATAATCCTCCATTACAATGAGTCCATGCTATTTATAAGACATGACTGAAAATAGAAAAATATAAAAAAACGTACTAAATAATAGAAGCTTAAATTAAGGTTGATTTGGTCTGAAATTAGCAACTCCAGAATAGGAAAAATAGCTATTAATTGATATGGAGTTGGAAAGTCAATCAGCCATTAATCCACACAATAAATCACGTCTAATTAAGCTAGATCAGCCCTATCATAGCTTGGATTAAATTTATTACACCTTTATCTTCTTTTGGGTTAAGCTCAGAATGTCCTGTGTTAGAATCAGACAAAATCTCTTGAATCAACTCATTAAATGCTTCTTTGATCTTCTTGGATCTTGCTCTAGTAATAGACCCAACTGGAACATGAAATGGATCCTTTAATGCTTGTTAATTCTCATCACAAATCCTCCTCTGATGCTTTTTTCTTGTTATGTCTTGCAATTACGATGATGATCTGCCAATCTCTTACTCTCTTAGGTTCAACTGGTTGTGCTAAGTACACTCTTTTATGTCTTGCTTCTTCCTTGCAAAAAATTGAACTATACCTGTTAATCAAAGCATTACAAGTCATCAGTGTGTCATGAGGATTTGGGGTCTTACCTTCAAAAATCATTTAGTTTTTACTATGCCAGATAGACCACAATGTCACTACCATAGTACTCTCAACAAGGGGATTGATTGATCTATGGTGCTCTATATTCAATAACCATTCTTAATCCAATACTAAATTGAGCAAGGTTGCAAAGTGGAGCAAATGGACTGAAATAGATCGAAATAGACCAAGTAAACTTAAATGGACTAAAGTGGATCGAAATAGACCAAAGTGGACCGAAATAGACTGAAGAGGCGAAATGAAACCGAATTATATCCAAATGGACCAAAGTCAAGATGGTGGACGGAAGTGGACCTAATGGACCAAATATAACAAAGTGGACCGATATAGACTAAAGTGTACTAAAATAGATCGAAGAGGACTGAAAAAACCAAAGTGGACTGAAAAAGACTGAAGAGGACTGAAGACTGAAAATGACTGAAGTAGACTGAAATAGATTGAAGTATACTGAAATGGATTGAACTGACCGATATGGACTAAAGTGGACCGAAATAAACCAAAATAGATAGAATGGATTGAAAAGGGACCAAAGCGAATTGAAATGCTACGCTAATTTCGCTTAATAGGAGCATAGTAATAATAAATGCTACATTTTAATTTTTAGATATCATATAAATAATTAGATATAGATTATATAGATAATGTCCTTAAAAGTGAGGCTGAGCTTGGTCCAGGAAGAAGCCCAATACTAAGTGACGGCTGAGCAACTGCCGTTCAACAATAGAGCAAACGATTTGTAGCATAGCTCTACAAATGATAGAGATAGATTAACGACTTGTAGCCAATCTTTCTCCGGTGTGTGAAGTTTACTAAATCTTGAACTTCACTTTCAGCCCTCTTCTAAAACCATGTATCCTGTAAAACAATAGGCAGATTTAAACTCAATAACAAAATTCATCTTCTTTTTCCATTTTTCCAAGAGGGCCAAGCAAATAACCTGTACAAATATCAGCACACTAGTTACCGGCTTACTGCCAAGAATTAGTCTAAATGATTTTCAAGTCTCATTTGATCTATGAGTTCCTCATTGAGTTCTCTCAACCAACACCTTTGTATGACCTCCAAGGAGTTTTTCCCTCCCCATAGTTATCCAGTGCGTGCAGACTGCAGAATGGAGGGCTACACACACTTTGTTACTAATAAGTAATAACGTACATTGGCAGCTCCCTAATGAAAAAGTGTGCCTGACACATGCCACAAACATAGAACGGGGCTACCTAAATCCTTGATAATAGGAAACAAATCTCATTTTTAATGCCTACTTCCGTGAAACATGAAATTCAATGGAGGGCAGTAGTGCACCAATGCATTACTGGGAAATGGTTACTGGTTATGCTGCAAAACAACTGGGGATTGCACGGTCTTCCCTTGATACGAAAAGCTATGTATTAGTAGAGAGCAAGGTTGTCAAAATCGGAATCTTACGTAAAATCGTGGAAGGTAAGTGGAATCGTAGATTGTAAGATCTTACATTATTTGAGAAAAAAAAAAAAAAACGCATCAGTATGTTAAATAATCACATAAATTATACATTCATTTATAAAAATAAAAACCCAAAAATTTGCATCCATCTATATATTACTAAAAGCTGAAGTGTAGCGTTTAATGCTGCTGCTCTCACGTTATGTCACATCAGCTGCCACGTCATTTTTTTTTTTTGATACAATTTGTCCTACAATTTTAAAATGGTTTTTACAATTTTCAGCCCTATAAATGTAGTCCATTACTTATTTATTTATTTCCACTATCACCCTATAATAAATTCAACCCACTACTTATTTATTTACTTTTACCATGTCATTATCCTATTTCTTTCCAATTTTTCCCTAATTTTTTTAACATTTACTTATTTTTTTTAAATATTTACACTTACTCCAACATTTCTCTCTCTCTTACCTTCTCATCTCCCCCTTACCTTTTTATCTCCCCACTACCGTTTACTTTAATATCACTTTTAATCTTTCCTTTCATCTTCTCTTAGTTTGTCTCTTCTTATTCACACCATTTCACTATAAATTAGTCATTCTCTTCCATTCTCTACACAGTTTTTTCTCATAAAAAAAGGTTATTTCTCTCTCTCTCTCTCTCTCTCTCTCTATTGATTTTTTTTATTATTATTTTACTTGCATCTCTGCTTTAGGTTTATAATTCTTAACTAATTTTCATAACATTTTGGAATCAACGATTGGTCTGTATGATGTCATTGATAAATCTTTGTTGTAGAAAGGATATGATGGTGAAATACTTCAGTTCCCTAGGATTGCTTGTAGCTGTGTTCAGCCTTGTACCTATAGAAGGCTAATGATGTTTAAAGTGTGCATGAAATTAAAGGCTATCAGGGAGAGAGATGGCCTCGCTGTTAAAGAAGATTTTGAGGTACTAATGCAACCTAAATTTGCCGCTGCTATCATTGAAGAGGATGTAATTGTTACGGTTCATAGCAACTGACGATGCTTGAAGTGTGCATGAAATTAAAGGCTATAGGGGAGAGATGGCCTCGCTGTTCAAGATGATTTTAAGTTACTAATACAACCTGAAATTGTCGCTGCTATCATTGAAGAGGATGTAATTATTACGGTTCATACTAACTGACCATGAATCATATATATATCATGTATCTGTTGTAAATGAAATACTAATATCACGTATATACTCTTTCAATTCTGAACAATTAATCTCTTTGTTTATGTGTCATTTTAGTGTTTTTTTAATACAAAGGATGTCAACAATATTGATCTTATGGGAAAAGTTACATAAAATATTGAGATTTTTTTTATATTACAATATACTAAAAATGCTTTTTAAATATTTAAAACCTTTCTATTTTTATATTATTGGCGTGTTTAACAAAAAAAAAAAATATATAAATAGATTATTTACTTTATAAATTCATCTTTGGTGGTTTAACATTATATATAATTTTACCTTTACATATTTATCTACTTTAATTTAGATGTTTATAACTAAATAATATTATCAATGAAGAATAAAAAAACCAAAAATAATGTCTGTACTATATATAATAATGGAGTTTTGTAATAAATTTTTATAAATTTCTTTATGCACTACATCTTTAGCATCTTTTCTTTTTTTTCTTTTTTTTATTTGCAATTCTTACTTTGTTCAACTTTTCATCTTCTTCAATTATTGTCTTTTTAGTTCAATATTTCATCCCCTCCAATAATTTTTTTTTTAATTTTCCTTTGATTTTCTTTAGATTTTAAAAAATTTTCCATTATATCTTCTTAAATTCAATAGTTTCACTTCATTCAACCTTTCATCTACTTCCATCCTTTCTCTTCCATCTTAATTTTCATATAAATTTCTTCTTACTTCATTTACACCTCTCTCCCCTATTTTTTCCAAGTTATCCACGACAAAAAGGTCAATACTCTCTCTCTTTCTCCAATTTTGTTTCTCTTTTGGTTGATTTTTTTATTTATTTTATTGTTTCAACCATTTTTTTTTTCTACTAATGGTTCTTTTTGTTATTGCTGTATTATTCTTATTATTTATTTATTTCCATCTCATTACTAGAAAAACAATGTAATTCAATTTTGGGATTTCATGATGAATGAGTTTGAGTTTTCATGGTCTCAAAACTATTCAAATATGTTTTTTCTTTTTCAAAATTGATTTGAATTGAGCATTTGATCATGTTTGTTATAAATTGCTTTATCGTTGCACTTCTCTAGATTACTGGAATGTTACTTTCAATATACTTGCCATAATGTTTTTCTGTCTGATAATTAACTTCAATGCGATGTTTTTCGTTTTGGTCTTTATTTTATAGTAAGCATGTTATTCATTTTTAACAAAGATAAATCATTATTGTTCTCCTTTTCCTATCGTTTTATATGTTGACCTAAATTTCATTTTTATCTTTGTTTTGTTTGTCAATTTCTTGACAGATATCAACAATTAAGCCTTGCAATCACTAGAAGCTTTTTATTCTATTGAAGTTCATACCAATCAATTGGTAATTATTATTTTTTCTTACAACCTTTTGAAGGAAAGGGGAATAAATTTGTTGTTTTTCTTGGGTGGTGCTTGATAATTTGCTTTTTATGGTTCAACACACATTAGCTATATAAGATTTCTCTTTCCTTATATTAATAATTTGTTGTTTATTATTTAATTGGATTGTTTGGTGTCCCAAAAATTGTGGGCCAATGGAAGAGAAAACAAAGTAGAGTTTGAAGCTTAATTTTTTTTTGTATAGAACTTGGGGTGTAACAATTTAAATCTTTTTATCTTAACTTTTTTAAATGAAACTCTAATTCTTCAAAGCACACCAACTTAAGTAGATTGTTGTGTTGTGGCTGGAATTTTTGTATTTTGGACCTTAGTTGGCCTATTTGGTTGACGAACAACTTTGGGGATTGTTTAGATTTTGAGAAATTGTTTGGGCATTTAGGAGTGAGGAAATTCAAAGAACTGAATTCTTTTAAAATTCCATTAGTATCTAGCTTTAAGCTAATTGTTATGCGAATAGAGAAACTAATTGGTTCTTGATTCTTGAATATCTATCTATAATATTGTGTACATGAACAACAGTTGGGTTTTTAGTTTTAGATTTTGGATTATACTACTTTCTTTCAACTACCTGATTTTCTTTTTGGAATTGTCTCCTATTAAAGGTCTAGAATATTGTGTACATGAGTTTTAGACAAAACATAACAATACTCCTATACTTGAGTTTTAAATTTCATATTTTTCTATTTCTTTCCTTATTAAACATAATATGATATAGTTGATGTGATGCAATGAAGGTAGGAGCAACTGCTATTTTTGGGGCATAGCAGCTGATATATTATGATAATTTCCCATAGCCGTTTAAACTTCATAACTTGGAATGCTAATAGCCATCTTCTCTGAGGCAAAAACAATTGGTCAAGTTCAATAAGTTTGCCACTAACTTTGACCACAACATCATGATAATATAAGTGACTCACGCACTTACAATTCGTATATGCACTATTTTGATTCTTTGTGGAAATTCAAAACATTGATAAAATGAATGTAAGGGCAAGTGGGTGATTTGTATATAGACACGTTGATGAATGCGTGTAGTGGACATGAGTAGAATTAATGGCATGTGTTTGAGAATTTGGTCTTTGATGGAAATTAGTATAAGTGAGGGTCTATTAAATTTTTACCTCTTTATCTCCACACTATTCTCTACTTGACTGTCTTTATCTTCCCACTACTCTCTACTTTACTGCCATACTTCCTTTATCATTTTCTCTTTATTATATTTTGACTCTTCTTCTCTTCATTTTATTTTGTATAAATTCGATATCATTTCTTCCATTCAATCCATATTTTCCCCACAAAAAAATTGTAAATACTCTCTCTTTCTCCCGCTCTTGTGGATTTTTGTTCTTTCTTATAATTCTGATTAAAGTTAATGGTTTTTTATTTTTAAATATGTGTTTTGGTATTTTTTTTTTATTTTCCCATTACAGAGTCTTCTCTCTCCTTTTTAAAGCTTTGGTTGAATTTTGATTTGGGTTAATACTTAGTTTTTTAGAAATAGGAATTTGAGTTTATGTCAAAAAACATTCTACATGGTTATGAATTTGAATATACTTACCAATTTTGAGTAATAAATTATATAAAGTATGTCTTTTATGCCTTTTGTTTCATTTTAATTTTTGTTAAGATAACATTGCAATTTTGTGATGAATTTTTATTATTATGATAATCTCATTATTCCTTAAGAGATGAGAAATTTGAATAATAAATTTGAAATTTATAAAGTTTAGTTGTACATCAAATATAACACATTACACAGAAGTTAGAAAAATATAGTTCATCTTAAAAAAATATTAATCAAACATACAAAATATAATAGTATAATATATTTGTGCTTTGTAGATATAAAAAGATGAAAAATACTTGTAGAAATTTTTTAAAAAATAAATAATATTTGAAGTTATGTTAATTTATATATTACACTCCATTACAAAATATTTCTATATTCCCACGCATCGCGTGGATCTGCGACTAGTTTGATGTAATTACCATACATTACTATATCCATTTGTAAGCATCATTTAAAAATGCCAAAAACCTCAAAACTTGATACTCTATTGGTATGTATTTTTCATTTGAGTCCAACTGATACTTAGAATGACAAAACTTAGTCTATTGAGATGTTATTTTTCATTTGGGTCCAACTGAGCCTTTTGTCAAGTTAAAGAAGATTATAAGAAACCATGATTGTTTGGGATTGTCAAAATCGTACGATCCTATCGATACTTAACGATCACAAAGATCCTTAAAAGATCGGACCGTGAATTGTAAAATCTTATTTATCTAAGGGAAAAAAAAAAAACATATTGGTATGTTAAATAATCACATAAATTATACATTCATTTAAAAAAAAATTAAAAAAACTGTTAGGTTCTAAAGACTAGGATCTAATGTATTTAGAACTTCATTTTGTATGTTGGCAAACCATGATCAAAACAATGTTTAGTCGTGTGTTAGACTTGCTCAAAGTATGGGTTTAATTGTAAAGTTGGAATCGAGTTTTTATGCAGAAGTACTGTTCACTTTCTGTATGACTCGATCGATCGAAAATTAGACTCGATCGATCGAAAATCGCACAGAACGTTTTTCTGCAGAATTTTCCAACTCAGCCCAAGCCCGTTTTAATGTATAGGGTTTTATGTTTGCCCTAAGTATAAAAGGGAAAACCCTAGCCACGTTTTTAGAGTTCTGTTTTGCTGTGTTTGTGAATCTCATTGTGAGATCTAGAGGTGTTTACCTTCACATACACTTAGGGTTTACAAACTTGAGATTTATGTCAAGAGTTGTGTAGATCGTTACAGTTGCAGAATCAAAGAGCACAAAGATATACAAGCAGGTGAGCTTGTGGATTTGCTGAAGAATTCCGGAAAGAAGGAGTCCGTGGATCTCGGAGCTATCATGGGGTCATGGTAGTAAGTTTCCTACAGGCAGGTAGCAATATGACGTTAGTGGTCTAAGTCTATTGTGTAAACTTCAATTCTTTCATAGTGGATTCAGTTTACCTTGAGGATAGCTAGGTCAAATCCTCCCCAGGTTTTTACCGGTGTGGTTTCCTGGGTCATCATATCTTTGTGTTGTTTATTTTCCGCTGCTTTATTGTTTTTATATTTATTTGTGTTAACCTAGTTTAATTAAATTACCTAAGTTAATAACTTGGCTAATTCTCTAGGTTAATCTGTTGGGTTAAGGGGTCTAAACGAACTGACAAAAACAATAAAAAATAAAACCAAATATTTGCATCCATTTGATGTAATTATCATACATCACTACATCCATTTGTAAGTATCATTTAAAAATGCCAAAAACTTCAATATGTGACACTCTATTTGCATGCATTTTTCATTTGGGTTCAATTGATACTTAGAATAACAAAACTTGGTTTTTTAAGATGTTATTTTTCATTTTGAGTCCAACTGAACCTTTTGTCAAGTTAAAGAAGATTACAAGAAACTAGGATCATTTAGGATCGTCAAAATTATACGATCCCGAATGATCGCAAAGATCCTTAAAAGATTCGGATTGTTTTGAACAAATGAGATTGTAAAATCATAAGATGTAGATCAAGATTTTGACAACCATGGTAAGGAGTACAGTCATCATATATCGTATAATTACACCTATGTTCCCATGGCTTTGTAATTAGAAGAAGCAACTTCAGGTGGTATTTTGATAGGGATCAGGCAAGGGTATTTGTGCTTCTTTGTAATGAGCCCAAATGTGTACTAGTTTTATAGGTTAATTCTTGTTATCATATAGTCATCCTTGTAACGAATCAATAGTCAGTTACAAAGGCTAGTCAGTGGAAAGATTGCAAGAAGTGGAGCCAAATTAGATTGTAAGAAAGGCCAAGAAGTGTTGCCAAATAGTTAACAAGTTCTAGTTTGTAAAACTTGGCTTCTTTTGTTATGGTGATGCATTGCAAAATAACACACTACTACAAAAAAAATGGTTTATCAATCTGGTCTGTGATCCCAATTATGCATTGTGTGATACAAATACCATATCAGCATCTTAGCATTTGCAGGAAACAAATTTTGCAAGCACAGTTGTACTCATGTTCTATTCCATCAAAAATTTAAAAAGAATCAACTACAAGTATAAATGTGTATTCTTTAAAATGGATTTACTTGATTCCGAATTCAGGAACCATAACATTAAACAAACAAACAAATCAAGGTGATTATACCAGTTTCCAGTTCCTTCTATTCTGAACTCTTAATCCCTTCTTCCTTATGGTCAGAGCTGAGCTGGCCATTCTCTAATGTATAAGGCTGATACACAGTTGGGCTAGAAAGCTGACCCGAGCCGCTACTGCTTGCGGATCTCTCAATATCATTAATCTCTGCCACAAGAGGAATTGGCCTTGCAGGGATTGAAGGAACTGACAAATCAGTCTCCAACATTTTCACAACCTGATCCATTGTAGGCCTAGCATACAACTGCGGATGAGAACACAACACAGCAACCAAAACATACTTCTCTAACACCTCCGGCACACCCAATTCTGGCATCCCATTATCAATAACATCCAAAGTCCTCCCATTTCTCACCGAGGACCACGCCCAATCGGTAACAAGTATTGGTTGGCCATCACTATTTGTCGAGAGGGCCTTCCTTCCACTCAAAAGCTCAAGCAACACAACACCAAAACTATACACATCACTCCTCTCAGTCAATTGTCCATACAAAGCATACTCAGGAGCAACATAACCCATTGTCCCAGCAACCCTTGTGCTCAAATGTGTCATACCCTCTGGTGTAAACTTTGCAAGACCAAAATCAGCCACCTTAGCCTCAAACATCTCATCCAAAAGTATATTGCTTGCTTTAATATCCCTATGTATAATCCCAGGTTGAGCACCATAATGCAAATAAGCCAAACCCCTTGCAGTCCCTAATGCAATATTTTGCCTAATAGGCCAACTAAGCTTCCTATCCTCCAAACCCCCAAACAAATGGTCATAAAGACTCCCATTTTTCATCAAATCACACACAATTATCCTCTGTTGACCCTCAAAAGGTGTCGTTGCAGTACAATACCCTCTCAAAGCAACAAGATTTACATGCCTAACACTAGCTATAACCTCAACTTCATGTGTGAAATTCGCATCCCCTGCAGCCGAACAATTCTTAAACCTTTTCAAAGAAACCTCGGACCCACCTGGCAAAACACCCTTGTACACATTCCCAGACCCTCCTCTCCCTATAAAACTGTCTCTAGCGAAATTCTTGGTCGCCTTTCTGATGTCATCGAATGTGAACCTCACCAAAGTGGTACTTTCACTAATCGAATCCAACCCAAATTCAAGACTCGTTTCAACTCTCTCAACACAACTCTCTCTTCTCTTCCTTTTCCTCAAATATAACCAACCCCCGCCAAGAATCACACAAAATCCAACTCCAAAAACAAGTAAAACCACCAAAATCACCACATTTTTTCTACTCCCAGACTTTGAAGCCACCCTGACACTGAAATCCATCAAGAACAAGCACTTGGCAGTACCCTTATCACTGGGACCATATCTATTAGCAAAAGCCGCTGCATAACTCGACGGGTACCCATTACAAAGACCAATGAGATACAAGGCTTGTAAAGTGTCTAAGGTAGCTGTACACGAAGCACAAGGCGAGTTGTTCTCTAAACTTTGGTTACAGCTCGAAACAACATCGTTTAAGGTTTGTTTTGGGACCAAATTTTCGAATTCAGCTTTGGTGGTGATGTTTATGCAACCCTGTGAGATCCACTCGGTTTTGAAGCCACAGGATTTTCTGATATCGAAGTTTGGGAGGAACGAGTTGATGAGGGACTGGTACGCGACCCAGCATGACTCGGACGAGTTGGGTGGTGGGAGGAACGAGTTGGTGCGTTGGAGGTAGTTAGAGAGGACGAGTCGGAGGCCGTGGCGGATGTAGTTGCACTTGGTGGTTGTGTCACTGTTGGGTGCTGGGCGAGTTGCGCTCAGAGTTATCAGGGACAGAACGTTGAAGTCTAGGGGGCATGAAACGTTGGCGTTTTGAGAAAAGGTTAGAGAGGGTAGGAGTGAGAATAGGAAGAGGGTAATGAGGAAGACCATTTCAGAGAGTTTTTAGGCGCGAGAGAGAGAGAGAGAGTGTGGAGGGTTTGAGTTGGGAGTTATGTGGTTTTTTTTTTTTTTTTTTTTTTTTTTTTTTTTGAGATAAACGATAGAGGGAGTTGTGGTCTTTTGACTATGGCGGAAAGGAGATAGATTTGATTTGGTTTGGTTAGTTAGAGCTTAAAGGAGTGAACTTTGAATTATTTATTGGTTGGTCTAATAAGGCCAGCCCTTTTGACAGGTTTTCGAGATACGAATAAGGACAAGCACAGACAGAGAGGAAGAGAAGCAGACAGGCAGAGACCTTAGTAGTTTCCTGGAACTAGTCCCATAGTCATCACTTATCATTACATTAGTACAAGTTAAATGATAATTTGGTATACTATTATGATATTATCTATTTAAACTATTGAGCAAATATTCAATTATTTTTGTTAGTCAAACTTTTAAAATCATCTCATTATTCCCTAGGTGTATGTGGTTCCTATTTGGTGCAACGAGAAAATATATCGTATCGAATGCATATTTCTTCCCTCTTACATAGAGGTAGACCCTATATGAAAGGGAGGAAACATATATCCGATGTATAGTATACCTCTTATTGTATGATGGGGAGGAATCCCTTGAAAGCTTTAAGTCAAGGTGGTTTAGGTCTTAAGTTGCATCTCAAACCAACCTCATCAAGGATCCATTTAGAATCTGCTTATTTTGCAGAAATTGAAAACTTTTTACTGAAAGTACTGTAGATAAAGATAAAAGTTAATTGAAATAGTATAGTGGAATATATGAATAGTATCAAAAAGTGCAATCACCATTCACCACAAAGAACCTTGATCACAATTGTTCGGTCTTTCATGTGTGGCGATCAGATTCAATCAAAACCAACAATGATGGACGGCAAAGGGTAACGAGAGACCTCCACCTAATTTGAAAGCCCTTTAAGATCTTCATCAATTGGTTCAATTGCGTCATATTTCATTACGAGAAAATCGATACTCAAATTGAAAGGATCAGTTTTTGGAGACTTCAATCCACTGCCAACCAAAATATATCATCAAAACTACTCAAATCTTGATAGGTCAATTTAAGTAGAGCACATGGTTTTTTGAATGAGTCTTTTAACAATCCTAGCTAGACCTCATTTTAGAACCATTAAGCCAACCAAGGACGAAGTTAAGGGTTAAGGATGGGAAATTGTCCTCCACCCAAAATTCATATACCCCTTTGATTGATAATAAATCTCTCTCTCTCTCTCTCTCTCTTCTTCATTTTTTTTCTTTTCTTTTTAATGGATTTTCTTTACATAATTCTCTAATGATTTATATCATAATTAACATGTTATTATTACACTTCATTAAATAAAATAAATATTTCTTTTTATTTTATCAATGTCTTTTAATGTCTAAAAATCTATAAAAGGCAATCAAATGTAAATAATTTAAATAAAAAAATATATAGAAAGCAAGAGTTTTAATTAAGAGAAAAAATAACTTATTATAACATTTCGAAAGTGATAATATATATATATATATATATATATATTGTTATTTAAAATTAATAAAAGGAGCACAAATTCTCAGTGTGCATTTGGCATTGGCTTAAAGAGCCTTTTTTTTTTTTTTTTTAAAGCTTATTTTTGCTACTATTCAGGACCCCATTACACTTTTTGGTACTGTAAAGACACAATTTTGCGGTATGGGCCTGTAAGTGAAATGAACTTAGGCCCACGACATGAACAGTATCCTTGCAATGAATTTATAGAGAGTGGGCTAAGTAAACTGGGTTGAAAGCAAGATCGTTGACGACCCAAGTATAGTTATGGACTTATTAACGAGAACGAAGTGCTGAAGTTGTACAGGGCTCCTCTCGGATTGGTTAGAGGAGTAAGTTTTTACAACTACCTGAGTGCCTATCTCTCTCTCTCTCTCTCTCTCTCTCTCTCTCTCTCTCTTTGTTGGTTGCTTCTTCTCTTTTTTCTCTTGATTGTCCAATGCCTTCTTTCTCTGCCTTCTGCTCTATTTATAGGCCAGTTTCTCTCACGTGCCAGTTAGGTGGTTTTTTCTTGATACTTGTCCTTTCATCCTTTCCTTAAAAGTCCTTACAGGGCATTTATAAAGGTGGTGAGTCACTGTTCAGACATCCCTTCCCCATTAATGCGGTCAGAGGGTTAGTTGCAGGATAATAAATGCGGTGGCAGCAACTTTTTACATAATATCTCCTCGCTTCCACCTGTCCTATTTGCTTGCACATACTAAGAGAATTCCCTAAGATATCAGAGTAAACGTTGGAACATCCATCTTGGCCGTCCTTTTGATCATCCGAAGAGGTAATTCTTCTCGGACCATTCCTTTCTTCTTTATACAAGTTATACCCCCAGCGAAGAGTGAAATCACGTGCCTTCCTCATGATTTGCCGTCCTCGGACATACATATCTCCTCGGACAAGCCCACGGCCTATCATTTAAAATTGGGTTCTTGACCCCTACAATAGCCCCCCAAAACTCTGGGTTTCTCCTTTGGCCGAGGAGAAATGTGGGGTTTTGATTTCCTTAGAAGTTAAGTCCACGAATTCTACAATTTTCTCACGTGGGCACGCCATTCCGCGTGTCTCATAATTATTGCTGACGCTTCGGAAGCCACGATGCGACATTTATTGATCCAGGCGGCGTCCTGTCCCCCTTATTAACGGTGAGGGTTTAATTGTACGGCTGGTATCTCGCCCTGAAATTTTGAGCGGGACAACTCCCACTCCCCTTTTTACTCCCTATATAAAACGCTCTAAGAGAGTCGTTCTGCCTATTTCGCATATTCTTAAACGTTTCAAAGTTCTTGAGCACCCCAATCTTTACACGTTCCTTTGTTCTAATTTTTTCGAGAGCATCTCTACGAAAAATCCTAGATTTCTAGGAAGTTACTGAGACAAAGACCTTAATCACTCCTGTAAGTGTTTGATTGCTGAGCTCTTTTCTCCTCGGACGAGCACCTCGGCCCATTTGTTTCTGTCTTCCCCCTTTTTTAGGAAGTTGTCTTTGTATTTTCTCACGTATTAAGATGGGTAGGTTTAGGAATCTTGTTGATTCGCCTGTCGCGGTAGGGCTCTTTAAAGAAAAATACAATATACCTAAAGGAGTAGGCCTTAGGTACTGCTCGCCAGAGAACATCCTGACCGATAGGAAAATCGGTGAAGTGGTTATTCCCGTGATCGCCTTTTTAGAGGGAGGAATGACCATTCTGATGGGGACGATAACCTGAGAGTACCTTAGGAACCATAGGTTATGCCCACACCAGTGCGCCCTTAACCTATTTAGGCTTTTGGGTTGCGTTGATGCCTTCAATCAAATGATGGGTTTGCAGCTCACTTGGCACGATGTCGTACATATGTACGAATGTCATTCGTTAGCCGACGGGGGGTACTACTTGAAATCTAGATCCCCCATTTTTAAAATGGTGTTGTGTCTTCCCAAGTCCAACAAGGGTATGAAGGACGACTACGTCATCATCTTTGGGGCGTGGCATGACGGTCATCACTGTTCGACCAAGGAGGGGGAGCCAAGTGGGGTGCCTTAGGGCTAGGTTGAGTTTATATAGAACTTAGATTCTAGGTTTCATTTTTTTTTTGTTACTCAACTGCTTGATCCAAATATAATTTGAAAGAATAACTAACACCGTGTTTCTCAGCTGTCATTCCAGATAGAAGGTTCGTCGCCCCCCAAGCTTAGCCTTACAAACGTAGCGGGATTGAATAAGCTATTCAGATCAGAGGTTTTTGTGAGTGCAGACAGTCAGTTGCAAGCTGTGCACCTGGTGTTAGACTTCCACCTTTGTCCAAGAGTTTTCAAAAGGTTGGGAACGCAATCCAAGCGGGCGACTCAAGACTTCGTAGGATTGATGTATCTCGGCCAGGTTTCCTAGCCAAGAAAGATCTTCCTCTAGTGGAGTGGCCGCTCCTGCAATCAACCCCTCCATCAGTTCCTCAAAGGGAAGAGACTGCCTTATCTCAGTTGTCCTTGGAGACAGAAATAGATCAATTCCGCTTCAAGGAAGAGGAAGAAGTGCAAACCAGGCCCTTTAACCCCCAAGACTCTAAAACTATAGAGGAGGAAGAAGAGATGTCTCTGCAGCCGAGGAAGGGGTTGAGAGATCTCGTGGCAGGGCGGAGCAAGGGCGCGCCTTCCAAGGAAGCACCAAAGTCCAGAGTTGAGGATAACCCCCCTCTTCCCCCTCCTCTTCCCGCAACTGTAACCGGTCTCCTTCCAAACCCAAACCTAAAAAAGAAGAGAAAGGTTGTGGACCTGGACATGGAGGAGGGCGAGGTGCCTCAACAAAAGGGGCAGAAACAGTAGAAGAATGGGAGGGACAAGAGGGTCTCCCCATCTGAGAGCAGGGAGGATGCCAATACTCGAGACGTCCACCAAGCATAAGCCTGGGCACCCTGGCTGAAGATTGACGGCGCCCCAATCCCTTGGAACGCCTCTATTAGGGATTTTCAAAAGGAGCACTCGGCTTACGTTGCCGAGGCTTTGGAGTGCCCTTTGCTCTTGCCTCGGGACATGGAAGTCGTGAAGGCCTGGAGACAGGCGGATTTGTTTATGTCTCTGAAAAGAGACTTGGCCCTGGTAAGATCCTTCCTTGAAATTAATTCTTTTGAGATTATTTTCAACCCTCAACTATGCTAATGCATGCTGTTTGTTATTGTCGTGTAGCTAACCCAGCAAGTTTATGTTGCTGAGGACTGGGTTAAGGATGCCCATAACCTCGCCAAGGCTGAGGCGCAGTCTC
This sequence comes from Lithocarpus polystachyus, assembly GCA_033629205.1. Classification (NCBI taxonomy): domain Eukaryota; kingdom Viridiplantae; phylum Streptophyta; class Magnoliopsida; order Fagales; family Fagaceae; genus Lithocarpus; species Lithocarpus polystachyus. The sequence continues at coordinate 25,541,041 of CM066172.1, forward strand.
GTGTGGATGTGGAAAAAAGCCTGGGAATCGTCAAGCATGAGGAGCAGAAGCTGGCCAAGAAGCTGACCATGGAGGAGAGGGAAAGAAAGAGCGCTGTGGTGGGCCTGAAGAGCGCTTAAGACCAAGCTGAAGACCAACGGAAGAGACTTCACATGGCTGAAATAGAGTTGGTCACTCAGAAGCAGCTGGTCTTGGAGCTCAAAGTCAGCCTAGAGAAGGCTAAATGAGCTGCTCGGGAGGCAGAGATGAACGTGGCTTATCTCCGTGGAATTGAAGAACGGAGATAAGGCTGGCAGAGGAGGTGTCCGAGGTGTGCCGGAACTACTGCAAATTCACATGGGAAGAAGCCCTGAATCTTGCAGGAGTTCCTGCTACCTCCGAGTTAAGGCAACCAGAGAGGATTTATTTCCACCCGCACATTCAGGTTGCTTCGACTGTTCCTCTGTCTCCATCACTCCAAGTCGAGATTGTACCTGCTCCCTCCGAGATCGTGAACAAGGGTCAAAGTGTGGAGGTAATGAAGACTGGGAATGAGGATGCGGAGGAGGCCACCTCTTCCAAAGCTATGAATGTCACAAAGGCCACTGAAGCTATTCCATCAGGGGTTGAAGTCGGATCTAGGGTAGCCGAGCCAATCGAACCAGAGAATCCCTTACCCTCCGCGGACAAGGCTTAGGACCAAGGCTTTAGATTTCCTCCCTTTTTTTTTTTTTTTTTTTTTTTTTTTTTTTTTTTTTTTTGTAATCACTTTGTAAGGGTGCACAATGTAATTTTTGCGTTGATCAATGAAACAGTTTGTGTTTTTCTTTAACTTTGTTTAATTTCATTCCTTTATCTTAATTTTGTTCGTGTCCTTGAACAGTTAAAGCTGGGCTGTGGGAAATTTAGAATAGGATAACTTACTGGATAGATCAAAGTTAGGTAATGGAAATAATAAATGAAATTGATACCTTGAACTGTTAAAGATTGATCTGAAACATCAATTAGCCCCTACTATGTGATCCGAGAGGTCAAACATGACCATGATCTTACATAATACTTAATAAAATGAGTTTGTGTATTAAATTACCCAAGGTATGTGGTCCGAGAGACCAGGCATGACCATGATCTTACATAATACTTAATAAAATAGATTGGTGTATTAATTTACCCTAGGTATGTGGTCCAAGAGACCAGGCATGACCAATGTTCTGTTTAATACTTAGTAAAACAGACTAGAGTATTAATTTACCCAAGGTATGTGGTCCGAGAGACCAGGCATGACCAAGGTTCTGTTTAACACTAAGTAAAATGAATTAGCGTGTTAATTTACCCAAGGTATGTGGTCTGAGGGACCAGGCATGACCAAAGTTCTGTTTAATACTTAGTAAAATAAACTAGAGTATTAATTTACTCAAAGTATGTGGTCCGAGGGACCCGACATGACCAAGGTTCTGTTTAACACTTAGTAAAGTGAACTAGATTGTTAATTTACCCAAGGTATGTGGTCCGAGGGACCAGGTATGACCAATATTCTATTTAACACTTAGTAAAATGAACTAGCATGTTAATTTACCCAAGGTATGTGGTCCGAGGGACCAGGATGACCAAGGTTCTGTTTAACACTTAGTAAAATGAACTAGAATGTTAATTTACCCAAGGTATGTGGTCCGAGGGACCATGCATGACCAAGTTTCTATTTAACACTTAGTAAAATGAACTAGAGTGTTAATTTACCCAAGGTATGTGGTTCGAGGGATCAAGCATGACCAAGGTTCTGTTTAACACTTAGTAGACAAGCTAAATAATAGACCTCAATACAAGAATTGAAACTTTTATTAATAATAATACATTTTTAAGTTATTTACATTCCAGAGATGTGGTACAACTCTTTCATCTAAATCTTCCAAATAAAACGCTCATATTCCAGCCACTAACAAGATGCGATATGGACCTTCCCAATTAGGCCCCAATTTACCCTAGGCTGGGTTCTTTGCTGTATCCATGACTTTTCGCAAAACCAAATCTCCCGGTGCAAGTGGCCTCAACTTGACATTAGCATCATACCTCTGCTTGAGCTTGTGTTGGTAGTAGGCCAATTGGACCATAGCATTTTCCTTTCGTTCAGCGACCAGGTCCAAGCTACTCTCTAGCAGTCTGTCATTGTTATCCGGGGTGAAAGAGCTTGTCGTAAGCGTGGGGAATCTAGTCTCTATGGGAATAACAGCTTCAGTCCCATAAGTCATTAAAAATAGGGTTTCTCCTGTAGATCTCCGAGAAGTTGTTCTGTAGGTCCAGAGAACATGTGGCAATTCTTCTACCCACTTTCCCTTAGCATCATTCAACCTCTTCTTTAAACCGCTCACTATGACCTTGTTAACGGCTTCCGCCTGGTCGTTCCCTTGCAGGTATGCGAGGGTGGAGTATCTGTTCGTAATGCCTAGCCCACAGCAATATATCCTAAATACTTTACTATCAAATTAAAGACCGTTGTCAGAGATGAGAGTGTGTAGTACTCCGAACCGGGTGACAATATTCTTCCATATAAACTTCTGGACATCTATATCCCTAATGTTTATTAATGACTTGGCTTTAACCTACTTGGTGAAATAGTCTATGCCAATGATTAGGTATTTTTTACTCCTGGCTGCCTTAGGAAAGGGACCTACAATGTCCAAGTCCTACTGAGCGAAAGGTCATAGGCTGGATAGAGGATTAAGAACTCCCCCTGGTTGATGGATATTCGGCGCAAACCTTTGGCATTGATCACATTTCCTCACGTACTCCTGTAATTCCCTTTGCATGTTCGGCCACCAATATCTCTGAGTTAGGGCTCTGTGAGCTAGAGACCTGCCTCCTGTTTGGCTCTCACAAATTCCTTCGTGTAGTTCTTCAAGGAGTAACTCTGTAGCCTCAGGGTGTATACACAATAAGTAGGGCCCAGAGAAAAAGCGTTTGTATAGCTTATTGTTTCCTGACAGTCAGAACAGAAGAGCCTTCCTCCGCACCTTGTTTGCTTCAGCCTTGTCTAGCGGTAGGACATCATCCCTGAGGTAGGTCACCATAAGGTCTATCCAGCTTAGTCCCACTCTAACTTGATAGATGCTGGGCCCTTCTTCCTCCTCAGCATGCTTCCGTACATCTTCGACCAAGATAAGAAGAGGCAGTCCTTGAGCCGAGGAGGTTGCAAGAGTGGCTAAAGAGTCCGCATTTGTGTTCCCACTCCGAGAGATATGTTGTCAACTAAATGACTTGAACTATGACTGCAGCTGCTTGACATGTCTTAGATACTTCTGCATCCTTTCATCGCGCACTTCCAGCTCTCCTCTGACCTGGCCGACGACCAGTGCTGAGTCTGCGAATACTTCCACGGTGTTTCCACCCATTCTTCTGACCATGGCCATTCCGACTAACAGCGCTTCATACTCAGCTTCATTATTAGTAGCCGAGAAGTTTAGTTTAAGGGATTTTTCGATAACAACATTCTCAGGAGATATCAAAACTAGTCCTACTCCCGAGCCTCTCTAATTGGCCGCACCGTCCGCATACAACTTCCAGGATGGGGATCATTGCACGGATACTAGGCCAACTGAATTTTCATCCATGTGTATCTTCTTGGCATTTTCTTCTAACACAGGCTCAGTGAACTCGGCCACTAGGTCAGCCAGTATTTGCCCCTTAACGGAGGTGCGAGGCATGTACTTTATATCAAAAGCTCCTAGGATTGTACCCCACTTGGCAATTTTTCCTATGTAATCTGCACTCCAAAGCAGTGATCTGAGTGGGAGTTGGGTAAGGGTCACAACCGTATGCGACTGAAAGTAGTGAGGAAGTTTGTGTGTGGCATGAACCACTGCAAAGATGGCCTTCTCCAATGGCAAGTAACGGACCTCTGCTTCATGAAGGGATTTACTTACGTAGTAAACATGCTTCTGAACGCTGTTATCGACTTGTATGAGTACCATACTCACTGCATGGGTGGCTACGGCAATATAGGCGAACAGAACCTCGTCCGTCGTTGGGCTGGACATGATAGGGGGTCGTGATAAATATTCTTTTAGCTGTTAGAAAGCCAAGACACATTCTTCGGTCCACTCAAACCCTTTCCACTTGTTCAGCAACTGGAAAAAAGGCCGACACCTTTCTGCCGACTTGGAGATAAACTAGTTGAGAGCAGCAGTCATTCCAATCAGCTTCTGAACCTCTTTAGGATTTCGAGGAGGTTGCAGGTTATTGATTGCCCTTATCTGGTCAGGGTTTACCTCAATTCCGCGATGGGTGACCATGTAGCCCAAAAATTTTCCTGATCCGACGCCGAAAGAGCATTTTGAAGCATTGAGTCACAGCCTGTGTTTCCTTAAGATTTCAAAGATGTTTCCAAAGTCTCTGACATGCTCAGATTCCAGTTTACTCTTGACCACCATGTCATCTATGTAGATTTTAAGGCATTTTCCCAGCTGAGGCTCGAACATCTTTGTTATCATCCTCTGATAGATGGAGCCTGCATTCTTCAGGTCAAACGACATCACCTTATAGTGATAGTTACCAACGGGGGTAACAAAGATTGTCTTCTCTTGATCGTCTAAGGTAAGGGAATCTGGTGGTACCCTTGAAAAGCGTCCAAGAAACTTATTCGCGGATGCCCTACAATTGCATCCACTAGTTGATCAATCCGAGGCATGGGAAAGGGGTCCTTCGAACAAGATTTTTTTAAGTTTGTGAAGTCCACACATACACGCCATTTCCCATTCTTCTTCTTCACCACCACTATATTGGCCAGCCATTCTGGATAGAACATCTCCTTAATAGCCCCTGCCTGCTTGAGCTTGTTCACTTCCTCCCTTACAACGTCAGAATGCTCTTTGGATGAGCTCCGAGGTGGCTACTTCTTGGGAATGGCAGTTAGACTTACGTTCAAGTGATGACAGATGAACTCCGGATCTACCCCTAGGGCCTCATAAGAGTTCCAGACAAACATGTCAATGTTTCTTCTTAGGAGTGCCAACAAATCTTCCTTATCCCGAGGAGGCAACTGAGCTCCGATCTGAAAAAACCTTTCTGGGTCTCCGTCAATGACAACTTTCTCCAGCCTCTCACACTTCTCCTCGTCCAACTCCACGACATTAAGTGGAATCGGAATCTCTGATTGCTACGAATCTCTATCCAAGGTGGTGGCAAGCTCGGCGGCAGGCCGATGCGTAATGGCAGCTATAAGGCATTGCCTTGCCATAGATTGGCTTCTTACAATTTCCACAACTCGTCCTCCAGACGGAAATTTAACCTTTAGGTGTAAGGTTGATGAAACAGCCCCCAAGGCGTGAAGCTAGGGTCTGGCCATAATGGCCGTGTAGAGAGAGAATGCATCTACCATAATGAAGTCCACCTCGACCACCTCAGACCCTGCTTGTACGAGCAGCCTGATCTGACCCTTAGGAATGACGGTTTTCCAGTCAAAGCTAACTAGAGGCGAATCATACGATGTTAGGTCTTCAAGTCGTAAACCCAGTTCTTTGTATAGGTCCAGATACATGATCTCAGCCCTACTCCCTTGATCAACCATCACCCTCTTCACGTTGTAGCCCCCTATTCTAAGGGTGATGACTAAAGCGTCGTCGTGGGGCTGTATTGTCCCCTGCTTATCTTCATCCGAGAAGCTCAAGGCTAGCCGGACTTCTATTCTGGCTCGTTTTGACTCCTGGTTTGTGTCCTTGGCAGACGTCTTAGAAACGGACATCACTTTAAAGGGGCAAGACCCAGTCCACCTGGGTGCTGCAAAGATAACATTAATCATGCCCAACGGGGGCCTTGATGAGGCGGTCCCCGAAGCCCCTGGCCTGCCGAGGTCTCCCTGACCATTGGGCCGATGTACAAATTGCTGAAGATTTCCTTCCCTCACCAGTTGCTCTAAATGGCTCTTTAACGTCTTGCAATCCTCTGTAGTATGCCCTCGTTCTTGATAGTATTGACAATGAAGGCTTTGATTGTGCTTCATGGGATCTCCTCCCATCTTGTTCGGCCACCTAAAATATGGCTCATTTTGAATCTTCTCCAGGATATGGTGGATTGGTTCTCAGAACACGGCATGGACTGCCTGCGATGCGACAGACCCAGACTGCACACTTTAGTCTTTCCGCGGCTTGCTGTTGCTATACCGGTCCGACTTGAAATCCCTACTCTCTTGAGGAATAACCTTGGCATTTCCCTTTCCGAGCAATTGATCCTCCTCGACTCGCTTATACTCATCGATACAGTCCATTAGCCTTCGCACGCTTCTCATTGGCTTCTTGGTCAGCAATTTCCTCAGATCTTGCTCTGCTGGCAAGCCGATCTTGCTTGGCTGGCAAGCCGATCTTGAAGGTTCTTATAGCTACATCATCGAAGTTCCTTTCGATCTCATTAAACATCTCCCAATACCTATCCGAGTACGTTTTCAACGTCTCCCCCTCTCGCATAGACATGGACAGAAAAGAATCTTATGGCCGAGGGACTCTGGTGTTCGTAACAAACCGAGAGCAAAAGGCCTTAGTAAGTGCCCAAAAGGATCCAATAAAATTGGTAGCAAGGTTATCGAACCATCTCATGGCTACAAGCCTCAAACTAGAGGGGAACACCTTACACATAGAAGTCTCGTTCCGAGAGTAGATAGCCATCCTCTGGTTGAAATGGCTCACGTGCTCTACAGGATCAGTCCGTCCATTGTACGCAGTGAAAGTGGACTGAGTAAAGCGCCGAGGAAGTCTTCCTCCTTTAATTCTATGTGTGAAGGGTGACCTAGAAATCTGGTTGAGTGCCCTATTCATTGTATCGTTCCCTACACTTTTTGAGGACGTGCTTCTACCCTTGCGGTCATAGTGATGCCCTTCCTCATGGGAGAAAGATTGACTAGGGGGCGTTCGTGACCAGGGTCTATAATCATCATTTTCGTCGTCACCAGAAGAATTATCCGTGATGGACGGACTGTTGGATGGACTATGCCTCCTTCGAGCATGGCATAGCTTCTCCTTCAAATGGTTAATCTTACGTTACATCTTCTTGGTACATCTTTGTGAGACTCGTCACCCTCACTTCGACGTCGACTCCTCCCTGTGTGCGTGGTACACACGCTTCCTTCATGATCCCTTTCTCGCTCAAGGTGTACAAAATGATCGAGATGTTGAGAACCATCAAACTCCACTTTGTTCGGACCTGATCCCACCATAGTTCAAATCTCAACTCACTTACGCACCAGTTCTTCCCACAAACGGTGCCAATTGTAAGGACACAATTTTGCGGTATGGGCCTGCAAGTGAGATGAAATTAGGCCCAAGACATGAACAGTATCCTTGCAATGAATTTATAGAGAGTGGGCTAAGTAAACTAGGTTGAAAGCAAGATCATTGACGACCCAAGTATAGTTATGGACAGATTAATGAGAACAAAGTGCTGAAGTTGTACAGGGCTCCTCTCGGATTGGTTCGAGGAGTAAGTGTTTACAACTACCTGAGTGCCTATCTCTCTCTCTCTTTGTTGGTTGCTTCTTCTCTTTTTTCTCTTGATTGTCCAATGCCTTCTTTCTCTGCCTTCCGCTCTATTTATAGGCCAGTTTCTTTCACGTGCCAGTTATGTGATTTTTACTTGATACTTGTCTCATCAGCCTCTCCTTAAAGTCCTTACAAGGCAATTGTAAAGGTGGTGAGTCACTGTTCAGACATCCCTTCCCCATTGATGCGGCCAGTAGGTTAGCTGCAAGATAACAAATGCGGTGGCAGTAGCTTTTTACATAATATCTCATCGCTTCCACCTATCCTATTTACTTGCACATACTAGCAGAATTCCATGAGATATCAGAGTAAATGTTGGAGCATCCATCTTGGCCGTCCTTTTGATCATCCGAAGAGGTAATTCTCCTCGGACCATTCCTTTCTTCTTTATACAAGTTACACCCCCAGCGAAGAGTTAAATCACGTGCCTTCCTCACGATTTGCCGTCCTCGGACAAACATATCTCCTCAAACAGGCCCACAGCCCATCATCTAGAATTGGGTTCTTGACCTCTACAGGTATTATTTATGAATCTTATTATACTATTTTAGCTATTTTTTAACTTTATTTGCAGTAATTTCAGCAAAAAGTTTTCAATTTTAGCTAAATAAGCTGTTCCTAAACAGATATTAATGTAATAATTTATTATTTTCACGTAAATGTGTGTATAAGAATAGTAGGAGTATTGGGCCCAAGAGTTCAGTATCCATGTACATGTTGGGCCTAAGGCCCAAGCCGAGGATTAGGAGTTGTCCGAGGATAGATAAACTCTATCAAGAGAGTTTGTGTTAGTAGATAAAGAAATTAGTTTTGGACATAATGATCCAAGAGGTAATGCAGAGGATGAATGCCACCTCAGATAACCAAAGCTGAGGTCCGTGTAGGTGGTCTGCCATTCAAGGGAACGCTCCAAAGAGTTTTGTTGGTATGGCAAGAGAGAGTCCTAAAATATCAAAGGAGAAAGCTACTACCACCATATTAAATACTCTGCAGCTAACCCTCTGGCCACATTAATGTGGAAGTGATATCTGAACAATGATTTTTAGCCTTACAGCTACTAAACAAAGACTTCAAGAAGGAGCTGATGGGACAAATATCAGCATCAACCATCTAACTTGCACATGGAGGCTAAAGATGAAAGGAGAAGAGAGTATAAAATAGAGGAGAGGCAGAAAAAGATGGGGATTGGAACTAAGAACAGACTTTGTAATCAAACTTGGAAGAAATATATAAGACCTGATCTTCTCGAACTATGTCGAGAATGATTTTATCCAGTTTAGATCGTTTTATTTTCCTTCTCTTGCCACCTGAATCTATTACTCTTATTGCTCAACTCATTAAAGCCTGTATTCGACTTTTTAGGCCTACGTTCATTCATCATTTGGGCTAAAAACTCAAATTGTGACTTTACAAGAATATATAAGAATGAGTACATCTTCTCAAAAAAAAAAAAAAAAAAAAAGAATCAGTACAAAACAAACTCAAAAGTTTAATATTTTTTCAAGAATTATTTTATAAGTCTATATTAACCAAAATATAAGAATTCACATAAGGTTTGTCTAATTATTAAAATTAAAAAACCAATATTATGTGAATCATAAATGGACACACACAAAAAAATAAATAAATAAAATAGAGCTTTCGGTCCACCAAAAGTCGTGATTCAGAGTTCATATGTATATTTTCTTCCCGACGGCAGTGTTAACAAAGTTATTTCTAAGATGCATCTAGACATATGTTGTGATGACATGGTGACATCATTTCATGCTCAATTCTAAATTGTTTAGATCTCTTGGTTGTCATCTTCTCATTTGTCAATATCAAACTATTTTTGTAAAATATAAATTACAATAAATAGTCAATTTGAATATATGTCCAATTCATTGTATCAAACTATGAAGGCTGTTTTCTTCAGAATTAAATCAAGAAACTGTGAAACTTAAGTCAACTAGTAAATTGAAAAAAGAAAATTTCTAAGTTTCCAGTTGTGAATTGCTTTATCCCTTCATGATGCAAGGATATCTTAGTTAAATAAAAGAAAATACCCCATGTGTTTAAAACGTGAGAAAACGATAATTGAATTGTTAATTCATGATTTAAATAAATTAACCTATGGTTGCTAGATAACTTTGATTAATAAACTTTAATTCTGTCGGCTAATTTATATGGGTCAAAATCCAACTTTTGTCTTGTCACGATATGGAAACTTTGATTCCAATCCATGATACTATATTGATTGATTAATAATTAAACCCACCCCCACTATGTGTTATGGTCAGAAGTCATAACAACCTCAACTATGATGTAGATTTCAATATACAAAATAAAACTATGCAGATCGATCCCCGTGTTCATGATTATAAACATCATATGTTTATGGGAACTTTGCTCAAGAAACCATGAAGAAGAGGGTAAGTAGTAGGTGGAGAGGGAGACAAGATTGGAAAGTGATGGCCTGATGGGTGTTTTTGTTTCTTAGGAATAGTTTCTAGAAGAGGTGTGAGAATGAAAAGAGGGTAGGTTTTGAGAGTAGGCTTTTTGGTAGTTGACTTAAATCTATGGAGTCTGAAGCTTGATTGCTCTTTGCTAGGGCTTTGAGCCTAGCCAGCAACTTTGACATTTCACTTCTGGGTGAAGGCGGGCACACCGCACACCAATCAAGGAGGTTCCTTCCAGGAAATCTATCCCCTTCCCCCCTCTTTGGCAACTCAACTAGTATTGAATAATGCTTGAAAAATCAACCCTCTCAACCTTCCAGAGCCTCCTATGTAGTAGTCTCCCTATATAGGAGCCTCTAGAAGGAGCAACAAGTATTTAGTATCACAGTTATATATTAAATCTCCATCGCGATAGAGATTTGATATACTGACTTTCTTCTTAGAGAAATTTAATATATATAATTATAACACAAGTCACACAATATTTGTGACATACATTTGCGAGAGAGAATTGTGTTCAGTGATATATTAAACATACCTACTTTCTTGTGAGAGAAATTTAATATATCATTATGACACAATATTTGTGATATAAACTTGGAAGAGAGATTTTGATGTGTGTGGCATAAAATAAACTAAGGAGGGAGAGTTTGTTACAACAAAAAGAAAATTCTTGTATTAAAATGGTGAAAATTCTTGTATTAGTGATCTTTTCAGTAGTAAAAAGAAAAGCAAATAATAAAATTGGAAAGATATAGAGATCCCCATTTATTCCAAGTGTGGGGAAAAAAAAGGAGATCCAAGACCCCTCACCATCGATAGCAAAACACCTAAACATTCCTCGGCAATATTCACCACCAAAAGCAGCAGCTGGCTTTGCAAATAAGACAGATATAACCAAGCCTACTCCTTAATCTTCAAGGAACATTACACCTCACAACTGCTTGAGTCTGGGTTAGGAATCTTGAACAATATCTGTTCCTCTGACCATCCCAGCCCAAGTAGCAGTGTTTACAGCAACAAAAGTGATTACAATCCAGTGCTTTTTTTTTTTTAATATTTATCTCCTCCTTTCCAAATGGCAATTGGTGAGATGCTTCTTTCCCATTGTTTTTTTTTTTTTTTTTTCTCTTTCCCTCCTTTTCATTACTTTTATCTTCTCAAATTTTACTTTCGGGAACCTTCAAATATTTTTTTTTTCATAAAAATTTTAACAACACTCATTATTGTTTTTTCTCCTGCATTCCTATATTTCTTTTTTGTTCTCATTCTTTTTTTCCCCCCCTTTTCTCTTTCTGTTGAATTTCATTAATTATTTTCTTTTCCTAGCCCAGCTGTATTTCATCAGAAATATTTCGAACCCCAGCACCAGTTAATCAGAAAACTTGAAGAATGAAGCCTGACCTGCGATTTTAGTCAAACACAAAGTCAAAGCAAGATACTGAAACTTAGAAAATCCTAAGCGCACGTTCACGCGCATATCTCAACTCAGAATAATCAACAAGAACATGAAAAATCATGCCCATTTAGTCAAATGGATTAAGCTCACTAAATATAGTACGATTTCAGAACTCTTCAAGGATGGGAGTAGCTAAATAACTCTAAATTGATGGTTTTCTTAGCAGCAAAATACAACTGCACAAGCATGGAAAACACAAACAACATGAGAAGGCCAGTCTAGGATCTCAATCAAACTCACAAGATGACCATAATAACCAAAACAAAAAGGAACAATTACAAGAAACTCTAGGGTTGAAGCACGAGTCCTTTCTTGAGGGGAAAACAACCAATGGATAAGTTGTTATCCAAGTTGAGGGAATGAAAAAAAAGGTAGAGGAAGACCAAAAATCACATTGGTAGAAGTAATACAAAAGGACACGTCAATTAAGTGAGTAACGGAGAATATATCTTTAGATAGAGAAAAATGGAGGCAATGAATACATATGGCCGACCCTAACTAATGTATTAAGGATCCATAGACGACTAAAAAATTTTGGGACTAAGGCTTTTTTGTTTTTGTTGTTGTTAATAAGTTGTGATCCAATAGCAAGAATCATTGGAACCAAAACCAGACATTTAAGAAAGGATTGCTAACGCTGTTCAGATTCTGTACATCTAAAACAATTGACGAATTCGCTAATCCCCTATGGCATTTAAAAATTTTCAAAATATTGATCAATTTTACTGTTTCAATCCAACATTTTAGGGCCTGTTTGATTCCTGTTAATAGGAATAGTAAGAGGGACGAAGAGGGGAAGGGAAAGGTAAAGGAGCGCACCTCTTCCTCCTATTGTTTGGTTGAAAAGGGGAGGATTGGAAGGAGAGCCATAACCTTGTAGTCAAAATGTCAATTATGTTGAGCATAATAACAAATAGAGCATGTTTCTGGTTTTTGTTTCCAGTTTAAGACAAACAGAAACACTGAAAACATGTTTTATTTTTCTTCTTGCTCTCTAAAAAAAATTTCAAAATCTGTTTTCTAAACGCATATACAAATAGGCCTTATTCTCCTTTTACCATGCTTATATGAAAGTTGAATGTTAAAGTATAATCAAGAATAAAACATTTAGATATTTTTCCCTTACTCTTATAAACTTACTCAAGCACAACTCCATGCAAAGTGTAAGCATGTAGTGCACACCCTATTTCAAAATAAGATTACCAGCATATTCCGAAAGGGTTAATCTAGCTGCTTTCGGTGTTTGAGCAGGAACTCTACTTGGCTTTAAATTTAAATTATTACCTACGTCAAACTTTGAAAAAACTTCCATTTTAGTTCCAGCAATATACTTTCTTAATGTATAGTCCTATTTTTTATTAACTTAAATTTTCTAATATGAAGAATAGTTTGTCTTTTCAGGATTCCATTTTTATGCTACTTGGAAGGAACTCAATTCTACATAGCCAAACAACACATTATATAATAAAAAGGGTACTTACATTGCCAACAAACACTGATCGAGAATCCACTTCCTCTCGATTTGCCTGTGATGCAGCTGCACTAGCAGGATCTAATTGCACAAAGATATATTAAAAAACATAAATATATATATATTTTTTAAAAAAAGGGGAAGAGGAAGAACAAAAAAAGAAAGAAATGTACAGAGATATGTGTGAATGTAGTCATCATCATCATCATTAATATAATGTGACACAGCCATCCATTTACACCAATGAACTCAATGCCTCTATCTCAACTGCCATTTTCTCCCCTTATAACCTTATAGGTGGAGGGATGCATGTGTAACTGACCATTAAAACTAAATAGCCATCCTTTGTTTTTCCTCTCTAAAATGAGGTGTTAAATTTCTTAAGCTTATCCACAAAATATTTTCTTTTCATTAAACACAAAAAAATTCCCCTAACATTATGACCAAATACACTAAACTTAGGCTAAGAGTGTCAAACATAAATGTATAAGCCACTTTTGCGGGGTTTAGCAGATGTGGTTGCAGCAACATATCGCTCGAGCAAAAGGCACTCGCCATAGCACAACTCTTAAAGGTGTTGCTCTATATGTTTCACTTTTTGGATAAAGAGTTAGCTCAGATAATGAAAATTGATTAAAATAGGGATTTTGGGACTCCAAAAGGCTATCATCCTCAGAACCCATGATTCAAATTGAAGCCATTACGCCAATCTCTGGTAAAAATGATAATCTGTGACATTGTGAAAGTAAACCCAAAAAATAAAAATAAAAATACAAAAGAAGAGAAAACTTTGAGCAGAACCCATCTGGGATTCGACCTTGGCTTGCATCTCAAGAAGTGCAACCGCTTCATCCTCCATTTCCTTCAACCGTTTCTTCATGTCATCCACATCAACTCCCTCCTGCATTTACCATTTTTTTTTTTTTTTTTTTTTTCACAATTAGGGTTTCGATAAAAAAAAAAAAATTTTTGAAGCTAAAGGGTATAAAAGAATCGAATAAGAGAAAAGGGAAAAAAGCATTACCGCTTCATTGGTGTTGCTGGTGTTTTCTGTGTTAACCATGTCTAGATCCTCGTACTCCTCCATCTCTCTCTCTCTCTCTCCCTCTCTCTCTCTCTTTCACTCAAAAATAGAAAAAAATAGAGAGTATACTCGCAGGGCTCTTCCAAATCTTGTACTGTTTGCTTGACACTTGCATGCCACGTGCCAAGTATGCTCCCTGGCCTTAATGATGAAATGGACTCTCTATTTCAAGTGAAATTGAGAGGATCTTGTTCCACCAATCCCACTCATACATTTGAGACTCCACAATTTTTACATGGTATCAAATCCTTGATATGAGTTGTTGGTGTTGCTTCCAATTCTAATTTCTTTCAAATTCAATTTCACATGTGCAAAGCTTTTTTTTTTTTTTGGATAAGTAACATAAAATTTTTATTAAAAAAAAATGTGCAAAGCTTGTATTCAATGACAAGTTACTAATAACTTAGCTACTGATAATGATCTTTTTTGTTATAAAATGTTTTTAGTTGAAAATGCGTTATTTTTCAGCGTTTGGTTGCATTCTTGAAAATTCTTAAAAAAAAAAAAAAAAACACACATATTTAGGTGGTTGGTGAAAGCATGTCCCTATCACACAACTCAATCCACCACCATGCACAACCCACCAAATCAACACCTCCATCCCCCATCGGTGTAACCATAGGCATAAATTGGCGAAACATAGTTGCGATAATTGCAAATGCAACCACAAATTGCCATCTCTCAGCCATAACAGCCACTACTTGTCTATGACATTAGGCGACTAATCCCTATATGCTAGAAAGAGAGAAGATGGGACCACTTGACTTTAACTCTTTTTTCCTTTTTTTATTTTTTAATCAATCCAAATTAGAATGGTATGATTCTGTCATTATTATCATATTTAATTGGCATAAAATCTATTGATAGTTTTGTATTCAAATAAAATAAAATTCGACTAGATATTAAACATAGGATAAGTAAGTGGATAATATACTCCAACATCATCTAGGATTTCACAAACAATGTGATATATCACATGGGGGGAGGGGTTCATGCGAGCCAAGAATAAATGAATTATGTAAAACGTTTTACAACTGTTACACCCATTTTCCGATCAACAGAAAAATGTTTTCAAGTTTGACCAAGTTTTTACAGCGGAACAGATGCTGAAAAATGCTTAATATGTTTTCTAAAAAGCATTTTATAACAAGATAAACAGAGCCTGCGTCAACTTCTCCATCATAAATTTTTGGAAGAAACTTAAGAAAGTTTAAGAAACCTATACCATTACCAATCAAACTAGTCTTATTTCTTTCGATAAATAAGCAGAACTTCACATTGATTGTTTTCTATTAGAATCCATTATTCTAAAAGTTAAAAAACCCGTACTACATCTCTCATTTTAAGGGTGTAGAAGAAGCAGTCACCGTAACTCATGTATTTTGCTTGGGAGATATTGAAATGAAAGCCTTAGTCATAGGCTTTACTTTTTCATTAGCCTTGATGATTCCCAAAAATATAAACCGATAAATAACTACCATCCCTAGCAAGATAGCAAGATTGACCCACTTAGAGTAACCATTTCAGCTTGCCACAAAACTCTCAAAATTACTTCACCAGTGATGATGGGTGGCCCTCCAACTTGGTCATTGGAAAATACTGCTCCTTCGAACTCGTTCTTGAACATTCCTTGGAAAGCATACTTAGGAAGATCATCTGGCAATCTGAAGAAGCCACCAACTAAAATCATTAGCGCTTGAATTCCAGCACCAGTTATTATGCCCATTAGATAATTGGGCACGGTACTTGCAACGATCATCATTAGGCTCTCAACCAACAGCATACCAGCAAATACCACTAGAAAGAAGTACAAAAAGTATTCAGGTCCTTCACGTAGTCCAGGGAGGTAATAAGCATTTGCTCTAGGAAAAACTACAACTAGTATTGATGATGCCAAAATATCGCCAGTAAGTTACAAGGTCTTTACGTACTCGAAACAACCTACACAACACAAAAACGAGAAGACCCCAAGAGGGTACCGGTGTGGTATCGGTCAAAGACCCTCCGAAGGTTAAGTTAGAGAGTGCTCACAACTCTAGAGTGCCAGAGTTGGAGAAATTATGCGTACCTTGCTATCTGAGAGCCTTTGAGTTTTTATAGTAGCATAGAACTGACCTTCATTTCTCGTGTAGGAAGTCTTTTCTTTATAGGATTGTTATTAATGGGTGTATATTGAGGAATCCTCCTCATGTTTGGATTCTATTCCTATTGGGACTCTACCAACTAGGGTTATGCGTGAGACGCAAGTTGTTTCATTTAGAGTGAGTTTGGTTCAGCTTTTTGAAACTGGGCTTTTTGAAAAAGTGGAGTTTTCAAAAAGTGCGGTATGAAATTAGGTTTTTTGAAAAAGCTGAGTATTTGGTAAAAACTGTTAAAAAGTGTTTTTTTGAAAAAGTTGAGTGTTTGGCTAATACTTATAAAAGTGGCAGTTTGAGTTACAAATTACCAAAAAGGACAAGATATATAAAGAGAATTCTTTGTTTTAATTACCTCTCTTAATACAAGTTATGGACACAATATTTTCACAAAAATTTCACAATGAAGTTTATATGACAAGTTGTTAATGGTGAGAAAAAAAAAAAAAATAATGTCACTAATAGGTCTAGATGAGAACCAATAATAACTTACTATGTAAACTTTATTATGAAATTGTTATAAAAATATTCTGTCAATAGCACTAATTTTTTTTTCTAAAAAAAAATAGTACTAATTTAAAAAGTTTAGAGATATAATAAAATGTCATAATATTTTTACAATACTCTTTATTTTTAGTTGTGGTAAATCCTAGTCTAATATTTTATTTATTTATTTTATTTTATTTTGATATATGAAATATTTGATACCTCAATTTTTATGAAAACTTGTTGTGTTTTAACACAATTGTAATTTTTATTTAATAAATTTCCCTACATCATATTCACGTGTCCCACTCACTACCAAACTTTTTTTTTCCTTCCCTTTTTTCTCATCCACCCATTTCTTCCCCCATTCCCACCAAATATCTCTTCTTTTCCTCCATTCACTATCTTGTCTCTTCTCTTCTTCAGGTCTTCTTCAGGTCTTCTTCCTCACCCAATGACCCAAAATACAGTTCATCTTATTCACCCAAAATACAAGATAGAAAGAAATATATTACATAAAAAATATGAGAGAAGAAGCTGCAATTGTAGAAGAAGAATCACGCTGTAGAAGAAGAAGCCTACATCAATAGTGGGTTTATGGGTTTATGTTGGAATTGAAGAAGAACCCTGCAGTAGTAGAAGAAGAATCACGGTATTTTTATTTTTATTTAGAATGAGGAATCTGGGATTGTTGATTCTGAGAGTTCAAGGTTAATTTGGTAATTCTTCCACACAGTCCGACGAATAGGACCAACGCGCACGGGCTTTTTTCCAAAATGGACCGCAGCGCTCCTTTTTGCAAATTCACGTTTTCTTCACAAACCCAAAACGCAACTTTTAACAAAAAGTTGTTGTCATAGATTAACCAAACGGGCTTTTAAGTTAGCTTTTTCAAAATGGGTTGAAAGTGGGCTGAAAAAGTGGAAACAAACAGGCACTTATAATCCTTGGAGATTGTTAAAACAGTGGATGTCAAGTGGCCTTTAGATCTATCCACCTTGTGTCCGTGCACCCTTGATCCGTCCACCTTGTGTCCGTGCACGATTGATCTGTTCACTATCAATCTACCGGTTTGAACATTGTCATGGTTATTAAAATATACCCGTCATATCAAATTTTACTCTCTTTAGCTGCCCCCTCACTTCATGGGTCCGTGACCTCTGGGGGGACAGACCTGTGGAGTGACGGTTCAATTTGTCCCCTGAGAGACAAACCTAGCCTGACAGGCTGGCATAGGGTCATTAAAAACATAGGACACGTGTCGTCTATTCAGTGGCTCATCTTGGGGAACGAAGCATCCCTTCGTCTTTTGTGTCGTTCCCTCTATATAAACTTGCCTCTCCATCCCTCATTTTCTACTTTCCACATAAATCATATGATCAGAGCACTACCGTCATCCTTGTCAGATAACTATACTATCCAGTTAGTTCATCCGTCATCTACACTGTTTAGCTGCGCATCTACAACTAGTAAGCACTCGTCCCTTTACTAATGAACTGTCATTCATTTTTGTACCACCGTCATCTATTTTAGATTCGTCAGTGTCTTAAGGTTTACCGTCACGTGTAGGTGACAGATGTCTAGTGCGTCGAGTAACTAGTCGTTTGTCCGTGATGGCGCGGGCTACGATGAAGTGTACTTGTCAGGTCAAAAAGACCCTGACACTTCAAGTGAAGAGAGGAATTCGTCTGCCACCTCTCCTTCCTCAAGGGATGAGGACTTAGAGACGAATAGGCCAAAGAGTGACCTTAGTGACGGCCTAGATGGAGCCAAGCCCCTAATCCAATCCATCATCAGTCCTGACGGATTAAGGGAGTTCATAATGCTACCCATATGGACGGGTAATGACTTTAAATCCACAATCAAAGATTCTTACTTCAAAACTCTTAGGGAGAAGTACCAAATATCCGTCAACATACCCCTCCGTCTACCCTACAAGTTGGAGAAATGTTACTACGAGGGGGTTGAAGGTGTCGGGGTCTATGAGTAGATGCTTAAGGCAGGGCTCAGATTTCCCCTAAGTTCTCTCCACTGTTGTCTACTTTAGTACCTAGGTCTAGCTGTCACCTAGATCTCCCCAAATGCCTGGAGGGTCTTCCTTGGTGTAGAAGTTTTGTACGGGACGATGTCCGACGGGGCACGGAGGTTGACGGTGGAAGAGTTCTTTCATTGTTACCGTTCGACAGAGATCACAAAGTCAAAGGGCATGTACAACTTCGTGCCCAGGAGCCTATTGTTGAGGCTCGTATGTGATACTCCCAACTCCAACAGAAACTAGAAGAGTCGGTATTTTTTTATGGAAGGCGACGATTGGATGTGTCACCCTGGTGACGCCGAATACATGCCCGTCGAGACAACATGGGGCATAATACCCCTGTCTGGTATGTATCCGTCTTGTTTTTTAACATAGTTGTTTTAACTAGTTGTCATTTTAACTGTCTATCTTTCTTTTTGTAGCTCAGGACCGTCTACAAGTTTCACATGAGGAGTGGAGCTTTTTGGAAAAGATTTTTCACAAGACAAAATTGGAAGAAAGGACATGGGCCAAACTGGTCAATCTTGATGCCTTGTACTGTTATTGTGACTGACTCGAACCAACTAAAGTCGCCCGTTGCTATGAAAAACAAGGCCGCGCACATAAGACCGTCATCCTTTCTCTTCTTTTTATTTTTTTTAATTTTTTTATAACTTGTATGTTCGTCCGCTTTTGCAAAAATGAAAGCCAGCAAAAGGAGGGCTTTTATCAAGCAGCAGGCTGCTTTGAAGAAAAAGCAAGAAAGTCAACCTGGTGCTGGGACGAGCACATCCAACCCGTCTGCCAAGAGAAAACCCTAGGAGAAGATTGACCGTCAACCAAAGAAGCCAAAAACTATCCCTGAGACCGTCGTGGGGCTAAAGGCTGAGGTGAAAAAGACGGTTTTTTCTGTTGGCCCTGGGAAGGGGAAAGGACTCATGATGGGCCAAGTTCCTTCAACAGAAAAACCACTCGTCCTCCTTCGAGAAGACTCCAAATATGCGTTGGAGAGGCTCTCGTCCATCATAACAGTTAATGATTATGAAGACCTGAGCAACTACGCAACAGAGGCAATGGGGGAGACGGGGCTTTTCAACATTGCACAGGTAACTCTATGTCCGTCCTCTCTTATATTTATTTCCGTCAACTTGCCCTTTTACTGACCATTTTGTTTCCAAGCAATGTTGCTGATGAAGGGGCTGATTGGGCACTGCCTGAACCACGAAACGTCCCTTGACCGACTTAGGGCCAAGGTGAGGTCAACGGAGGAGGAGCTTGCTGAGTTGAAGGCCTGGAAGGTGGTCTAGAAGAAGAAATTGGCAATGTCCGAGGAGGTGAGGGGCGAGCTCGAGAAGCAGACGGAGCTGCTGAGACGGGTCTTGGAAGATAAAGAAAAGGAAATTACTGACACCAAGGACCGACTCTGTCAGGCGAAAGAGGAGGCGATACTTGAGTATCGTGACTCCGACGCCCTTTTGTTAGAGCTTGGAAGCTCCTTTGCTGAAGACTTTGACGATTGCCTTCATCAGGTCAAAGCCTCCTATCCTGACCTAAACTTAGCTCATATCAACATTGACGACTAGGCTCAAGCTCAGACCTCAGTCCTGCCCGTTCACTCCGAGAGTACGGACCAACTTTTTGGTGACGGTGCCCTTGGGGACAATCTACAAGGTGACGGCGAATCTGCCCTCATTCAAGTCCAGACTGTTGAAGCTGATACCCGTCAACCTGAGAATGTTCAAGTTGAAAAGAGAAACGAAGACCCCCCCGTTCAATAGGTTAATTATTTTTATTTTATTTTTAGGATAACTTGTAAAAAATTTGTTAAGAACAATTTATGTATCGTCATGAAAAATTTCCCTTCGTGGGTTTTCTACTGAATATATTACTTTCTTTATTATCCGTTCACTCTTAATTTTGTTGATCTTTCATACTTACGCATAATTCATGTTTTGACACGCATTTGTACCATTGAATCCGTCCAGTTTACGGACTTTAGTAACTACATTCATCCACTATGTGGACTTCAATTACATTCGTCCATTATGTGGACTTTAATAAGTACGCTATTGTGTCCATCTTCATTGGATTACGATGAACCTATTTGTGTGAGCCTTATTGGAACATCTTTGTTGAATCCGTCCACTATATGGACTTGAACAAGGATAGTTCTAGACTGACCGTCATCAGCCAGTTACTATCTCGTTTTTTAGGCCGGTGTTGATGAACCCGTCCTATCTTGTAGATCATGATGATGGATCCGTCCAGTTACGGTCCTTATTTGGGTCCGTCCATTTATATGGACTTGATTACCCGAACCCGTCCACTTTATGGACTTGGTCATTGTTGGAAGGCTTTTGCCCACTTTGTGGACTTGATCAGGTGGACTCGTCCACTTTGTGGACTTGTAGTTGGTTAACCTTTGAGGAAAACCCATCCACTTTATGGATTTTGACTTTTGCCCACTTTGTGGACTTGATCACCTGGATCTGTCTACTTGAATTCGTCCAATTTATGGACTCTGAGATGAATCCCTTTGAGGACTTGGTAAATTATAGTAGGAAGAAAAATACATAAGTCATGTCTGACTGAATAATTCCTCTTATTATGATAACGTATGCATATGTAGAAAAAATTGTTCTTTAAAGGAGAGACCTGCCCTTTGGGCTTAAGGAGTATTGTAAAAAACTAAAAAAATAAACTGCAAAAATTTAACTAAAGAAATAAACTAAGGAGCGTCGTTCTGTCTGCTGCCATTTCTACTGGTAGTATTTTTTAAGATGCTCGGTCTTTCATGAGTGGTACAACTTCTGTTCGTCTAACATCTCCAGGTGGTAGGTGCCTTTCCTTAATCATGAAGTGATTCTGTAGGGGCCATTCCAGTTAGGCCTAAGCTTTCCTTGGGCGGGGTCTCTAGTACTGCCCATTACCTTTCTTAAAACAAGGTCTCCCACCTTGAAGTCTCTGTGTTTGATCCTGGAGTTGTAGTGCTTGGCCATGAGCTCTTGATATCGTGCAAGTCTGTACTCAGTTGTCGCCTTGACTTCGTCTATTAGGTCGACCTATAAATGCATGGCTTCGTCGTTCCTCCTTTCATTGTGATTATCCACCCTATAACTTGTGAGTCCAACTTCAGCTGGGATAACCGCTTCGCATCCATATGCTAACTTGAAGGGTGTTTCTCTCGTGGGGGTTCTAGCTGTCGTCCGGTATACCTATAGCACGCTTGGCAGTTCTTCTGGCCTATGCCCTTTGCCCCCTCAAGCCAAATCTTGATTATTTTTAGCAAGGATCGGTTCGTGACTTCAACCTGTCAGTTGGCTTGAAGGTGTGCGAGGGAGGAGTAGTAGTTCTTAATTCCCAACTGTGATCAAAAGTCCTTAAAGGAGTCGTTGTCGAACTGCTTCTCGTTGTTTGAGACCAAGGCTCTAGGTATTCCGTACCTGCAAATAATGTTCTTCCATACGAAATTGTGCACATTCTTCTCCGTGATGGTAGCCAGGGCTTCTGCCTCTACCTATTTGGTGAAGCAGTTAATGCCGACTACCAAGAACTTCAACTGTCTGATTGCTATTAGAAAGGGACCTATAATATCCAAACACCATTGAGCAAATGGCCATGGGGTCGTCATCGGGGTGAGTTCCTCCGTTGGTTGCCTTATGAGGTTATCAAATCTCTGGCACTTGTTGCAAGCTTTGACGTATACCTGGGCGTTCTTCTGCATAGTAGACCAGTAGTATCCAACTTGGATTAGCTTATGTACTAACGACCACGACCCTGAGTGATTCCTACAAATCCCTTCATGCACTTCTCTCATGATGTAGTTGGCTTCTTCAGGGCTTAGGCATCTTAAGTACGGGCGCGAGAAGCCCCTCTTGTACAAGACATCCTTTATTAGAACGAATTTTGTTGCTTGGACTTTCAGCTTCCTTCGTGTCCGGTACCGTGCCGTCTTTTAGATAGGAGACTATTGGCGTGGTCTAGTTGCTCTCAGAGTTTATCTCCTGCACATTGGCAATATCGATTAATGATGAAAGCTGAACAAAGGAAAGTACCTTAGCAGGGATAATCATATGATCTGCCGATGCAGCTTTTGCAAGACGATCGACTTGCTTATTCTCTTCTCTCGGGATCTGCACAATCTTTACCTGTAAGTCGTTCATCTTTTCCTTCACCCGCTCCAGGTATTTCTTCATCTTTTTGCCCTTACACTAATAGTCACCATTTATTTGATTGGCAATGACCTGTAAATCGTAGTGAATGACCACCTTTGCAGCTTCTACTGCTTTAGCGAGGTCCAATCCTGCCACTAGAGCTTCATACTCTACTTCATTGTTGGTCATAGGGAAGTCGAGGCGAACCATGCATTCAATTTCGTCACCTTCTGGAGAACGAAGTATGATGCCCGCTCTGGTAGCTTGTCTGTTGACGATCCGTCCTTGTATACATTCCATTGAGGACCTTCTTCTGCCCCCGGGCCTTCTGAGTTTGTAAACTCTACGATGAAGTCTGCGACCACTTGTCCCTTGATGGTAGTACGCGAGCGGAACTGTACGTTGAATTCACTTAACTCTACTGCCCATAGTGCCATTCGTCCGGCGGCTTTAGGACTGCTTAGTGTTGGCCTTAGGGGTTTGTTAGTCAGAACAACTATTTTGTGGGCTTGGAAATATGGTTTGAGCTTGCGAGCTGCTATAATTAATAGAAGGCAAGTTTTTCCATTGGAGGATATCTTTCTTCCGCGCCATGAAGTGCTCGGCTGGTGTAGTATATGAACTTTTGTACCTTATCTTCTTCTTTGACTAAGGCTGCACTGACGGTGGCGGGGAATACGGCCAAGTAGAGGAACAATTCTTCCCTAGGTTTCGAGGGACTTAGCAATGATGGGGAAGAGAGGTACGTTTTCAAGTCCTCAAACGCTTGCTGGCACTCCACCGTCCACTCGAAGGATTTCTTCAGTATGCAGAAGAAAGGTAGGCATTTATCTGTTGCTCTTGCCAGGAACCTATTTAGAGCAGCTATCTTGCCGTTGAGGCTCTACACTTCTTTCACATTCTTTGGTGGTGCCATTTCCAATATAGCCCGGTTTTTTTCGGGTTGGCCTCGATACCTCTTTGGGACACCATAAACCCTAGAAACTTTCCTGCTGTCACCCTGAATGTACACTTGCCCGGATTGAGTTTCATGTTATAAGAGTGAAGGGTATCAAAAGTTTCCCTGAGGTCCTCTAAGTGATTGTCCTCCCTCCGACTCTTTACTAGCATATCGTTTACGTATACTTGGACATTTCTTCCAATTTGATGTGCGAAAATCTTATTCATGAGCCTCTGATATATTGCACCTACATTCTTGAGGCCAAACGGTATCACTTTGTAACAGAAAAACCCTTGGCTGGTAACGAACAAAGTCTTTTCCTGGTCTGCTTCATCCATTTTGATCTGGTTATAACCTAGAAAGGCGTCCATGAAACTTAGTAACTAGTTTTGAGCCGTAGAGTTTACCAGGGTGTCAACTCGTAGGAGGGGATAGCTATCCTTTGGGCGTGCTTTGTTCAGGTTAGTGAAGTCTACGCATATCCTCCACTTTTCGTTGGCTTTCTTTACCATCACTACATTTGTGAGCCAATCGGGATAGTATACTTCCCTGATTAAGCCTGCTTCTTGCAACTTGCGGACTTCTTCCGCGATAGCTTGGTCTCGTTCTTGGGCAAATACTCGTTTCTTCTGGCGGACCAGTGGAAAAGTAGGCGAAACATTCAACCTATGCACCATAATTGAAGGATCAATTTCGGGCATGTCTTTATGACTTTAGGCGAAGACGTCTTGATTCTCTTTTAGGAATGATATAAGCGCCTGGCGGACCATCGGGCGGGCGAGGGTGCCGATTCGTGTGGTTCGACTTGGTCTAGAATCGTCGAGGGGTATTTCCTCCAGTTTCTCAATTGGCTCTGCTACCGACCGCTGCTCTTCAATGCTCATTATCTGCATATGGTCGTCCATTTCCATCATCGCTATGTAACATTCTCGTGCAGCAACCTGATCTCCATGTACTTCTCCTACTCTGTACTCAGTAAGGAACTTGATCATCAAGTGGTAGGTCGAAGTTACGGCCTTCCACGAATTAAGGTTTGGTCGTCCGAGGATGGCATTATAAGCGGATGAGTAATCGACAACAAGAAACATAACATCTTTAGTGATTTGTTGAGGATAATCGCCAATTGTGATAGGCAGGGTGACTGCGTCGAGGGGGTATACTTTAGTTCCTCTATAACCTACGAGCGGGGCATTGGTTGGGACCAGCCGTTTCTTGTCAATTCTCATCTGCTGGAATGCAGGGCAATAGAGGTTGTCGGTGGAGCTTCCGTTGTCGACCAGGACCCGATATGTGTTGTAGTCTCCGACTTGAATGCTGACAACGAGCGCATTGTCATGCGGGTGGTGTAGATGCCGAGTGTCTTCTTCTGAGAATTCGATGATAGGGTTGTCGATCTACGGTATCTTCGGGATGAAGCTTGTCAGCTGGACATTCTGAACCATCCTGAGGTAAATCTTTCAAGCTTTTCTTGATGAACCAGAGGTCGTAGTGCCCTCTACAATCATTCTTATGTCCCTGATTGCCGGTCTTGGACGCTCATTTTCCCATCGGGGAACTTGCTTTTGAGGCGGGTCCGCTCTCTCTTTACTGACGAACTTTTGCAACTTCCCTTATCTGATGAGAGCTTCTATCTACTGCTTCAAGTTGTAGCAGTCGGCTATGTCATAGTCGTGGTCTCGGTGGAAGTGGCAGTACTTGTCCCTAGACCTTTTATTGGGGTCTCCCTTTAGCTTGCCTGGGAATGTTGGGGCTCATTCATCTTTGATCTGCATTAAGGCTTGGTCGATCGGGGTTGTTAGTGGGGTGAAGCTTGTGAACCTCCCGGTAAGGGGTTTTAAGCGCCTAGCATCTCGCTTTCTCCTGTCCTAGCCATCTTTCGCCCCCTGTCCTGCCGTACGTCCTCCCGTCTTTCCCTCTTCTTTAAGGGCTTCTCCTCTCGGGCTAGTAGCACATCTTCCGCGTTTATGTACTTCGTTGCCCTGTACATCTTATATAGGGAAAATAGAAACATACCCTTCTGTAGCCCGTTTGTGAATGCGGTAACGAATATTTTATCATCAGTTTCGTCGATCGAGAGCGCCTTTTTGTTAAAATGAGCTATGTAAGATCTCAGTATCTCGTCCTCCCGTTGCTTAATGTTCATTAGGCACGCTGTGGACTTCTTGTATCTATGTCTACCTCGATGAAGTGTAAGGCAAACTGAGTGCTCAACTCCTTAAAGGTACCGATGGAGCCGAGTGTCAACCTGCTAAATCAAACCCTTGCGGAGCCCCTTAACGTTGTTGGAAATGCTCGGCATATGATTTCGTCTGCTACCCCTTGTAGGTGCATCAATGTCTTGAAGGATTCTAGATGATCCAATGGATCCTTAGATTTGTCGTAGCTTTCTACCTGCAGCATACGAAACTTTGGTAGGAGAGGGAATGAATTAACGGACGCGGTGAATAGGGAGTCTGTTCGATGAACTAGGTCATCGAGGTCGCTGGACACCTGTCCTTTGAGGGCGTTCATCATGAAGTCCACGCGCTCCCTCAATCATCTGCCTCTCTGCAACCACGTGAGACAAGATCGGAACTGCGGCTGATGGACGACTCGTGTCTTGCCATTCTGGATGACTTGGAGCGTTGCTTCCTTCTGGCCCCTCCTGATTTCTTTTCTCAATGCTGCTAGCCTCTTAGTCCTCCCCCTGGATGTTGAGTATTGCATCATTCTGGCGTGATTTCTCCTCTAGGTCGTGGTTTTGCTTTGTGAGGTGTTCTACTACTGCCGCGAGGGTTTGAACTTACCTCTCGAGAGCTGTGGTGCGTGGTTCGTTGCCCTGATTGTTTGTGGTGGTTGCCATTGAACGTGTGAGTACCATGCAACTTTTCATCTAAGAAGCGTGAAGTATGGCTTTTCCTTGCGCTTTCCCACAGACGGCGCCAACTGATGATGTCGAAATATCGCCAGTAAGTTACAAGGTCTTCACGTACTCGAAACAACCTGCACAACACAAAATGAGAAGACCTCAAGAGGGTATCAGTGTGGTACTGGCTAAAGACCCTCCGAAGGTTAAGTCAAAAAGTGCTCACAACCCTAGAGTGCCAGAGTTGGGGAAATTATGCGTACCTTGCTATCTAAGAGCCTTTAGGTTTTTATAGTAGCATAGAACCGATCTTCGTTTCTCGCGTAGGAAGTCTTTTCTTTATAGGATTGTTATTAATGGGTGTATATTACGGAATCCTCCTCATGTTTGGATTCTATTCCTATTGAGACTCTACAAACTAGGGTTATGCGTGAGATGCAAGTTGTTTCCATTTATAATCCTTGGAGATTGTTAAAACAGTGGATGCCACATGTCCTTTAGATCTGTCCACGTTGTGTCCGTGCACGATTGATCCGTTCACTATCAATCTATCGGTTTGAACATTGTCATGGTTATTAAAATATACCCATTATATAAAATTTTACCCTCTTCAAGCATCAACTATGGCACAACAGAGATTGTGTTCCCAATAACAAACGCAACAGCACCATAATGCCCATTTAATCTTTTATTTGCTCTGCTCTGATCTAATCTTCTATCAATAACCGGCGACCAACTTTCTCTCTCTTTGTTGTTCTTCATTTTCTTTGGATTTGCCGAGATCTCTCTATTTTTCCTTGGTGGTGCCGAAGTGGGTCTTGATTCTTGATGAGTAATGAGGTGAAGCCTCACTACGAGAAGGAAACTATGACTCACATTAATCTCTTTGTTGAAGTGTGGGTACTAGGTTAAGCATGCAATATGTGAAACAGAGAGAGAGAGAGAGAGAGAGAGAGAGAGAGAGAGAGAGAGAGAGAGAGAGAGAGAGGTGTTGAAACTTGAAAGAAGACAAAATGTGAAGAAGTGTGTGGAGGAAAATGATGATAAAGGAGAAATAAAGAAGAAAAAAGGTGAAGAAGATGTGGCTGAGAAAAAAACGGGGAAAAAAAAAGGTTTTGTGTTGGTCATACGTTGGTGTGGGGCAAGGGCATGAACGATTTATTTTATTTTATTTTATTTTTTAAAGTAAGCTTATGAAAAAAAAATTATATTAGAATAATTCTATCTTTAAAATATTTTTACAACAAATTTTAGTTAATAATAAATTATTATTATTATTATTATTATTATTATTATTATTGTGGTGGGCCTTTTTGCAACTGTAGGCTAGGCTTCCTCCTGCCACTCTATGGCCTAATGGTTCTAGGTAGGAGAATCAGGACTGGTTTGACTGCAGCACATCCCAAACTGGCTTGTGCACAAACTAAATCCCCTTTACTAAAATTTTGGTCTCATGCCCATGGCAGAGAGGACTATTACAAAAAGAGTTACAGCAGGCGGGTGTAATATAACAACAACAGAAGGAAATATGCCTACTGTCAGCCAGAAAATAGGAAATACCGAATGAAACAAAAGAAGAAGCAACGCAGAAATATATATGTAATATAAACAAGATGATAACAATAAAGAAAAAAAAAAGGAAATAACAATGATGCGTAATCAATAAAAAATGAAAGAAAGAATGATCAATTTGTCATGCTTGGTTGTCTTGCGGAGTTGAGTCTAGGAAGAGAACCACTTCTTCAATGTGGGTAACCTCACAAGGAGGTCTTGCCACAGAAATTACCCACTTTAAGAGAATGGGCCTAAATGGCTTATCCTCAAATTCCTTAATCCTTGCTAGAGGGTTGACTTTTAGAGTGAGAGAATGGATTAGCCTATCAGTGCATGGCTGCTACCACTCTCTTGCCTACTTTCATTTCCTTCTAAGTTCTCTACTCTTTTTTTTTTTACTCCCTTCTTTCGTTGTTTTCTTGTGGTGTTGTTGTTATCCCATTTATCCCATTTTTTTCCTTCTTTTTGTTTCCCCTCATGTGCACAGCAGAAGACCCTTTTATACTGCCTGCCGTGATGTGGTTTTACTATTTTTCCCCTTAACTGCTTTTGTCTGGGTGTGGGTGTCCTTCCAAATCACCTGGTCTGTCAGCTACTCAGCCACCACCACTTACCTGTGCTGGCCGTGCCACATCCCATTACTAGACAAAGAGTTTTATTTTGTTTGCTTGCTCACCGTGGCATTCCCATCCAAATAAGGGTGGACATTCTCTCTCACTATCTCTCATGGCATGTACCTAGTGATTCTATCTCATCTTTCCTTCTTTTGGGTGGTACGTCATCCTAGTAGGATATTTTCCCCAAAAGAGTTTGAGCAGGAACTTCAAAATAAGCTCTTCCCTTATCCCCACCGCCAGACCATACCAACTCTTACCTCTGACCCATGATCCACCATTCCTGTATTGGCTGGGTACAAGTTGGTGGTGCTCCAGCCTTGTGTGTGCTCCACTTCTATGTGTGTTCATGGCTTGTCTGCTGTTCATATGTTTGCCATGACCTGAAAGCTCGTCTATGTATTCTGCTACTCGTTCTTGACCTTTTGTGGCGTGAATGAGTCTCTAAGCCTTTGTTCTTTATACCTTGCTTCCTTCTTGGGCTTGCCCTTAATTGTGGGCTTTTCCTTCTCTAACCCATTTGTTACCCCTTCCGTGGCTCTATTAGTACTTCTGCCATGTCATTTTGTCGTTCCTATTGTGCTATTGTTTGACCTATGCTTGCTGGGCCTCTTTTGAGCGTGCTGTATGCTTTTTCTTTGCTTAATTTCAGTGGCCCAGTATTATCATTGCGCTAGTATTCATGCTGTTTTGGGCTTCCTTGGCCCATTCCATTGCTTTCGGGCTTCCTTGGCCCATTTCATCCTTTTGGGCGTCCTCGGCCCATTTCCTTTCCTTGGGCATTCTTGACCTATTCCAATTCTTTATTCCCATAGGCCTTTGCTAAGTCTTTTGGGCTTTCCCGACCCAAATTACCATATCTTTTACTTTTGGGATTTATGGGCTTTCCCACCAACCCCTTACTCACTTAATTCATTACTTCGAGCCTCTTTGGCCCATCCTTGCTTGCTTTTTATTTATCACAATGCACATTGATTTACTACTTCTTTCTCTAGGCTCTTTTGGGCCCGCCTGCTTTCTTTGAGGCTCTTGTGCTATCTTCTAGGCCTATGATCTATTATTCCTGCCATTTGGACTTAATGGTTTTCTTCTCAATTTACTAAGGGCCCATTTGGTTAGAGGGTTGGAAAAGTGGGACGATAGAAAAGATTTTATTTTTTCTCCTTTTTGTTTGGTTGGGAGTGGAAAAGTGGAGGGATGAAAAATGAATTTGAATAAATTTACTTATATACCCTTGTTAAAGAATGTTGCCAAATTAAAAAAAAATATGACAAATAACCACACAAAAAAGAGCAATCACCCAAAATTTTTTATAAAATAAAAAACATGTTCCAAAAAAAATCACATCCAGTAAAAATAAAAATAAACTGTCATGCCCAAGCCCTAAAAAATCAAAAGAAAAAAAAAGAGAGGCAATATTAATGCCTAAGAAAAAAAAAGAGTGGCAATTGGCAACGTGATTGCCTAGAAAAAGAAAAAGAAAAAAAGCAAAAAGGAGGGGCAACGTTACTGGCAATGTTGTTACCCAGAAAAAAGAAGAAAAAAAAAAAGGCAAAAAGAGGGGCAATGTTGCTGCCCAAGGAAGAGAGAGAGAGAGAGAGAGAGAGAGAGAAAAGCAACTTAAAGTGAGGGTATTTGTGTCAACACTTTTTCCTTCCCATTTTCCTCCCAAATTGGGAGAATAAAAAAATGTGAGTCCGGAGGGATTATTTTCCTCCCTATTTGTTGTCTCTCTTGAACCAAATAGTGAAAAATGTCATTTCCTCTCCCTATTTTCCATCATTCCTGTCAACCAAGCATACCCTAACTCTCTTCCTCCCATATTGTTGGGTTTTTTCTTGTTATTGAGCCTCCTTGCCAAAGTGGGCATCAACAATTATTAATAAGTAGTTTTTTTTTTTTAGTAAGTATTATTAAGTAGTTGATTTAAGTATGAAATAAACTCCCTTATATATATATATATATATATATATATATATATATATATTGTCCTTTTGGATAATTTACAACTCAAATCGCCATTTTTATAAGTGTTAGCCAAACGTTCAGTTTTTTCAAAAAACACTTTTTAATAGTTTTTACTAAACACTCAAAAGCTTAAAAAAAAAAAAAAAAAAAAAAAACCTAGTTTTATACTGCATTTTTTAAAACCTCTACTTTTTCAAAAAGCACAGTTTTCAAAAAACTTTTTTCCCTTCTATAATTCCTTTTTTTTTTTTTTTTTTTTGGATTATTTCTATCATTCCTATCTAAGCGTCTCCCGAACCCCCAAATATATTATCTTGCCTTACATCGTTGTCATTTTAAATTTATAAGTTTGGGCTACGTATATTTTTTATCAAAAAATCACCGCCACTGACCATAAACAGAAACGATGATGTTGTGTGGCAGCATTGGGGGACGTGTTGAAGATTTTTGGCTTGATTTGAAGTTCCACATCTCCTCCATCTATATATACATGTAATTTTAAAAACATAACCTCCCCCATAGTTAATACAATTCCTAACAATTAATAAACATAACTCAAATATAAGTCAAATGCCAAATTACAAGACACATAAAATGACAATAAATAAAAAACTTATTTTTACTAAAAGATCCAACCTTCAAAAACAGAACTCACAAGACAAATGCAAATTACAAGTTACACGTAATATGACTTGATAAATACAGAGCTTATTTTCAAACAAAGCTAAATCAACAAAGATGATAACTTTTTCAAATGACTTTTACTTTTCTAATGTTTGCCTCTTGAATGGTTACATGGAAAAGGCATACACCAATTTATTGCACCACACCATATTATAATTTTTCAAATGATACCTAGTCAAATTATGCATATCTCACCACACCATATTTTAATTTATCAAATTATATCTAGTCAAATTATGCATATACTTGAGCATGAAGGCGAGGAGTGAGATAGACTTCAAGTGGTGTAGCTTTCGGGTTTGTAATTCCACCTTTCTCTGTCATGTCCACAGGCTCATCTGATGGGCTTGAAATTTCAAAAGCATGCAACAAAGTAGCAAGTGTGAGTTGTGTAACTTGCAAGGCAAATGAGATCCCGGGGCACATTCTTCTACCACTTCCAAATGGTATCAATTCAAAATTTTGGCCTCTAACATCAACATCCTTGTGAGTTGTAAGAAATCTTTCAGGTCGAAATTCACTAGGATCGACCCACACATTTGGGTCTCGATGGAGTTTCGGAAGATTAACAAAAATTCGTGTGCCTGCTGGGACGTGGTAATCAACCAAAGTACAGTCTTCCATTGACTCGTGTGGTAATAGGAGTGGTGCAGCAGGGTATAAACGCATTGTTTCTTTGAGGATAGCTTGGAGATATACCAAATTTTTCATATCTGATTCCTTCACTTGCTTTTCTCGACCGATATGGATGTCTAATTCTTCTTGAGCTTTTTTTAAGGTCTTAGGGTTGCTGAGAAGTAAAGAGAGAGCCCATGTCAATGTTATTGTTGATGTGTCTGAAGCCGTTAAGATAAGGACCTACAAAAGTAACATAATATGAATTGGAGGTTAGAATGTTAGATGGTTGGCTAAAGCTTTAAGCTTTCTAGCCATGGTCCAAGAATCAAATTTAATAGCAGCAAGAATTCAGATTGCATTAAGAATTCATAACTTATGATATTTGATTATATATGGCTTAATATTCTACAAGAAAATGACATGCCTTCAAGTTTAGGATTTAAATAAACCATTATGCACAAGATAGTTATCATGAAATTGTTTGAACCTTTTAATTCTGTAACATGAAGTTCCAAATCCACGTTGAATTTTATGTGAGATAGACGTGATCAATGCTTTTTACATGGGGAATATAGGGCCTGTTTGGTTTAGGCCAATTTTGAGTGATATCACTGGAAACTCATAACTCAGTGATGAAAAAATGTGGGACCCACACAATTTTTGTTGTTTGGCTTGATTTTCTAATCTTGTTTTCATCACTCAAACTCAAAATTGTAAACTTTTAACCACTATGGGCCCCATATGTGATGATGGCAGTCCCTCTCTCTTACTTTATCCTCTCTCTTTCTTCTCCCATTTTATTCTTTTTCTTTCTTCGGTTTCTCTCTCTCTCTCTCTCTCTCTCTCTCTCTCTCTCTCTCTCTCTCTCTCTGTATTTTCTTTCTTTCTTCCTTTGTCTGGTTCTTTGTCTGGTTCTTTCTTTCTTCCTTTGTCTGGTTCAGCCTAGTTCCGCCGCCACCACACCGAATTTCAGGTACTCACTCTAAATAGAAGATGAAGCACAACCTGTTCTACTACCACCTATTCAGCCCAGTTCGCTGTCACCATCAAAGCCCAGTTCCGCCGATGCTGGTTCAGCCCATGATCACCGGTGCTGGTTCAGCCCAGTTCTGCCGCCACCATTAAAGCAAGAGCCTCGAAACACCAAGACCATGATCGCCGGTGCTGGGTTTTGATTTTGTCGCCGTGATTGTCGCCGGTGCTGGGTTTTATTTTTATTTTGATGAATGGGTTTTGATTTTGTTGATGGTTGATAAATGGGTTTTGTTGATAGTTGTTGGGTATGTGGTGGTGGATCGGTTTGTAGTAGTTGTTGGTGGCTAGTGGCTGGGTTAGTGGTGGTGGATTGGTAGTGGTTGATGGCGCCGGTGAGTGGCTGTGGGTTGAAGGGAGGGAGAAGATAGAGAGATAGAGATGGAGAGACGCCGGTAGCAACGGTGGGTAGTGTCAGTGGTGGGGTCTACGATTTTAGAGAAAAGTTGTAGAGATATGTAATTGAGAATTGAGTCCAAACATGTGTTTTGCAATTTTTGAGTGAAGGTTAGGTTTGAGAACTGAGATATGAGTTTTGGGTTTGAGTTATGAGTTTCGAAAGTTGAGTTATGAAAACTGAGATATCACTAAACCAAACGGGTCCTAAATAATCTGCACCACTTTTTGTGATGTATTTATGCTCCATTAATGGTGGTACGTGTCTAATTTTATTTTATTTCATTTTAAACTTCAATTATTTTATTAAAAAAATAAAAACAATACATAATAAGTTGTAATTTGTAAGGTATAAAATAAAACACAGAAAGTATCACAAAAAATTTGTTTTTCTTATACGAGCAATGTGTTTATCTATCTAAGAAATTTAACTGTTACTCTTTGAAGTCAATGCAAATTCAATAGAACCGTGTTTATTACACAAATTATTTTATACAATTTTACTAACACAAAAAATGGTTATAATTTCAGTTTTTTTTTTTCACGTGTTAAAAATGGTCTAAAATAACGTGTCTAACAAGTTAACCTAATTCAATATATGTCGCAAATGGGATTTTGGAAATATATTATACTATGTGTGAATTAATAGGGTTATCAAAAAATTATCAAAAAAATAATAGGGTTATCAAAAGCTTACCAAGCATGTAGCTTTGACGATTGTATCAACATCATAACTGGAAGTCTCATCATCATCAGTAACAATGGACAGCATTACATCCATAAAATCTTGGTGTTCCTTCACCCCACTAGAAATTTTCCTCTGCTTATGCTCCTTTAGCCATTCTTCAGTAATATCATCCAATTCTTTTGCACTTTTCTTCATGGCTTTCTTGATCCCCCCCACGTCAAACCACCTTAGATACGGTAGTGCATCTGAGACCACAAACTTTCCACTCAAATCCAAAATCTCTCTCAATGCCTTTCGGCACTGATCATTTCTATCATTCTCAACCTTGGTCGTAGCCTTACCAAATCTTTGTCCAACAACCATCCTACATATAATGTTTAGGGCTGTGTACCCAAGCCATCTCTCCATCTCCAATAACACCTTGCTGTTCTTGACCAATAGTTTATATATCTCTTTTATAGAATCATTTACCTCAGCTTCTCGAATGTGTTTGAGCGTCTCAAGGCGGTGGTTTGAGAGGACCTCTAGCGTGGCCATTTTTCTCACTTGGCGCCAGTAGCGACCATAAGGGCTGAACCCAATCATGGCATAGTTGTAGCCCAAGATTTCTGAAGCTAAACCTTTAGGACGATTGGCAAAGGCTTTATCATTAGTAGTAAAACACTCTTTGGCTATCTCCCAACTGCTTATTACTATTGTTCGATGCACACCCAACCAAATTGTGAAGATTGGTCCATACTTTTCGGCCATGTTACCCAAGACTATATGAGCCGGTTTTGACCCTCCTAGCTGGTGGAGGTGGCCAATCAAAGGCCAAGCCCCACTAGCTTCAGGTAGAACTTTACTTTTACTAGCAGTTCTTTGAACTCTTCTTGATATCCATATTAGAAAGAATATGAACATGAAAATGGTGAATATGCTAGCCATAGAATTTGTGAAGAATGGGTAGGAGAAGAGCATGGTTGATGTTTCTGGTGAGTGACAATTAATGGTTTTGTGGTAAAATATATATAGCCCAAACTAGTAAAAGGTGGTTCTTAGTTCTTACCAGGGGCGGCTTGATGCATATGGGGGCCTAAGGTAAAAATTAATTACCTTGTTTCATATATAAAATTACTATTAATTAACATAAACTATGTATAATTTTTTTTTAAAAAAAAGTTTATAAACACAAAAAAATTTAACAAAACTTTTTACATTTGTTAATGTGGCAAATTGATAGTAATGAGTAAAAGAGTGATGTCAATGGTGAATCTAGTTGAAAACTAGTAAAAGTTTGCTAACTTAACTATTGTGAAAAATGTGAATTTTTGTGTGAATAGCTTTCTTCTTGTTCTTAGGTGTTAAGTTTCTTCTTGTTTCCTAGTTGAACCTACCACTAAAATTAATTTTTTGTTGTCAATAACAACCTTTAACAATCTGCTATTAAGATTTTTTGTAAAATGTTGTGGACATAGCATTTCTTTCTTTTCTTTTTATTTGTTTTTCATTTGATAAAAAAAATTTATTTTATTTATTGGTTAATATTTTGGCTTAATTAATACTATTAGTTAAAATTTAGGGGGCCTTTTTTTTCACTTAGGGCCTTAGGCGGCCGCATCAATGGCTTATACCATTGAGCCGGCCCTGGTTCTTACAAGATACGCGGTAAGCAAGCTGAAAATAAATTCGAATTGTCATTCGGAGGACAGGCATACGTGAACGCTGATTTAAAATGTTGTCTCTCTAGCCTTTGTAATCCGCCGGCAATCTTTGTGTGTGTGCGTGTGTGTGTGTGTGAGAGAGTGAAAGAAAGAAAGAGAGCATCTGGTCTCGTCTGGTCTGTTTTGGAGTGGTAGAAAAGAAAAGCTAAAAGAAAAGTGAAGATAGAGATGAGGGAAAGAACTACGAATGTGGAGGAGAGAAAAAGAGGAAAAAAATATAGGAACGTGTGGATGAAAAATAAAATAAAGAGATAAGGGAAAATAAAATAAAGAATAAAAAATTAAAATTAAAAAATACAATTAAAATATTTTTATAATATTTTCAGGGGCGGCTTGATACATTTTGGGGTCTAAAGCGAAAATTGGTTATCTTGTTTCATATATAAAATTATTATTAATCGACATGAACCACGTAGAATTTTTTTTTTCAAGTTTATAAACACAAAAAAATTTGACAAAACTTTTTACATTTATTGATGTGACAAATTGATAGTAGTGAGTAAAATAGTGATGTCAGTAGTAAATCTAGTTGAAAACTGGTAAAAGTAACTTGACTATTGTGAAAAACTAGTAAGTTGCCTGTGCGATGCACGGATAATTTTATGATATTTTATGTAAAACAGTTTTGAATAATGCTGTACATAAATTATAAAGAAAAAGTAAAATAAATTAGAGTAAAGAAACATATACATTTTGAAATATTAAAAATTGGTTTAGTAGTTTCACTGTATATTTGTAGCCTTCTTAAGGTAAGATTATTATTTTTTTAAATCATGAAACCAAAAATAAATGCAAAAGAGTAACGGGACCATGAAATAAATTAATTTGTGTTGTGTTCACATATTTCATACTATGAAATAAAAGTATACCCAATTCTCTGATTATCTTCCACTCATCGATAGTGCGACATTAAGACATGGTGTAGGCAAGTGTGTATGCATGTGTCCTATAGATGATTTAAAATTAAACCATGGTAGAATATGACTTTACATTGCGCACCAAATATTTTTTCTACTTATATATCCAAAACAAAAACTAACTAACCAAATTACCTAACCTAAATCATATTTAAGCCCCTAATTTAAAAAGAAAAAAAGATTATTCGTAGGGGCTTCGGTGTCTTAATGGTGATGGGAGGTCAGTATAACGGAGGTGGTGACCCCTCAAATTCCTCTTTATCTCTCTTTCAAATGTTTTTTTAGTCTCAGGTCTTTTATTTTGGTAATATATAGTGAAATAATGCCTTTTATTTTACAATCCACAACATTTTTGTGTCTTTCTATCTCTCTCTAGAGTCTTATCCCGTTAGTTATTACTATTAGCCCTTATTTATTTATTTTTTTAATACTAAAATAGTGGGTATGCTAAAAGACATGAAGAATAGTGAAAGATGTGGTGTAAGCTTAGGCAATTAATGAGATAATAATAAAATAAGATAATGTGAACTTTTGGGTAAAAAAAAAAAAAAAACTTAATAAAAGAAGTAAAAATAGGCTAAATACAAAATTAGAGTGCCACTTGGTAAGACCTCATGCACTCTCGCATGAGGTCTCTAAGAGAGAGACATTTTGTAACAACTCTCTCACTGTCTTTCCGCTCATTGATAGTACGACATTAAAACATGGTGTGGGCAAGTGTGTATGCACGTGTCTTATAGATTATTTAAAATCATGGTAGAATATAGCTTTACATTGCGTACCAAATATTCTCTCTACTTATATACCCTAAACAAAAATTATCCAACCAAATTACCCAAACCTAAATAATATTTAATCCCCTAATTTAAAAAGAAAAAAAAATACCTGTAGGGGTTTCGGCGTCTTGATGGTAGTGGGAGGCCAATATGACGGAGGCGACGTCCCCTCAGATTCTCTCTCTCTCTTTCAAATGTTTTGTCAGTCTCAGGTCTTTTATAGTGAAACAACGCGTTTTGATTTTGTAGTGAAACTATGCATTTTATTTAACAATCCACAACACTTTTATTTCTCTCTATTTCTCTCCAAGGCCATATATGGTTAGTTATTAATATTAGTCCTTAATTATTATTTTTTTGTTTTTTTTTAAATATTAAAATGGTGGGCATGCTAAAAAACAGGAAAAAGAGATAAATGTGTGATGTAAGCTTAGACAATTAA
The DNA here is from genome assembly GCA_033629205.1 of Lithocarpus polystachyus. NCBI lineage: Eukaryota > Viridiplantae > Streptophyta > Magnoliopsida > Fagales > Fagaceae > Lithocarpus > Lithocarpus polystachyus. The sequence continues at coordinate 25,578,958 of CM066172.1, forward strand.
TGAGAGACTAAAGAGATAACAGTAAAATAAGTTAATGTAAACTTTTGGGTAACTATAAAAAAAACTTAATGAAATAGGTAAAAAAATGCTAAATGCAAAATTAGAGCGTCACTTGGCAAAACCTCACACACTCCCGCATGAGATCTTTGCTTATATATATATATATATATATATATATATATATTGATGATTATTCCTTTTTAACTTATAATCACTAATCAATATGAGTCTCAAAAAACTTTGTGATAGGACTTTATCATACGTACAAAATAAGTAAAGATTTTTTATCTTTTTTTTTTTAAAAGGATATTGCTATTGTGTTCATTTATATAAGAATTGAAGCATAGATTAAATTATCATTATTTTTGACAATTTTCTTTGATTCCTTTATAATTTATATATTGTGTTGGTTTAAATGAATTTTTTCTCAAGCTTTCAGAGGATGGACTTTAGATAAGATGTTCAACTTTTATACGCTAAGTATTGATTATAAGTCTTGTACATGGAACAAATAGAGATAAGAAATTAAGAATATGGTCCAATTTGGTCGGCCTTAGCTTGATTTGTCTAGACATCAATTTTCTTTCTTGCCAAAAGTTTGACTTATTTTAGGTGGAAGTTTCCTTGATTATGACTTGTATACAAAATTCTAGGATCATTAAATTGGAATAGGTCCCTTACTAACCTAACCAATTGGAATTGGATGAAATTTCTTCCCATCCACACTAAACATTGTGTACACTCCAATTTTTTTTTTTTTTTTTTTTCTGTATCTCATAATGATACGTTGTTGATAGGTGTCATCTAAGTTCAACATGATTGAGAGTTGTAATCGAGATTATGGCCCAGAAGCTTTACTATTCAATACTTTGCAAGAAAAATTAAACACTCATTTGATGTAACAGGAGACTATGGAATTTGACATTGAAATAGGTAAAAAAATGCTAAATGCAAAATTAGAGCGTCACTTGGCAAAACCTCACACACTCCCGCATGAGATCTTTGCTTATATATATATATATATATATATATATATATATTGATGATTATTCCTTTTTAACTTATAATCACTAATCAACATGAGTCTCAAAAAACTTTGTGATAGGACTTTATCATACGTACAAAATAAGTATAGATTTTTTATCTTTTTTTTTTTTTTAAAAGGATATTGCTATTGTGTTCATCCTTATAAGAATTGAAGCATAGATTAAATTTTCATTATTTTTGACAATTTTCTTTGATTCCTTTATAATTTATATATTGTGTTGGTTTAAATGAATTTTTTCTCAAGCTTTCAGAGGGTGGACTTTAGATAAGATGTTCAACTTTTATACGCCAAGTATTGATTATAAGTCTTGTACATGGAACAAATAGAGATAAGAAATTAAGAATATGGTCGGCCTTAGCTTGATTTGTCTAGACATCAATTTTCTCTCTTGCCAAAAGTTTGACTTATTTTAGGTGGAAGTTTCCTTGATTATGACTTGTATACAAAATTCTAGGATCATTAAATTGGAATAGGTCCCTTACTAACCTAACCAATTGGAATAGGATGAAATTTCTTCCCATCCACACTAAACATTGTGTACACTCCAATTTTTTTTTTTTTTTTTTTCTGTATCTCATAATGATACGTTGTTGATAGGTGTCATCTAAGTTCAACATGATTGAGAGTTGTAATCGAGATTATGGCCCAGAAGCTTTACTATTCAATACTTTACAAGAAAAATTAAACACTCATTTGATGTAACAGGAGACTATGGAATTTGACATTGAAATAGGTAAAAAAATGCTAAATGCAAAATTAGAGCGTCACTTGGCAAAACCTCACACACTCCCGCATGAGATCTTAGCTTATATATATATATATATATATATATATTGATGATTATTCCTTTTCAACTTATAATTACTAATCAACATGAGTCTCAAAAAACTTTGTAATAGGACTTTATCATACGTACAAAATAAGTATAGATTTTTTATCTATTTTTTTTTTAAAAGGATATTGCTATTGTGTTCATCCTTATAAGAATTGAAGCATAGATTAAATTTTTATTATTTTTGACAATTTTCTTTGATTCCTTTATAATTTATATATTGTGTTGGTTTAAATGAATTTTTTCTCAAGCTTTCAGAGGGTGGACTTTAGATAAGATGTTCAACTTTTATACGCTAAGTATTGATTATAAGTCTTGTACATGGAACAAATAGAGATAAGAAATTAAGAATATGGTCGGCCTTAGCTTGATTTGTCTAGACATCAATTTTCTCTCTTGCCAAAAGTTTGACTTATTTTAGGTGGAAGTTTCCTTGATTATGACTTGTATACAAAATTCTAGGATCATTAAATTGGAATAGGTCCCTTACTAACCTAACCAATTGGAATTGGATGAAATTTCTTCCCATCCACACTAAACATTGTGTACACTCCAATTTTTTTTTTTTTTTTTTCTGTATCTCATAATGATACGTTGTTGATAGGTGTCATCTAAGTTCAACATGATTGAGAGTTGTAATCGAGATTATGGCCCAGAAGCTTTACTATTCAATACTTTGCAAGAAAAATTAAACACTCATTTGATGTAACAGGAGACTATGGAATTTGACATTGAAATAGGTAAAAAAATGCTAAATGCAAAATTAGAGCGTCACTTGGCAAAACCTCACACACTCCCGCATGAGATCTTTGCTTATATATATATATATATATATATATATATATATATATATTGATGATTATTCCTTTTTAACTTATAATCACTAATCAACATGAGTCTCAAAAAACTTTGTGATAGGACTTTATCATACGTACAAAATAAGTATAGATTTTTTATCTTTTTTTTTTTTAAAAGGATATTGCTATTGTGTTCATCCTTATAAGAATTGAAGCATAGATTAAATTTTCATTATTTTTGACAATTTTCTTTGATTCCTTTATAATTTATATATTGTGTTGGTTTAAATGAATTTTTTCTCAAGCTTTCAGAGGATGGACTTTAGATAAGATGTTCAACTTTTATACGCCAAGTATTGATTATAAGTCTTGTACATGGAACAAATAGAGATAAGAAATTAAGAATATGGTCCAATTTGGTCGGCCTTAGCTTGATTTGTCTAGACATCAATTTTCTCTCTTGCCAAAAGTTTGACTTATTTTAGGTGGAAGTTTCCTTGATTATGACTTGTATACAAAATTCTAGGATCATTAAATTGGAATAGGTCCCTTACTAACCTAACCAATTGGAATAGGATGAAATTTCTTCCCATCCACACTAAACATTGTGTACACTCCAATTTTTTTTTTTTTTTTTCTGTATCTCATAATGATACGTTGTTGATAGGTGTCATCTAAGTTCAACATGATTGAGAGTTGTAATCGAGATTATGGCCCAGAAGCTTTACTATTCAATACTTTGCAAGAAAAATTAAACACTCATTTGATGTAACAGGAGACTATGGAATTTGACATTGAAATAGGTAAAAAAATGCTAAATGCAAAATTAGAGCGTCACTTGGCAAAACCTCACACACTCCCGCATGAGATCTTTGCTTATATATATATATATATATATATATATATTGATGATTATTCCTTTTTAACTTATAATCACTAATCAACATGAGTCTCAAAAAACTTTGTAATAGGACTTTATCATATGTACAAAATAAGTATAGATTTTTTATCTTTTTTTTTTTTTTAAAAGGATATTGCTATTGTGTTCATCCTTATAAGAATTGAAGCATAGATTAAATTTTCATTATTTTTGACAATTTTCTTTGATTCCTTTATAATTTATATATTCTGTTGGTTTAAATGAATTTTTTCTCAAGCTTTCAGAGGATGGACTTTAGATAAGATGTTCAACTTTTATACGCCAAGTATTGATTATAAGTCTTGTACATGGAACAAATAGAGATAAGAAATTAAGAATATGGTCGGCCTTAGCTTGATTTGTCTAGACATCAATTTTCTCTCTTGCCAAAAGTTTGACTTATTTTAGGTGGAAGTTTCCTTGATTATGACTTGTATACAAAATTCTAGGATCATTAAATTGGAATAGGTCCCTTACTAACCTAACCAATTGGAATTGGATGAAATTTCTTCCCATCCACACTAAACATTGTGTACACTCCAATTTTTTTTTTTTTTTTTTTCTGTATCTCATAATGATACGTTGTTGATAGGTGTCATCTAAGTTCAACATGATTGAGAGTTGTAATCGAGATTATGGCCCAGAAGCTTTACTATTCAATACTTTGCAAGAAAAATTAAACACTCATTTGATGTAACAGGAGACTATGGAATTTGACATTGAAATAGGTAAAAAAATGCTAAATGCAAAATTAGAGCGTCACTTGGCAAAACCTCACACACTCCCGCATGAGATCTTTGCTTATATATATATATATATATATATATATTGATGATTATTCCTTTTTAACTTATAATCACTAATCAACATGAGTCTCAAAAAACTTCGTGATAGGACTTTATCATACGTACAAAATAAGTATAGATTTTTTATCTTTTTTTTTTTTTAAAAGGATATTGCAATTGTGTTCATCCTTATAAGAATTGAAGCATAGATTAAATTTTCATTATTTTTGAAAATTTTCTTTGATTCCTTTATAATTTATATATTGTGTTGGTTTAAATGAATTTTTTCTCAAGCTTTCAGAGGATGGACTTTAGATAAGATGTTCAACTTTTATACGCCAAGTATTGATTATAAGTCTTGTACATGGAACAAATAGAGATAAGAAATTAAGAATATGGTCCAATTTGGTCGGCCTTAGCTTGATTTGTCTAGACATCAATTTTCTCTCTTGCCAAAAGTTTGACTTATTTTAGGTGGAAGTTTCCTTGATTATGACTTGTATACAAAATTCTAGGATCATTAAATTGGAATAGGTCCCTTACTAACCTAACCAATTGGAATTGGATGAAATTTCTTCCCATCCACACTAAACATTGTGTACACTCCAATTTTTTTTTTTTTTTTTTTTTCTGTATCTCATAATGATACGTTGTTGATAGGTGTCATCTAAGTTCAACATGATTGAGAGTTGTAATCGAGATTATGGCCCAGAAGCTTTACTATTCAATACTTTGCAAGAAAAATTAAACACTCATTTGATGTAACAGGAGACTATGGAATTTGACATTGAAATAGGTAAAAAAATGCTAAATGCAAAATTAGAGCGTCACTTGGCAAAACCTCACACACTCCCGCATGAGATTTTTGCTTATATATATATATATATATATTGATGATTATTCCTTTTTAACTTATAATCACTAATCAACATGAGTCTCAAAAAATTTTGTGATAAGACTTTATCATACGTACAAAATAAGTATAGATTTTTTATCTTTTTTTTTTTTTAAAAGGATATTGCTATTGTGTTCATCCTTATAAGAATTGAAGCATAGATTAAATTTTCATTATTTTTGACAATTTTCTTTGATTCTTTTATAATTTATATATTGTGTTGGTTTAAATGAATTTTTTCTCAAGCTTTCAAAGGATGGACTTTAGATAAGATGTTCAACTTTTATACGCCAAGTATTGATTATAAGTCTTGTACATGGAACAAATAGAGATAAGAAATTAAGAATATGGTCCAATTTGGTCGGCCTTAGCTTGATTTGTCTAGATATCAATTTTCTCTCTTACCAAAAGTTTGACTTATTTTAGGTGGAAGTTTCCTTGATTATGACTTGTATACAAAATTCTAGGATCATTAAATTGGAATAGGTCCCTTACTAACCTAACCAATTGGAATAGGATGAAATTTCTTCCCATCCACACTAAACATTGTGTACACTCCAAATTTTTTTTTTTTTTTTTCTGTATCTCATAATGATACGTTGTTGATAGGTGTCATCTAAGTTCAACATGATTGAGAGTTGTAATCGAGATTATGGCCCAGAAGCTTTACTATTCAATACTTTGCAAGAAAAATTAAACACTCATTTGATGTAACAAAAGACTATGGAATTTGACATTGTATACATTGGGGTTTGTTCTTGATGTTGTGAAATTGCTGTAGGTACAAAAAAATCTAGTTTGATTAGTTGGCAAGTCATGTTCTTTAATCGTGAAATGTCTACAGTGGAAAACTTTTGTGTTCCTACAATAAATGTTTTGGAGAGAAAATTGTTTGCCCCCTCATAACATTGTGACCCCCCCCCCCCTATTTATACAAAGGAAAAAGGATCCAATATTCCTAAGTGTAACTTAGTTACATGGAATTTTTGTGCAAATGTACATAGATTTTGTTAGGTTCTAAAGACTAGGATCTAATGTATTTAGAACTTCATTTTGTATGTTGGCAAACCATGATCAAAACAATGTTGAGTCGTGTGTTAGACTTGCTCAAAGTATGGGGTTTATTGTAAAGTTGGAATCGAGTTTTTATGCAGAAGTACTGTTCACTTTCTGTGAGACTCGATCGATCGAAAATTAGACTCGATCGATCGAAAATCGCACAGAACGTTTTTCTGCAGAATTTTCCAACTCAGCCCAAGCCCGTTTTAATGTATAGGGTTTTATGTTTGCCCTAAGTATAAAAGGGAAAACCCTAGCCACGTTTTCAGAGTTCTGTAGAGTTCTGTTTTTGCTGTGTTTGTGAATCTCATTGTGAGATCTAGAGGTGTTTACCTTCACATACACTTAGGGTTTACAAACTTGAGATTTATGTCGAGAGTTGTGTAGATCATTACAGTTGCAGAATCATAGAGCACAAAGATATACAAGCAGGTGCGCTTGTGGATTTGCTGAAGAATTCCGGAAAGAAGGAGTCCGTGGATCTCGGAGCTATCATGGGGTCATGGTAGTAAGTTTCCTACAGGCAGGTAGCAATATGACGTTAGTGGTCTAAGTCTATTGTGTAAACTTCAATTCTTTCATAGTGGATTCAGTTTACCTTGAGGATAGCTAGGTCAAATCCTCCCCAGGTTTTTACCGGTGTGGTTTCCTGGGTCATCATATCTTTGTGTTGTTTATTTTCCGCTGCTTTATTGTTTTTATATTTATTTGTGTTAACCTAGTTTAATTAAATTACCTAAGTTAATAACTTGGCTAATTTTCTAGGTTAATCTGTTGGGTTAAGGGGTCTAAACGAACTGACAAGTGGTATCAGAGCGGGTAGCTTTTGTGTTTGATCCTTTGATCTTTGAGCTGATCCTTGACCCCTGTTGTTATGGATTTCTGTAAAATCTTCTCGTTATTTTTCCATATTGTATACTTGGTGTGCTTGTTCTTTACCATGTGTGTTAAAATCTTTCTTGAGTGTCTTGATATATTCACTAATGACAATAATTACATGTGCTATACTGCTTTAACCGCCTTAAAGGCACGTGATTCTTGTCTTTGGTATTTGGATAGTGGTTGTTCCAGGCACATGACAGGAAATAAAGCATTGTTCAAAACACTCTTTGAAGGAAAGATTGGAACAGTTACCTTTGGAGATGGAAGTAAATCTGTGATCAGAGGCATTGGCACAGTCGACATTCCAGGATTACCAGTCTTTGAAGACGTGTGGTATGTTGATGGGTTGAAGGCAAATTTACTCAGCATAAGTCAAATTTGTGACAATGGACTGAATGTGTTCTTCACCAAACAAGAATGTGAAATACTTGATGAAGGAGGAGATTGTATGTGTATTGGTGTGAGGACTGCTGACAATTGTTATGGTATCACCCCAAGTATAAGCAACAAATGCTTCAGTGCGAAGATCAATCAAGTTGACTTATGGCATCAAAGGTTGGGACATGCCAGCCTTAAACAATTAGAGAAGATTTCAAAATGTGATGCGGTAATTGGGCTGCCCAAGTTTGAAAAGATTGAAAAATGCATCTGTGGACCATGTCAGATGGGTAAGCAAGTGAAGTCCAAACATCCATCTGTAGCTGATGTTCAAACTACAAGACCTTTGGAGTTGCTGCACATTGATCTCATGGGTCCTGCCAGAGTTCAGAGTTTAGGTGGAAAGAAGTACATTCTAGTTGTTGTGGATGATTTTACAAGATTCACTTGGGTTGTGCTTTTGAAAGATAAAGCTGAGGCTCCTGAAAAAATGATTCATCTGTGCAAGAAGTTGCAAGTAGAGAAAGGAACTGTGATAGCCAGAATTAGAAGTGATCATGGAAAAGAGTTTGAGAACACCAAACTGGCTACATTTTGTGATAATCAAGGCACTCGTCAGGAATTCTCTTCACCAAAAACACCACAACAAAATGGAATTGTGGAAAGGAAAAACAGAGTTGTACAAGAAATGGCCCGTGTCATGCTACATAATAAGAAGTTGCCTAAATCTTTTTGGGGAGAAGCTGTTAATACTGCATGTCACACTCTTAATCGGGTGTATTTCAGACCAAATTCCAAGCAAACTCCCTATGAACTCTGGAGAGGAAAGAAGCCTGTAGTGAAATACTTCAGAATATTTGGCAGTGACTGTTACATTTTGCGTGATAGAGAGAACCTGGAAAAATTCGATGCTAAGAGTGATAAAGGCTATTTTCTGGGATACTCTTCCACCAGTAGAGCATACAGAGTATACAATTTGAGAACTAAAACAGTCATGGAATCCTCAAATGTTGTGATCAATGATGAACTAAACTCAGACGATCATTCAGAACATGCACCTCAAGTTCAAGAGAAGATGATGGAAGGTGATGAGTCTCTACCTGAAAACTATGTGGGAAAGCCTACAGAGGAAGAGTTAATGGTTTTGAATGATACAGCATCTGTGCCATCAAGTTCAGAACCTTCAACACCAGTTTATGGAGTTCCACAAGAACAACAAGAGGTTCAAAGTCCATCAGATCAGAAAGGTACTACTACTTCCTTGGTCAAAGGCCCTTCATCAAGAGTGAGGTTGAATCATCCTGCTACTAATATTTTGGGGAGTTTCAATGATAACATAAGATTGAGATCCAAAGCATTGAATGTGATTACTCACTCATGTTACCTATCCCAATTCGAACCAAAAAGGGTTGATGAAGCTCTCCAAGATGCTGATTGGGTAAATTCTATGCATGAAGAACTTCATCAGTTTGTTCGAAATGATGTGTGGGAATTAGTTCCTAGACCTGAGGGAGTCAATGTTATTGGAACTAAGTGGATTTTCAAGAACAAGTCAGATGAACATGGGACAGTTATCAGAAATAAATCTAGGCTTGTTGCACAAGGATACACACAAGTAGAAGGAATTGATTTTGATGAGACTTTTGCGCCTGTAGCAAGATTGGAATCCATTCGAATTCTTTTGGCCATAGCATGTCACATGAATTTCAGGTTGTATCAAATGGATGTCAAGAGTGCTTTCTTAAACGGCATGTTACAAGAAGAGGTATATGTTGAACAACCGAAGGGTTTTATTGATCCTCACAGGCCTAATGATGTTTACAAGTTGAAGAGAGCTCTCTATGGATTGAAACAAGCTCCACGGGCTTGGTATGATAGATTAACTGCATATCTCACAGATCATGGCTTCAAGAGAGGTTTTGCTGACACCACTCTATTCATACGAAAGGATAAGAATCATTTTGTAGTTGCTCAAATTTATGTTGATGATATTGTTTTTGGTGCTACTAATGATTCTTTTGCTCAATCTTTTGCAGATGAAATGAAGGCCATGTTTGAGATGAGTATGGTTGGGGAACTAACTTATTTCTTGGGATTGCAGGTAAAGCAAACGGATGATGGAATCTACATCAACCAAGCTAAATATGCCAGAAATTTGGTCAAGCGTTTTGGTCTTGACAAGTCTGCACATGCTAGGACACCAATGGCTTCTAATGTGAAACTAACAAATGATCCATCAGGTGAGTCTGTTGATGTTACTCTATATAGAAGCATGATTGGTTGTCTTTTGTACTTAACTGCTAGCAGACCTGATATTGCATTTAGTGTGGGTGTTTGCTCTAGATTTCAATCTAATCCTAAGGTCTCTCACTTAAATGCTGTTAAGAGAATCATAAAATATGTTGCTGGAACTTGTGATTATGGTCTCTTTTACAGTAAAGAGTCTAATCTTTCTCTTGCTGGTTTTTCTGATTCTGATTGGGCTGGTAATGCTGATGATAGGAAAAGTACCACTGGTGGTTGTTTTTATGTTGGTGCTAATTTGGTTGCTTGGATGAGTAAGAAGCAAAATTCTGTTTCTTTATCTACTGCTGAGGCAGAATATATTGCTGCTGGTAGTTGTTGTTCCCAGCTTCTTTGGATGAAGAAACTTTTGACTGATTATGGAATTTCACAGGACACCATGGTTGTTTATTGTGATAACTCTAGTGCCATAGATATCTCTAAGAATCCTGTTCAACACTCTAAGACCAAACACATTGAGATTAGATATCACTTCATTAGGGATCTTGTTGAACGGAAAATTGTTGCTCTAGAGTATATTCCTACTGAACGTCAGAATGCTGATATTTTCACCAAACCACTTGATAGAGGAAAATTTGAAACTCTTCGTCAAGTTATTGGTGTGATTCTTTGTCCCTAGTCATTCTTCGCTTCATGGTCCTTGTGCTTTATTGCTATATCTTTTGTGACCTTTGTTTCTAGGATATGCATTGCATTGCATTCATGCATTTCATTCTAGGTTGTTTTTTTGTTATATATAAAAAAAAAAATATATTTTTGTTGCAAATTGTGTTTTGCTATTTTTCCTTGAATTTGAAGACAAGGTTGGTCTATCAATTATTGCATAACATGTTTATGTACCTTGTTTAGCTTTGATGCACTTATTTATTGCACTTTACTCGCTAAAGTCTTGTTGTGCATGTTGTGTGGGAAGATGCTATATTTGTTGATCACATGATCTTGATTTTGAAGTTGTATGTCTTTGATTGTTGGACTTGAACTTAATGAGAAAGGCATAAATAACTATCTCACCACTGTGTATTAGCCAATCATGAACACCTTAGTGCATATCATAAGATTTTGTGCTCGAGAAAGTGTAGCACATGCACAAAAAGAACATAAGGTGTAGCCTCTATTAAAATTGGTGTGTACATTATTGGGCTATAATAATTTCACAAATTCATAAAATTGGTGTGTACATTATCCCGGCTATTATTAAGTTTCTAATCAATTAATTTGAATAATGAGGCAAATCAAGAAACTTACATGATTGCAAGCTTTTACTCTAGGAGATGTGGGAGTTATATGATGTAACTCTTTAAGGGATAGTCTCTTTCAAATTCATGTGGTGGATTTTGTAGAAATTGTGATTGATCTCTATGTGTATATCACCTCACGTGGCTCTTTACTTTTCAAACTTTTTCAAAAACTTTCTTTTCTCCCTACCAACTGGTCAGCACCTTTCTTGGGAGTTTTGTCGTTTTCCTCCGATTCTTTTGCTACAATCTCTCTCCCACAGCTGGTAAGACACTTATACCCCTTTCTTTTGCATTTATTTTCTATTTTCATGCATTTTTTTCATGCATATTTGGGTAATTTCGGCATTTAGGTTTTTTCTATTTTTGGGATTGTTTTGGAGTGATTCTTTCTCAAATTCTTTATGGGTTTTTGTGGGGACACCTTTCCTAAGCACCTCATGTGGTTTAATTTGGTTTATTTGGTGTTTTGAAGAAAATTTGAAATTCTAGGGCTTATATTTGAATAAATTGGGGATTTTGTTCAATTGGGTTGAAATTGATAAAATTGGCTTGTTAGATTGATTAATTTGATCATTATATTGAGTTAATTGACTGTTGTGTTGATCAATTTATCAATTTGTTGTGTTTTGAAAACTAGGGTTTTTCAAATTGGGTATTTTTGATACACTTTGCTTGCTCAAGCCAATTTTGTTAATTTGAATCAAAATTGAACATGTCACTGCATTAGTACATGCATCATTTTCTGTTCATGCTCATGCATCATATAGATTTGATATTTTCTATATTTTTTTTGCTGTGCTAACTTGCAGTCTGCTTTTGGTTTTGGTTTATGCTCTTTTCTTTCTGTGTCTGTCTCTTTTCCTTAGCACTATGCCTAGGAAAACTCGAGCCCATAAGACTGTTGATCCTTCTCCATCTTTTGACACTGAGAGATTTCCTAGTGAGTCTAACCAGATTACCTATGAGACCCTTAATCTTAGGCGTCAGATTTGGGCTGAGCGTAGGGTTATCTTAGATGAGTTAGATCCTGAGGTTCGTAGGAACTTTGAGCGTCGGGGTTGGTTACCTCTTCTAGACTTTGAGCATCCTCCTCCTGCTTCTTTGATTAGAGAGTTCTATTCGAACCTCTCTATTCATGTCTACGATAACGACACCTTAGTCAAGGTGTGGTTACGTGGTGTCGAGTACCGCATTACCCCTTCGGTGGTGTCGGATGCTCTTGGGGTGCCCATTGTGGACCATCCCGTCTTTCCTTACGAGGAGTCTCCTCCACTTGATGACGTCTTGTCATACATCACTGGTACTTCTATCCAGTGGGGTTCTGATCCTCGGATCTCGTCTGCTGAGCTGTCTGAGTTGCACTATCTTTTCTTTCGGATAGCTTGTCATTCTTTGTGGCCGATTACTCATGTTCACACCGTCCCTCTTGAGCGATGTGTGTTTCTGTATGCTTTGGTCACTGATGCTCCTATCAGTTTTCCGCATATGTTTCTTCGTTCTTTGAACGAGGTTCATAGGTCTAGTTCTCAGGCTCATGCTTTGTTTTTTCCTGTTTTTATTCATAGGATTCTTCTCTTTCTTGGTTTTGGTGAGTATCCTGCTTCCGAGCCTGTTCATGTTATTGCTCCTATAGGTGCTACCTTTTTGAGGCAAAGGGCTGCTCAACTTCGAGCTAGCTCTAAGCGTGCTAGGGTAGAGCCTACCGGTGTCACTCCACCCCCTTCTTCTTCTTCTGCAGATCCTTTTGCAGCTGGGACTTCTTCGGTTCCTGCTGGTGCTGCTGCTGCTGCTGATGTCCTCCACCGTTTGATGAGGTTTCTGACCTTCGTCGGACGCTTGACACTGTCGTGACCGTTCAGGCGGCTCATGGTCAGCTTTTGGTGGACATCCTCGATGAGCTTCGTGCGTTGCGAGCGGATTTGGCGAGCTCTCGTCGCTCTTCTCCACCTCCTTTTGATGATGAGTGAGTGCCCTTTGGCAATTCGTCACAAAAAGGGGGAGTGCATTGTTCATAAGTAGCTTGTTTTTTTTGTGTTGAGGGGATTTACATTTTAGGGGGAGTGTTTGTTTTCTTAGTAGTGATACTGCGGAGCTTGTGGAGTTATTAGATTGTATCTAGGTGCTTCACTGTGTATTTACATTTTTAGCTCTTGATTAGGAGATATTTTTGTTGAGATACATTGTTATGTATATGTTTTCTTATTTCACTATGTTACTGTGCTTATTGACTTATATTGATGATGTTATTCATGATATATGTTTTTATTTTGTGTCATGTGAAATTAAGAAATTTTTATTTATGTATTTCCTGTTTTTTTTTGTTCCACACATGCGTTTATGTGTTTGTTAAGTGTTACAGGAATATACAGGTTGTTTTCAGTCGAGCTGCTGTCTACCTTGCAACTGTTGGATAGTAGTTTAGGTTGAATTGTTAAGTGGCTTTTGTTTGTAATGGGCTTTTTCAATTTGTAACTTTGAGCATTTTTGTTTAGTCTGTGTTTTGTCACGGATTGCCAAAGGGGGAGTTTGTTAGGTTCTAAAGACTAGGATCTAATGTATTTAGAACTTCATTTTGTATGTTGGCAAACCATGATCAAAACAATGTTGAGTCGTGTGTTAGACTTGCTCAAAGTATGGGGTTTATTGTAAAGTTGGAATCGAGTTTTTATGCAGAAGTACTGTTCACTTTCTGTGAGACTCGATCGATCGAAAATTAGACTCGATCGATCGAAAATCGCACAGAACGTTTTTCTGCAGAATTTTCCAACTCAGCCCAAGCCCGTTTTAATGTATAGGGTTTTATGTTTGCCCTAAGTATAAAAGGGAAAACCCTAGCCACGTTTTCAGAGTTCTGTAGAGTTCTGTTTTTGCTGTGTTTGTGAATCTCATTGTGAGATCTAGAGGTGTTTACCTTCACATACACTTAGGGTTTACAAACTTGAGATTTATGTCGAGAGTTGTGTAGATCATTACAGTTGCAGAATCATAGAGCACAAAGATATACAAGCAGGTGCGCTTGTGGATTTGCTGAAGAATTCCGGAAAGAAGGAGTCCGTGGATCTCGGAGCTATCATGGGGTCATGGTAGTAAGTTTCCTACAGGCAGGTAGCAATATGACGTTAGTGGTCTAAGTCTATTGTGTAAACTTCAATTCTTTCATAGTGGATTCAGTTTACCTTGAGGATAGCTAGGTCAAATCCTCCCCAGGTTTTTACCGGTGTGGTTTCCTGGGTCATCATATCTTTGTGTTGTTTATTTTCCGCTTCTTTATTGTTTTTATATTTATTTGTGTTAACCTAGTTTAATTAAATTACCTAAGTTAATAACTTGGCTAATTTTCTAGGTTAATCTGTTGGGTTAAGGGGTTTAAACGAACTGACAGATTTCTTTTAAAAATTTAATTATAATTTTATACTCGAATTTGGTGATTTATGTATGATTTTTGTGGTTTGATTTTGATTCAGTAAAGACATATTAGCCAAAAGAAACGAAGGTAGAGCCATTAAAGAAATCTGTACTTTCAGATTAGCAATTACAGATGGCGAATGTTGCATTGTCATTTGTGGTTGTGGTATGAATAAGCGGTATGTTGTTTGGGTGACTGATTGAGGCAAAGCAATTAACCATATTAAAAGGGATTAGCAACTTTTTCTTTCTCCTTTACCATTTGCGGTATGTATATGTCTTTTTCACATATGCTCAACTGAAGTACCCATTAGGATTTCCCTTGGTGGAAGTTTCTTTGATTATTACTTGTATACAAAATTCTAGGATCATTAAATTGGAATAGGTCCCTTACTAACCTAACCAATTGGAATAGGATGAAATTTCTTCCCATCCACACTAAACATTGTGTACACTCCAATTATTTTTTTTTTCCTGTATCTCATAATGATACGTTGTTGATAGCTGTCATCTAAGTTCAACATGATTGAGAGTTGTAATTGAGATTATGGCCCAGAAGCTTTACTATTCAATACTTTGCAAGAAAAATTAAACACTCACTTGATGTAACAGGAGACTATGGAATTTGACATTGTATACAATGGGGTTTGTTCTTGATGTTGTGAAATTGCTGTAGGTACAAAAAAATCTAGTTTGATTAGTTGGCAAGTCATGTTCTTTAATTGTGAAATGTCTACAGTGGAAAACTTTTGTGTTCTTACAATAAATGTTTTGGAGAGAAAATTGTTAGCCCCCTCATAACATTAGGACCCCCCCTATTTATACAAAGGAAAAAGGGTCCAATATTCCTAAGTGTAACTTAGTTACATGGAATTTTTGTGCAAATGTACCTAGATTTCTTTTAAAAATTTAATTATAATTTTATACTCGAATTTGGTGATTTTTATATGATTTTTGTGGTTTGATTTTGATTTAGTAAAGACATATTAGCCAAAAGAAACGAAGGTAGAGCCATTAAAGAAATCTGTACTTTCATATTAGCAATTACAAATGGCGAATGTTGCACTGTCATTTGTGGTTGTGGTATGAATAAGCAGTATGTTGTTTGGGTGACTGATTGAGGCAAAGCAATTAACCATATTAAAAGGGATTAGCAACTTTTTCTTTCTCCTTTACCATTTGCGGTATGTATATGTCTTTTTCACATATGCTCAACTGAAGTACCCATTAGGATTTCCCTTAATAATGATAAACATATTAATTTTTTTTAAAATAACTTTTATATTTATTAAATGAGATATATATATATATATATATATATATGTCGAGGATCATGTAGCTGAATTGACACCTCCCTATACACAAAGTGTCCGGGGTTTAAGGGAGAAAAGGTTCAAATTGCGGGAGTTAGGGAAAAAAGGTTCAAGTTGCAAGGTTAGCAGCATATTGTAATTATTTCTAAATAAATAAAAAAAGATATAGAGATATATATTGTTTTCCTTGAGATAAAGCAGTTGCGATGGAAGTTGTGATAATAGTGGAGTTTTGCCTTTGAGGTTTTCTCCATTCATCAACAAATCACCGTGTCAACTTTATTTTCCACTGCATATTGACTTAGTTGGTGATTTGTTTGTGTTAACACGTGTATTGCATGTTAATTAAATTAATTAATTAATTTGGCTAATTAATTGGTTAATTTATCACAAGAGGTCAATATATTTGTCAGTTCGTTTAGACCCCTTAAACCCAAACAGATTAACCTAGAAAATTAGCCAAGTGATTAACTTAGGTAATTTAATTAAATCTAGGTTAACACAAATATGCAAAAACAGTAAAGCAGCGGAAATTAAAGAACACAAAGATCTGATGACCCAGGAAAACCAAACCGGTAAAAAACCTGGGGAGGATTTAACCTAGCTATCCTCAAGGTAAACTGAATCCACTATGAAATAATTGAAGTTTACACAATAAGACTTAGATCACTAACATCCTATTGCTACCCAAGTGTAGGAAACTTACTACCACGACCCCATGATAGCTCCGAGATCTACGGACTCCTTCTTTCCTTGAATTCTTCAGCAATCCACAAGCGCACCTGCTTGTATTTCTTTAAGATCTTTGATTCTGCAACTGTTTGATTTACCAAGCTCTTGACATAAGTCTTGATTTTGTAAACCCTAAGTGTATGTGAAGGCAAACACTTCTAGATCTCACAATGAGATTCACAAACACAGCAAAATAGAACTCTAAAAATGTGGCTAGGGTTTTCCCTTATATACTTAGGGCAAAACATAAAACCCTATACATTAAGTAGACTAGGGCTGAGTTGGAAAATTCTGCAGAAAAACAATCTGCACGATTTTCGATCGATCGAGTTAGGCAGAAAGTGCACAGTGAATTCTGCATAAAACTCGATTCCAACTTTACATTAAGAGCCAAACTTTGAGCAAGTCTAACACAAGACTAAACATTGTTTTGATCATGGTTTGCCAACATTACAAATTGAAGTTCTAATACATTAGTTCCTAATTCTTAGAACCTAACAACATTCTTGGCCTATCAAATAGAAAAGTTATCATTGACTCTATCTAAAGCATTTAAAGTAATAAAGGCATATTAAAGATTTAAGTTGATTGGCTAATATAGAACATCAGCCCATTGTTTGGAATTCAATGGGAAGAGCATAATTTTTGTTATACTCTTGATTGCATGTGTATCAATTGTTGCCGAAGAAACTAAATATGAGTAAGTTAATATCATAATTCAAATCAATATTAAAAAACAAAAATGAATAAAAACATTTTTGAATATGACTTAATGCATTCTCACATTCATGGAACGACAAATCAATAGATACTAATTTAACTAATTACACTAATTATATTTTTAATCTATTAGAATTGCAAACTTTCAATAACATAAGCGCTTGTATAATAAACTCTCTCTAATAAACCAACTTACATATCTCAAGATATGACACTACCAAGCTGCCCTTGATGGTTCTTCCTACCAAAATCGATCTTGAGCACAAAAACTTCAAAACTACAAATTAAAAGTATTAGTTACAATGTAAAAAGATTAGACAACATGCATTTTCATATTTTTAAGAAATGCTTTTTTAAATTGTTTTTTGCCATTTAGTAACTTTAGCTCAATGAAGTAAATGTTAGCATACTTAATTTATTTATAGTAGATATATGTTTGTATGGTTTCTCCTCAAACATGTATCTTTTTGCAATCATCAAAGTATTCATGATGGCTAAAACTTTTTAAACCTAAAATGAAAATGAAGCACATAACAACCTCAATTTTAATATATCTTTATGAAAGTTACTCTTTTGAATGTATATGATCAACCAACAAACACAATAGAATCAAATTGTGTATAATGAAATTGAAGCATCGGCTTAACACCTATACTAACTTGAAAAACCAAAACGAAAAAGGATCAAGAAAACAACAGTTAAGCTCATTCCATTGAAGTTGAAATGATAGATCCTTCTACACATTGAGCATTACATTGATGAGTTTAGAAAGTTTTATATCTACCAAAAACAAAATGTAGAAACACAAATAATTTTTTTTTTAAACTTATAGGTTTGTTATGCTTAAAATTAACCCAAAAAAAAAAAAAAAAACTAAATTTTGACAATCTTAATCTATTAACAGAACTTGATAAAAATCATAATTAGCAAATAAAAAATGGCATAAAGAGCATCCTATTATATGACTATATCACTTTATAAAGCCCCAATACCCAAATGCCTATAAGAATGATAATTAGCAAACGAAAAGTATAAGTAAATAAAAGAGCATCTTAGTATCAATTTAAAGCAAAAAAAAAAAAAAAAAAATTACCATATTGAACCACGACCATTATGACATGAAGCAAGTGGAAGATGAGCATTATTGTTGTTTATTATCCCAGGTGAATAAACATATGTTTTTTTGGAAGATTCATGTATTCTTAAATAATCTGAATGCTATTTCAATTAGTGCAAATTATAGAACACAAAATTGGTAATTTAGCAACAAAGGCATAGGAGAAGCCATGTAGTGGTTTAGAAAGAGTAGGCATTTAGTTATAAGGAAAGAGGAGTAGGCATAAACATAAGAAAACCTTTGGATGGAGGAATAAGGAAAACAAAGAGTTTTTGATGATTAACATCCCTCTATCTTATCCATTAGTCTTATTTATTACTAATTAAAATCTATTGAGTTTAGTAAATAACTGATGTGGCATCTAATAAGTGTAATAAATTAAGAATGATGTATTTTATTTCCAAAAAAAAAAAAAATCAATTATCTTTTCAGAAAGAGTGCCACTTGGCAAAACCTCATGCTCTCCCGCATGAGGTCTCTGCTTTTATATATATATTGATGTTGTGAATTTTATTGTAAATTGCTTTTTTCCTGTTCTTTTTTCTTTTAAAAGTACTACATTCAAAATATTTTTCATGATCTTGCATGTTAAGTTGCTTCTTGTTTTCTAGTAGAACCTACCACTAAAATTATTTTCTTGCTGTCAATAATAACTTTTAACAATCTGCTATTAAGATTTTTTGTAAAAATGTTGTGAAAAATGTTGTGGACATAACGTTTCTTTCTCTTTTTTATTTGTTTTTCATTTGATAAGAAAATATTATTTTATTTATTGGTTAATTTTTTGACTTAATTAATACTATTGGTTAAAATTTATGGGCCTTTTTTTTTCACTTGGGGCCTTAAGCGGCCGCATCAATGGCTTATACCATTGAGCCGGCCCTGAATATTTCACAATAAATTTTAAGTGGTGAGTTGTTAGTAGTTAATATTAGTGAGAAAAAAATTAATTTAAGTAGTATGTTCAAATTAAAATCAGTAACAACTTATCACATATAATTTGTTGTAAAAATAATGTAAAAATGTTTAGAATATAACACTTCTCACTAAAATTAGACAATTTTACGACTCATTATATCATTGCGACGAGTGCTTCACTAAATTTGTTAAAAAAAATATCATCGGAAAATTTTAAAATATACGTGTAGATGAAAAAAGTGTATGAAAATATGTATAAGTGTGTTTAAAATACTCAAAAGTGTGTTTGAACTTACCTACCAAACACCATGAATGAAGGAAGAACTTCACCTTCAAACTCGTTCTTAAACATTCCTTGGTAAGCGTACTTGTGAAAAGCAATCTCATGTAATGGGTATTTCCACAATGGTTTAGGTAGATCATTTGGCAATCTAAAGAAGCCACCAACTAATATCATTAGCCCTTGAATTCCAGCCCCAGTTATTATGCCCATTAGGTAATTAGGCACGATACTCGCAACAATCATCATTAGGCTCTCAACCAACATCATACATGCAAATACTTTTTTATTTTTTTTTTTCAGGTGCGTGCAACAAATTTAACCATTTTTTAAAGGTGAAAATATTATTTAGTTCCATACATTTTAGGATTACAATAAATTTGATCTATACACTTTGGTAACAATTAATTTGGTCTTTAATATTAACTTATTAACAGAACATGTCTAACCGGTTAATAGTGTGCACTTTTGGCATCTCTAATGATAATATTTGTAAATTTTAATACTCACATCAACACTTGCATGGCAAAATGAAAGTTACATCAACATTTTAAAAAATATGTATACCAATTTAATCATTTTCTTTATTTTTTTCTCAATCATTGATAGTAAAGTAGTTTAGTGAAGTACTAGCAAACAGTACTACGCATTGGGCATATTAGAGTACCGTTTGGTCAACAATAAGAGCAATTGCATCAATGGTTAGGGCTGTAAATGAACTAAGCCGTTCATAAATAGTTCGAGCTTGGTTCGATAAAAAGCTCGTTCATGTTTGTTTGTTTATAAACAAGCCAAACTTAAGCTTTAGTTTTAGGATTGCTTAATAAACGAGCCGAGCCTGAGTAAAAAGTATTGTTTATAAACAAGTTCGTAAATATCAAAGCTCGATACAAAAGTAACAAAATAAGTTGAGCCTAGGCTTATGTATGAGTTTGGTAATAAATTCGATATGAGCTTAACATATAAACTCATATCATTCTAAGACTTTAATTAATTATAAGTTGAGACCACTCATCCAAACAAAATAGGCTAAATAATAAACTTGATGTAGGTTTGATAATATACTTGTGTTGGATCTCAAGCTCAAAAACATGATATTGAGCTTGAGTTTGGGCTTGATATAGAGCTCGAGTTTGGCTTGACTAATGAACCAAACCAAGCCAAGCCGAACTCAAGCTTTTATACTTTATAACAAGCTCAAGCTTGAACATCATTTGTAGGCTCGTATCAAACTCAAGCCAAACTTGAACATTCTACTTTTGCTGTAGAGCCGAGCTTGAACATTCACTACTCGACAAAGCTCGGCTCGTTTACAGCCTTATCAATGGTTGTGAAAGTTTGCAAAATACAAAAAGTGTTTAATATTGCAAATTTTAACCCAAAAAAGACCCACATTAGTGTTTGCAAAAGTGTGCAAATATACAAAACTGCTACAGTAACCGTGCATATATGCACTGTTACTACATATGCACGATTACTGTTCATGTGCAAATGATTTTTTTATTCTTTTTTCTCTCTTCCCCTCTATCTTCTTCTCAGAACAAAACCACCAAATCACCCCTGCCCCAGCCTCAACCATTAATCTTTATCTTCTTCTGACAACAAAATCACAAAACCACCCCTGCCTAGCCTCAACCACAGATCAAGGTGGTACCACCCAAATACAAAAAACCCAAAAACTAAAATTAGCAATAACCCATCATAACACAAAAACCCAAAAACTAAAACTAGCAATAACCCATCATAGAACCAGCAAGAACCAGATGAAATCAAACTCCAAAATTAACCAAAACCCAAATGAAGTCAAGTGAGGACCATGGCAGCACTACATCAAGATCAGAGGAGGTGGTGGTGGGTCACTGCAACTGGGGCTTGCTTGGGTTGTTGGCTACGGTGTGATGATGGCAACGGTGAGGTTGGTTTGAGTTTGAGAAACTAGTTGAAGAAAAAGAAGAAAGAATAAAGAGAAGAAGGAAGAAGAAAAAGGAGAACAAGAAAGAGGGAGATGATTCAGATAAAATGAGAGGGTTGGTGTGAGAAAAAGAAAGAAAGAGTTGGGTGGGGCTGGGTAGTTGTTTGTTTGATATAATAAAAAATTAAAGAAATATTATTATTTAAATAAAAAGATGGTAGAATAGATAAATTGATGTGAGTGTTTTGTAAAAGTGAATGTGTAAAATAAAAAATGTATATTTTTTTTTTTGCAAAATAGACAAATTTTACATTTACTGATGCAGATGCTCTAAATAAAGATCGTGTAAAGTATGTTAAGGGCTAACGTATAAATATATATATATATATATATATATATATATGTTTATATATTTACGTTTCCTACGATTCATGCGAAGTTTGGTAAGCATGTGATGTCCAATGGTGATCTCTTATTTTGGTGAAGTCCGCTAATTAGGAAGCAATTTATAATTATGGTCGAGCTTAATTTAATTAGTTGACACCTTTTGATGCTTTTATGGAGATCAGAGTTTAAATCATTCCACCATCAACTATCGAATTATAAAAAAAAAAAAAAAAAAAACCTATAATAGTGACAAATTAGAATTTGAAGTACTATGTTTTGGGTGATGATTAATATTTCAAATTACTGTATTATCATTCAAAGCAAGGAATTAGTACATGTAAATCACACATGAGAGAGAGAGAGAGAGAGAGAGAGAGAGAGAGAGAGAGAGAGAGTTAATTTGTTATATTGTTTTTGACAGGTACAACAAAACTTATAGATTATTGCTTTCAAAAAAGACTTTGTTATTACCTGCTAATGCATCAAGAAGTGTAGACTTGCCACAACCTATGAAGCACGGGTGTGTTTTCAGATTCAGGTGCGGGTGAGGATACGAGTGCGGGACTCGGCAATTTTGAAAAAATAGGGTGCGAGTGCGGTAGGGTGCGGCGATTAAAAAATTATTAAAAATATTTTTATTTATATATTTTATATATTGCTAAACATGATTTTTTATATAATAATAATAATAATAATAATAATAATAATAATAATAATAATAATAATAATAATAATAATAATAATGTACAAAATAAAGCCTCTTTGACCAAAGGCTTAGTGGCTTAGTGGCTCACATACCAAAGGCTTAGGGCTTGTTTGGTTAGATTTTTTTCATCACTCAGTTTTCGTCACTTATTACTCAAAATACCCCAATTTTCACTACCCCAACGTTTGGACACTGTTTTCACTTCACATTACTCAAACGTTTCCACCTTTTTATGGGTCCCATGCTTGAGCACTTGGTCAGAGACCCATATATGATTTCTGTTAGCCTCCCACCTCACTCCGCCTCACTGGGTTCTGTGATCCAATCTTTAGCTCTCACTCCGCCTCTCATAAAATACCATACCAACTTCAGCAAGGAAAAAAAAAAAAAAAAAAACCCAAGCCCAGATGTGTGAAGAACAGAGCAAATGAAGCCTAGCAATACCCATAACGACGATCAGACCTGCACAAACCCAGAACTGATGCAGCGAAGATCAGACCTGCGATGATCGGACCTGTACAAACGACAAACTGATACAGCGACGATCGGACCTGCAACGATCTCCACCGTCACCACCGGCGGCGAAGACCAAATGGGTTCTGTTATGAAGAACCAAAAAAAAAAAAAAAAGGAATTGCAGCGAAGAGCCGAAGACCAAATGGGTTCTGTGATTAAAAAAAATAATAAGCGCCTGAGACCATTTAAAGAAAGAAAAAAGAATTGAAGGCAGCGAAAGCCCAGAGAAAGGAGAGAAAAAAAGAAAGAAAAGTGGAGAAGAAAGCAGCGCCTGAGACAGTGCCTCATGTGTGTTGCTCTGGATTTTGGGGCCCACAATCTCCTCCTATTTACGAACATGTCATTGAAAATCAGATTTTGAGTTTTTGAGTTATGAAAACAGGTGAAACTTGTTTTCATTTTCTATGATTATGATCCGGTTTTTTGAGTGACCGAGTCATTGAAACAATGACTGAATACTCATCGATACAAAGAAACTTGTTGTGGGTCCCACAAAATTTGAATATTGAGTTATGAAAATTGAGTAGTGGATGACGAAAACACTCAAACCAAACAAGATCTTAGTGGCTCAATGTACAAAAAAAAAAGGGGAGATGTGGCTCACGTGAGAGGCATAAAAAACAAAATAAAGCCTATCTGACCAAACATATTTAACAATCCTTAAACAAAACAAAACTTAAAAAAAGAAAAAAAAAAAAAAAAAAAAAAAGAAAGAACAGAACGGCAACGCTGGGCTCGCAAAAAAAAAAAAGGAAGAAGAAGAAGAAGAAGAAAAGGGTTAAGGCCGGTGAAGACGGCGTATCAAATCCACCGGTATTTTCGGTTTTAAGTTTTTTTTTTTTTTTTTTTTTTTTTTTTTTTTTTCCCTTGCCAGCCGATTTCCTTTTTCCAGCCGAAACACACCGATATTCGACAAATACGATCCAATTCGGCGCGAATCGGCCAGGTTCGGTGTGCGTCGAAGTCGAATCAGCACGAGTCGGCGCAAATCTGAAAATGAAAAAAAAAAAAAAAAAAAAAAAAAAAACTGGACGCAATTCGACGGGCAGGCAACGGCATCCCTCGCTTGTCGCCGTGTCCGACGCAGGTGCGGTGGCCATTTTGCCGCGTCCATGCATCCTAGACGACCAAAAGGAATCATTATAGCCAGAAACTCCCCAGGCAAGGTATAACCAAATAGACGCTGAAGGATTGATTTGGTGCCACTTCTTCGATTGGAAACAGTCACACACAGATCTCGCTATGTCAAGAAAACAGCATCCTCTAGTTGAGTCCGAACCATCTTCATGTTTAAGGCACCTCCTTTGTTTTTGCTTGGCAGTCGATTAATGGTTTCCATTTCTAATATTGCAGTATTGATTTCTAGTTTTGTGTTAGGTTGAGTAGCCATGACCAGATTTAGAGTGAGATAGATTTATTTATTTATTTATATATAGAGAGAGAGATTTAGTTTTAGGCAGAGTGGTGGGAAAGGCTAGTATATATCTGCTCTAAATGGAGAATCATTAGATATTGGCTGTGTATATATTTACTTGTCTACCCACTTGTCCTCCTTTTTCTCTTCAATGTACTTATGGTACTTGGAAGGCTTTTTTTTTTTTTTTTTTTGGGAAGATTCTTAGAGTGATGTCACTAAAATGTCATTGGTTTTTCTGGTATGACTAAAATAGTGAGTTCTTATTGATTAAATTGGTAAAATCTTTTGTCGATGACATAGTTGTTAGTATCATACGATACGCGATACGTATCGTATCATGTGAAAAAAGTTTTGTATCGTATCAGCATATCGTAAGTGCTCATGAATCGTACGATACAGTGTGCGTATCGTATCGTAAAATCGTGCGTATCGTACGATATATAGACAAATGCTTTAAAATGAGATTTTTTGTTAGAATTTGTACTTTTATTTGAATCTAATAAGTCGTTAGACTTGTTTTTAGCAAAAAAATGTTTATTTACTTAATTTAGCCGACTAAAATAATATATTCATAAATTCTTTTTCTCCTCTCTCCTACAATTGGACTACACAGTACACACTTACCTTTCACTTTAATATTTTAAATTTTTTTTTTTTATCGTTATTGTTATAAGTCCAAGAAACTAGAATGCCAAAAAAAATTTATAAAAAAATTATTAAAAAAAAAAAGAAGAAATAGTAAATGTTAATGACGAATAACGATGAAGAAAATTTTAATGAAGAGATAAATTTGCAAAATTATAAATATGATGATAGCGTTGACTTAGATGGGGTTGATTAAACAATTTGATGAATATGATGAAAATAAATTATTATTTTTGAGTCATTTGTAATATATTATCACTTTTGAATTTAAGTAATTTGAATGTGTATGTTATAAGCACATTTTAGTTTGATTTATTTAGTTAGTTTGTTAAATATTATTACATAAGTGATGAATAAATTAGTTATTAGTTGAATATATTCAAAATTTTATAATGAATATGCCATTTATATATGTATATTTATAATTTATGAATTTTATAAAATGTTTGTGTATCTTACGATACACGATACGATACGATACATGATACAAAAAAATTAAAAATCGATACACGATACGATTCACGTTTTCACAACTATGGTCGATGAATAAGAAATTTGAGATTCAATTCCAATTAAAGTGTTCGGTGAAAACATGTTCCAATCTCACAACCCAATCTACCTCCAAGCACAACCCACTAAATCAGCACACCCAACCCATACTTTTTGGTAAAACGTTTTAACTGTTACACACACTTTCTGATCAACGGAAATGTTTTATGTTTGACCAAGTTTTTACAAGGAAGCAAATATTGGAAAGTGCTTAATATGTTTTCTAAATAGCATTTCACAATGAAACAAACAGAGCCGTACATCAACTTTTCTGTAAATTTTTGAAAGATAGTTTAAGAACCTATAACATTACCAATCAAACCAGTCTTATTTCTTTCGAAAAGAAAAGGAAAACTTCACATAGATTGTTTTCAAGTAGAATCCGTTGTGCTAAAATCCTGCACTACATCATCTCTCCATGTAAGGGTGTAGAAGAAGGATTCGCTGTAACTTGTGTATTTTGCTTAGGAGGCATTGAAATGGAAGCCTTAATCATAGGCTTGATCTTTTCATTAGCCTTGATGATGCCCAAAAACATAAGTCGATAAAAAGCTATCATCCCTAGCAAGACGGCAAGATCGCCCCACTTAGAATAACCCATTTCAGCTTGCCACAAATCTCTCAAAATTTCTTCTCCAGTGATGATAGGTGGTCCTCCAGCTTTGTTATTGGGATATACTTCACCTTCAAACTCATTCTTAAACATTCCTTGGTAAGCATACTTGTGAAAAGCAATCTCATGTAAGGGGTATTTCCACAATGGTTTAGGTAGATCATTTGGCAATCTAAAGAAGCCACCAACTAGTATCATTAGCCCTTGAATTCCAGCCCCAGTTATTATGCCCATTAGGTAATTAGGCACGATACTCGCAACAATCATCATTAGGCTCTCAACCAACATCATACATGCAAATAGCACTAGAGCAAAGTACAAAAAATATTCATGTCCTTTGCGTAGTTCAGGCAAGTAATAAGCTATTGCTCCAGGAATAACTGAAACCAGTATCAAGTATGGCACCGCAGAGAGTGTGTTGCTAATAACAAATGCAGCAGCACCATAATGCCCATTTAATCTTTCTCGTTCAAATACCTAGGTTATGATTGGAGAAAGTTTATCAGCACTTATAATGCTAAAAAAGCATATGAGCAACGAATATCAAGAGCATCTTATTTGAGCAAAGTAAGCTTTTCAATAAGCCATTAGTGAAAGTACTAATCTGTATAAATTCAACCAACACTTTTGGACCACAAAATAAGTTAAAATACCTTCATGTCCTCCACAAAAGAAGGAAATCCACCAATGGCCATGAACGTTAGGAATGAAGCTATAAATGAAAGCAATGCACCTCTAGCCTGAGACAACCAAAATTACAATGTTTATCAATTTTAACATCCTCATAAGACTATGTCATACTATGTTAAGTTGCCGATTATCTTAAGTTGTTAGGAAATTATGAATTTAATCCTTTAATATGACATGCAAGAATGAAATCAATTTATACTTCTATTCTCGTTTGTCCGAATAGTATTATTTATAGTTTCTCTCTTTCCTGATTTTTTTAATACTCTCTTACCTGAATTGAAGCATAACTATGCCCAATATTGTGATACACGGAACCAAGGCCTAGACCTAATGCGATATAAATTGCTAGGCGCAACCAATAGTAGCCTAGGTCACGATACATGTTCACAAAAGATCTTCTCGTTAGAACAGAGCATTGAGTAAGAAAGCTAGCGTGGCTTCTCTTCGTCTCCAATTCTCCATGGTCCTGAAATCAAAGTAAATTTCAGTTAACTATTTTCCATCTCTCTGGTCATGTGATTGTCATCAATTTGTATACCATATTATGCAGAAAATAACTTATACTATTAGGTTAATTATTACTCGCTCACCTGTTTATATATTTCAGCTATTTGTTTCCGTACTTGCTTGTACCTCTCTGATGATTTATACGAACTTAGAAGTTTCTCAATTGCTTTCTCTGTCGATATTGCTCCAGCTAAACCTTGTTCAACGTCCTACACAAAAATTTATAAGCTTCATAAGGTTTTCTTATTATATTTATGAACTGAAAAAGGGACTTGAGTTCACGTTTGCAATGCATAATTTATCCTCTATATTTTTTTTAATCTTCTTTTTGAAGATGTCCTTACCATCATCCGATGGATGAAGAGTATTGACATAAACGTGACAAGTGCAATTCATTCCATGTCACGAGTTTTATGTCAGAAAATGACATCAATTTCATGAATTTTCAATAAAGACCCGTTCAAAAGTTTTTTTAAAAATATATATGATGATTTTGAAATAAAGGTTAAAAGTTAAATACATAATGTACAAAATAACCAAAATCAAATATAAAAGAGTGGGATACTACTAGGACTAATAAGGGCCTCCAAGGAAGGAAATGTCTTACCTGTTGGAAATCCTTGTTTATGGTTTTAAGGAAGTGATCAGATGGATTTTGGTGAGTGGGACAGGGGAAACCATTTAAAGTGAAAAACTGCATTGAATTGGAAGTAATTAGATTTGTTAATAACTTATTCCAACTCTAATATGAATATATGGTACAAAAATATTAAGAAAATTTTCAATTATTTACCTCATTAGCTGCAGATGCAGGACCAAAATATACAGTTCTACCTGAAGACAAGAGACAAAGATTGTGGAAGAGCTGAAAGACTTCACTGCTGGGTTGATGAATTGATGCAATAATGGTCCTTCCAATCCCATCTCTTTGGCCTAAGCCTGCAATTCTGCTCATTACATAATATGATGCTGCACTATCAAGCCCACTTGTTGGTTCATCAAGGAAGAGAAGCTTGGGGCGTGTTAGGATCTCTATACAAATGCTAACTCTCCTCTTTTGCCCACCACTAAGGCCTTTGACTCCCCATCCCCCAATTCTGGTGTCCACTGCATCTTGCAAACCCATCTCTTTTATTGTTGTTTCAGCTCTCTCCTTCTTCTTTGATTTTGACATGGAGTCGGGTAATTGCAGCTGAGCTGAGTAATACACGGCTTCTCTAACAGTTAAAGTCATCATTAATGTATCATCTTGTGTTACATATGCCTATGTTCAACAGAGTGTAAAAAGGAAAACAGTTAGAATAATATTCTGATCTTGTTGCATGTGTTACAAAAAATGATTAAGTGCAATTTTCAAAGCTTTTAGGAGAAGGAACAATAATGATCTTGCCGTGTGTGTATGTGTTTTGTAGCTCCAGTTGAGTTTCTCCAACTATTTTTATAAAAGAGGCAGGGTTTTTGTTGACAATCATGGAATGAAGTAATAATTAGACTAAATATTTTGATACTAAATATTGTGATAACTTTTACTGATTAATATAGGTATCATTATATAACCTGAGAAGGTTAGAAAGGATTTATTTTAAATTATGTAATGCATATTTAATTTTAATTAATATAATTCTTATGAAGAATTTGTTAGTATGTTCTTATATATGTTCACTAACATTGTCATTTTTGTATATTTAACAAATTATGGATTAGTTGGGGTGTATTTTATACTAAGCATCTATTAGACTCAATAGTGAATTAGTAATCATAATGTTTTGTTAATATTGAACCTTCTTTGTTTTGGTTATAGATGGCTTAATGGGACGAACTTGCATTTTGAGTGATCATAATAAAAAGGTCTCTATCCTTTACTTGTAAAAGTATTGGTCTGGCCTTAAAAAATCAAATGTATTCTAATACTCTCTCACACACACAAACACACACATATATATCACATAAAAACCATTGCTATATCACATTTGTGTTAGTGTTGGTTACTCGAAGATGGAATGAGAGAGTACAAGCGAAGAGGTGTAGTTCATTCTCCAAACCACACATGGACATTCCACTCTTGACATTACAGGAAAGTGTGGCTTCTTCCTCTCATTCTCATAGAGGGCTCCTCATTAGGTGTGTTATACTTGCCTACCCCTATGTTAAAAGACAAATGTATGCCTGTGATTCTTTAGTTTGTCATAAATCCAATTACTCTTTTAATATATGCATTTTTAGTTCAAGTTTTTCCAATAAATTTTTTATATTTTGAAATAAAACACGGCCAAAAAATTCAAAGATACAAAAAAGATCTTCCAAACTGTACTGGTAGTGTTTTGGATCAATGATATTTTAAGTTAGGTAGATCAGCATAAGACCTTATGGTTTTTGGATGGTCAACTATGTACACTACGCAAATCTAACATAATTAAAGATGGGAATATGGTGAATGGGGCCATTGTGTCTTTCTTTGTTGACCTAGACACATGCGGTATCATTTCCCTGCACGCACTCAGCGGGTCCAATAACTTTTACTAATGCTTGCTTGCATGATACACACTCACCTATTAAACCCTTAAAATATGCTTGGTTCCCAACATCAATGACTTTCTTTCCAACTACAATGACTTTACACTATTTGGGATAAAAAGAAAAAAAGACTTTAATGCACCCGCACACAACACAATTGACTTGATAATCAAGTAGTATTTTTTGTGGGCACAGTTTAATCAAATGAAAAATATAAAAATGATTTTTTAGAATATTAAATCTATTATCAGTTTTATTATTAAAAAATAATTATAAATTTACGTATTAATAAATATGATTGATTTTACTTTAACAATTTAATAAAAACTGTCTAAATCATTTTTTTTAATGATTAGTGATATATCAGGTTGTAATTTTAGAGTTAATATAGTAAAAATTGTAATATACTTAAAAATCCTTCAACAACTCTAATTCAATTATTAGAGTCAATCCCGTCTGTACCTAAAATAAATCTTTGATGTCGTGATGCAGTGGGAAAGAACAATTTTATTGGAACAAATATAATACATTTAAAATCATATTGTATTTATAAAAGAATGAGCACTATTGCTATTTTTACTTTATATAATGTTCTTTTCATACCGATGTTCCATAAGCAAGGGGCTGTTTACGACCATTAACCAGAATCTCTCCTCTTTGCCCTATGTTTGAACCCAACCTCCCTGCAATACGCAAAACACAACTTAGTTATAGTTTCACAGGCACTATTCTATAATTCTATAGTCACTATAACGCATGTATATACATGAAACCGTTTCGATCATAATCAAATGGAGCCCAACTGTAGGAGAAGAAACCTTTTATTGAGCTTAGAAAGAAACAAACGATTGTCAAAGATCAACTATAAAAAAACCATACAAAAGTGACATAAATTAAAATTTGAAGTACTATGTTTTGGGTGATGATTAATATTTCAAATGTTCTCATTCAGAGCAAGGAACTAGTACCTGCAAATCACGCATGCACGAGAGAGAGAGAGAGAGTTTGTTATATTGTTTTAAGAGTTTTGACAAGTACAACAAAACTTTTAGCTTATTGCTTTCAAAAAAAGAGTTTGTTATTACCTGCTAATGCATCAAGAAGTGTAGACTTGCCACAACCAGAAGGACCCATTATAGCCAGAAGCTCCCCGGGCCGAGCATAACCAGAAAGACTCTGAAGGATCGATTTGGTGCCACTTTTTTTATTTGAAACAGTCACACACAGATCCTGCCACGTCAAGAAAACAACATCCTCTGGTTGAGTCCGAACCACCTTCATGTTTAAGGCACCTCCTTTGTTTTTGCTTGGCAGTCGATTAATGGTTTCCATTTCTAATATTGCAGTATTGATTTCTGGGTTTGTGTTAGGTTGGAGAGTTGAGCGAATAAGAGAGGCCATGATCAGATTAAGAGTGAGAGAGATTTAGTCTAAAGGCAGCTATGTATCTTCTCTACATGGAGAATCATTATAAACTGGTTGCATATATATTGACCTGTTTACCTATTTGTCCTCAACATATTTATGGTGCTTGGAAGCTTCTTAGAGTGATGTCACTAAAATGACATCATCTATTCATTCAGGAGGTGTTTCGAATATTCATTTCTTTTCCAAATTTTTTCTTTTTAAAAATGCCTCTATCTTTTTACTTTTCTATTTGAAACAAATTAAAATCGTGTTTGATACTATGTAACAATGATTACATAGTAGTTAAAATAAGTATTTTAAGAAATACAATCATTTGTAATGGAATAAATATTTAATAAATATGAATGGAACCATGAATTTGTAATTCACAAGTTATACTCCAAATAATTTTCTTAAAATACCTTTATACAATTATATTTATAAACGTCTTTTTTAAAGAAATAATTAACAGCATCCCCCCCCCCCCCAAAAAAAAAATCAAATTCTAATAAGTGATAAATTCTCCTTCTTGAATAAAATAACCCATTTCACTTTTTAAGTGTAGATATGAATAAAATATATGAACATTTTGAGTGAAATTATGGACCTTGTGTGTATGAAGTGTACATTAACTAGAGATGGACCTAGGTGAGGACCCAAGGGGGCTCGCCCCGCGCCGCCCCCCCCCCCCCCCCCCCAAGAGTCCAATTTTTTTTTAAGTTATTGTTGGGTTCTAAGACCTTAGTTTTAAATGTATTAGAACTTCAATTTGTAATATTGACAAACCATGATCAAAACGTTTAGTTTTGTTTTAGACTTGCTCAAAGTGTGCTTAAGTGTATAGTTGGAATCGAGTGTACTGCAGGATTTACTTTGTAAATTTGCCTGACTCGATCGATCGAAATTAGACTCGGTTTCGATCAATCGAAAATCGTGCAGATTGTTTTTCTGCAAAATTTTCCAACTCAGCCCAAGCCCGCTTGACATGTAAGGTTTTATATTTTGCCCTAAGTATAAAAGAGAAAACCCTAGCCACAATTTGAGGTTGCTCTTTATGCTGTGTGTGTGAATCTTTGTAAGATCTAAAGGTGTTTACCTTCACATACACTTAGGGTTTCCAATCTCAAGATTGATGTCGAGAGTTTGGTGATCAATTCAGTTACAGTTTCAAGAGCTTAAAGATATACAAGCGAGAGTGCTTGTGCTTGCTGAGAATCCAAGAAAGAAGTAGCCCGTGAACTCGAAGTTGTCACGTGGTCGTGGTAGTAAGTTTCCTACTCGAGGTAGCAATAGGATGTTAGTGGTTTAAGCCGCCATTATGTAAACTTTAATTCTTTCATAGTAGATTCGTTTTACCTTGAGAATAGCTAGGTTAAATCCTCTCCAGGTTTTTTACCGGTTTGGTTTTTCTGGGTTATCATATCGTTGTGTTATTTATTTTCTGCACTTTACAATGATATGATATATTTGCGTTAACCTAGATCTGCATAATTTGACTAAGTAATCACTTGGTTAATTCATTAGGTTAATCTGATTATATTTTAAGGGGTCTAAAAATGCACAAATGGTATCAGAGCGGCTTAGCTCTTTTGTTCTAGATCTTTTTATTTAAGAGTTGATCCTTGATCCCTGTTGGCATAGAACACGTCACTCTCTTATGATTCCACCTCACTTTGATGGGAACAACTATGCCTACTAGAAAGTAAGGATGAAAGCATTCTTAAAATCTATTGATGAGAGAGTCTAGAACTCCGTTGAATACGGATAGGAGAAGCCCACTTCTCCTATGAGTGAGTGGCAAACTTCTCAGAACGAAACAGCCGCTTTTAATAGCAAAGCAATGAATGCTATTTTTAATGCTGTTTCTATGGAGGAATTCAAAAGAATCTCTAATGTTGAGATTGCTTATACTGCATGGAATATTCTCCAAATTGTGCATGAAGGCACAAAGACAGTTAAAATCAATAAGTTGCAGCAATTAACTACTAGATTTGAAAACATTAGGATGTCTGATGATGAATCTTTTGATGAATTCTATGCTAAGCTTAATGACATTGTTAATTCTGCATATAATTTGGGTGAAATCTATGATCAACCTAAAATTGTTAGGAAGATTCTTAGATCTTTGACTGAGAATTTTAGACCCAAAGTGACTGCCATCACTGAAAGTAAGGATGTGGACTCTATCTCTATTGATGAACTTGTAGGATCTCTTCAGTCCTATGAGTTGGACCTACCTAAGACTAGCAAATGCAAATCAATGGCTTTTAAGTCTGTTAATGATATTGATATGAGTGGATTTGATGATGAGCTCTCTGCTACAGAGATTGCCTATCTTGCCAAGAACTTTAGAAACTTTCTTAAGAACAACAACAGAAGGGCAAGAGGTAAGAACAATGTTGAATCTAGAAATTTTAGGAGGAATGATCCAAATAAAGTGAATAATACTGAAAAACCTAAAGAGAAAGTAGGTCAACTTTCTAATAATTCTATGGGTCAACAATATTTTGGTTGTCAAGGGTATAGTCATGTGAAATCAGAATGTCCTACATTGTTAAGGTCTAAGGGTAAGGCTATGGTTGTAACTCTTAGTGATGATGAAGTTTCTGGCAATGAGTCTGGAAGTGATGATGATAGAAACTTCATTGCTTTCAATGCCACTACTGTAGTGAATGAAAGTGTTGCTGTTGAAGAGAACCCTTCTGATGGAAAACTCTCTGAAGATGCAGATTTGCAAGAAGCTTACAATAAACTTTACAAAGTTGCTGCAAAGGATGTTATGAGTGTTGAACTAGGTTTAAAGAAAATTGCATCTCTTGAACTTGATAAGAAAAATTTGCTTATGAAACTATTTGATGCTAATGAACTGTTAAATAATGTGAAGACTGAGAACATGTTTTTGTTTGATAAAGTTAAGAATTTGGAATTTAAATTATCTATTGCTAGAGAACAAACTAATAGGTCTGCAAGCTCCAAACTTGATCACATGCTGAGTGTTCAAAAGTCTCCCTCTGATAAAACCGGTTTAGGTTTTGTAGAAGGCATCTCTGTGCCTGAACCCCATTCCACAAACTTTGTTCCTTCTTCTGAATCCTCTGTGAGTGAGGCTGCTAAACCTGTAGAAGTCACACCTCCTAGGAGGATTAGAGTTGATCTTCAAGAGTCTAAACCTAAGGCTCCTAATCCTCCAAAGGGAAGTTGCATGATAAGCCTGCATGGGTTTGTCATTTTTGTGAAAAGTCTGGGCATATTCGTCCAAACTGTTTCAAGTTGCAAGCTGCTAAGCGAGCAAATAAGTCAAAAGTACCTATGTCTCAAGCACAAGATCCTATTGTACTTATTGGTGAGTTGGTAAAAACTTTAAACCTTTATTCCAATCCTAGAGTTGCTCAAAATTCTAATGTGAATAATAACTCCAATGCAAGAGTTGCATCTAAAAAGTTTTGGATGCAAAAGGTTCGATCTAATTGAGTCTGTCTAACATGGTCCTTGTGCTTCATCGCTCTACTCTTTATGATCATTCTTCTTCGTGTTTTTGTTTTCTTTACTTTTCTAGGATTTGCATTGCATAACATTCATGCATTTCATTTTAGGATTTTTTTTAATAAAAAAAAGGGGAAGAAAAGGGAAGCAAAATGTATTTTGCATTATTTTTCTTGGATTTGATATCAAGGTTGACCATTTTATCTTTACATAACATGTTTATGTATCTTGTTTAGCTTGGATGAGCTTATTTATTGCACTTTACTAGTTTGAGCTTTGTAGTGCATGTTGTGTAGGAAGATGTTTATAGTTTTTTATCACTTTATCTTGATCTTGAAATCACATACCTTTGATTGTTAGACTTGACCTTATTGAGAAAGGCATAAATAACCATCTCATCACTGTTTACTAGACAATCATGAACACCTTAGTGCATATCGTAAGATTTTTTGTACTCAAAAAAGTGTAGCACATGCACAAAAAGAACATAAGGAATAGCCTTGGTTTAAATGCTAAAATTGGTGTGTACATTATTGGACTATAATAACTTTAAATTAAATAAAATTGGTGTGTACATTATCCCGGATATTATTAGTAAGTTTCTGATCAAATAAAATTGGTGTGTACATTATAAGGCAACTCAAGAAATTTACATGATTGCAAGCTTTTATTCTAAGAGATGTAAAAGTTATATGATGTAACTCTTTAAGTGTTAGTCTCTTTCAAATTCTATGTGATGAATTTTGTAGAAATTGTATTTGATTTCTATTCACATATCACCTCACATGTATCTCAAGCTTTTGCTAGTTGCACACGCAACACAGTTACTCTTTGCTAAACTTTGTACATATTATTGTGTGTGATTCTGGTTTGGCCAACCAAGGTTGAAGAATTCCTTGGTTTTTAATGCAAAATGTGTTTAAAGTTTGAGAAATTAAGGAAAATTAATTGAAAATCTTAATTTTGGAAATATAGGTTCAAAACAAATGTTTTTGAAAAGCATTTCATCTCATACTCATGCATTTTATTCATAAAATACCATGCTTTGAGGAGTTTCTACATAAAATTGCTTTTTTTTTCAAAAAAAAAAATTTTTTTCCAGAATTTCGATCGATCGAACTTGTTTCTCGATTGATCGAAATTGCGATTAAAAATTTGGTTTGGTTCTGTCTGTTTCGATCGGTGCTCGATCGCTGTTGGATCAATCGAAGGCATTTTCAATCGATCGAATCTAAATTTCGATCAATTGAAAATCGCCTAGAGAGTTTTTAAATACTTTGAGTTTTCACGTGTTCATCACTTTTCTAAAATTTTTCAAACTCTATTCTCTCTCTCTTCGATCAGTCAAGGAGTCAAAGCAAATTTTAGTTGTTTTCCTCCAATTCTTTTGCAAGTTTTTTGTCCTCTAAGGCCGGTAAGACCTTAATTCCCTTCCTTTTTCATTTATTTTCTTGTTTCATGCATTTTTGTCATGCATATTGGGTAAATTTTGAACCTATAAAAATTTGAAAATTTTGATTTTTTAAACCTTTTCTTTGGAAATTGATCAATGGGTTTTTGTTGTAGGACATTATAAAATTGAGCTTTGTGTCTTAATTTGATCAATTTGATGATTCTGGAAAAATTTGAAATTTCTAAGGCTTGAAATTACCCGATTTGGGGGTTTTGTTTAATTAAGCTTAATTTGATGAAATTGGCTTATTAAATTGATTGATTGGATCATTATTTTATGTTATCTATTTTACGTAATGATCAATTTGGTCAATTTGTTAGTTTGCTGAAAGTGATTTTTTTTTTTTTTTAACATTGGGGTTTTTGATGTAAATTCTATGCTCAAGCCAATTTTGTGAATTTAAAGTCAAATTGAACTCATTCTCACTGCATTAGAGCATGCATCATCTGTTGAAAATGTTCATGTATCATATAGATTGTTATTTTCTATATTTTTTTTTTTTTGTGCTAACTTGCAATTTGCCTTTAGTTTTTGTGTTTTTCTCTTTCTGTCTTTTTTGTGTCTATCCTTTTAATTCTTAAAATCATGGTTAGGAAGACTAGAGCTCATAGGGTGTCCTCTTCTTCTTCTCGTACCTTTGATAGCACTAGGTTTCCGAGTGAGAAAAACTAGAAAACTTATGAGAAGTTGAACATTCGTAGGAATGTCTAGGCTGAGAGAAAAGTTTTGTTAGATGACTTAGGTGCTGAGATTAGGAGAAATTTTGATCGCCAAGGCTGGTTACCTTTGTTAGATGTGGATCATCCTCCTCCGGTTACCTTGATAAGAGAGGTCTACTCGAACCTCTCTGTCCACACCTATGATTCCAACACTCAAGTAAAGAGTTGGATACGGGGTGAAGAGTTCTCCATTACTCCTTCAGTAGTGGCTAAAGCTCTTAGGGTGCCACTAGTCCAGCATCCTGCACATTATTCCTTTGGAGAGATGTGCATTTTTGTATGCCCTTGTTAAAAACACTCCTATGAGCTTTCCTCATCTTTTCATTCGTTCTTTGATTGAGGTTCATAAGAGTAGTTCTACTGCTCATGCTCTTTCCTTTCTAGTTTTTATTCATCGGATTCTTTTGCATTTAGGATTAGAGTAGTTTCCTGCGTCGGAGCCCGTTCATATCATAGCTCGCATAAGTGCCACCTTTCTTAGGCAAAGGGTTGCTCAAATGAAAGCAAGCTCTAAACACCTTAGGGTTGAGTCTTTTGGTGGTGCACCTCCTCTTCCTCCTTCTCCCTTTACTACAGGTGATACTTCTTCTGAAGCGTCTGTTGATCCTGTTGCTGCTGCTGCTGTTCCTCCACCTTCTACTATGGATGATTCAAACATTCGTCATATGTTGGAGACTGTCATGACCATTCAGACAGCTCATGATCAGCTTTTAGTGGACATGCTTGATGAGCTTCATGCTTTGCGAGAAGATTTGGAGAGTATTAGACGATCACTTTTGCCACCTCTTTTTGATGATGAGTGAGTGTCCTTTGACAATTCGTCACAAAAAGGGGGAGTACATTTGTAGAGGTGATTTTGTAGTGTAGAGGAGATTTTGTTGTTAGGGGGAGAATTTTCTTTTTGGAGTTGTGGAGCTTTAGATTGTATCTAGGTGCTTCATTGTGTATCTACATTTTTGGCTCATGATGTAGTTTGGTTTTTGTTTTGGGTTACTCATGATAGGAGGAGATACTTTGATGTATTTATATACGTTTCTTGTTTCACATTGTGCTACATTCATTATTGATTTATATTTATGAGGTTATTCATGATATATGTCTTGTTGTTTATGTTATGTGAAATCAAGGAGTTATTTTGTTTTACTTGTATTTTCCACACATGCGTTTATGTGTTTGTTAAAGTGTTACAGGAATATACAGGTTGATTCAGTCGTACTGCTGTCTACACTTGCAACTGATAGATAGTAGTTAGGTTGAATTTGTTGTGTTAGGCAATGTTTATGTAATGGGCTGATTTTTTGTAAACTTTGAGCAATTTGTTTAGTTTATGTTTTGTCATGGATTGCTAAAGGGGGAGTTTGTTTGGTTCTAAGACCTTAGTTTTAAATATATTAGAATTTCAATTTGTAATGTTGGCAAACCATGATCAAAACATTTAGTCTTGTTTTAGACTTACTCAAAGTGTGCTTAAGTGTAAAGTTGGAATCGAGTATACTGCAAGATTTACTATGTAAATCTGCCTGACTCGATTGATCAAAAATTAGACTCGATCGATCAAAAATTAGACTCGATCGATCGAAAATCGTGCAGATTATTTTTCTGCAGAATTTTCCAACTCAACTCAAGCCGGTTTGACGTGTAGGGTTTTATGTTTTGTCCTAAGTATAAAAGGGAAAACCCTAGCCATGCTTTGAGGTTGCTCTTTATGCTGTGTGTGTGAATCTTTTGTGAGATCTAGAGGTGTTTACCTTCACATACACTTAGGGTTTCCAATCTTAAGATTGATGTCGAGAGCTTCGTTATCAATTCAGTTGCAGTTTCAAGAGTTTAAAGATATACAAGCGAGAGTGCTTGTGCTTGCTGAGAATCCAAGAAAGTAGTCCGTAGACTCGGAGTTGTCACGTGGTCGTGGTAGTAAGTTTCCTACTCAAGGTAGTAATAGGATGTTAGTGGTCTAAGTCTCTATTGTGTAAACTTCAATTCTT
Organism: Lithocarpus polystachyus; assembly: GCA_033629205.1. Taxonomy (NCBI): domain Eukaryota; kingdom Viridiplantae; phylum Streptophyta; class Magnoliopsida; order Fagales; family Fagaceae; genus Lithocarpus; species Lithocarpus polystachyus. The sequence goes on from CM066172.1 coordinate 25,618,083, forward strand.
TCATAGTGGATTTGTCTTACCTTAAGGATAGCTATGTTAAATCCACCCCAGGTTTTTTATCGGTTTGGTTTTCCTGGATTATCATATCGTTGTGTTATTTATTTTCCGCACTTTACAATGATATGATATATTTGTATTAAACTAGATCTGCATAATTTGACTAAGTAATCACTTGGCTAATTAACTAGGTTAATTTGGTTGTGTTTTAAGGGGTATAAAATTGCACAGTTATAATATATTTCATTTTTGTAGTTGGGCCCTTCTTCTCAATAAGCCTAACCAGCATTACCCAAATAACAATTATCCAACCAAAAAACTTAATAAAAACATTTACAATGGTAATTGTATTTTAGCCCAAAAAAAAAAAAAAACTATTTTACCACCAAAGAACCAAAATATCATATGTTATTGGAGAAGCTAAAACTAAATTTTTTGCAACTACAGTAAACTAGTATAAATACTAGTTGACCATAGCAAGTTGTTAAAAATAAAATACAATATATTATTAAGATTATATCTCTTCATTCAATTAAAAAACTCATATTCTCTCGCTTCCTTTACTATTTTAATGAGTTGTTTATATTATTTTAAATGAAGTGATAAAAAAATAAAGCATTTGATATTGTATGTATTGTAAAGTGAAGTGGAAAAATACATAAAGTAGCTTTTTGATGTGCTAATAGCTAAAATTTTTAGAACCACCACTGTTAATGCTCTAAATTCAAAAAAATATATATATTTTGTTTTTGTTTTTGTCTTTATTGGTAAACGATTTCATCTTAATGTATTTAAAAACAAAAATTTTGAGTATTTATAAATTTTTAAAACTATATGGATGCGTATTTGGAGTTTTTTTTTTTCTATATTCCAATCCCCTCTAGGTTAAAATCCTAGGTCTGTTATAGACATTAACAATTTTTTTATATACTTTTTTTAATGCATCAATTGTTGGGAGTGAGAAGAGGGGGGATTTAAACCATCAATGTCTTTGTTAGAAATACCAAAATGTGCTAATTGAGTTACAAAGCTCTTCGATATATTAATAAGTGTGTGAGTGTGAGTGCAATTTTCCTATTGGTTGAAAGGGTCGCTTGCAAGGGAAATTAAGAGGAAGAAATATACTAGTTATTTATTATGGCAATAAAGGTGCACTGCCCCTTGCAAAATTAGGGGATAGACATATCCCTTTTCTTAAAATTCACACCAATGATAATGCTGTTAATATTTTGAGGTGTTTATATATATATATATATATATATATATTAATAAAACTTTTTTTTTTTCATTATTTATGACTTCTTTTAGATTCATGATAAATTAATACTCGTCCTAAAATGCGCATTACCTCTTAAAAATTCAATGTCTGGTATGGGACAATATTTCTCTCAATAAATAGACTCAAAATGTGAAATTTTTAACCATAAATTAGCCGTTGAGTATAAACAACTCCAAACTCATTATTACTTATTTTAATACCATAATAAATTATTATTTGTCTAAAAATATAAGCTTCTACAAAAAGATGAATCTAAATACTTTTTAAAGTAAATAATAATAAAAAAGATGAATCTAATCACTTAATTATTGGTTTAATAATCTAGTTATAGTGGAGTTGTTAGGAAGAAATTAAGTCTGTTAAGCATTAGTATTTGCGGACAGTTGGAGCACCTAATTAGAGCTTCAAAAGTTTGGTAGTAAATTGTGGAGACATGGTTTTTAGTAGTGGTCGCTGCACTAGTCTTGGTCTTCAAACTTTATTTTTTGTATGGCCTTTGTCATTGCTTTGCCGCCTTATTAGAAATAAGAAACGAAGACTTGGAAAATTTTTTGAGTTCCCACAATATACCTTGGTGTAAAAGTAAAAGTTTCTATACTTCTTAACACGGTCATCGACAAGTTTATCAGTCCACATTCCTTTTGGCTTTTGACTACTTTAATCTTAATTAGACTTAATTGTGGACCTAACTGTACTCATTGTATAGAAATATGGAGGAAGCAAATTATATATTATTTTTCTTTGTGATGTTACTGGTGACCTTCCTACACTTATTGATGACTCAAAAGTGTTGGTGGCCCAGATTCCTCTAAGTTAGGATCAAGCTAGCATATTGTTTCAAGAAAGCTAATATAGTTGTGCTGATGCCTTTGACAGGAAAGGAGTTCTTCCACAAACCTTATCTTGCATTTTTATTCTCCTCCGACTTTTATTTTGCCTACATTATCTTTTGACATCTCTACTCTGTTTTGTGACTGTATCTGTAATTTGGCATTTCTACCATATTTAGTTGTTAATGCAATCCATTTTACCTCCAAATATATATATATATATATATATATATATATATGATTATTTCTTTTCGTACCATCAAAAATATAAAATAATTAAAAAAAAAAAAACGAAATAATAACTCGGTACTTTGGTTGTCCAATATTCAGGCCGACTAGGTGATGCAATTGATGCAATCCCCTAAGGCCCCCAAATAAAAAAAGGCCTCCACTTGTTAAAAAAAAAAATATATATATATATATATAATATATTTATCTATATATTTTAATTAAAAAAAATTTTAAGCATGATTATTAGTCAATAAAATGCATTAAAAAGACCCCATTGTATACTAAAATGCAAAAGATTAAAAAGAAAAAACCAAAAATAGTCAAACTACAGTTAACAAAATTAAATGGTAGGAGACAAATTTATTAACTCATTCTTGAAAAATGCTAAAATCAAAATTAATAGCAGAAAAATTCATTAATAATACAACGTAATTGTCTTGAAATATACTAAAATATTGATTATAAATTTCAAAAACAAAAGAAAAAGCTCTCATCTCTCTATCTCTCTGCCTCTCCATCAATATTCTTACAGTCTTACATTTCTTTTTTTCATCTTCATCTTAATTCTTGATCTTTTTCTATAAACTCAGTCAGTTTAGTTTGAAATTTCTTTTTGTTGAGTCTAGGCTTCAACATACCAGTCTACCAATCACAGGTATTCTTTTTCAGTCTCCCTCTCTTTCTCTTTTATCTTTCCGATAAAAAAGACTCATAGTCTTCTTCTTTTTTCTTTTTTGAGAAACAAGACTCATAGTCTTCTAGACTTCCATTTATTTCACTTAAATTATATATATATATATATATATATATATATATTTTTTTTTTTTTTTTTGTTTCACGCTTTCACTGCTACATTGCACAATTGTTTGATGGGATGGGACACATTGTTTGCAGCTATGATAGATTTTCTGTTCTGCCCCTCTTTGGACCTTTGCCATGATAATTGATAGGACACATTTTTTCTTTAAAACTTAGCCATAGGATGATAGGAGTAGTGGAGTAGCTGATGGTTTCTCTTTTTTTTTTTTTTTTTTTAATTTGACATTTTATCTATTGTTATAAATTATTATATCAATTATTTATTTGATATGTATTATATCAACTCATTTATATTATAGTAACACTAATTTATTAAATCATGTATTAAATTAATTTTTATTTGTGCAGGTTTAAACTTTAAATTGGTCACGGCTTTAAGGTTTACTATGTCACAAGAAAGATTAAGTGGATTAGCTATATTATCAATTGAAAAAGAAATGTTAGAAGAACTTAAATACAAAAACTTAATTAATAATTTTGCATCTCAAAAAGTAAGAAAAATAAATTTTAAATAAAAAAATTTAATATATATTATTTAATTAATATTTAATTATAAAAAAATTCTATTTAAAGTTTTTATCTAAAGCTCCAAAAGTTGTTAAGCCGGACCTATGTTTCTGGGATGATTATGGAAAATTCTCTTTTCCCATCAAAGTTAGGCTTGAAAAAGCCAAAAAGTCAGTTGTTAGAGGTGACTTTTACAGGAGGTCACCTAAAGGAAGGGAGCCAGAAATTTCAAATTTCTGATGCTTAGATTTTATTGGACACTACCTAAGTAATATTACATTATTTATTTATATACTACAGCTGGGCTTAAAAGCAGGGCAGCGGTACTTCTTGTTTACGGGTTCGAATGAACCCCTGACTTCAAAAAAGAATAATTTATATACAAAAAAATTCTTTATTAGTTTATTTTATGCTTAAAAATATATTTGCATACATTGACTGAAATCTTACATACCTTAATCATAAATCAATGCATCCTAAAACTAAACAACAATTAAACATTTAGCGTATTATTTATGTTAATACGTAATTGAACAAAAAAAATAGTAAAGTTAGCAATTGTTCAAATATTTGATTAGTTAAATAGACACTTAGTATAATATTTATGTATGGATAAATATGAATGTGTGGGTTATAAAAATAATGACAACTGCATAAAAATAAGTAAATGTTATACAAACTTAAAAAAATAAAACGGTCACACTTAGCCACATTGACAATAAATAATAAAAATTGATAATGAACTATTATGTAATGATTTAAAAATATAAAAACTCGTAGAAGTTGTAAAATTTCATATATTTGCATTTTTTTTTATGACTTGATATATTCAAGTTTTTTTTTCTTATAATTTAAATTTCTTAATGACCCCCCCTGAAATAAAAATTCTAGAGCTGCCACTGCTTAGAAGCCGTAATTGCGCCAAATGAATATCCTATTAATTGTCATTTGGTTACACTTAATTGCAGTAATTTTTTAGATTGAAACAAACTTAATCCTTCTTATCAACTTTTCCTCTACAACATTATCAATTATTTGAATAAACACAAAAGCAAACTGGTCAGTTTTGTAGTACACGAAATTACCCGACTACTAAAACATTAGTGCCAAATGGATACAATATTACTTCACCAATGGCGGTGCCAAAAAATATTCTCAGGGAGACCAAGCTAAATATATATAATTTTTTTAAGAAGGCTAAATATATATAATTAAATCCAAAGAATAACACACATATAATATAATATTTATCTATTGCTTATACATTGAGTATTTGTAATTTGATTTAACATAAGAAATTTTCTTAAGTAAATAAAAAAATTTACATCAAATAATTGTTTACATCTTTGCAGAAAAAAAAAGTATGTCTTGACATGTCTAGATAAATATACAAATCAATTTTATAAAAAAAAATATAATTAAATTAGGGATGAAATACATTAAATTTAATTTAATTTAATTTAATAAGTTATCTATGACAAAAGAGTAATTAGAGAGATTAAAAAATACATTGGTCAACGATATAAATACATTATATGTTTTAGTATAAATCCGGGACCCCTCCTACCACTCACAATGGGTACTTTTTTTTTTTTTTGCACAATAATACATCAATGTGTGTACTTTTCTTTAGTTTATTTATTTTCTTTTTCTTTTTCTTTTCGTTGTTTTCATGGTTAAACTTAAACACCCCATTTTCTTTTAGACTTTAGTTACTTTTCCAAGGGAAGGAAATTCCATTAGGACCATGGATAGCATTGTACTAAGAAGTTAAGAACGAACATCAAATTTTCCGTTCCCATTCAACCACCATCTCAACCGATCACACCACTCCCCAGGCACACGTGAATAAATAAGGTCTGGAAAGAAATTCTCCTACTCTTAAAACTTTCATATAGGATAGTAACCATCATTTCATATCATTCTTTCAGATTTTTTTTTTCCCATTTTTCAGAGGGGAGGTTGATTATCAGAAGTATGGAGCAATAGAGACCACAAAATAAAAAGAAAACGGTCAAAAAAAATTAATACACCACTCGTAAAACAATCTATTAGTCAAATGGAAACGCAGGGTCGCTTTAAGTGCCCCCACTGTTATGGAGACATATCTTGGAGAGAAAAAAAAATTATTTGAAGATCAAGGAGGGTGTTTGGTTGTGTTGTTTAATCAACAGTTTTCGTTGTGTAAACAACACAATACATATTTTCACAACACCTTTTCACCTACACGTATTTTCACAACACTTAAAAAACGTTTCTAAAACAATTTATCAAACGGGCCCCCAGATCTCCTATACCATATTTGAAACATGCTTACATCTATCTTCACCTTGCCCAACCCTTCTTCCTTTTTTTCTTATTTTGGTATCAGATATCATCCAAGTGCTCCTTCACACCCATATTTCAAAAGGAGGCATAAAGGGTTTTCGGTTCCTAAGGGTGGTCGCCCCACTTTGGAGCCCCCAAAAAAACCCCCCTTCCCTTGCCAAAAAATGTGGGCGAAAATGTATTATCTATTATGTATCTTGATAAGCCAAAAACGTATTGACCCATTGTGATAAATTAACCAATTAATTTAGCCAAGTGAATTAATTAAGTTAATTAACATGCAAAGTGCATGGTAGCACAAAAAAATCACCAAATAACTAAAGTATACAGTGGAAATTAAATAACACGGGTGATTTGTTTACGAATAGGAAAAACCTACACGACAAAAACCCCACCGGGTGATTTTAAGATCACCACTCCCAAAATTCTACAATTATCACAACAAGCGGTTACAAGTAAAGGAATCTCGGTACCTTATACCAACCTAAAGTTAAACCCTTACCCCAATACACAATTGGACTTGTTCTGTAGTGACAATTTCTCATTTTGATGCACGACTCCCAAGTACATGACTAACCAATTGCGCGGATCCTAGTACACGACTTCAATCACTAACTAGAGAAGTTTGTTGGCTGCAAAGTTCTTCAGCTCATCACATGATGAAGATCTAGAAGATGCTTGGTCACAAAACCCTACGGTGTACATACACAACAACTTCTTCACAAGAGATGAACTAGGGCAAAACTTTGTCTCCGGTCACAATTTGCTAGAATAGACTTTGCTCAATGATTGTGCAACTCATGAACACTTTGACAGCCCTTAAAACAATCATTTTATATGTCTAGGGTTATGAGAAAAGAAAGCCCAAAAACATATTCACAGATTCCAAGAAAATCATATCAGAATTCTAAAATTCTTAAACCTCGACAAATAGGAGCTGTTGAGCAGGTGTCGAGCAGGTGTCGAGCAGGTGTCGAGCACATGGGCTAGAACAGCTTTCTTAAGCTCGATAGATGCAGCTATCAAGATAGCTGTCGAGCTTTAATGAGTTTGCACTATTCAGCTTGTTTCTTTGACAGACTTGAATGACTTTAACACTTATCTTGAAACAGGTTTCTTGAAGTATCAAACACATCCTAAATCTATCTAATTACAAGTAAAGTGCGTTTTGTCAAAGGATCAGCCAATTACATAAATATTGACAAATGTTCTTAACATGAATCACATGTGTCCTAACAATCTCCCCCTTTGGCAATCTGTGACAAAACTACAACAAACAAATGAACATATGAGAGAAGTTATAAATCACTTAACCCATACTCACTTGTTGAATATAATAAAACCAATCCTAACATAAACTCTTGACAAATTTTGCAAGAAGAGAGTATATGGCAAATAGACTTTGACAACCTGTATTTCTGAAACACTTAAAAAAAACTCATCAATGCATCTTAGTGTAAAACAGAAATAATAGATTGCATACAAGTAATAAGAAATATGTGTATAAAGATAGAAAAGAAACAACACATGTAGAGGTAGGTGAAGAAGACATACAAATGAACATATAAAGAAAGTAAGTACAAAGTATGTCAAAGGTACATGAGCAATGTATCTAAAATAGAAAGAAAAACTAAGATACATCAAATCCTCGCTACATCCCTCAAAATATCAACACTCCCCTTAACAAAAATGTCCTATACTAACTCTCCCCCTAAGTATGACTACTCTCATCACAAAACTACCCTCCCTTTTTGTCACAACTGACAAAGGGTAAGAGTGTCAAGTAGACATCTTATCGGTAGAGCTAGCATCTCCATCATCATTATCAGAAGCATCATCTTCATCACCATCATCATCAACCTCAGACTCAAAAGCCACTAGAGGAGGTGGAGGAGAAGCCTCAGAAGCAAAGCCACCTATGACCGCCTGCCGCTGTGCAATACGACCGACACGAACGTTAACCTGATACAACTCCGTAGAGAGTGTATCAAGGTGAGCATCCATGCGCTGAAGCTGCGCCATGATATCTTCTAGAGTCACATCGCCCATAAAGGAGGAGGGAGCGGATGTGGATGGAGCAGATCGAGATGGAGCCGAACGAGAGGGAGGAGCTGCTGACCCAATTTGTCGCGACCTAAACTGCGCCTCGCTACATTTAACTGTAGCGGCATCTATGGCACACATAACAGAAAAATGGTCAGACCAGAGAAAAGGAATGGAAAAATGGTTCAAAATTCGCGTGATAGCTGAAGGGAAAATAAGCTTATCACGAGTAATCATACCCCTATAGACATCTAGAATGGGGAAAATAAAATGAGAGGAAAAGTCTATAGTGAGGTGCCCTAAAAGTGATAACAAAAACTCGAGCACGAGGCTTTGTGATAGAGTTATAGTGAGAAAGAGAATGCAAAACAAAAGTCATCACCATGTTTAAGAATCTAGGACCTTTAGCAAAAGGTCTACATGATGTGAACTGACGCTCACCCTAGTTAGAAGGGCACTCACAGAAGGCAGAGATCATCTTGTCTTTGGACACAATCCTCAGACGCTCACAACAGGGGTAGTCAGGATGCTCTACCCTCGGGACATAGAGCACATCAGAAACCAACTCCGGTGTGACCACAATGCATGTACCTCGAACGCGAGTATGAAAGAGAGGTACTAAAAAATCAAATTCATGCATGTTGGAGTAAAATTCCTGAATAAGCACGGATGGACATGTGAAGGAAAGGATGTGTCAGGTCATAGTAGAGGGGGATTCCTAGTGTATTTTGGATGAAACAGCCAAGGCAGGGAAGTCAATTTGTTAGGAAGCTGCTCTTATATAGTTGAGGATGTGAGAAATCTCTAGTAACTCATTTGGTTGAGCCAATGAATCTTGAGTTCTCATGGGTTCCTAGAGTTAGTGATGAAATTGCCCACCTGATTGTTTAATGGGCCTATAGATCAAGTATTTTTAGGGCATTTGTTAACAAAATTATTTTAGAAAAATTTACCAAAATAGTTAGTTACATTTTTCTTTTCTTATAAAAAGTTTCTAAAAATTATCCTTGAACAAAAACTCTTAAGGCATCCACTAAAGTTTCTCAAAAAAATAAAAAATAAAAAAGGTTTTTTGAATTCTTTGTTTTGAAAATATCATAATACATGTTTATATTTTTTTTTACTAGGCTTGGCTTACTTCTAGTAGTTTTTTAATTGAATATCTATTCTTCTTTTTTAATAAGAAATTGTTACATCACCCATTAACTAAACATTTGATAGAGATTAAAACTCACTACCACATGATTCTATCTTAAAGAGAAACTAATTAAATATCCAATTGAAAAACTACTGGAAGTAAACTAAACTTTGTTTTACTTAGCTTGATCCCAAAAAAAAAAATAATAATGATAATAATAAGTAAAAAAAAAATGTATTTATATTTGTTTAGTTGTTGAGAATGTGTGGTGTGGGAGCAAGTGATCCGAGCACATCTTTGGGCTGTCCAAGGATGATTAAATATCTATATACACATAGACAGGAAGTCCAAGGAGCAAAGGGGAACTGGCCTGTGGATAGAGGTTCCTGAGGAGCAGAGGCACCTTGGAAATACTTTAGGTAATCAACCATACTAGAAAGTAGTGCTTTAAGGAAGGCAACAAAGCCATGTAAGTAACAAAAAGAATAAATATCTAGGAAGGTGACTGTCACATCCACATTTAATGCGCTGCACCAACTGAACTGGCTGCATTTATGAAGAAATGACATCTGAACAGTGTTTTCATAGCTCACAGCCCTTTTTACCACCTCTAAAAGGGTCTTGATAGGACAAGCATCCAAAAGGTTACTTGGAAATTGTACAAATGGAAGGCTGAGATGAAATAGAGGGGACTATATAAGGAAAGAATACGCAGAGAAAAAAAGAATACATAATCTCATCATAAAGAAAATATTCCTGATCATTGTAAAAACAACTCATCCTCGGACTTGCCCGAGGAAAGCTTTTACGTTAAATTTGTGTCTCCTACTCTTGTAAAAATAACGTTATCCCAGTCAACCTTAAGTCTGAATTTGCTCAGCTTTGTAGTTTGTTCATTAGACCCACTCTCTTACAAATCTATTGTTTAGGGCTTGTTGTGTTGGGTTATACTGTTCTAAGTGGGCTTGGGCCAAAATTCTAGTCCCTACATGTGGTACTACAAAATACAAATTTGTGTTATTTCTAGAGATAAAGCTAATTGTTAATTATATTTCTAAAGAGAAATGTTACGTCCACAACATTTTTACAACAAATCACAGGTGGTTAGTTATTATTAGTTCAAATTTGAACCTAATACTAAGATTACTTTTTTGCCCCAACAATAACAACTAGTAATAACTTGCCACTTAGGATTTGTTGTGAAAGTATTGTGGACATATTATTTCTCATTTCTAAAACATACCTGTGCGACAAATGTGGGCCACAATTTATTATGTGAATTTGAATTTTAAATAAGCATTCATTTGTAGTTTTTTACCCTTAGTTTTTTTTTTTTTTTTTTACAAAATGTTTTAATTATTATTGAAAAACAAACGTCTTATGTTTCAGTAATTTGTTATTTTAACTTTATAGTAACCTTACTTAAATGTTAAATAAAAAAACTACACACATATTATCCAATTCGCCTACCTTAGAGTTTCATGTTAGGATAATGGGATTATAAATCCAAATGTGTAACATTTAAAATTGTTCCACTTGTACACTATCTAATCTAGAAAATATAATCTTAACATCTGCATTTGACACTAATCCATTTTATATATTATAAATCTAAATTTGTATTCAGTGTCAAGTCATTTAAAATTGTGCCACTTTACACTATCTAATCTAGACAATAAAATCTTGATTATAAGTCAACTTTCATTGTTTTAGGTAAAATAAAGAGATTAAGAGCTAGCCAAAAATCGTATAATTTAATTGACATCTCCTCATGTACTAAGTGTTTAAGAAAGAAAGAGTTTTGCGGGATAAGCAATATATTATAAGTATCTCAAAATAAAATAAAAAAGATTAAGAGTTTTATGGTTCAATTAATACCTCTTAGTGTTTTTAACAATATGTTCAATGTTCAAAATCTTCCTTTCCCATCGTGTTTACCAAATTATATATTAAACAAAAAAGTAAAATCAAGGAAATCCTAGAATTTCTCACAATCAAATATCAATATACCATCATTTTTTTTCAGTAATCTATATATATAATAATAGGTAAAGCAGAGAGAAAATCTAATTAAATTTCAAATTAGAATTCAATTAGTGTCTAATTTTACGCCACGTGTCTCATCTAATCTAAATTATAGAATTTTGTGTCAAATGAGTTAATTTAGGTAAAAATTGAATTTCAATTAGAGTTTAATTTTGCGCCATGTGTTCCATCTAATATAAATTTTTAAATTTGTGTGTCAAATTAGTTAATTTAATGTAAAAAACGATGAGTCTAATATAATAAATCATAAAAAATATAATCATATAACTAAAAAAATTCAAATATATATTTATATATATATATATATATATATTATATGTAATTGTGATTGTTTTAAATGTATCCGTGCATATGCACGGGGTTACATACTAGTACTAATTAATACACCAACATACTTGTAGTCTTGGACCCGGATAATTCAGTTCATAATAGACATGTGCTTGCAAATAAATTTAAAAACAAAACAAAAAACAAACATTAGTAGAAGATAGTCCATTTCCTTAAATTAACAATCAAAGAAAACAGACTTATTCGTTAGTTATTGTATAACATTATTGTCTAATATTACCAATAAGTCAATAACATCTAGCTCTGCTGTATAGTCCCCCCATGCATGGGTGTACTAAAAGGATTCACCATGACTTGTGCTGTTTGCTTGGAACGTGCTGACATGAAACTTGCAACAATAGGCTTTACGTTTTCAATGGTCTTGATGATAACCAAGAACAAAATTCGATACAAAGCCACCATTCCTAGCAAGATAGCAAGATCAACCCACTTAGAGTACCTCATTTCCACTTGCCATGTATCTCTCAAAATTTCTTCACCTCTTAGATTGATTGGCCCTCCGGCATTATCTCTGGGAAATGTTAGCCCTTCAAACTCGTTCTTGAACAATCCTTGGTATGCATACTTGTGGAAAGCAATGTAGTACAATGGGTATCTCCAAAATGGTTTGGGAAGATCATTCGGATATCGAAAAAATCCACCACCTAATACCATGAGCCCTTGAATTCCAGCACCAGTTATTATACCCATCAAGAAATTAGGCACCACGCTTGCAACAGCCATCATTAGGCTCTCAACTAACATCATGCAAGCAAATAACACGGCAGCAAAATATAGAAAGTGTTCAGCATCTCTCTGAAGTCCTGAAGGGTAATAAGCCATTGCCCCTGGAACCAGTGAAATCACTAGCAAGAACGGAAGAGCCGAGAATGTGTTGCCTATAACGAATGCACCAGTGCCATAATGTCCATTTAACCTTTCTCGTTCAAATATCTGGATAAATGGGAGGGGAAAAAAAACACATGAAATAATTGAGTATGACATTAACAAAGCTTCAAATTTTGGATTAATTGCACTTTCCTCTGCATCCAAATCATGGAATTAGTTCTAATGTCATTCTATTCTATAAAATCGAACAATCAAACTTGATTTGTTAGTAACAGGCAAGCTCTGCTCGTCACTATAATTTTTCGCTGATTTAAAGAAGGAAGCATATCTATGTGCATAAAATTGATTAATATATGCTTAAATAAGAAACAAAACAAACATGAATTTTTTGCTGATTTAAAGAAGGAAGTAGATCTATGTGCATAAAATTGATTAATATATGCTTAAATAAGAAACAAAACAAATCTTCATGTCCTCCACAAAAGAAGGGAATCCACCGATGGCTATGAAAGTTAAGAATGATGATACAAACATGATCAGTGAACCTCAAGCCTGAAAAAAAAAATATTACAATGTTAATTTAGCTTTTGAATTGATCCTAATTTGCATTATAAATCATACGTATAAGGAATTAATATTTAATATATCTCTCTTAAGAATTACCTGAATTGATCCATAACTATAGCCAAAATCATAAAACACAGTGGCTAGGCCTATAGCTAATGCAACATAAATAGCTAGCCGCAACTAGTAATAGCCTACATCACGGAACATATTCACAAAAGACCTTTTCGTAAGAACAAGACATTGAGTAACGAAGCCAGCCTGGCTTCTCTTCATCTCTAATGTTCCACAATCCTGAAACCAACATAAATTTTTCACTCACTAATTTTGTTTTTTGTTTTTCTGCAATTGATTTAGGAAAGATTATTTATATATGCTATGTAAATTAAACTGTAAGATTAATTTCTTGCTTAATTAATTACCTGTTTACATATTTCAGCTACTTGTCTTTGAACTTGTTGGTAAGTTTCAGATGATTTATATGACTTTTTAAGAGACTCCATTGCTTTCTCTGTGGGTATTCCTCCATCTGAACCTTTCTCAAGATCCTACAAAAGATTTATATAAAATATATATATATATATATATATATATATATATGTATATATTTTTTAGCTTTATAAGGAGGTGTTTCTAAGATGAGTAATTGCATAAGGAGGTGTTTCTTAGATTTATATATACAAAAAAGGTTCCGTATATTTTTCATTTTTCAGCATATTAGTGAGTTCCGTATACTGTAGCAAAATAATTTAAATATGTAAATAGTGCCGTGGAACCCATTTTTAATGAAAAAATTGCTGAAAAATGATATTTGTGGGTCCCGTGAACAATATACGGAACTCACTAATATGCTGAAAATGAACTGAAAAGTCAAATATATACGGCTACTGTTCATGAACAGTAGCCGTTGTCTCCTAAAACACATGCCCAAAAAAAAAAAGTCTGAAATCGCAGATGTGCTGGGAAGCGCAAAACGCGCTTCCCAAACGCACACTAAGTTGAAAGGAAAATCACCTCTATTTAAAATTGATTTATTTCATGGTTCAAATTAGTTATTACTAATGTGTTGTGTAGCATGTATCAAGTACCACGATCTTCTATATACAGGATATCGATCCAAGGAAAAGCGCTAACCACATCTGCGCTATACGTCAAAAGGACTAGTCCCAATTGAGGCTCTTTGTAGTTGTTAATAAAGCCCAGATCTACCTAGTAAATACCCGATGTGGGACTCATCACACACTCACACACATCACACAATCAATCAAATTGGGGTATCACAATCTCTCCCACTTAAATCCCTAACGTCCTTGTTAGGGCCCACTTTGTGGAGTAGTGTCTCTGAACCCACACGGGGTTACCAGGTTGGCTTTGATACTATATGTAACAACCCAAGGAAAAGCGCTAGCCACATCTGCGCTACACTTCAAAAGGACTAGTCACAATTGAGGCTCTTTGTAGCTGTTAATAAAGCCCAGATCTACCCAGTAAATACCCGATGTGAGACTCATCACACATCCACACACATCACACAATCAAATTGGGGCATCACAATCTCCCCCACTTAAATCTCTAACGTCCACATTAAGGCCCACTTTGTGGGGTAGTGTCTCCAAACACACATGGGTTATCGGGCTGGCTCTGATACCATATGTAACAACTCAAGGAAAAATGCTAGTCACATCTGCGCTAGCCACATCTGCGCCTATTCCTCAAAAGGACTAGTCACAATTGAGACTCCTTGTAGTTGTTAATAAAACCCAAACCTACCTAGTAAATACCCGATGTGGGACTCATCACACCCACACACACATCACACAATCAATCAAATTGGGACATCACACCTACTAAACTGCCATTGATAATAGGTTAAATTACATATTGGTATTCAACCTTTGACCTTTATTTTATATTTATTCTTATGTGTAGCAACCTATGATATAGCATGAATTTAGTTTGTCATGTCAATATTTTCATCCAATTATAAGGAATTTTTTTAAACAATTTTGAAAACATAATGACCAAAATGAAGTATTTAAAATATAAGGTCAATTTTGAGAGAAAGGTTAAAGGTTAAGGACACAAGACCTTTATTTCATATTTATTCTTATGTGTAGCAACCTATGACATGGCATGAATTTAGTTTGTCATGTCAATATTTTCATCCAATTATAAGGAATTTTTTTAAACAATTTTGAAAACATAATGACCGAAATGAAGTATTTAAAATATAAGGTCAATTTTGAGATAAACATGGGCGGCTCCACTTGGAGCCCAGGGGGTTCAAATGAACCCCCTAAACTGGCCCCCCTCAAAAAAAATATATATACATATATATTAGTATTTTTCAATTTTTTTTTTTGACCCCCTAAAATAAAAATCCGAACACCCTGATCCTAGATTATTTTTAAACTCGGCTAAAATAAGTTTGAATATGATCCTCTTAACAATATCCTGGCATTTTTAAACACAAAACAAAAAGCCCAATAACAAACCAATTTAATCTAAAACATGGAAGAAAAAAATTAAGGGCCTATTTGGTTAGAGATTTTTAGTATCATTGTTTAAATGTTGTGAAAATACATGTGGATTAAAAAGTATTGTGGAAATACGTGTTTCAATGTTTAAATACTGAAAACTGTTGTTTAAACAACTATATCAAACACCCCATAATAAGTCCAACAACAAAGGTAGAAATTTATAAATCTTAAACCTTAGAAAAAAACCCATTTAGATCGTAACAAATTCGAAATAAATCAATCAAATGGGAAATTAATGGATAAACGATTGTTTAGTTGTATATATTGAAATAGATATAACTCGTAGGATTGATAATGAAAAAATCATATAACAATTTCAAAATATAAAAAATCATAAAAAACAATTGTAAAATTTTATGTATTTCAATTTTTCTTTTGTTTTGTTTTTTTTTTTTTTTTTTGTGATATCGATATATTCAAGTTCTCTTTTGTTTTATATTTTTTATAATTTATATTTCTTATTGACCCTCCTTAAAAATAATCCTGGAGACGCCACTGGAGATAAAGGTTAAAGGTTAAGGACACAAACAAAATTTAATATCAACAAACTACCGAACATAAGAGCCAAGGGTCACTTACCTTTTCAAAATCCTTGTTTATCGTTTTAAGGAAGTGATCAGATGGATTTTGGAGAGTCGGGCAAGGAAAGCCATTTAAAGCAAAAAACTACATGAAATTGAAAGTGTGAAACTTTAGTTATATATTAATTGCAACAACAAGTGAATATATATATATATATATATATATACACACACACACACTTCATAAACATTAGAGAACTTACCTCAGTTGCTTCTGAAGCAGGACCAAAGTACACTGTTCTCCCTGACGACAAAAGGCAAAGATTGTGAAAGAGTTGGAAGACCTCACTGCTGGGCTGATGAATGGATGCAACTACTGTCCTTCTAATTCCATCCCATTGATCTAACTTTGCAATTCTGCTCATCACATAATATGATGATGCACTTTCAAGTCCACTTGTTGGTTCATCAAGGAAGAGAAGCTTTGGGCGTGTCAGGATCTCAATGCAAATGCTCACTCTTCTCTTTTGCCCACCACTGATACCTTTGGCTCCCCACCCACCAATTCTTGTGTTCATGGCATCTTGTAACCCCATTTCTTTTATTGTCATCTCTGCTCTCTCCTTCTCTGACATTGACATGGAGTCTGGGAGTTGGAGCTGATCAGCCGAGTAATACACAGCTTCTCTCACCGTTAAAGTTGTCATCAAAGTATCATCTTGTGTTACATATGCCTATATTTAGGTTAAGGTAAAAATTATTCTAATTAGTATGTTTAAATGGCTAAGAATAATTAAACTAATTTCTTGGAAAAACTTTCATCGCTCAGTGCACCAGACAAGACATAGTGTAGACATGTAAACAATTTTAAACATGCGTGTTTCCGAATCTTATCCGTCCAATTCACTAGAGTGGACCCAAGTCAAACCCTAATTTCTTTAAAGAAAATATTCTCTTTGATTTGATAAGGAGAATTTTTTTTTTTCTCTAACCGATGTTCCAAAAGCCAGTTTCTGTTTATGGCCATTGACTAGAATTTCCCCCAATTGCCTTGTGTTTGAACCTAATCTCCTTGCCATAAAACACTAGTAAAACATTTGTCAATAAGTGATAATAGTTACACACTATATGTATGGGACAAATAGTGGAAATCATGTTTTTAGTTATAACTTACAATTTTGAAATTGTGTTTTCAAAATACTATTTCACCATTTCATATTAATAAATAAAATCGTCTTTTTAAAAAAAAATTTCAACTAAAGTATAACTCAGCCTATATAACAATGCTCCTTTGAATTATCAAATCATATTTGCTTATATTTTTTGAATTGTGTTTTTTTTTTAATTATTATAAAAAAATAAAAATAAAAAACACAGTTTCTATAGCAAAATAATATTGTGTGGTGGGCATTTAATTTCTTTTTTGACATTGACATTTTTGTTGTTGGTTCTCAAATGCCTAATGGAGCTAAAGCAGTAATACAGTATATACAAAAATAGTAACATATAATTGCTTAAGCAGGGTTTTTTCCCCCTAAAAAATAGGTTTCTTTTAAAAAGAGGATTATAATTGAAGAAAGAAGGGGTTGGCAAGTGTGGTCATTATTCCGACCCACTCAAGTAATAGTAAAGCTTACTACTAGTTGAACCCACGACCTCAAACTTGCAAAGTAATAAAATACAAGCACTAAACCACCTCCTTCGTTGATAAACAGTAGTGTGCACATACATAATGTTCAATATATATATTTCGTCTTCTTCCTTACAAAATTAGGAGACATGCATCTCAAATTGCTAGTAAGAGGAAGTTGCAGAGGCCTTCAACTATGTTTTGGTCTCCAAAAAGAAATCAAGAAAAAATAGAACTAGTCTGGTTAAAACTTACAACACAAATAGGTCTTCTTTTTTTGTGTAATTCGCATCTTCTTCCTACTATAGTTTTGGATGCTTGCAGGAAGGATGTTACTTTTGTTTTGCTTTAATAATATTCTTGGTTATTATGAAGTGTTAAAAAAATTATATAAGACACAAATATTTAAATAGCATTTTACACCTCTTAAGTTCAGGGTTGCTTTTAATTGGTTTACGAGTTTTCAAAACTTCCAATTTATGCCCTCAACTATTACAACGATGTCAACATTGCTCCTTTCCATTATAGTTCATTACGTTTTCATCATTAACCCATCTGAAAACCACATTCTTTTTTTTTTTTTTTTGTCCAAACAACTACATTTTTTATATAGTTGTACAGGAAAATTCTAATAGATATTAACGAAATGAGTGCATAAATATTGTTTCAATGCAAGAGATCGTGTAAATTTGTAAATTTTCTTAGTTAAAAAACCAAATTGAAGTAATGTTAAACTTAAAAGGTGTAAATAGTATTTTAGGCAAACAAAAAAAATATGATATACCTGCTAATCCATCAAGGAGAGTAGACTTACCACAACCAGAAGGACCCATTATGGCCAAGAGCTCCCCTGGTCGTGCATAACCAGTCACACCCTCAAGCATTGATTTGCTACCTTTCTTTCCAGTAACAGTCACCCACAAATCCTCCCATGTCAAGAAAACACCATCCTCATCCCCCATACTTCTAACAACAACGTTTCCACCTCTGTTGCTTTGCATTGGATTATTTATGATTTCCACTTCTAAAGCTGTGGAACTCAGGAGTTTTAAAGTTTTGGTTAGGTTATGATTTCCACTTTTATGATTGCGCCAATTGTGTGTGCAAAGGAAGGGATAGAGAGGACTGCTTTGAGAGCTTCGTACTTAAAAGGCGTTGCTGAGAACTCAGCATTTATGATATGATGAACTCAGCATTCACGAGTTCAACAATTCAAATGTGAAACCGCATATTTTTTTGAATCTGTTAACAATCATATTTTGACACCTATACATATATTTGCAATTGGTTGGTACAGGAGAAGACAGATCTTTTATGACCGCCCTACTTGCCACAGTTTTTTCCTATAATTTGTGAAAGTGGTCAATTATAAGACATCAATTTTTTCTTCGTCCCTCATATTAATCAACTCAAAATTATAGCAAAATTTGTGATATCGAAATTGTTTTTCTAAACTTTTTCAAGATAAAATAGAGGTTCCTAAGAATAGTACTTACATATAGTAGTGTAATCTAATAAAGAAAATGAAGGTTTGTGTCAGTTCGTTTAGACCCCCTGTAAACTAGATAGTTTAACCTAATTAATTAACCAAGTGAATACTTAGGTTTATTATTCAGATCTAGGTTAAAACAATAACAATCATATCAAGTAAAGCAGCGGAAAAATAAAGAACACAACGATATGATGACCCAGGAAAACCAAACCGGTAAAAAACCTGGGGAGGATTTAACCTAGCTATCCTCAAGGTAAAATAGCAAATCCACTATGAAAGAATTGAAGTTTACACAATAGACTTAGACCACTAACATCTTATTGCTACCCAAGTGTAGGAAACTTACTACCATGACCCCATGATAGCTCCGAGATCCACGGACTCCTTCTTTCCTTAATCTTTGCAAAACACAAACACCACCGTTTGTGACTTTGAGACTCCACTCAAAGGTTTAGCAACACAAACTCTCCTGTTTGTGACTCCAAGACCACCCTTGAAGGTTTAGATCATCAGCTCCTTTGATGACTAGAGAAGGCAGCAACTTCAGCAATACCGGATCTTGAGATTTTCCAAGGAACAACACCGGTAGAAGCAATAAGAGAGGTTTTAGGAACAAAACCCTAAATACAAAAGAGGCACACTCTTTTCTCTCTAAAAAACCTTATAAAAAACGTGCTTAGGGTTTCCTTTATATAGTGGGAGAAGTAGAATTGAAACCCTAATCCTTAATGGGCTAGAACTGCTGTTTGGGCCAACTTAAAATTCTGCAGACACGACTTTCGATCGATCGAGCCTGTTTTTCGATCGATCGAACCAGGCAGATTCTTAATTCTTCTTTCTGCAGCTTACATGTTCTTGTGTGCTCACGATTTGCCAATTGTTCTAAGCTTTTAGAACCTAACAGTTTGAATTCCATCATTCTTATTATCAAATTATTAAATACATATATATATATATATATATATACACACACACACATACATATATATATATATATATTAGAAGCGTACAATGGTGTCTATAAATAGACCCCTAGAGTAAACTTCACGATATTCCATCGTTGTCCTCTCTAATTTTTAGAGGAAAAAAAAATCTTTGCATGTTATTTTCATTCTCATGAGACTTCCATTCCATCTTCTATAGGAATGACTAATACAAATTTTTTCTTATAATGAACCACTCTTTTTTAAATAAAAATAAAAATTTTATAAGATCCCCTCACTACAAAAAACCCGTTTTGTAACCGCGTTTTGGAGCTACGTTTTTTAAAAACGCAGCTCCAGGGTGTAGTTTGAGCTACGTTTCTGAAAAACACGGCTCCACTCTAGACGTTTAGTCGTGTTTTATAAACATGGCTATATACTAGGTCTGGAGCCGCGTTTTTTTATACTGAAGCTGCGTTTATTTTGAGCCGCATTTTTATCAACGCGGCTATAGACCCATTCGGAAGATTTTTTTTTTTTCTTTTTTAATATATCCCAAAGCAGCGTTTAGAAAACGCAGCTTAAACTGGAAGGGGCTGCGTTTTTATTAAACGCAGCTTCAACGATCTGGAGCTGCGTTTAACAAACGCAACTTCATCACCCCTGGAGCTGCGTTTGGCTAAACGCGATTTCATTACCCCTGGAGCTGCGTTTAATCAAACGCAGCTCTAGGTTTGCTATAAAATGAAAAAAAAAAAAAAAAAAAAAAAAAAAAAAAAAAAAAAAAAAACCTAAATAATCTACCCCACAGCTCACTCTCAACCCGAAAATCTTCCCAATACCCACACTCTCAGCTCACTCTCAAACTCGCGTCGTCATGCCCTCACGCCCCTTCATCTCCCTCCTCAACCTCGCACCGCCGATCCCTAATCTCGATTGGAAAACACTCCCGATCCCTAATTAATCTCGCTCTCAACCTCGCGCCCCTTCATCTCCCTCCTCAACCTCGCCGATCACTATCTTGAAAAACACCCCCAATCCCTAATCTCACCGCCGTGCTCTCAACCCAATACCCACAAATCTCACGCCTCTTAGTCTCCGCATCAATCGGTAAGCGCTCTCTCTCTCTCTCTCTCTCTCTCTCTCTCTCTCTCATAGATCCCCTCTCTCTCTCTCTCATCGATCCTCTCTCTATTTGTAGGGATCGTCTTTCTATTCACCGACGCAAGGATAAAGGACGGTCCAACGGCTCAAATCAAAACCCACTTCAGGTATGATGTCCGATTGTGTGTGTGTGCCCGATTTTATTTTTCACTTTTTTTTTTTCAATTTGTGAATTTGTGAATTTTGAAAATTTTCTCTCTCAGGCTTCGGACCTCCGAGAAAAATTCGAAGTCCACAAACACGTGGTTCGTTTTCTCTCTTTCTCGCTTCTATTTTTATATCTGAATCAATTTCTATTTTTCTGATTAGGAATTCGATATTTTTAGCTCATAATGTAGCTTGTTTGAAAAAAAAAACAAAGAAGAAGCTAAAATTATAGCCGAAAAATAAAGAATACGAAATTTTATAATTAATTAACGGGAACTTATGCGTGTAAATTTAGTTTTAGCTTTGATTTATTAATTTATTTATTTATAAATTAAATGCTGTATTGGCCTAATTGGAGATTTAGAAGATTCTGCATTGTACTAAAATTTGGTTAATAGATTTATTTTGGGGCATTTGGGGCTATGGCTTGATTGTTGTTGTTGGAGCAAAAATATGTAGAGATTGTATTAATTGATAAGTTACACACACACGTAGTGGGTCTTGAACACGTGATCCTGTTTTTATGGTTAAAGCATAAGTCTTTTTTGTTTGGAATTTATTAGGAATCACCCGGAAAAGAATGAATAAGTGGGCACATTTGGAATTAGTTATAATCTGTATGATGGTGTCAGTTTACCAATCTTTTGATGAGTTTGGTAATCCTTAATGAACTTAATTACTGAACTTTTGAGCGTTAGTAATGCTTAATGAGTTTGGTAGAGTTCATCTTCCTCTCCTTTATGGATGCAAGCATGTTAAGCAAATATATTTTTATATGCTTTGTGTTTCGTGGGTGTGTGCGTGTGTGTGTGTGTATTACTGTTTTTTATTAGAATCCTTTGGCTAATTTGCATAACACTTTCAATGCTTCAGCATTTTTTTTTTTTATGATTCTTTCATTAATCCAACTGGGAAAGACGGGCATAGGGGAAGGTCATATGTCACTTTTAGGAGCTAGAACAGCAACTTGTTATTTAAGTCTATATGAAAATTGAGGATAATTTTGAGCATATGCTTTATTTTTCATTAGTAAAGCATATTCAAATGTTAAGGTACAGGTTGGTATTAATAAAATTTATAAAAATAAAAAAAAATAATAAAAAACTTTAATTAAGAGGGATACTTCATACTTGGGTAGGGTAGCCATTAGAAAATTCATTCTATATAGAGAACTATCCTTGCTTCATAATTAAGCAAATGAAATTCATGGGTAAACCCACATGCATATGCATTAATGATCTTATAAATTAAGTCAAGCCTGTAAACTATCATCATCTTATAAATTAAGTCAAGCTCATCATTCTCGTGCTTAACTAACTGGCGAATTTGAGAATTTGGTTTGAGGACTTGAAATACAAGTTGGTCAGTCTATATTCTACTTGAGGAGACTTTTGTGCATATATAGAATTAAATGTGTGGGTTGGTATTTAATAAAGTCATGAAACCTCATGACCGGAGTTGGATATATATAGCCAGGTTAAACAAGATTGCATTTGAAAGTTTTCTAAAGGAGGAAAGTTATTTTACTTAATTCACAAAGAAAATTAAGCTTCTCAAACCTTCATTAATTAATTCAGTGACACGCTACAATTACCATATCTAAAATGTACTGTACCACCTAATTAACTTCAAAATACTTGAATCCCCCTCCTTAAGAGCCCATTTGGATTGAGGAGGGAGGGGGGGAGTGAATGAGAGTAGAGTAAAGTTAGCTAAAAATATGCTAATTTTTGGCTAATTCTACTCTACTCTACTTTACTCTACTCTCACTCCCTCTCCCTCAATCCAAACGGACCATAGAGAAGATTGTTTTTTGCAAGGTAAGGTGGGTGCCTAATATTTTCCTACCTTGTAACTTAGCCTTTGTAAATAGACCCAAGGATCTCAAACTAGTTCTTGTCCATGTAATTTTACATCTTGTAGAATATAATTAGGAGCAAAGCCATGTAATATTTAGATTGTATCTAAGACCAAGGTCTTGTATTTTTCTCCAATGCCTACGTCAACAAGGGCATCTCTTTATTTTTCTAAACTCAAAGAGTTTTAGAGAATTTATTTTTGTAAAATGTGAGCTTACCTTTTATGTGGATGTACAACTCTCTTTATATATGGTTGAATGGGATCTTTAATTTGGCGTTTTATTAAGGGAGAGTTTAGTTTAACTTCTTGTTTTGGACTTTTTGACAAATTGATTAGCTGCAATTGTTGTTAAGGGGATGCAACACGAAAATGCACTTTTTACGTTTACAAGACTGAAAATTTTAATTTCAAAATTTCACCAATCACCCTATTATTATGTTTTCAAACTACCAACCTGTTTTTAGCCCAAAATGCACCAAATGGGCACTAGGAAAGAATCGTCCTTTAATTTGCTCAATTACTGAACACCAAGAATCTTGCAGATCTGGGCTAATTCTTGCCAATCATATAGTTCCCTTCCTCTTCTAGTAACTTGAATATAGGCGAAATTCTCTGATAATTAAATCACCTCTTTCCTTATAAATTAATTTCTGTTTGACAGACTCTCTCTATATATATATGGGGACTAATTCTAAGCGCATCAGAATACTTTCTAGAATGAGAAAATGTAATTCTTACTCTCCTCAGTTGTCATTTTCATATTTTTCCTTGATTTAAACTCATGACATGCTTTAAAATTAAATCATTGAATTCAGAATAAATTATGTCAAAAATAGCAAAATTTTCACCATGCTCCTGTGGAAAGAAATCAAGCATTAATATTTGTGGGCTCTATCATTATCAAATTTCTTCTCTTTGCCGTAAAGCAATCATCCTAACTTTAGATGATAGTGACTCTCAAATATATATATATATATATATATATATATATATTTAAAAGCTTTAAATTATAGTCATTGTTCATAATTTATTAAGAATATTTGTTTTATGAAAGTAATATATATATATATATATATATATATATATGGTATATCTTTTATATATGTTGTAACTTAACCAATGATCATATTCAATTGTGGTCTATAGCAGATAGGTGTATTTTAGAGTGAGCTATGTTAGTTGATCTTGTAGCCGGTCCCAACGATAACTTATTATTGTGGTCTCTGTCCTCTTTTAAATTTAATAATATCCTTATTTAAAAATTCAATTAACTCGGAATTTAGTTATTGTTATTTGTTAGGGACTTAGGTTTTCTTCTGAACCTTTTAAGACAATATGATAATTCAATTCAGTTCTTGAACGTTTTTTTTTTTTTTTTTTTTGGGTACAGTATGGTTTAAAGTTAGTACATTGGATGAGATATCTTCTTTAAATTTATTCCCAAAAATAATTAATAACTCTATAATACCTCTATGATAATACTATTTTTATAAGACTGCACAATTTCAATTAAAAGAAAATTTATGGTATGAGATCAAGCTTGTATCTCGATCAGGGTTAGGTTCACTTGGGTCAAGGTCTTCATAACAGGAATTCCAAGCCATAATAGAAATAATAGTCTAAAGGGTTAGGTACATCACATTTTCATTTACCGTTAACAGTTTGTCACGTTAATATATCTTAAGTTTTTGTCAAATTTGTTATGTCTATAAACTCTCTCACCGAAGTATTTAGGTATTAGTCAATTCATATTTAAAAAACTATACTTTAGGTGTGGAACAACTAGAGCAAATGAATCCACATAAAATTCAAAGTCTTTTTATTTATTTTTTATTATTATAATTTTAAATAATAATAGTCAATTGCAAATTATAAATTAATAAAGACTCAGTCTACTTACACATAGAATTTCACCAAAGATTTCACAAAGCCTTGAGTATCTTGTTACCTTACATATCGCC
The DNA here is from genome assembly GCA_033629205.1 of Lithocarpus polystachyus. Classification (NCBI taxonomy): domain Eukaryota; kingdom Viridiplantae; phylum Streptophyta; class Magnoliopsida; order Fagales; family Fagaceae; genus Lithocarpus; species Lithocarpus polystachyus. The sequence goes on from CM066172.1 coordinate 25,643,279, forward strand.
CACGCAAATTTGAACTCAAATTCAAATCATGGACTCAATACCAAGAGACATCAAATATTTTGAAATTTTGGGTCTAAAAGAGTTACTATAAAATTAGATGGTCATCTTCCATGCCACAACCCTTCCTTTAGATAGAAAAAGTATATTATGAGATAATTTCATGAAATCTATCCCTTATAGTATATGTACGTTTAAAATCTGTGAGTTCCACGTACAACGATGAAATACACCAAAATTTCTAAATTTTTATATTAATTATTCCATAAAATTTTTATAATTCTCATGTAACAAATTTGAGTTGTTATCCAAATCCTTTGCTATTTTTATAGGCATTCAGCAGCACCCACTTTTAATCTGAAAGAAGAAAAATCTAAGTTGCTTATTATTTTCCAAGAGCATAGTACTAACACCTAAAAAATCAAAAGCAATTGGTGTAGGATAAATGCTTCTGTCCAACCTTTGTCTCCGCCGGCCTGACTAGTCAACAAAATATTATACTTTAAGCACAAGGAGTTATTTTCACCAGCCACACTACCAACCAATTTGTGTGACTGTGTTTGTCATATCACAACTCACAAGCCAATAACAAATAACTAAGCTGAACATCCAATGGTATTATTAGTGTTTAACTAGTTTTGGAAGTCAAAGGTGCTTATGAAGATACCAGGATAATTTGTGGTTTCAAACTTATAATCATTGGCCACCTAAAAATAAATGTTCAATCAATCAAGATTAATCTTGAAATGTATCTGCTACACGTATTCTTTTATTACTTACCTATTTAATTAGAATAAAAATAGATTCATTTATAATAAAGTGACTAAAATCTCACATTTAAAAATAGATTCATTTATAAGTAATTATTCATTAGAATAATTACTTACCATTTCACTTTTTTTTTAAATATAAACCATCGACCAAACATTGGAAATCTCAAGAATCAAAACATTCAACCCTTGCAAATCCATGTTTTAACACATGGATTTGCAAGGGCGTGTTAGGCCCATAGACTGCAGACACAACCATAGCTTCCAAAACTGACAAACAGGAGCAACAAGATAATAACAAAGGAGTCTAACTGAATTAAAATAAAAAAGTAAAAAAAAAAAATCGAACACGTAATTCACCATTCTCCATTTGTCCTAAACTGTTTGACAACACCATTTTTTTCATTAATGAAATCTTTGGTAGGGCCTGTGAAACGATCAGGTTTATTGAAGGAGTCAGTCTCTTCCCAATAAGACAGATCGATCCAATAAGATTAGGTAGATAGCTTGTATCCAAACAATTGCTAAGAAATTAGAAGTGGACCTAAAACTTTGTTGCTTATATTTGGTGTGTAAAATAATATTTAGCCTTCTTCTACGTCTTACCTGTGTGCATGATTATACTACATTGTGTACATGTGGTCCAATCTTCCGCATCTGACCGTTCCTGTTCTTTATTTTTGCTTCTTAATCGGGGTTTCAAGTAAGAAGACACTGAGCCACCTGCGATTCTTCGTCATATTCCACTGCTTGCTGAAGATAAGGTAGCTTTCTTTTCATTACTCGCTTTGTGAGAAATGCAACTGTGTGTAATATATGATTACAAAAAATTAAAGAGTATTCCCTAATCTAGCTAGCTATAGATGCCCTATAGCTGCGTTTCTAATAAATGCAGCTAAAACAATATACCTGTAGCTGCATTCTTTTTTAAAAATGCAGCTACAGGTATATCGTTTTAGTTGCATTTATAAAAAACGCAGCTATAGGTCCCTCTGTAATAAGTTCTTATTACAAAAAGAGGGGACCTATAGCTGCGTTTTTCAAAACACTGCTCTATTAGTTAAAGTTAAAGATTGTTGGATATATATATATTTATTTATTTTTCATTTTACATTTACATAAAGAAGTGGGAAATGATCATTGAGGCTTATTTTGACCTTATTTTAGATGTCTTATTTGCTTAAACATAAGTAATAATTACAATAAGTGAGGCTTTAAAAAACTTTACATAGCACCTTAAAATATTCCAACAATTATGCTTAAAATATTCCACAACAACTCACATTAAGTTATGCTTGAAGTAGTGTTATATATATATATATATATATATATATATAACCATATATATATATATATAGGGAATATCTAAGCATAGTTAAGTATGTCTGTTCGTAACAAATCACCTATTCTTCTCATGCGCCTATGAATCTAATTTTAAGGTTTATTGGCTCCACATTACCAAATGTTGTTGTAGGTCAGATTTTGTAAATCTTGTATTGATTCCAATGGATAAAAGTTGGATGAAGAAGAGGAGGGATGACAAGGAATATTTTGACGGTGTAGTTAGCTTTATGAAATTTGCATCTTTACATGCACACGGTGGGAAAATCTTATGTCCTTGTACCAAATGTGTGAACTTGAATTTAGTACTGCCCGAGGTGGCACAGGCCCATCTGTGGACCAACGGGATGCTTGGAAGTTACACTCATTAGAAATTTCATGGGGAATCGGCGGCTGTGCCAACGGCCCCCAAATGTGGGAGTAGTCATGTGCAAGACTCCCATGAACAATACGGTGACTTCCGTGGGATGTTGCACGATTTGTGCCCTACGTATGAAATGGCAGCCGAACCAATGGGACAAGGTGAAACTGCGCAACAACCGGCTGAAGGTCCTCTTGATGGTGCACAAAAGTTTTACAAAATGATAGATGATGTGAACAAACCTTTATATGCTGGTTGTACGAAATTTAGCATATTCTCAGCCATCGTTGTGCTGTTCCAATTGAAGACTCTTTGTGGTTGGACGAATAAGTCATTCCCTATGTTGCTTTAAGTCCTGATGGATATGCTTCCTTCAAATGCAAAGTTGCCAAAGGACCATTATGAGGCTAAGAAGATAGTCCGAGATTTGGGTTTGGGTTATGAGAAGATCTATGCTTGTCCCAATGATTATATGCTATTTTGGAAGGAGAATGTTAACCTTGAGGCGTGTCCTTGTTGCAAAGTTTCGAGGTGGAAAACGAATGAGGCATCCGTTACAGGTAATAATGCCTCATCTAGTAACACGTCGAAGAAGAAAGCTGCAAAGATCCTACGGTGGTTTCCCTTAAAGCCAAGATTACAGCGACTGTTTTTGTCACCCGACCTGGCTAGTTCTATGAAATGGCATGTTAATGGTCGTACAGATGACGGGGTAATGCGCCATCCAGCAGACTCGGATGCATAGAAATTGTTTGACACCACGCATTTACAGTTCTCGTCTGAGCCTCGTAATGTTAGACTTGGATTAGCTGCGGATGGGTTCAACCCCTTCAGAATTATGAGTACTACTCACAACACTTGGCCTGTCATGCTAGTCCCTTACAATCTTCCGCCTTGGCTGTGCATGAAACGGTCATCCTTGATTCTATCACTAGTTATTCCTAGTCCTATATCGCCAGGGATTGCGATAGATGTGTACTTGCAACCCTTAGTAGAAGAACTGAGGGAATTATGGGATGTTGGAGTCGAAGCGTTTGATGCATCTTCAAAACATGTATTCCAATTGCGTGCGACATTGATGTGGACTGTACATGATTTTCCTGCATACGCAGATGTGTCGGGTTAGAGTGAACTTCACCTACGACAAAAAGGTGATGATAAGTATACGATACCGCCTGCGTGTTTGCATATGACTCCATCGGAGAAAGATGGTTTCTTGCAAGTTTTGCAGGACGTAAGAATGCCTAATGGATATGCTTCCAACATCTCACGCCGTGTCAATCTAAAAAAATGCAAGATTTTTGGTTTAAAGAGTCACGATAATCACATCTTGATGCAACAACTCCTTCAAATTGCTTTACGAGGATTTTTGCCATTGCACGTTACTAGGCCTTTGATAAAGTTAGCTTCTTTCTTCAGAAAAATTTGTTCCAAAACCCTTACGATTTCAAAGATTGAGAATGATGAGGCAGAGATTGTAGTCACGTTGTGTGAATTGGAAAAGATATGTCCTCCATCTTTCTTCACTGTGATGATACATTTGGTCATGCACTTAGCTACTGAAGCCAAGATTGGTGGTCCAGTTCAATATCGTTGGATGTACCCAATTGAGAGGTAAGTCATATGTAATACATGTACATTATGAGCTTCATGTGCGATTTCTAATAGCTAGTGTTAATTACTAATCTTCTCATGCGCATTATAGGTACCTCGCACGCCTAAAGTCTTACGTAAGAAATAAGGCTGCTCTAGAAGGATCCATTGCTGAAGGATACATAGTGGAGGAATGCTTAACGTTTTGTTCACGGTATATAAAAGGAGTTGAAACTATATTCAATCGACCCACGAAGGCGATAGAGGAGTCAACAGGGGTTGTTTCAAGCGTGACACTAGACAATAGGGAGTTCACCCAAGCTCATCGCTACGTGTTATTCAATTCCGAGAACATTTTCCAGTTTTGTGAGTAAGTACTCCGGACACCAATATAATTGCACGACAATCCAATATACGCTAGGTGTATTAACACTAACACAATCGACATCGCATGTAGGATACACAGAAGTATGGTGGAGGACGAACTTCGAAAGGGCCACTGTCGGATATCCAACGCTATTATTGAGAAGCACCACATGGAGAAGTTTTGTGGTTGGTTTAGGTCTCATGTATGGTTCACATCTTCAACTTCTCCAGCTTGTAACTTTCCCATAAGTAGAATTACTGTACGAATTATAATAAGTTTGTTTGGTTATAATAGGTGTTGTCAATGACTGATGCTGATAGGGAAAGAACTTCTGTTACTGATACAATCATCACACTTTCCAAAGGGTCGTATACTGTGGTTAATCGGTTGAAACATTATGTCATAAATGGGTTAAAATTTAGGAGTTCGAATGTCGAGACAAATAGGAAAACGCAGAATAGTGGAGTTAGTGTTGCCACTGAAGGTGGCATTACGTACTATGGTGTGTTAACAGATATTATTGAGCTGAATTATTCTGGCAATATCAGACACGTGTTATTCAAGTGTACATGGGTTGATGATCAAAATAGGAGGAGATATAAGACTGATGAGTTTGGGTTTCCTATGGTGAATTTTACACACTCCATACATGGTGGGAAGGAACTTGTGGATGAACCATATGTCTTGGCGTCTCAAGCTACACAAGTTTTTTATGTTGAAGATAAAAGGCAAAAAGATTGGTATGTTGTTGTTAAAACTAAAGCTAGAGATGTGTTTGATGCCGGTATTGGCCCCCATTGTGACGAGGATGACACGTACAAATTTTATGAGAACATTCCGTATAGTATAACTAGTAATGATGCTGGTAGGAAAAACCTTCGTTGGGATCAAGATGATGTCGAGGGAATGACAATTGATGCCTCTATCATTGGTGAAAGAGATCTTCATGAAATGGACAACGTAGATGATTGTGAGTTCATTGATGATGAGTCCAATGATGAAGATGACAACGAAGTCGAGTACAACGATGATGAGTAGTGTAATAGGGTACTGTTGTTGTATGCGTAATTATGGTATAGAAAATTATTGAAATTGTAAGTAGAAATTGTAAAGGTCTATTGCGTGCGAAGTTGGAGAATCTTGCATATATATGTGAAAATTGTGTTCCTCTTCATGTTGTTAAGAAATTAATAACAGTTTTAACATAAGTAATTATCACATGAAATTGTTATTATGTTGTTAAGAAATTAATAACAGTTTTAACATATATCATTAACGTTAAAACTGTTATTAATTTCTTCATGTTGTTAGTATAATATTATCTTTATGTTGGTAAAATTGTAATTTTGTCATGTTCTTATTTGTTCATGTGATTGGTTGTTAGCTATAATTGTCTTTATGTTTGTGTTGTGAAGGTGTTGTACAATAGGGAGGAGGAAACGACCATCGGTGCTTGTTTACGTTGGCGAAGGATCGTCACATGGACGACAAAGGGTGGAAGCACAAGATGAGGAAGCACATGGACGACAAAGGGTAGAGACAGAAGTGCCACAAAGACATGGACGACAAAGGGTGGAGGCACAAGATGAGGAAGTCCATATTTCTCAAGAGGCAAGGCCGGTTGCCTCTGATGACGATGAGACACAGCCCCCTGGTACTTAACATGTCTTCGAATGAAAATCCTATTGATTTATCTTTTCTTTTACTTTAACTTTTCTAGGCAGACCATGCTTGTAATAGTTCAGTGTAGTGTAAAAATAGTTTACAATGGTCCCATAAAACCACTACATTAATAATTAAATGCAAAATCGCCTCCTGAAATCTCGCATGCATAAATGTACTGATGTTTTGTTTAAATGAAATTATAAACCCTTAATATCACATTAACTAGCTAGATGACTAATTTTTGAGTGGTGTGATATGTTTCATTACTTGTGAGAATTGATAATTCAGCCCTAACATTGGTGGTTTTGTGTATACAGATGATTATCAACAAACCCCAGCAGCAAAAGGAAATAGACTTAAAAGACGTGGTCCTACAAATCTAACTGAGATATGAGCATTGGATGGATCCTGGAAGATCCTGTTGCCGTAAAACGAAAAAGGGCAACCGATTGGTCCGGACGGTAAAACGTTCGTTCGGTGGTTGGGAACTTTTTTCCGCAATGGGTTATTATGCCCACTTGTCCCTGTTGCGTGGCCAAACGTCGAAGAAAAATTTAAACTGGATTGTTGGTCGGAGATTGAGGTAATATGAAAATAAAGTATAAGTAACAGTCATTTACAGCCGCAGTTGTAATTAAATGTCATATTCAGTAGGGTCCATGCTTGTGTTTTGCTAACTCCGCTTTTGCATTTCAGAAACGCCATCTGATTGACCCCGATATTATTCAACCACCCGATCAAATGGGATGGGCAATGCATATACTCGGGGTTCTCAGGAGAAATCGGAGGATGAAGTTAAAGAAGGATCACGTTAAAGTTGGGGTGACAAAGGAACAACTGTCAGTTCGTTTAGACCCCTTAAACCCAACAGATTAACCTAAAGAATTAGCCAAGTAATTAACTTAGGTAATTTAATTAAAACTAGGTTAACACAGATAAGCAAAAAATAACAAAGCAGCGGAAAATAAACAACACAAAGATCTGATGACCCAGGAAACCACACCGGTAAAAACCTGGGGAGGATTTGACCTAGCTATCCTCAAGGTAAACTGAATCCACTATGAAAGAATCGAAGTTTACACAATAGACTTAGACCACTAACATCTTATTGCTACCCAAGTGTAGGAAACTTACTACCATGACCCCATGATAGCTCCGAGATCCACGGACTCCTTCTTTCCGGAATTCTTCAGCAAATCCACAAGCGCACCTGCTTGTATATCTTTGTGTTCTCTTGATTCTGCAACTGTAACGATCTACACAACTCTTGACATAAATCTCAAGTTTGTAAACCCTAAGTGTATGTGAAGGTAAACACCTCTAGATCTCACAGAAAGATTCACAAACACAGCAAAACAGAACTCTAAAAACGTGGCTAGGGTTTTCCCTTATATACTTAGGGCAAAACATAAAACCCTATACATTAAAACGGGCTTGGGCTGAGTTGGAATTTTCTGCAGAAAAACGTTCTGCACGATTTTCGATCGATCGAGTCTAATTTTCGATCGATCGAGTCATACAGAAAGTGAACAGTACTTCTGCATAAAAACTCAATTCCAACTTTACAATAAGACCCATACTTTGAGCAAGTCTAACACACGACTCAACATTGTTTTGATCATGGTTTGCCAACATACAAATTGAAGTTCTAAATACATTAGTTCCTAATCTTTAGAACCTAACAAACTCCCCCTTTGGCAATCCGTGACAAAACACAGACTTAACAAAAAGCTCAAAGTTACAAATTGAAATAGCCCATTACAATAAAAATAGCCACTTAACAATTCAACCTAAACTACTATCTAACAGTTGCAAGGTAGACAGCAGCTCGACTGAAAGCAACCTGTATATTCCTGTAACACTTAACAAACACATAAACGCATGTGTGGAAAAAAAACAGGAAATACATAAATAAAAATTTCTTAATTTCACATGACACAAAATAAAGACATATATCATGAATAACATCATCAATATAAATCAATAAGCAGAGTAGTAGCATAGTGAAATAAGAAACAAATACATACAAATGTATCTCAACAAAATAAATCTCCTAAACAAGAGCTAAAAATGAGAATGCACAGTGAAGCATCTAGATACAATCTAATAACTCCACAAGCTCCGCAGTATCACTACCAAGTGAACAAAAAACTCCCCCTAAAATGTAAATCTCCACAAAAAAATCTCCTAGATACAATGAACTATGTACTCCCCCTTTTTGTGACGAATTGCCAAAGGGCACTCACTCATCATCAAAAGGTGGAGGAGGAGATCGACGAGAGCTCGCCAAATCCGCTCGCAACGCACGTAGCTCATCAAGGATGTCCACCAAAAGCTGACCATGAGCCGCCTGAACGGTCACGACAGTATCAAGAGTCCGACAAAGGTCAGAAACCTCATCAAACGGTGGAGGAACATCAGCAGCAGCAGCAGCAACAGCAGGATCAGAAGAAGTCCCAGCTGCATGAGTATCTGTAGAAGAAGAAAGGGGTGGAGTGACATCGGAAGGCTCTACCCTAGAACGCTTAGAGCTAACTCGACGTTGAGCAGCCCTTTGCCTCAAAAAGGTAGCACCAATAGGAGCGACAACATGGACAGGCTCAGAAGCAGGATACTCACTAAAACCTAGAAAAAGGAGAATCCTATGAATGAAAACAGGAAAAAACAAAGCATGAGCCGCAGAACTAGATCGATGAACCTCGTTCAAAGAACGAAGGAACAGATGCGGAAAACTGATAGGAGCATCAGTGACCAAAGCATACAAAAAGACACACATCTCAAGAGGAATGGTGTGGACATGCAAAATAGGCCACAAAGAATGACACGCTATCCTAAAGAAAAGATAGTGCAGCTCAGACAGCTCAGCAGAAGTGATCCGAGGATCAGAACCCCACTGGATAGAAGACCCAGTGATGTATGACAAGACGTCATCAAGGGGAGGCGACTCCTCGTAAGGAAAAACGGGATGGTCCACAATGGGCACCCCAAGAGCATCAGACACTACCGAAGGGGTAATGCGATACTCCACACCACGTAACCACACCTTTACTAAGGTGTCGTTATCATAGACATGAATAGAGAGATTCGAATAGAATTCTCTAATCAAGGTGGCAGGAGGAGGAGAATGCTCATACTCGAGCAAAGGTAACCAACCCCGACGCTCAAAGTTACGTCGCACCTCAGGATCCAGCTCATCTAAGATAACCCTACGCTCAGCCCAAATCTGACGCCTAAGGTTCAAAGTCTCATAAGTGACTTGGTTTGACTCACTAGGGAACCTCTCAGTGTCAAAGGAAGGAGAAGGATCAGAAGTCCTATGGGCTCTAGTTTTCCTAGGCATAGTTCTAAGGAAAAGATAGACACAGAAAGAAAAGAGCAAAAACAATACCAAGGGCAGACTACAAGTTAGCACAGCAAAAAAAATAGAATATAACAATTCTATATGATGCATGAACATAAACATTAAATGATGCATGTACTAATGCAGTGACATGTTCAAAAGTGATCCAAATTAACAAAATTGGCTTGAACAAGCAATATTTATCAAAAATACCCAATTTGAAAAACCTAATTTTTCAAAACACAACAAATTGATAAATTGATCAGCACAATATTCAATTAACTCAATATAATGATCAAATTAATCAATCCAACAAGCCAATTTCATCAATTTCAATCCAATTGAACAAAACCCCAAATTTGCTCAATTTCAAGCCCTAGAATTTCAAATTTCCTTCAAAACACCACAATACTCAAATTAAACCACATGATGTGCTTAGGTAAGGTGTCCCCACAAAAACCCATAAAGAATTTGAGAAAGAACCACTCAAAAACAATCCCAAAAATAGTAAACTCCTAAATGCCGAAAATACCCAAAAAATGCATGAATTTAGAAAATAAATGCAAAAGGAAGGGTATAAGGGACTTACCAGCTGTGGGAGAGAGAGATTTTGCAAAAGATTCGGAGGAAAACGACAAAAATCCCAAGGAAATCGTTGACTGGTTGGTAGGAAACCAAAAGAAGATTTGAAAAGTTTTGAAAAAGTGAAAAGATACTTGAAAAACTTCTTTAAAAACAGCCGGACCGATTTTCGATCGATCGAATATTACATTCGATCGGTCGAAAACTTATTCGATTGATCCAAAAACAGCTTGGATCGATCGATTCAACCAGAGAGTTTTCTGAACATTTTAAAACATTTTCGATCGGTCGAAAATTAGTTTCGATCGATCGAAATTCTGGAAAAATCATATTTTTGAAAAACCAAACATTTTAGATCAAAAACTCCTCAAAGCAATAGATTTTAAAAATCAAATGCATGAGTATGAGATGAGATGTTTTCCAAAAACACATGAATTCAACCCAGATTTCCCAAAGCATAATTTTCTCTCAATATACCCAAAAACAAACAACAAACAAGCAAACATGTTTTGCATCAAATTCCCAAAATTCTCAAACATGGTTGGTCAGGCCAAAAACACACACATTATCATGTACACAATTCTAGCAAAGAATAGCTTGTGTAGTGTGTGCAACTAGCAAAAGTTTGAGAAACATGTGAGGTGATATACACATAGAGATCAATCACAATTTCTACAAAATCCATCACATGAATTTGAAAGAGACTATCCCTTAAAGAGTTACATCATATAACTCCCACATCTCCTAGAATAAGAGCTTGCAATCATGTAAGTTTCTTGATTTGCCTCATTATTCAAATTTATTGATTAGAAACTTAATAAAAGCCGGGATAATGTACACACCAATTTTATTTAGAATTTGTGAGATTATTATAGTCCAATAATGTACACACCAATTTTAATTAGAGGCTACACCTTATGTTCTTTTTGTGCATGTGCTACACTTTCTCGAGCACAAAATCTTACGATATGCACTAAGGTGTTCATGATTGGCTAATAAACAGTGGTGAGATGGTTATTTATGCCTTTCTCAATAAGTTCAAGTCCAACAATCAAAGACATAAGACTTCAAGATCAAGATCATGTGATCAACAAATATAGCATCTTCCCACACAACATGCACAACAAGACTTTAGCTAGTAAAGTGCAATAAAAATAAGTGCATCAAAGCTAAACAAGGTACATACATATGATATGTAATTTTGATTGACCAACCTTGTCTACAAATTCAAGGAAAAATAGCAAAACACAATTTGCAAAAAAAAATTTTTTTTTTATTAAACAAAGAAACAAACATCCTAGAATGAAATGCATGAATGTAATACAGTGCAAATCCTAGAAACAAAGGTCACAAAAGATTGAGCAATGAAGCACAAGGACCATGTCAGATAGACTCAATTAGATTGAGCCTTTTGCATCCAAGACTTCTTAGATGCAACTCTTGCATTGGAGTTATGATTCACATTAGAATTCTGAGCAACTCCAGGATTGGAATAAAGGTTTAACGCCTTTACCAATTCACCAATAAGTACCATAGGATCATGTGCTTGAGGCACAGGTACTTTAGTTTTATTTGCTCGCTTCGCAGCTTGCAACTTAAAACAATTTGGACGAATGTGTCCAGGTTTTCCACAAAAATGACAAACCCATGCAGGCTTATCATGCAATTTGCCCTTAGTAGAAGTAGACGCTCTAGAATGAGAAGCATGAAGATCAACCCTGATCTTTCTAGGTGGAGGAACATTAACAGGTTTGACAGGTTCACTCACCACGGGTTTGACAATCTCACTCTTAGGAGGTTCAGAAGAAGGAACAAATTTAGTGGAAGATGGTTCAAGTACAGAAATACTTTCCTCATAACCTAAACCAGTTTTATCAGAAGGAGACTTTTGAATACTCAACATGTGATCAAGTTTGGAGCTTGCAGACCTATTAGTTTGTTCTCTAGCAACAGATAAATCAAGTTCCAAACATTTGACTTTATCAAGTAAGAGCATATTCTCAGTTTTCACATTATTCAAAAGCTCATTTGCATCAAACAATTTGACAAGTAAATTTTTCTTTTCAAGTTCAAGAGATGCAATTTTCTTCAAGCCTAACTCTACATTCATGGCATCCTTTGCAGCAACTTTGCAAAGTTTATTGTAGGCTTCCTGTAAATCTGCATCCTCAGAGAGTTCCCCATCAGAAGGGTTCTCTTCAACAGATATGCTTTCATTAACTACAGTGGTAGCAGTAAAAGCAATGAAGTTTCCATCCTCATCACTAGCGGATTCATTGTCGGAAACTTCGTCATCACTAAGGGTTACAGCCATAGCCTTACCCTTAGACCTCAAATAAGTAGGACATTCAGACTTTAAATGACCATACCCTTGACAACCATAACATTGTTGTCCCAAAGAATTATTAGAAGATTGACCTACTTTCTCCTTAGGTTTCTCAAAGTTATTAACCTTAGTGGGTTCATTCTTCCTAAAATTTTTAGGTTCAACAGTGTTCTTGCCTCTTGCCCTTCTGTTACTGTTCCTCAGAAAGTTTCTAAAGTTCTTGGCAAGATAGGCAATCTCTGTAGCAGAGAGATCATCATCAAATCCACCATCATCAACATCATCAACAGACTTAAGAGCCATTGATTTGGATTTGTTAGTCTTGGGGAGGTCTAACTCATAGGACTGAAGAGATCCTACAAGCTCATCCACAGGGATGGAGTCCACATCCTTACTCTCAGTGATGGCAGTTACTTTGGGTCTAAAATCTTCAGTCAAAGATCTAAGAATCTTCCTAACAATTTTAGGTTGATCATAGATTTCACCCAAATTATAAGCAGAATTAACAATATCATTCAATTTAGCATAGAATTCATCAAAAGATTCATCATCATTCATTCTTATGCTTTCAAATCTAAAAGTTAATTGCTGCAACTTATTAATTTTAACTGCCTTAGTGCCTTCATGCACAGTCTGGAGGATTTTCCAAGCAGTATGAGCAACCTCAACATTAGAGATTCTCTTAAATTCCTCCATGGAAACAGCATTAAAAATAGCATTCATAGCTTTGCTATTAAAAGCGGCTGCCTCCTTTTGAGAAGTTTGCCACTCACTCACAGGAGTAGTGGGCTTCTCCCATCCGTATTCAACGGAATTCCAAACTCTCTCATCTATGGATTTCAGGAAGGCTTTCATCCTTACTTTCCAATATGCATAGTTGTTTCCATCAAAGTGAGGTGGAACAACAAGAGAGTGTCCGTGTTCCATGACAACAGGGGTCAAGGATCAGCTTAAAGATCAAAGGATCAAACAAAAAAGCTACCCGCTCTGATACCACTTGTCAGTTCGTTTAGACCCCTTAAACCCAACAGATTAACCTAAAGAATTAGCCAAGTAATTAACTTAGGTAATTTAATTAAAACTAGGTTAACACAGATAAGCAAAAAATAACAAAGCAGCGGAAAATAAACAACACAAAGATCTGATGACCCAGGAAACCACACCGGTAAAAACCTGGGGAGGATTTGACCTAGCTATCCTCAAGGTAAACTGAATCCACTATGAAAGAATCGAAGTTTACACAATAGACTTAGACCACTAACATCTTATTGCTACCCAAGTGTAGGAAACTTACTACCATGACCCCATGATAGCTCCGAGATCCACGGACTCCTTCTTTCCGGAATTCTTCAGCAAATCCACAAGCGCACCTGCTTGTATATCTTTGTGTTCTCTTGATTCTGCAACTGTAACGATCTACACAACTCTTGACATAAATCTCAAGTTTGTAAACCCTAAGTGTATGTGAAGGTAAACACCTCTAGATCTCACAGAAAAATTCACAAACACAGCAAAATAGAACTCTAAAAACGTGACTAGGGTTTTCCCTTATATACTTAGGGCAAAACATAAAACCCTATACATTAAAACGGGCTTGGGCTGAGTTGGAATTTTCTGCAGAAAAACGTTCTGCACGATTTTCGATCGATCGAGTCTAATTTTCGATCGATCGAGTCATACAGAAAGTGAACAGTACTTCTGCATAAAAACTCGATTCCAACTTTACAATAAGACCCATACTTTGAGCAAGTCTAACACACGACTCAACATTGTTTTGATCATGGTTTGCCAACATACAAATTGAAGTTCTAAATACATTAGTTCCTAATCTTTAGAACCTAACAACAACTATTGGCTGTTACACCGCCGGGGGTAATGGAGGACCAGTGGAGGGAGATGGTCAACTATTGGTTTCATGAGAAAACTGTGGTACTGCTACTATTATTCATCTATCTCATTTTAGTCGCAAGTTAGTGAATGAAATCATGTTTGCCATGTTTCACCTAAATCTTCTGGTTATGTATAATATAATTAGTGTAGCTCAAAGAACTTTCTAGTAGATATGATAGAGTTGTTTTGCCCCCATCAACAACATAAACTTAAGATTACTATTATTTAGAGATTGGTTAGAGACTATGCAAGTTCATCATATTTATGCCAGGGTCTCAATAAGAAATATATATATTAAAAAAATAAAAATTATGTCATAGTCAACTAATGAAATAGCAATTTTATCCTAGCTCACTTATCTTGCTGCACTGGCTAATCTATTTAGCTTAGGTTGTAGGCAAAGGCTTACATAGTCCATTTTCTCTCCTGTTTATGTCCTATTCCATGCTTGGATTATGATGCATCTTCTTCCTTTAATACTAAAAACATGCAGTGTTTTAATGAGTTTATGTTGGTACTTAGAAGATCACAATGCAGTTCTTAACGTATTACTTAAATGCGGTTGCAGAGAGTAAGTGACAAAAATAAGGACAGTCGAGATAAACAGAAAGAGATTGCAACGTCTAGGGCTCAAAGTTTTGCACAAATTTGTGACGACATGGTAAGAAATGCATTACAGGTGCTACTGTATTCGTGTATCACATAAGCTGATTTTATGCTTCTGAATTACACTAACTGTTGAAAATACTCTTTTACATTCTTGTTGGTGGTAGATATAAACTTAGAATTTATGAACACTTCAGTGTACTTCAAATGATAAACAACATGACAAATCTGAGAGGCTTTGTGTTTATTGTATGATATTTTGTTCATCATGTAGGCGAAAGCGAACGGGGTTCCAGTCGAGCACGCAGACATATATCTAAAAGTATATCGTAGGAGAGATGGGACTGGTGTTACACCCCGTGCGCAAGAGAACATAGTAAGCACAATTCAAATCGAATTTTAATGTATTTTGTGTTTGTATTGTTTATGGTGACTAATATGTTATTTGGTTCTTGTTGAAAATCCTACAAAATAGGATTGAAGAACTTTTGAGGCAATCGGACATGCGACTACAAGGAGAGCCTGGTAGTGGAGTTCTATGGTCCAAAGACGATGTATATGCTCGGGTGCTTGGTCCAGAGCGTCCTGGACGTGTACGTGGGGTGGGATTAGGAATCACCCCATCTGGAAGAAGTTCCACAAATGCTTCACAGTTTAACTCCACTCCATTGTTTCCAAGTAGAACAACCCAAAGGTTTTCGAAGTTGGAGAACCACTCCTCTAGAGTGACTGAGAAACTAGCCCAAGTACAAGAACAACTCGCCCAGACAGAAGCAAGGCACCAGGAACAGCTCGCTCAGACAAAAGCAAGGCACCAGGAACAACTCTCCTCGATAGAAGCAAGGCACCAGGAACAACTCTCCTCGATGGACGCAAGGAACCAACAACAAATGGCCAAAGTGATGGCACGCATGAATACAATATTTGCCCAAATTAGCCAAGGTTCCCCTAGTTTGAATATGACTCAGGTACCAAATTGAACGTGTATTTAGAAAAACACTATTTTTTGCAAAATTTTGTTATGTGCTATTAATATGATGCCTTTCACATATTCAGGGTGGCAGTGCTTGATGGGGACTCTCTATGGGAAAGAAACTGTGCATCCTATGGTAAAACAAATACAACTATTTCTTATAACATATACAACTATATTGGTAAAAAAATAAAAATAAATATAAGATATATTCTTGCCTTTGTTGGTTTTATTTCAATTTGAAGGTCCCACATCAGTATATATGAAGCAAGAAGTAAGGAAGTGGATGTATTATAAGACATAAAAACAAATTAGAAAATTTCAATCATGCCTTTTTACACTTGCTCAATGTAGCTGATAGTTCCAAATGCAATTTACATTATTTATTTAATTTTTCTAAAGGAAGGATAATAATAGTAATGTGGTTAATTAGAACATGGTATACTCAACATGGAGTATTGTTAGCATTTTATTGTTGAGACCTAAATGGTTTTCAATTGCCAATGGTTTTACTGTTAAGAGAACCCTTTTGGTCAATAAAAAGGTACTTTCTTTTTCATAATCAATTATCTATTTCCTTATCTTTGTATCGCTTTGTTTATTCAAAAAAACTTGTATGATTTCATATAGGTTTATATGATTTTAACAATGTAGCTTCTTTGGATACCTTTAACCTATCCTAGTTTACAAACTCCTGCTCAAGTGCCAAGTTGTGAGAGACTCTAATTCATTGGTTTTAGGAGAGGTTGTAGAATCCCATGAGTTGTAGGATTTGAGGTTATCCGAGATTTTTTTGATTCCAACTATTTTAGTTAATTGAACAGAGTTATCTTTAAAACTCTCTACAATTCTAAAATTTAACTCCAAAATTTTGTTAACCGAATAGACTCGTAATAACTTTGTGAAATGTCTTCTTTCTCATTCTTTATTAGGAACATTCTAACATGTGTCTCCTTTCATATCCCATGCTTTTCTTTTAAAATTATAATTTCGATTGTTGCAGATTTTATTTAATGGGTAGGTTTATGACTTTCTTCTCCTCCTTTTGAAAAGATGTAAGTAGCAACATTCTCAAGGATTATATCACTCTCAGGTTTTTGAAAGCAAGGAAGTTTGATATTGAAAAAGCAAAACAAATGTGGGTTGAAATGCTTCAGTGGAGGAAGGAATTTGGCACTGACACTATTATAGAGGTAACTGTGTGCATTTGGATAAGCTTATTTTCTTATCTGCTTAAAGTGAGGTAGAAATATGATATTAGGGTGGTAAAGTCCTACAAACGGTTATCGAAAAAAAAAGCTAAGTTAGTTATATTTTCACGTATTTAGCATATTGTTGTTTTCATATCAGGCTTTCCAGTTCAAAGAGTTGCATGTTGCTTGAAAATCCTATTATCCTCATGGTCATCATGGTGGACAAGGAAGGAAGACCTATTTATAATGTGCGGGAGTTTGAGAAAGGCTTTGGAGATGCGTTTCCAGCTTGTACTATGTTTTTTCAAAGAGGCACATGGATTCAAGCATTACACTATTAGATGCTTGCAGAGTTGATGTTTTGGTTAGAATTTGAAGGAGTTGTATAATTATTTGTTTTATGTAAATTAATTTTTATGGTAATGAACTTGTTTTGATTGTTAAAAGGTTGGGTAATGAACTTTTTTTGGTAATGAACTTGGCAAGACTATTAAATGTTGGTGAATTGGTTGCTGAGTGTGCAAGACTGTTAAATGTTGGTGAATTGGTTGCTGAGTGTTGGCAGGAATGTATTTTTTTAAGCAGGAATGTTTAGGAAGAAAAAAATAGAAAAAAAAAAAAAAACCTATAGCTGCGTTTATGACAACACAGCTACAGGAATGTTTAGGGGGTCTCTAGCTGCACTTCCAAAAACGCAGCCACAGATAACCCTCTAGCCACGGTTATGACCCCTATAGCCGCATTTTTATACACCCACAAATGAGGTACCTATAGCTGCGTTTTGTACCAAAAACGCAGCTATAGGTCCGGTTTGGGCTGCGGTTCCACAACGCAGCGTGGTTATACAACGCGGCTATAGGTTGGTTTGGGTTGCAGTTCCACAACGCGGCTATAAGCTAGTTTGGGCTGCGGTTACACAACACGGCTATAGGATGATCTGTAGCTGTGTTTGTAAAAACACGGCTACAGGTCTTGGCCTATACCCGCGTTTTAAACGTAGCCCAAACCAACCCTATAGCCACGCTTCAGTAAGAAACGCAGCTACAGGTTCGGTATTTTTTCGCCTATAAAAACGCAGCCATAGGGTGGTCCTGTAGCTGCGGTTTTTAAAACGCAGCTATAAGTTCCGCAGGGGGCTATAGCTGCACAGTATAGGCCGTGTTTGTAAACGCGGCTATAGCCTATAGCTGCGGTTTTTTGGTCTATAGCCACGTTTACAAAACACAGCTATAGACCGCTTTTTTTGTAGTGCCTCCTTTAATCCTTTCACTTTTAAATGAATGTGGTTAATATTTTGTCAAAAATTTTATGGTTCAATTGCATTATTCAATTCTTCTCTCCATTGGAATAATATGAATTTAAATCTTCTCACCACTACTTATATTATAAGAAAAAAAAATTAAATATAATCTTTCTAATAATTAATGATTTTTTAGTTATAATAAATTTAAATCTATCATTTAAAATAAATTATTATTTATATTAGATAATTAAGTTTTAAATAACATGACATCATATAAAAGCCTTAAATTTATACATAAAAAAAATGGATTGGGTTCAAGTTACACCAGGTGTAACTCTATGTAATATTACACTAGTCAATATTTTTTTAATTGGATGCGAATTTTGATAAATCAACGGTTGGATTACATTATTTTTGTATATTCTCCATATTTGCAAAATTTCAAGGTGACAAAGATCAATAGCCATGTCATTAATCAATTTTTTAAATTCTAGTTTTTGTAGTTTAAAATATTGTATAAAATATGAATTTATGGATCGAATAGTAAATAAAATCTGATTGGTATAAAAATTGGCATGCATATCAAAAATATATAGAACATGTAATCCAACAGTGAAATTTTCAAAATGTGAACTCAATAACAAGTTATTGGATGGTGTAACATTGCTTAGAGTTACCATAGGTGTAACTTGAACCCAACCCATATATATATATATATATATATCCAAATAATGCATTATATTTTTTTCTATTTGAAGCCAAATGAAAAGAGTCCAAATTTTGTTTGACAAACGATTTTTTTTTTTTTTTTTTTGGGTTGTTGGAAGAAACCTTATATCAATAATTCTAGAATAACATCCTTTTGCACATCTTTTTCAACAACTCTCTTATGTAGCTAATTGTGAATTAAAAAAAAAATGGTGTGTTTATGTGAAAGTGACATATAGTGATGTGGTAAAGGTTGTGATCCTAAAATAACTCAAACAAAGTAATGCTATAGGCACAATGATTAATTTTGACAACAAATTTCACAAATACTAATTAACTTGTTATTATTGATTATTATATAGACCCACTAATAATGATAATTTATTATCTAACATTAACAACTTCCTATCTTATATGAGTGTAAATTTTGTTGTAAATTTTGGTATGTCTCGACACTTATTGATACAAACGTTCATAATCTTTGAATTCTACTAACATTTCATGCATTTTGACAATTGTGTGGCTTACAAAAAGTGTTAGCAGAATTCACGTACGACTAGTATTTTCATGAATTATGCTAGGGACACAATTTTTGGCACAACTTTTGGCGAGTTGTAATTGGTAAGAGTATGTTAGTGGGCCATGTGGGGACACACTCTTACCAATCACAACTCGCTATGTGGCGAGTTATGGCACAAAATTATGCCAAAAGTTGTGTCCTTAACATAATTCTATTTTCATTAGTAGTCCCAATCCATTCACTTGTGTTGTGTGGGTCACAATGAGACTTTTGGATCACCCCTAAATTTTTTTAAAAAATATATATATATTAAAATCCAATTTTAAAAGTGTGAATCTAAAAATGTTTACTTAGATTTATTTAGATACTGCTTATTACTGAAAACTAAAAACATTGTAGCAAAATAATTTTCAAATGTGTGAATAATACCATGAGACCTAGTTTTAAAGTTGTTTTTTGTGAAAAAAAGTACTTGCGGGTCCCATGAACAGTGCACGGGACCCACTGTTTTAATCACAAACGCAGATGCAAACCTAAATTTAGTTGTATCCAAACTCTCACTTAGTGACCGTTTAGAAAGCGTTTCCCTCACCACGTCTGCGTTTGGCGTTTAAAAGATAGGTCTCACAGAAAACTGTGCACTTGTCAGCCAACTCCACTTTAAACGCAGATTATATATTTTGCTGGGTCCCACACGGCACTATTCATATTTAAAAATTATTTTGCTACAGTGTTTTCAGCAATAAGTTTTCAGTTTTCAACAAATAAGCGGTATCCAAATAGACCCTTAATCTTCAAAATTGAAACCGATGCCCTAAATTAGGTGTTGGCTCAAAGAGGACAGTGTAGTTAATTCCTTAAAGGCGATCCTGACAGCTCAGCATTTGTTTCACAAGTTCAACAATTCAAATACGAAACAGCAAATTTAATGGGCTCGGTTTACAAGTCATAGTTTGATCACTAGACATTTATGAAAGTAGTTGGTGCGAGAGAAGATTTTTTTTTTTTTAAGACTTTGTTAATAATTTTTAATCACAAACGCAGACGCAAACCTAAATTCAGCTATATCCAAACTCTCACTTAGTGACCGTTTGGAAAGTGTTTCCCTCAGCACATCTGCGTTTGGCGTTTAAAAGGTAGGTCCCACAACAATTGTGCACTTGTCAGCCAACTCCACTTTAAACGCAGATTATTTATTTTGCTGGGTCCCACACAACACTATTTATATTTAAAAATTATCTTGCTACAGTGATTTCAGTAATAAGTTTTCAGTTTTCAGCAACAAGAGGTATCCAAATAGACCCTTAATCTTCAAAATCGAAAATCGACGCCCTAAATTAGGTGTCGGCTCAAAAAGGACAGTGTAGTTAATACCTTAAAGGCGATCCTGAGAGCTCAGCATTTGTTTCACAAGTTCAACAATTCGGATAAGAAACGGCAAATTTAATGGGCTCGGTTTGCAAGTCATAGTTTGATCACTAGACATTTATGAAAGTAGTTCGTGCGAGAGAAGATTTTTATTTTAGGACTTTATTAACAAGTGCCGGCCAGCACCTGTTAATGAACCAGCTGTGGTTCATTTATAATCTATCACAAATTCCACCTGCATTGGAAATTGGCAAAGTTTTACTTTTCAGCTGTGGTTTTCGTTAGACGTGTACAATGGTTTCTCCAATACTCCATTTAAACTGACACACATTTAATACATATTCAATTTTTTCCATATCCTTAAAAAAATGTAAATAGTTTATTTTAAATTTTATCACGTACAGCACCCGTTAACAGCACCCTTTTTTGTAGTTTCAATTTATGGTGTTTGCTCTTGATGATAAATCTTTATCATCAGACCAAAACACTAATCAATTGAACTCTAGATCTCTTATTCAACTATCAGAGACTTTATCAGTTGAACTAATTAGAACCCACTACTTTCATAAGAATTCATCAATTTTTCTCTAGTATTAACAATTGGCCGACGTGGGTTACAATTAGCTCAACTGGTAAAGTCTCTAATAGTTATATAAGAGATCTAGAATTCAATCCCCGTTTATACCAAAAACTGATTGGTGCCTTTGTCTGATAATAAAGAGCTTTTATTAGGAGCGGACGCCATAGATTGAAACTCTCTCAAAAAAATAAATAAAAAATAAAAAAAAAATTGGCCGATTGAAAGTTGTAGCATGAATTATGGTTCAAAAGTTATACTCCTAAATTTTCTTGAGATAAAATGGAAGTCCCTTAATGGTACTTATGCAAGTATAACCTCTTCTTTAATAAGAGAATCACGATTCTTATCCTCATTTTCCTGTTATTATAACCAACAGACTATTTTTTTTTTTTAATAAAATAAAAGTATAGAAATGTGTCTATGAATAGACCCTGAGAGTCCAAGACAACTTCATATATTCCATCGTTGTCCTCCCTCAATTATAGGAAGAATTCTTTTCATGTGATTTCCATTTGCATCTTCTCTAGCGATGACAAACACAAAGCTTTCTTTTAAAAGAAAAATCAACTACTTCTTTTTTTTGTTATAAAACGTGTCTATACATAAAAAAAAAATTTATATTTCAATTGCGTTATTCAATTCTCTCAATTAGAAGAATATGAATTTTTATCTTCCCGCACTACCTATATTGGAAGGAAAAAAAGTTAAATATAATCTTTCTCATAGTAAATAATGAATTTAAATATATATCATTTGAAATTAAATTATCATTTTTAATAAATAATTAAGTTTTTTAAAAAGTGACATCATATAAAAGTATTAAAAATTGATCAAAACTTTCTCTTTTTTTGAGAAACAAAATTGATCAAAACTAAATCTGAATAATGTATTTGACTATATTCTTTCTAATTATCCCAAAAAAAAAAAAGATTAGATTCTTTCCATTTGGAGACGAACGAAAAGAGTCCCAGTTCATATATTGCAAGACAACGATTATTTTTGTCATAGAAAGAGACATCGGAGGACCCGACGTAAGAAAAAGACTAATGCATATCAGTCATCAGCATTACACATAATTCTGCTAACATTGAATGCATTAATTTTTGACATTTGTATGGCTCAAAACGACTAGTACCAACAACTATTTTCATTTGTCCCAACCCAGTCACTTGTATGGTTCACAAAGACAGACAAACCATGACACAATGGGATCACCACTAAATTTATCTTATTTAAAAATATATATACTAATCTTAGCTTGAAAAAAAATGACTTCTTAGTCGTAACTTTGTGCTGATATGACTCTTTTTTTATTTACCCAAAGTTTAAATTTTGGCTCTTTATTATTCTCATATTGCTTAACTAACTCCACCTAAAGTCATTTAGTGTAGGTTTTATTTTTATTTTTATGTCATTGGCAAGATGACTTTACAATAAAAAATGCATTCTCAAAACATGGATATTGTTAAAACTGGATTTCACAATAAAATTTTAGATGATTTTCTAACACTATTTGATTTTGTATATTAACAAAGAAATTGCAACGTAATTGAGTGAAAAATCAATCTTAGATAATTTTTAGGGTTTAAAGAATTTTGAGTTCTTTGTTAATAAATTAGAGTGAATTGGGTTGAAACTATTTATAATACAATTATTTTGCCTTTTTCTGTGGTTTATATTTTGCTTTAATTGAATATAGACTTTTTTTTTTCTTGTATTTATCTAGTTTTGAATTTATTTTGTGTTTATATATATGTAAGGACACAATTTACAATTTGGGCCTACAAGAGAAATGAACTCTGGCCCAGTAAATGAACTATATCCTTGTAATGAATTTGTAAGAAAGTGGGCTAAGTAAACTCAGTTGAAGTGAACTGATTGATGGCCCAAGTCTAGTTGTGATCAACCTGATAAAAACGAAGTGCTGGGACTGTACTGGGTTCTTCTCGGACTCAGAGGACGACTACGAGGTTTTCAACCAGCCTCAGTCCCCAAAGATCCCTATTAGTGACCTCAGCCAACCTCTCCCAGCCCAAGCCAGTCACCACCAAGAAGTTACCAACATACCAGATGCTATAGGGATACAACGCAAGTCGAAGTCAACTCTCCAAGAGCTACTGGAGTTCTAACCAAGGGAAAACGTGCCTGGGAAGGCAACCCAGACCAAGTTCCCTACCCCTCCACCCACCGAGCCCCTCCAATGTAATCCCGCCGACCACAAAAGGAAAAGGGAGCAGAATGGTAAGGAGGTGGTGGAAGAAGGAAAAACCCACCAGCGCTAAGAGGCAGGCTAAAGGTCAGCGAGTGCTACTTCGTCAAGCCAAGGACCAGCTGGCCGCCTCCAAAAAGTAAATCACCGCCCTAAAGAAGAGACTAGAGGAAGCCAAGAAGGCAAGGGACTAAGCCGAGCAAGAAGGCTATGATGTGAGGGTGGCAGAGACCGGAGGGGCCTTTAGGGCTGAGGTCTCAGGGGTATATAGAAACTACTGCCTCTAGGTGTGGAATAAGGCCCTTAACTAGGCTGGGGTTAAGGCCTCTTCTGCACTTAGGAGAGTAGAGAGTGTATACTACCCTCTTACTATCGGCGCACTAGGCTCAGCCAGTCCCATGGTTGACACCTCCTCCGAGGTGGCAGAACTTGGGAAAGGCAGCCCAGCCAAGGTCCTTCCTTCCTCTGACAGCCCTTCTGAGGAGCTTTTCTTCGTACTTTGTCAGCCTCGAACTTATCCTCAGACAAGATATCCTCCTTGAGGTATTGCACAATAAAGTCCATCCAGCTTAGACCCACCCTAATCTGATAAATATGAACCAAGTTTATCCTCATTTCAGCGGGTTTACACAAGTGTTCCACGAGGATCACTCAAGGTAAATTTTGTTCCGAGGAGGTTGCGAGCGTGGCAAGAGAGTCAGCATGTGTATTCCTGCTTCTAGAAATTTACAATAAAATAAAAGACCCAAACCCTAACTGTAAGTATCTAACCTGATTCAAATATTCTTACATTCTGAGATCTTAAGCCTCCAACTCTCCCCTTACCTAGCCTACGACCAATCTCGAATCTGAAAACATCTCCACGGTCTTTCCTCCTATTTTCTGAACCATAGTCTTCCCTACCAATAAAGCCTCATACTCAGCCTCATTATTGGTGGCCGAGAATCCCAATCTTAGGGATTTCTCAATAGTGATGTTCTCAAGAGATATTAAAACTAGCCCCATTCCAGATCGTCTTTGATTTACTACACCATCAACATACACCCTCTAGGATAAAGGTTCTTGTAGGGAGACCACACCAACTGATTTTCTATCCATGTTCTGCTTCTCGACTTTTTCTTCCAACAGGGATTCAGCAAACTTGGCCACCAAATCAATGAGAACTTAACCTTTGATAGAGGTGCGAGGTATATATTTGATATCAAAAGCCCCTAAGATCGTACCCCATTTGGCAATCATCCCTGTGAAATTAGCACTCCAAAGTAGTGATCAAAGTGGAAGTTGGGTTAAAACAACAACTATGTGAGATTGGAAATAGTGAGTGAATTTACGTGTAGCATGTACCACTACTAGAATGGCATTCTCTAATGGTAAATAACGAACTTCTGCTTCATGCAAAGACTTGCTTACATAGTAAACTGGCCTCTGCACACCATCGTCAATTTGTATCAGCACCAAAGCTTATAGCATGGGAAGCCACAGCAATGTAAGCAAACAAGACCTCGTCCACCTCGGGCCTAAACATGACGGATGATCAAGAAAGGTATTCCTTAAGCTGCTAGAAGGCCAAGGCACACTCCTCCGTCCACTCAAATCCCTTTTACCTATTCAACAGCTGAAAGAAAGGTCTGCATCTGCCCGCGGACCAAGAGATGAACTGGTTCAGGGTAGCAGTCATTCCAGTTAGCTTCTAGACTTCTTTAGGATTCCAAGGTAGTTGCATAGAGTTATTTGCTTTAACTTGATCAGGGTTGACCTCAATTCCGCAATGAGTGACCATATAGCCCAGAAATTTGCCTGATCCCATGCCAAAGGAGCGTTTGGAAGCATTAAGGCGCAACTTGTGTTTCCTCAGTATTTCAAAAATATCTCTGAGGTTTCCCACATGCTCAGACATCACCTTACTCTTCACCACCATATCATCTATATAAACCTCAATATTCTTGCCCAATTATGGCTCAAACATCCTAGTCATCATCCTCTGATAGGTAGACCCTGCATTCTTCAAACCAAAGGGCATTACCTTGTAGTGGTAATTTCTAGTAGAAGTGACAAAAATTGTCTTCTCCTGATCACCCAGTGCCAGTGGTATTTGATAGTATCCTTGGAAGGCATCCAAAAAGCTCATCCAAGGATAGCCTACAGTTGCATCCACTAGCTGGTTTATCCGAGGCATAGGGAAAGGGTCTTTTGGGTAGGCTTTGTTCAAATCTGTAAAGTCTACACATACTCACCACTTTCCATTCTTTCTCTTCACCAACACAGTATTGGCTAGCCATTCGGGGTTAAACACCTCTTTAATAGCCCGGCTTGTTTGAGTTTGATCACCTCGTCTTTGATAGCATCAGAATGCTCTTGAGATGAACGCCGAGGTGGTTTTTTTCTAGGAATGATGGAAGGATTGACATTCAAATGATGGCATATGAAGTTTGGATCCACCCCAGGAGCTTCATAAGCACTCTATGCGAACACGTCAATATTCCTCTTAAGAAACACTACCAGTTCCTCCTTCTCCTTAGGAGGCAGATGAGCCCCGACCTAAAAGAACTTATCTGAATCACCCTCTAAAACAATTTTCTCCAACTCCTCACACTTCGTCCCTTCCAACATCTCATCCATGGGTAATACCGGAGTCCTTGATTGTTATAAATCCCTATCAGCATGGGCCGAGGACCCAACTTTAAGTTGATGCATGATTGCAGCCACCAAACACTGCCTAGCCACAAACTGACTCCCAACTAGCTCCCCAATCTAATCCCCGGACGGATATTTCACCTTTAAGTGAAGGGTAGAAAAGACAACCCCCAGGGCATGAAGCCAAGGTCTTGCCACAATGGCAGTATAGGGAGAGTAAGCGTCTACCACAATGAAGTCCACCTCCACCACCTCTGAACCTGCCTACACAGGTAGTCTAATCTGGCCTTTTGGAATTACAACCTTCCCATCAAAGCCCAACAGAGGTGAATCATAACTTATCAAATCCTCAGGTTTCAGGTTTACCCCTTGTACAAATCAGGGTACATAATCTTAGCCCCACTGGCCTAATCCACTAACGCTCTCCTCACATCATATCCTCCAATCCTAAAGGTGACCACCGAGGCATCATCATGTGGTTGTATGGTGCCAACCTTGTCCTCATCCGAGAAACTCAGCGCTGGTCGGATTTCTACCCTAGCCTTCTTCGGCTCAAAGTTGGAGTCCTCAGCAAGTGGCCAAGCTACAGACATCACCCTGGAGGGGTGAGAACCAGTCCTCTCCAGAGCAGCGAGGATAACAATAATTGTGCCAAAAGGGGCTCTTAAAGGAGTATCTTTCCAAGGTCCTAATCCTAACTGGCCCCCTTGCCCATTGGGCTGATGTAAAAATTGCTTTACCTCCCCTCTCTAGCCAAATGATCCAGATGATTCCACAAGGTTTCTGCAATCTTCTGTGGTGTTCCCTCTCTCCTGGTGGTACTGGCAATGAAGGTTTTGATTGCACATCAGAGGGTCTCCACCCATCTTATTTGGCTATTTGAAATATAGCTCATTCTTAATTTTCTCCAAGACCTGTTGTACTGGATCTCGGAATACTGTGTTAACCACCTCGGTAGCAGTAGACCCAGATTGCCCAGCAAAGTCTCTTCGGGGTCGGTTATTGTTGTATCAGTCCGACCTGAAATCCGTCCTATCCTGAAGGATAACCTTAGCTTTCCCTTTCCCCGCTGCTGGTCCTCCTCGACCTATTTATACTCGTCAATACAGTCCATAAGCCGATGTACACTCCTCACAAGCTTCTTGGTCAACGACTTTCTCAAATCATGCTCGGCAGGTACCTGTCCTTATAGCCACGTCATCAAAGTCTCCATCTATCTCATTGAACATCTCCCAGTACCTGTCCGAGTACGTTTTCAGAGTCTCCCCCTCTCGTATCGCCATAGACAATAGGGAATCCAAAGGCTGAGGAACCCTGTTGCATGTAATAAAGCGAGATTCAAATGCCCGAGTGATTTCCTTAAAGGAACCAATAGAACCTGCTCCCAAGCCATCAAACCACCTCATGGCCACGGGCCCCAAACTAGAGGGGAATACCTTGCACATCAAGGCCTTATTCTTGGAGTGCACAGCCATTCTTTAGTTGAAATGGGTTACATGTTCCACAAGGTCCGTACGACCATTGTATATGGTGAACGTTAACTGAGTGAACCGCCAAGGAAGTCTCCCTTCCTCAATCTTGTGCATGAAAGGTGACTTGGAAATTTGATTGAGTGCTCTGCTCATCTCATCATTTCCCAAGCCTTTGGAAGGTGAGTTCCTATTCCTGCGTCACGGTGGTAGTCCTCATCATATGAGAAAGACTCACTGGAGGGAGTCCTTGATTTGGGCTTATAACTACCATCCTCCTCATCACTAGAAGAGAAGTCAAAATTGGAGGGAGTTCGCCTTTGCCATTCATGGCACAACTTCCATTTCAGATGATCAATCTCCAGCTACATGGCTCTGATATCTTTATCATGAGAAAGATGGCTCCCACTTCGAGACTGGCTCCTGCTAGTATGGGTGGTATGCACACTAACCTCTCAGTCCCTTCTTCACTCCAGATTAACAAAATGATCTTGACATTGGGACCCCATAGATTCCTTCATATTCGGACCTAAACCTACCATAGTTGGACGTTAAACTCACTACTTCGTCCTCTTTGATGGTGGGATGGGAAGAAGTGGCCTCTCTAGTTGTGTACTGAGGTGGCAAAGGTACTTTAGGTATACCTTTTGGAATAGAGCCGGTGGTGAGAAAATCAGGAGCAACAACACTTATTTGGTGTAAGCGCGGATCCCTTGCCTTTATTTGGCACTTCGGCACCTGGAAGCTGGACGACAAAGGCTTGTAGCCGAGGATCAGGTGGGCCGCTCTCAATTGACCATCTTTGTGAACAAACACCTCAGCTTAGAGTATCTTGTCTAGGCTTAGCTGGTTGACAAGGTTGAAGTTCAAAATGGTGGCGTGATGATTTGTAAAACCATTAAGAAAAACAATCAAAGAAGGGAACGGTGCAAATCAAAGGAAAGTTTAACCAACACAAAAGGAAGAAAATAGAACGAAAATGTGTCAAAGTGAAGAAAAGGTAACTTAAAAGAAATAAACCTAGACCTAACACCCCACCTGGTTGCCCCTCTCTCGTCGGGCAAGGGAGCCCATCGTTCCACTGCCCTGAAATGATCAGGAAATCCTTGTTTATGCCTATGTTGGAATCAGGAAGGCATGAGTTCAGTTTGACCTCAAGGTGCCTAGTTTTTAAGTAATACCCCTGCCCTTTGAGGTGGTGGAAGTTATAGACCCAGTTGACATCATGGTAGGTAAGCCCTAAGCCCATTTTTTCATTAAGGGCATCTACACTCCCTAAAATCCTGAACATGTTTGGGGCACATTGGGTGGGAGCTAATCTATGAGCCCTAAGGTAGTCCCTAGTAACAATGTCCATAGGAATTCTCATCCCATCCTCTATAAAGGCAATCATTAGGATGACCACTTCTCCCTCTTGTCTTTTCTCGTGCCACTCTCCTTCCTTACAATACCTAATGGAGACTTTCGGCGGGATTCTGTATTGAGCTTTAAAGTTCTCAATACTTTCCGCGGAGTCTACTAAGTAAGCGAGTCTACCCATACTTGAAGGAGGGTTGAAGGTACTAAAAAGATAAGGAGAAAATAGGGAGGCAGTAGAGAAAAGGACACGGAGAAAAGAAAAACAGAAAGAAAAGTAAATGGAAAGGTTTATAATGACTTACACGGAGAAGAAAACTATCCTCGGACTGGCTCTTGGTACGTGTGAGGGCACAAGTAAATTAAATAAGTACGCAAGTTCAGTGTATGAGTGCTAAAGTGAGGTGAATGAAGTATTTGGGTAATATTTATATCAAAGAGAGAATGACAAGCGGGAAAATTCCCGCCCGAGTTCTAACAAAATCCTCAGCCGTTGGATCCACATCACGTCGTAGAACATGGGGAACATGGAGCCGCAGTAATTTAATGAAGGCGCGTCTCAGATGTCGAAGCGTCAGGATTATGCGTTGGGCAATTAAAAAGATACCTGCGCAGACAAGGATGATGTGTGACAAGGTACAGGGTCATTGTAGTGACATCGAAATCCTGCTTTCTTCCCGATGAGCCAGAGAAGAGAATTTCGAAGGGCTATTGTAGGGTTGTTAGGCCCAGCAATATATATATATATATATATATATCTATGTACATATTGGGCCGGGGCCCAATCCGAGGACATGAAGTGGTCCGAGGTGGGGTGAACATTATCAGGAGAGTCCATGTTAGTAAGTGAAGACGTTGGTTTTAATCATAAGGGTCCATGAGGGTGGTCTGAGGATGAATGCCTCCTCGGCTGAGCAAAGCCGAGGTCCAAGGGGGTAGTCTGCCATCCAGAGCAACATTCTAGGTGATTCTATTAATACGGATAAGCATCACAAATATGCAGGATAGGGGGAAGCCCTAAAACATCTAAAGAGAAAACTGTTACCACCACATTAAATGCTCTGTAGCTAACTCTCTGACTCCATTAATGAAAAAGTGATACTTGAACAGTAATTTTCAGCCTTACAACTATTACTAAAGATTTCGGAAAGGTGCTGATGGGATAAGGATCAACACCAGCAATCTACTCTACACGTAGAGGATAGAGATAAAAGAAGGAAGAGAGTATAAAACAGAAGAAAGACCCTAAAGGAGGGAGATCGAGAAATTAAGAGAAAAACATTGTGGCAATTAAGATATGAATTTGTAATCAAACTTGATAGAAATATATAAGAACTGATCTCCTTGGACTGTGCTGAGGACGATTTTCTTTAGATTTAACTAGTCTATCTTCATTTTCTTGTCATCTAGATCCACTTTACTTGTTGCCTAACTTTTTAAAGCCCAATTTTCTAACCTACACTCTAAAAATTCATTATATTGGGCTCTTTGGACTTAAGTTCATCCATTCTTTAGACTTGAAAGTCAAATGGTGTCCTTACATATATATATATATATATATATAAAATTTTGTGGCTCTTGTTTTGGTCTAAAAACAAAAAGGTCATAGTTACGTACTGCCTTCAATGTGGCTTTTTTCCGTGGCCAAGATAAGCTCTGCACTTCGTACAACGCATTTAGAGTAAAAGCGTACAACTCCATCTATCGTCTATAAGCCTAAGCTCAAAAGCATACATCAATTAGCTATTGGTTATTTAATGTTCATTTAAGCATCCAGAGCAGTGGAGCTAAATTTTTAGCAATTTAGCTCCACCAAAAGTTACTTTATCTATTTTAACTACACATGTGCTGCAGCAGTGGATCTATTTTAGCTTTCAATACAATAAAATAATATAAACATCACTATAAAATAATATATACCCTATAATAAAATATTAATATTTTATTCTCTCTCGCCCCAAATAAAATTAAAAAAAAACTATTCTTTTTTCCTTCTATTCTATCTGCTCTCTCTCTCTCTCTCAGCCGGTCTCACAACTCTCTCTTTCTCTTTCTCCCTCTCTCAGATCAGCTCTCTTTCTCCCTCTCTCAAATCATCGTCGCCGGCCCAAGCCTTGGACGATCGTCGCCGGCCCCCGCCGTCCCTCGCCTCCGCCGTCTCTCAAATCTGCTCTCTCTCTCTCTCAGCCGGTCTCACAACTCTCTCTATCTCTTTCTCCCTCTCTCAGATCAGCTCTCTTTCTCCCTCTCTCAGATCATCGTCGTCGGCCCAAGCCTTGGACTATCGTCGCCGGCCCCCGCCGTCCCACGCCTCCGCCGTCTCTCAAACCTTGCCCTGTGTAGATTGGTGGGTTTTTTTTTTTTTTTTTTCTTTCTATTTTTGAGATGGGTTTGGTGATTGGTGGTAGTGGGTTGATGGTTGGGGTGTGTGGTGGGTGGTGTGTGGTGGTGAGGTGGTGGGTTTGTACATCGGTGGGTCCGGCCACCATAGCAGAAAAAAAAAAAAAAAAAAAAAAAAAAAAAAAAAAAGAGAACAGATCGTCGTCGGCTTGGGCCGGTGACGATGAGGCCGGCGGAGGCGTGGGACGGCGGCTTGAGATGGCGACGTGGGCCGGCGTGGGACGACGGCGAAGCAGACAGTAGATGAGGGAGAGAAAAAAAAATGAGAGGAAGAAGGAAGAAGAAGAAAAGCCGGAGAGAGAGAGAGAGAAAAATATTTTTTAAATAAAAGAGGAGAGAGAGGGTTAATAAAATAATTTTTTTTTTTTTTTTAGCTTTGATGAACAGTGCGCATTTATTTATAAATGTGCACTGTTCATGTGTAGCTAAAATTTTAGCTTTTAGCTCCACTGCTGGAGCTGTGTTTTTGGGGCTTGTGGAGCTATATTGCTATATTATAATATATAGCAATATAGCTCCACAGCTGTGAATGCTCTAAAGCTTTACATTGTACTACCAATGCAAACTTATATCATAAACATGTAAAATGTGTAAAATATTATATACATTTATAAAAAACATACAATATTGTAAATTATGAATTTTGCTCATTTATTTTTTTGATGAATAACTCCATTTACCATCTACAAGCCTATGCTCAAAAATCATTCTGCTTATGCGCTTTTCACCCCCTCACTGTAGAATGGGATTCAAAAGCTTATATTTTATTGTTATTCTTGCATCACAAATACATTAAATTTCTTTTTAACGTGGTAGATTGAAGAATAAATGAATAATAAAACACAAACTTTGCTAAAGACTAACAGTGAATACAATTTTATAAATAGAAGGGAAAAAAAAAACAGTGAAGACAAATATTGATGGGGGAAAACAAAGCCATCAAGGAACCAGTTAGCAGGTAATTAATTAACAAACTTCTAAATAATAAAATGCTAAGGACATAAAAAAATTCACAACTTTTATTACAACTAGACACATAACAAGTTGTGAATGATGAAAGTACAATTGTGAGTCCATAACATTGTGAATTCTGAATAAGTTGAGTTGAGCGGTTGACAAAACACCAGGAAGTAGATTGAAATTTTTCTAGAGGCGTTGAAGGACTTTCTAGATGGGCAATTATTATTAACTAATCAAGTCACGGACTCCACCAACCGAATCACCAAGAAAGCTACACTACCTTGAGTGTAGTTATCTTGTTTACAAGTTACAACAACATTTCTAGACTCGTTTAGGACCATAAGTTTTTTTTTTTTTTTTTTAACCAATAGAAAAGAAGGTCTTTAGTATAGCCTAATCGACCACACGTTACATAACGGTAATGAATAACACAACATGTATCACTAGAGTTTTGATAGGGCTATTATTGTGGGCCATTATTGCCATACCATGGCCCAATAAAACTTTTGTCTTGGATTCAAATTGCCTAATCACCACTAATGAGCGCGTTGATACTCATCTCCATTTTTATCTCCATTTTTATTACCCTCAGAACGTAGAGTTTGCTACCCTCCCCTCCCACGCTTTTTTTTTTTCACAAAAAATAAATTGATTTTACTGTAGGATTTTTGAAAGTCAACTTTTCCAAAGAAACTTCTTCATTGTTTTATGAAATAATATTTAGAGGTAATTACACTATACTCCTTTAAGGTTTGGGGAATGGCATTTCACTCCAAACTTAAGAGGAAAATACATTCACCTCCTTTGAGGTTTGATGAAGAAATTAACGCCCCCTCCCTTTTTGTTTATTTTTAGTAATTAAATATTCTAAATTCTTATAAGAATTTCTTTACAAAATTTTAACCATGATTAGTAAAAAATAATTGATAAATTTAGAATAAAAATGCAAACTTTATCAAGTATCAAAACACTTGCAACGGCAATCTCTCCATAACTTGATGAAAAAAAAAACCAAAATTCACACTTATTTTAAAATATACTTTATTTAAAACTTTAAAATAATGAATTTTAATTATGAAATGTAGGGATAAAAGGCTCAATTCCAGATAGAGAGCCGCGGGCTTGTCCGAGGAGACCTGTCCGTCCGAGGACAATAAGTTATGAGGAAAGTACCTGGTTTAACTCCTTTCTGAAATATAACTTGTATGAAGGAGGAGGAGAATGGTCCGAGGAGCACTGCCTGGTCGGATGATTAGAGGGACGATCCAGATGAATGCCCCAGCATTGATCCTATCATTGCTGGAGACCCTCCTGATTTATGTAGGCAAAGAGGACAGGTGGCAGCAAAGAGATATTATGTGAAAGGCTGCTGCCACCGCATTTATAACCCTGCAGCTAACCTCCTGGCTGCATTAATGGGGAAAAGACATCTGAACAGTGACCTTCACCCTTTACAGCTGCCGTGTGGAAACTTCAAGTGAAAGTTGATGGGACAAGTATCAAAAGAGAATCACCTGACTGACACGTGAGGCAAATTGGCCTATAAATAGAGCAGGAAGCAGAGAGAGAAGACATCGAACAATCAGGAGAAAAAGGGAAGTAACTGAAGAAAAGAGCAAGAAAGAGAAAGATACAAGTACTCAGAACAGTTGCCTAAGCTCACTCTTCGGACCAAGCCGAGAAGAACCCTGTGCCATCTCAACACTTCATTTATGTTAGTCTAGTCATAACTATACTTGGACCATCAACCCATTCGTTTTCGTTTACTCGGCCCACTCTCTACAAATTCATTCCAAGGATACTGTTTACGTCATGGGCCCCAGTTTCTTTTGCTTGTAGGCCCATCTTGTGATTTGTGTCCTTACATGAAATAAGATAATTTTGAAAACTTATACTTAAGCAAATGAAAGGTTAGTACATAACATTTTTAATATTAATTTAAAGTTTGGTCAATTGAAAATCTAGTGAGGGAAAAAGTTTTTTTTTCTTCAAATTTAGGGTAGAGTGTTATTTACCCAAATATTAAGGGTGAGAAGTAAAATTACTCTTAATATTTTTTTTTTCCCAAGATGAGAACTATTTTTACCCCTAATGATGATCGAAAAATTAAGCCAACATTGTGAAAACCACCAATACTCCACTAATAAAGACAAATTTCTGATAGAAAGAAGGGGTTGGAGGGTGGGGTTTAAATGCTTATATGCCACGTAATGTGTTTAACTTTTTCTTTTCTTTTCTTTTTTTGATGAATAGTAATGTGTTTAACTTATAACCTTTTTCTACTCCATGATTAATTCTAGAGAAAGAAAATTGTTTGACCTATAGAAACAAGAAATTCATCATTGAGGCAAATTTATGCTCTAGATTTAATTAATTACTTCTAGTGATTCTACTGATGCAGTGATGCTGATTGACTTGCCCCATAGACAATGAATTAAAGCAGAATCATAAAGGTATATAGAGAAAGGAGAACAATGTATCAACATATATGGAAAAAGTATTTAAGAGTGAAGAAAAAAAAGAGCCATCATAACAAACAAGGAAACATTAAAGAACATAAAAGACTTACAGTACCACAAATGCAATAAACTCAATTAAGGGAGTTGAAAGTTCTTATCATATTATCATCTTCTACAACACATAATTTAATGTCCTGCTAAATTAGATAAAACCAACCACTTTACACTTCCACCTCCATGTGATGTTATTTAATAAGAGTTAAAAGATCCAGAAATGGCATCTGCAAGCACTGAACATAAACTAAGAGAGGGAAAAATTTAACGGATGACCATAGTTTAGGAACTATTTTTAGAAATATTTTATGAAAAAAAAAATAGTAACTAATTTTTTCAGTGTTTTATGTTTCTCGTATAAGTGGTATAAAATTTTTCTAAAATGACCCATTAATAAATGCCTTAAGGGCAACTAGGAGTTAGTGATGTTGATGAGTAGATGCTTCGGTTGGCTATTGAAAAGACAAAATTAACTGAAAGACCACTAAGAATCTCATATCTCCTCATTCCTCATCAACCAGACTAATAAGGATTAGGCATAATTGACTGGGGTATCCTTATTTAATTTTGCTGGAAGGTCATAAGGTTAATTAATGTTTTATATTTGAGTATTTTGGTTCTGGGACACATTTACTCATAGAGCATCATGTATATCAATAGCATACTAGCAACTTATGGCACAACCAGCACAAAGAAATATAAGAATTACAATGGCCATAAAGAAAAGAAGCAAATTATCCCACTAGATTGGATCAAATGGGATTCGTTGATTACTAGTTAGAAACTTATCAACCTAAAATGGGTTCTTATCCTATGAACTTAAACCGTTCTTTGACAAGTTTAGTCAACCAATTATGACTCATGTTTTTGTTTGTTTGTTTAGACCCTTTAAAATAGATTGTTTAACACCTAATGAATTAGCTAAGTGATTAGTTAAGTTAACTATGAGATCTAAATTAAACAGTAAAAGATCATATTATGCACAACAGCGGAAAAGTAAATAACACATAGATATAAACTCTGGAGTTGTACCAAGCCAGCTCTTCAATTCTCAAGACCTCTTGGCATATTGTGCAAGTTCATGGACTACCTTGTTGTCATCCCTGCTTATGTCTGATCACTGCCATTTGAAATTTTGACATTTCTTAATAATATGATTTGAGATAAAGGAAAATTACAATACATATTTGATGACTCGATTATCAACAAAGGTAAAATTTGAGACCTCCTTAAAAATTTGGGACTTTCTTGGAAATCCTAAACATTCCTCCAAATTTATATATCCTGTATTTTTCTTGATTTTGTCAAACTAGCCTAAGTTCTCTTGTCAGCTTTCAAGGACAACAACTTCTTTAGTTACGTCCACTAGTTCAATTATCCTAAGAGAGTTTTATGTGTGGGACTATGCTTTCAATTGTTTTTAACTAATAAATTCTGGGCTTTTTCATGTGCGTGTACATACATACGTTGCATTGTTGTGCTGAATCTATTTTCAATTTTAATAATATCTGTAATATCATACATTTGAATAGTATTTTTAGTTGTATTTTAGGAAAGTTTGCCAAAATAGTTAGTTACATTTTTCTTTTCTTATAAAAAGTTTCTAAAAATTGTCCATTAACAAATGCTCTTAAGGTATTTATTAAATTTTCCCAAAAAAAATATAGTTTTTTTGAATTCTTTGTTTTGAAAATATCATAATACGTGTTTATATTTTTTTTTACTGAGTCTGACTTACTTTCAATAGTTTTTTAATTGAACATCTCTTCTTCTTTTTTAATACTATCACATCATTCACTAATTAAACCTTTGATAGGAATTAAAACTTACTATCACATTATTCTATCTTAAAGAGAAATTAACTAATTATCCAGTTAGAAAACTAATGGAAGTAAGCCAAACTTTTTTTTTTACTTACCTAGATCCCCAAAAAAAAATAATGATAATAATAAATTTTTTATAAAAAAAAACGTATTTATATTTTGCCTGGTTGTTGAGACTGTGTGGTACTACAAAATACAAATTTGTGTTATTTCTACAGATAAAGCTAATTGTTAATTATATTTCTAAAACATACCCGTCCAACAAATGTGGGCCACAGCTTATTATATGAATCTGAATTTTTAATAAGCATTCATTTTAATTTTTTTACCCTTAGTTTTTTTTTTTTTTTTGTAAAGTTTTTTTTAATTATTATTGAAAAAAAAAACGTCTCAAGTTTCAGTAATTTGTTAGTTTAACTTTATAGTAACTTTACCTAAATGTTAAATAAATAAAAAACTTCGCATATATTATCCAATTCACCGACCATGGAGTTTCCTGTTAGGAAAATAGGATTATAAATCCAAAAGTGTAACATTTAAAATTGTGCCACTTGTACACTATCTAATCTATAAATATATATATATATATATATATATATATATATATTCTTATCATCTATAGTTGACATTAATCCATTTTATCTCTGTATTAAATATTATAAATCTAAATTTGCATCCGATGCCAAGTCATTTAAAATTGTGCCACTTTACACTATCTAATCTAGACAATAAAATCTTAATTATAAAATGAACTTTCTTCATTTTAGGTAAAATAAAGAGTTTAAAAGCTTGCCAAAAAAGAAAATTCTTGTATGCGCTAGGCGCATATATCATCCCTCTCACAACCAGGTGGGCCCCACAGGTTGTGAGAGGGATGTCTCATGCGCCTAGCGCATGAGATACCCTCTCTACCAAAAATCATGTAATTTTTTTTTTGGATAAAATCGTGCCAAAAATCTTATAATTTAATTGGTATCTCTTCATGTATAAAGTGTTTGGACATTTAAAAGAAAATTTTGCAGAGTAAACAGCATATTCTTAGTGTTTTCAACAATGATGTTCAAAGTTCAAAATCCTCATTTTCCATCGTATCTACCAAATTATATAATAATAAAAAACGTAAAATAAAGGAAATCCTAGAATTTCTCACAATCAAATACCAATGCACCATCATTTTTTCCAGTAATAATAATTAAAGTAATAATAATTAATACACCAACATACTTGGAGTATTGGACCCCGATAATTCAGTTCATAATATACAAGTGCTTGCAAAGAAATTTAAAAACAAAACAAAAAACAAACATTTGTAGAAGATAGTCCATTTCCTTAAATTAACAATCAAAGAAAACAGACTTATTCGTTAGTTGTATAACATTATTTTCTAACATTACCAATAAGTCAATAACATCTAGCTCTGCTGTATAGTCTCGCCATACATAGGCGTAGTAAAAGGATTCACAATGACTTGTGCTGTTTGCTTGGAACGTGCTGACATGAAACTTGCAACAACAGGCTTTACGTTTTCAATGATCTTGACGATAACCAAGAACAAAATTCGATAAAAAGCCACCATTCCTAGCAAGATAGCAAGATCAACCCACTTAGAGTAGCTCATTTCCACTTGCCATGTATCTCTCAAAATTTCTTCACCTCTTAGATTGATTGGCCCGCCGGCATTATCTCTGGGAAATGTTAGCCCTTCAAACTCGTTCTTGAACAATCCTTGGTATGCATACTTGTGGAAAGCAATGTAGTACAATGGGTATCTCCAAAATGGTTTGGGAAGATCATTCGGATATCGAAAAAATCCACCACCCAATACCATGAGCCCTTGAATTCCAGCACCAGTTATTATACCCATCAAGAAATTAGGCACCAAGCTTGCAACAGTCATCATTAGGCTCTCAACTAACATCATGCAAGCAAATAACACAGCAGCAAAATATAGAAAGTGTTCAGCATCTCTCTGAAGTCCTGGAGGGTAATAAGCCATTGCCCCTGGAACCAGTGAAATCACTAGCAAGAACGGAAGAGCCGAGAATGTGTTGCCTATAACGAATGCACCAGTGCCATAATGTCCATTTAACCTTTCTCGTTCAAATATCTGGATAAATGGGAGGGGAAAAAAACACATGAAATAATTGAGTATGACATTAACAAAGCTTCAAATTTTGGATTAATTGCACTTTCCTCTGCATCTAAATCATGGAATTAGTTCTAATGTCATTCTAATCTATAAAATCGAACAATCAAACTTGATTTATTAGTAACAGCCAAGCTCTGCCCGTGACTATAATTTTTTGTTGATTTAAAGAAGGAAGTAGATCTATGTGCATAAAATTGATTAATACTTAAATGAGAAACAAAACAAACCTTCATGTCCTCCACAAAAGAAGGGAATCCACCAATGGCCATGAAAGTTAAGAATGAAGATACAAACATGATCAGTGAACCTCTAGCCTGAAAAAAAAATAAAATAAAATAAAATTACAATGTTAATTTAGCATTTGAATTGATCCTAATTTGCGTTACAAATCATATGTATAAGGAATTAATATTTAATACATCTCTCTTAAGAATTACCTGAATTGATCCATAACTATAGCCAACATCATAAAACACAGTGGCAAGGCCTATAGCTAATGCAACATAAATAGCTAGCCGCAACCAGTAATAGCCTAGATCACGGTACATATTCACGAAAGACCTTTTCGTAAGAATAAAACACTGAGTAACGAAGCCAGCATGGCTTCTCTTCATCTCTAATGTTCCACAATCCTGAAACCAACATAAATTTTTCACTCATTAATTTTTTTTTTTTCTGTAATTGATTTAGGAAAGATTATTTATATATGCTGTGTAAATTAAACTGTAAGATTAATTTTTGCTAAATTAATTACCTGCTTACATATTTCTGCTACTTGTCTTTGAACTTGTTGGTAAGTTTCAGATGATTTATATGACTTTTTAAGAGACTCTATTGCTTCCTCTGTGGGTATTCCTCCATCTAAACCTTTCTCAAGATCCTACAAAGATTTATAAAAAATATAAATAAATAAATATATATATATATATATATATTAGATTTACAAGGAGGTGTTTCTAAGATGAGTAATTGCATAATACTAAGTTGAAAGGAAAATCACCTCTATTTAAAATTGATTTATTTCATGGTTCAAATTAGTTATTACTAATGCGTTGTGTAGCATGTATCAAGTACCATGGTCTTCTATATACAGGATTTTAATTATTTTAACCCAAATGAACTCACTCTATTCCAAACAAAATGGAGAGGATATGTATCTATAAAAAGACATTAACCAAGTCACCTACTAAACTGCCATTGATAATAGGTTAAATTACATATTTGGTTTTCAACCTTTGACCTTTATTTCATATTTATTCTTGTGTGTAGCAACCTATGACATAGCATGAATTTAGTTTGTCATGTCAATATTTTCATCCAATTATAAGGAATTTTTTAAACAATTTTGAAAACATAA
Source organism: Lithocarpus polystachyus (assembly GCA_033629205.1). Classification (NCBI taxonomy): domain Eukaryota; kingdom Viridiplantae; phylum Streptophyta; class Magnoliopsida; order Fagales; family Fagaceae; genus Lithocarpus; species Lithocarpus polystachyus. Next base: position 25,683,572 of record CM066172.1, read on the forward strand.
TGACCAAAATGAAGTATTTAAAATATAAGGTCAATTTTGAGATAAAGGTTAAAGGTTAAGGACACAAACAAAATTTAATATCAACAAACTACCGAACATAAGAGCCAAGGGTCACTTACCTTTTCAAAATCCTTGTTTATGGTTTTAAGGAAGTGATCAGATGGATTTTGGAGAGTCGGGCAAGGAAAGCCATTTAAAGCAAAAAACTACATGAAATTGAAAGTGTGAAACTTTAGTTATATATTAATTGCAACAACAAGTGAATATATATATATATATATACACACACACACACACATTTCATAAACATTAGAGAACTTACCTCAGTTGCTTCTGAAGCAGGACCAAAGTACACTGTTCTCCCTGACGACAAAAGGCAAAGATTGTGAAAGAGTTGGAAGACCTCACTGCTGGGCTGATGAATGGATGCAACTACAGTCCTTCTAATTCCATCCCATTGATCTAACTTTGCAATTCTGCTCATCACATAATATGATGCTGCACTGTCAAGTCCACTTGTTGGTTCATCAAGGAAGAGAAGCTTTGGGCGTGTCAGGATCTCTATGCAAATGCTCACTCTTCTCTTTTGCCCACCACTGATACCTTTGGCTCCCCACCCACCAATTCTTGTGTTCATGGCATCTTGTAACCCCATTTCTATTATTGTCATCTCTGCTCTCTCCTTCTTCTCTGACATTGACATGGAGTCTGGGAGTTGGAGCTGAGCCGAGTAATACACAGCTTCTCTCACCGTTAAAGTTGTCATCAAAGTATCATCTTGTGTTACATATGCCTATATTTAGGTTAAGGTAAAAATTAAACTAATTAGTATGTTTAAATGGCTAAGAATAATTAAACTAATTTCTTGGAAAATCTTTCATCGCTCAGTGCACTAGACAAGACATGGTGTAGACATGTAAACAATTTTAGACGCGTGTTTCCAATTCTTGTCCATCCAATTCACTAAAGTGGACCCAAGTCAAACCCTAATTTCCTTAAAGAAAATATTCTCTTTGATTTGATAAGGAGAAGTTTTTTTTTTTTTCTCTTACCGATGTTCCAAAAGCCAGTTTCTGTTTATGGCCATTGATTAGAATTTCCCCCACTTGCCTTGTGTTTGAACCTAATCTCCCTGCCATAAAATACTAGTTAGACATTTCTCAATAAGTGATAATAGTTACACATTTTATGTATGGGACAAATAGTGGAAATCATGTTTTTAGTTATAACTTATAATGGTGAAATTGTGTTTTCAAAATACTATTTCACCATTTCATATTAATAAATAAAATCGTGCTTTTAAAACAAAATTTCACCTAGAGTATAACTCAACCTGTATAACAATGCTCCTTCGAATTGTCAAATCATATTTGCTTATATTTTTTGAATTTTGTGTGTTTTTTAATTATTATTAAAAAAAACACACACACACAATTTCTGTAGCAAAATAATATTGTGTGGTGGGCATTCAATTTCTTTTTTGACATTGATATTTTTCTTGTTGGTTCTCAAATGCCTGATGGAGCTAAAGCTGCAATATAGTATATACAAAAATAGTAACATATAATTGGTTAAGCAGGGTTTTTTCCCCCCTAAAAAATAGGTTTCTTTTAAAAAGAAGTTTATAATGGAAGAAAAAAGGGGTTGGCAAGTGTAGCCAATACTCCGACCCACTTAAATATGAATTTAACATTGTGTGGGACCACTCAAGTAATAGTAAAACTTGCTACTAATCGAACTCACAACTTTAGACTTGCAAAGTAATAGAAAACAAGCACTAAAGCACCTCCTTCGTGATAAACAGTACTGTTTATCACGAAGGAGGTGTGCACATACATAATGTTCAATATATATATATTTCGTCTTCTTCCTTACAAAATTAGGAGACATGCATCTCAAATTGCTAGTAAGAGGAACTTGCAGAGGCCTTCAACTATGTTTTGGTCTCCAAAAAGAAATCAAGAAAATATAGAACTAGTCTGGTTAAAACTTACAACACAAATAGGTCTTCTTTTTAGTGTAATTCGCATCTTCTTCCTACTATAGTGTTGGATGCTTGCAGGAAGGATGCTACTTTTGTTTTGCTTTAATAATATTCTTGGTTATTAGGAAGCGTTAAAAAAAATACATAAGACACAAAAGTTTAAATAGCATTTTACACCCTTAAGTTTAGGGTTGCTTTTAATTGGTTTACGAGTTTTCAAAACTTCCAATTTATGCCCTCAACTATTACAACGATGTCAACATGCTCCTTTCCTTTATAGTTCATCACGTTTTCGTCATTAACCCATCTGAAAACCACATTCTATTTTTTTTTTTTTTGTCCAAACAACTACATTTTTTATATAGTTGTACAGGAAAATTCTAATAGATATTAACGAAATGAGTGCATAAATATTGTTTCAGTGCAAGAGATCGTGTAAATTTGTATATTTTCTTAGTTAAAAAACCAAATTTAGAATTAATGTTAAACTTAAAAGGTGTAAATAGTATTTTAGGCAAACAAAAAAAATATGATATACCTGCTAATCCATCAAGGAGGGTAGACTTGCCACAACCAGAAGGACCCATTATGGCCAAGAGCTCCCCTGGTCGTGCATAACCAGTCACACCCTCAAGTATTGATTTGCTACCTTTCTTTCCATTAACAGTCACCCACAAATCCTCCCATGTCAAGAAAACACCATCCTCATCCCCCATACTTCTAACAACAACGTTTCCACCTCTGTTGCTTTGCACTGGATTATTTATGATTTCCACTTCTAAAGCTGTGGAACTCAGAGTTTCGGAGTTTTGGCTAGGTTCATGGTTTCTAGCATTTGGTTGAAGAAGCGAAGCCATGGCCAGTTGCGTGTGCAAAGGAAGGGATAGAGAGAACTGCTTTGAGAGCTCAGTACTTAAAGGCGTTGCCGAGAACTCAGCATTTATGACATGAGTCTAAATCTTTTGTCCCATTTTTTCTGCTCTACTTTATATTTTATCAATAAAAATTTATCTCGTGTTTATCTAATTAATTAAATACTACTATTAATTAATAACGATAGTATTAATAAGTCAATAATTATAATATTTAATTAATTAAATAAATATATGACAAATTTTTATTAATGAAGTATAAACTGATGCAAACAAATAGAACAAAACATTTGAACTGATATGACAGGACTATGAGCATGTGGTTCACGAGTTCGACCATTCAAATGTGAAACCGCAGATATTTTTGGAATCAGTTTCCAATCATATTTTGACACCTATACGTATATTTACAATTGGTTGGTACGAGAGAAGACAAATCTTTTATGACTGCCCTATTTGCCACAGTTTTTTCCTATAATTTGTCAAGGTGGTCCATTATAAGACATCAATTTTTCTCCGCCACTCACGTTAATCAACTCAAACTTATAGCAAAATTAATGACATTGAAATTGTTTTTCTAAACTTTTTTAAGATAAAATAGAGGTTCCTAAGAATAGTACATACATATAATAGTGTAATCTAATAAAGAAAATGAAGGTTTGAATTCCATCATCTTTATTATCAAATTATTTTAAAAAAAAGATATATATATATATATATATATATTAGAAGCGTACAATAGTGTCTATAAATAGACCCCAAGAGTGGACTTCACAATATTTCATCGTTGTCCTCTCTAATTTTTAGAATAAATAAATAAATAAATCTTTGCATGTTATTTTCATTCTCATGAGACTTCCATTCCATCTTCTATAGGAATGACTAATACAAATCTATATATATAATAATAGGTAAAGTAGAGAAAAACTCAAATATAATTCCAAATTAGAGTTTCAATTTTGTGCCATGTGTCTAGATTTGGATTCTCAATTTTGCACCACTGGTCTTAACCAAAACTCAAAAAAAAAAATCTAATTAGATTATAAATTGGACTCCAATTTTGTGTCATGTATCTTATCTAAATTTTTTAATTTTTGTACCCAAATAAATGATGCATTAACATTTAACACGGAAGCCAAGAAAACCACAATGATAATGCTCATTGGCCTAAGCAAAAACATCTCACCTGCACACTTTTATGGCTGAACATCTCACCTGCCCACTACCAAAACCAAGAAGTCTAACGAGAAAGACTATAAGAGTAAAACATCATCTCTTTCTAATGCCATATTGTAATCCCATGTCTCCTCCTTTTCTCTCAAACTCTACCAACTAGATCCACACACTATCCTCTCCTCCTCCTTTCGGATTTCTAAGAGTAAGGCCGGGTTCAAACACAATGTTCGATCCCACTCTTCCTTACTTTACACTCTCATACATTACCGCTTCATTGGCGCCTCCAAGAAGATTCCAAGCTTAATGTGGAAACTGAATCTACCAAGATGAATATCTTATCATCACAATTGTTAATATTTCCGTGCGTAAGCACGGACTACATGCTAGTTCTTCTTAAAATGAACCACTCTTTTTTAAAATAAAAATAAAAATTTTATAAGATCCCCTCCTATAATCCTTTCACTTTTAAATGAATGTGTTAATATTTTGTCAAAAATTTTATGGTTCAATTGCATTATTCAATTCTTCTCTCCATTGACATAATATGAATTTAAATCTTCTCACCACTACTTATATTATAAGAAAAAATAAATAAATATAACCTTTCTAATAATTAATGATTTTTTAGTTACAATAAATTAAAATCTATCATTTAAAATAAATTATTATTTGTATTAGATAATTAAGTTTTAAATAACATGACATCATATAAAAGCCTTAAATTTATATTAAAAAAAATGGAATAGGTTCAAGTTACACCAAGTGTAACTCTATGTAATATTACACTACTCAATATTTTTTTAATTTGATATGAATTTTGACAAATCAACCGTTGGATTACATTATCTTTGTATATTCTTCATATTTGCAAAATTTCAAGGTGGCAAAGATCAATAGCTATGTCATTAATCAGTTTTTTAAATTCAAATTTTTGTAGTTTAAAATATTGCATAAAATATGAATTTATGGATCGAATAGTAAATAACATCTAATTGGTATAAAAATTGGCATGCATATCAAAAACATATAGAACATGTAATCCAATGGTGAAATCTTCAAAATATGAATTCAATAACAAGTTATTGGATGGTATAACATTACTTAGAATTACCTCAAGTGTAACTTGAACCCAACCCAAAAAAAAAAAAATATATATATATATATATATATCCAAATAATGCAATATATTTTTTCTATTTGAAACCAAATGAAAAGAGTCCAAATTTTGTATGACAAACGATTTTTTTTTTTCTGGGATGTAGAAAGAAACCTTATATCAGTAATTCTAGAATAACATCCTTTCACACATCTTTTTCAACAACTCTCTTACGTAGCTAATTGTGAATTATAAAACAAAAAAGTGTGGTATGTTTATGTGAAAATGGCATACAATGATGGGGTAAAGAATGTGATCCTAGAATAACTCAGACAAAGTAATGCTATAGGCATAATGATTGATTTTGACAACAAATTTCACACCTACTGAATCTGAGGGTCCGTTTAGTTGAAGGGGTGAAAAAGTGGGAAGATAGAAAATGATGGGAGAATGGAAAAGTGGAAGGATAGAAAAGATTTTAATTTCTCTCTTTTTTGTTTGGTTGGGAGTGGCAAAATGGAGGGATGAAAAAAGTGAGTTTGTATAAATTTATTCATACACCTTTGTTAAAAAATGATAGTCAATTAAGACAAAAAAGTGACAAACAACCAAAAAAAAAAAAAGCAATCACTCAATTTATTAAAAAAATAAAAATCATGTCCCAAAAAAAAAATCATGTCTAGTTAAACATAAAAAAAATAAAAAATAAAAATAACTATCACACCCACAACCCAAGAAATATATTTTAAAAAAAAAAAAGGCAATGTTGAAAAAAAAAAAAAAAGCAACATGCCCAGCAAAAAAAAAAAAAAAGGGACTTGTGGGCATTTTTGTCTATTAAGCAATCTCATTTTCTTCCTTTAGTTTTCTCTTCATTTTAAAAAGAAAACTTTTTGGTGGGCCTACGGATCCCCTATTTATTTTCCTTCCTCCTCATCCAACCAAACACACTTCAAAAAATTTTCTTTCGTATTTTCTCTCTAAAATTTTCCATCCACCTTATTTTACATTCAAACAAACATACCCTAAATGACTTGTTATTATTGATTATTATATAAACCCACCAATAACGCTAATTTATTGTCTACAATTAACAACTTCCTATCTTATACGAGTGTGAATTTTGTTGTAAATTTTGGTATGTCTCTGACACTTCTTGATACAAAAGTTCATAATCTTTGAATTCTGCTAACATTTAATGCATTTTGACAATTGTGTGGCTTACAAAGAGTGTTAGCAGAATTCACGTACGACTAGTATTTTCTTTAGTACCAATCCATTCACTTGTGTTGTGTGGCTTACAACGACGAGAAATTATTCTATTATTTGGTGGAGCACGTTATTTGTCTATCATTACACTAAAAAATATTTATTTGTTTAAAATTGTTGAGTCAGTATTTTAAAAAATTTTCAACTCAGTAATTTTAAACAAGTGTGAGTCTTTTAATGGAATTGTGGATTATGTCACTTATCCACCCTGTGAACCTTATAATTTCTCCACAATAAGACTATTGGATCACCCCTAAATTTTTTTTATTTAAAAAAATAGGCGTAAATGCACTTTTAGTCCCTACATTTTGGACTTTTTCCATTTTAGTCCCTACATTTCTATTTTACCACTTTTAGTCCCTAAACCAATTAACGCTTGTTAATTTAGTCCTTTCCGTCAGTCAACAGACGAAAATCACGGAGGTGACTAACGGAGATATTAAAATTTTACTGTAGCAATAAAATAAAATAAAAAAATTTAAAACAAGAACACAAGAACAAAAAAACAACAACAGAAGGACCACTGATCGTGAGAGAGGGAGAGGGAGAGATAGATTGAGAGAAAAAGAGAGGTAAAGGACCACTGATTGTGTCTGAAGGAGGCGAGATGGGCGGGTGGGTTGGTGGGTCTGAAGGAGGCGAGATAGGCGGGTGGGTCTGACAGCGGCGAGATCGGGGAGTGGGTCTGATAGCGGCGAGGTCGGTAGGTGGGTTTGAAGGCTATGACGGCGGCGAGTGGGTCTCATTGCACCGAATCGGTTTCTTCAACTCTCTCTCAGCATTTTTCTTCGCTCCACTTCTCCGGTCACCAGAGGTCCGATCCCATTGCCTAGGATCAGCGTCACCGCGCATGGAGCTCCGTCACTTGGTCACGATCTCTCTGACCTGGGTTTGTTTTTCCATTTGGGTGGTGGTTTGTTTAAATTTCTGGGTTTGTTTTTTTCATGTGGGTTTGATGATTTTTCTGTTATGGGTTTGATTTTGGAGGTTTTGGTGGAGGATGGTGTTTGGATATGGAAAATGTGAACATCGCCAGTGGTGGTCGTGGCGTGCAGCAAGAGGAGAATCAGTTGCCTACTCATTGTTATCTGGGTTTGTGGCCGGTGGCCGTGGAAAATGTGAACATCGCCGGTATCTGGCTTTGTTTGAGTGGGTATCTGGGTTTGTTTGAGACTTGTGTGAGTGAGTTTGTTCAGATCTGGGTATCCTTGCTCTTGTTCTGGGTTTATAAATTTTATTTGCTAGAGGTTTTGTTGTTGATTGAAAGATGAGAAAATCTGGGTTTGAGCTGTGATTTTGAATTTCTGAGTTCTGTTGTTGTTTTTTTGTTCTTGTGTTCTTGTTTTAAATTTTTTTTTTAATTTTATTGCAACAGTAAAATTTTAATAATATTTTAATATCTTCGTTAGTCACCTCTGTGATTTTCGTTTGTTGACTGATGGAAAGGACTAAATTAACAAGCGTTAATTGGTTTAGGGACTAAAAGTGGTAAAATAGAAATGTAAGGACTAAAATAAAAAAAAATTTAAAATATAGAAACTAAAAGTTCATTTACACCAAAAAAATATATATATTAAAATCCAAATTTAAAAGTGTGAATCTACAAATGTTTACTTATAATCTTCAAATTCGAAAACCAACGCCCTGAATTAGGTGTTGGCTCAAAAAGGACAGTGTAGTTAATGCCTTAAAGGCAATCCTGAGAGCTCAACATTTGTTTCACGAGTTCAACAATTCAAATACGAAACGGCAAATTTAATGGGCTCGGTTTACAAATCATAGTTTGATAACTAGACATTATGACAGTTGTTGGAGTGAGAGAAGATTTTTTTTAATGACCAAATTATTTGTCACAACTTTTTGTTGTTATTTGATTAAATGACCTTTGATGAATGACAGTGAAAAAAAAAATACTTTTTTTTTTTTTTTAAGTTTCAGTTTTAGCGTTTGTTTTTTTATGATAACTTTTTATCATCAGACTAAAATACTAATTGATTGAACCCTAGATCTCTTATTCAATTATTAAAAACTTTACCAGTTAAACTAACTAGAACCCACTACTTTCATAAGAATTCATCAATTTTTCTCCAATATTAACAATTGGCCGACGTGGGTTATAATTAGTTCAACTAGTAAAGTTTTTTATGGTTATATAAGAGATCTAGAGTTCAATCTCCGCCTATACCAAAACCTGATTAGTGTCTTGGTCTGATGATAAAAAACTTTCATCAGGAGTTTTTATCATCAGGAGTGGACGTCATAAATTGAAACTCTAAAAAAAAAAAAAATTTGGCCTACTGAAAGTTGTAGCATGAATTATGGTTCAAAATTTATACTCCTTAATTTTCTTGAGATAAAATGGAAGTCCCTTAATGGTACTTATGCAAGTATAACCTCTTCTTTAGTAAGAGAATCACGATTCTTATCCTCATTTTCCTGTTATTATAACCATCAAACTATTTTTTTTAATAAAATACAAGTGTAGAAATGTGTCTATGAATAGCCCCTGAGAGTCCAAGACTTCACTTCATATATTCCATCGTTGTCGTCCCTCAATTATAGGAAAATTCTTTTCATGTGATTTCCATTTACATCTTCTCTAGCGATGACAAACACAAAGCTTTCTTTTAAAAGAAAAATCAACTACTTCTTCTTTTTTTGTTATAAAACGTGTCTATTCATAAAAAAATTTATGCTTCAATTGCGTTATTCAATTCTCTCAATTAGAAGAATATGAATTTATATCTTCCCGCACTAACTATATTGGAAGGAAACAAAGTTAAATATAATATTTCTCATAGTAAATAATAAATTTAAATATATATCATTTGAAATTAAATTATTGTTTTTATTAAATAATTAAGTTTTAAAAAAAGTGACATCATATAAAAGCATCAAAAATTGATCAAAACTTTCTCTTTTTTTGAGAAACAAAATTGATCAAAACTAAATCGGAATAATGTATTAGATTATATTCTTTCTAATTATCCAAAAAAAAAAAGATTAGATTCTTTCCATTTGGAGACAAACGAAAAGAGTCCCAGTTCATTGTAAGACAACGATTATTTTTGTCATTAGAAAGAGACATCGGTAGGACCCGACGTAAGAAAAAGACTAATGCATATCAGTCATCAGCATTACACATAATTCTGATAATGAATTTTTTTTTTTTTTTTTTTGACTGAAAGGGTTGAATTTTTATTAAAATAATGAAATTCTGGTGATGAATTATTGGAGTTCATATTCCTTGAATTCTGCTAACATTGAATGCATTAATTTTTGACATTTGTATGGCTCACAACGTCTAGTACCAATCAACAACTATTTTCATTTGTCCCAACCCAGTCACTTGTGTGGTTCACAAAGACATAGACAAATCATGACACAATGGGATCACCGCTAAATTTTTTTATTTAAAAAAATATATACTAATCATAGCTTGAAAAAAAACGACTTCTTAGTTGTAACTTTGTGCTGATATGAATCTTTTTTTATTTACCCAAAGTTAAAATTTTGGCTCTTTATTATTCTCGTATTGCTTAACTAACTCCACATAAAGTCGTTTAGTTTAGGTTTTATTTTTATTTTTATGTCATTGGCAAGATGACTTTACAATAAAATATGCATTCTCAAAACATGGATATTGTTAAGATTGGATTCACAATAAATTTTTAGATGATTTTCTAATACTCTTTGGTTTTGTATATTAACAAAGAAATTGCAGCGTGAGTGAAAAATCAATCTTAGATAATTTTTAGGGTTTAAAGAATTTTGAGTTCTTTGTTAATAAATTAGAGAGAATTGGGTTGAAACGATTTATAATACAATTATTTTGCCTTTTTCTGTGGTTTATATTTTGCTATAATTGAATATAGACTTTTTTTTCTTGTATTTATCTAGCTTTGAATTTATTTTATGTGTGTGTATATATATATATATATATTCATAAAATTTTGTGGCTCATGTTTTGGTTTTAAAAAAAATTAGTTTTAGTTACGTACTGCCTTCAATGTGGCTTTTTTGTGTGGCCAAGATAAGCTCACACTTCGTACAATGCATTTAGAGCAAGCTTTCGCTTGGGAGTTAATAAGGAAATGGAATGATCATAAAAGAATAGAAATAAATGAAATGGAATAAAATGTATTTAAATAAGGGAAAACAATGGAATCAAATAACTTTAATTGGATGTTTTAAAATGAAAGAATGGAAAGAAATGAAAATGAATGGAATGTAAGTAATCTTTTTTAGGGATAACATGGAGGGAATGGAATAGAATCATTTTATAACAATATTACTATTAGACCCCTATTTTAAAATAAAAAGTTGAATATATATGGGTATTTTGGGAGTTTTAGTAAAAAAATCATTAAATCTAATTCCATTCTCTCTCATTCCTCCCAATTTCAGGGGGGATGAAAATTTGAGGTTTCAAGGGAATAGAAAGGAATGTGTGTTCACTCCTACCAATTTTATTCCCTCCTACTTAAACTCCCAAACAAGGGAATAGATTTTTCATTCCCACTATTAAAACTCCCAAACAAGAGAATGAAAGAATATTCTAAGATTATTCTTTTCATTTCTTTCCATTCTATTTCATTCCCTCCTTTCAAGCAAGGCCTAAAAGCGTACAGCTCCATCTACCACTTACATAAAAGCTTATGCTCAAAATCATACATCAATTAGTTATTAGTTGCTTAATGTATATTTATAACTTTACATTGCGCTATTAATGTAAACTTATATAATAAACATGTAAAATGTGTAGAATGTTATATACATTTATAAAAAGCGTACAATATTGTAAATTATGAATTTTTCTCATTTATTTTTTTTGGCGAATAAATCCATCAACCATCTACAAGCCTATGCTCAAAAATCACTCTGCTTATGCGGTTTTCACCCCTCACCGTAGAGTGTGATTCAAAAGCTTGAATGTTATTGCTATTCTTGCACCACAAATACATTAAACTTCGTTTTAACCATGGTAGATTGAAGAATAAATGAATAATAAAACACAAACTTGCTAAAGACTAACGGTGAATACAATTTTATAAATAGAAGAAAAAAAAAACAGTGAAGACAAATATTAATGGGGGAAAACAAAGCCATCAAGGAACCAGTGAGCAGGTAATTAATTAACAAACTTCCAAATAAGAAAATGCTAAGAACTTAGAAAAATTCACAGCTTTTATCACAACTAAACACATAATAAGTTGTGAACGATGAAAGTAAAATTGTGAGTCCACAACATTGTGAATTATAAACCTTTTTGTGTCCCTAACATTTCTCTTCTGAACAACTTGAGTTGAGCGGTTGACAGAACAGCAGGAAGTAGATGAAATTATTCTAGGGTCATTGAAGAACTTTCTAGATGGGCAATTATTATTGAGGAAGTATATTGAAATTATTCTAGAGTCATTGAAGGGCTTTCTAGATGGACAATTAATATTGATTAATCAAGTCACGGACTCCACCAACCTTATCTCCAAGAAAGCTACACTACCTAGAGTGTAGTCATCTTGTTTACAAGTTACGACAACATTTCTAGACTTGTTTAGGACCATAAGTTTTTTCTTTTTTCTTTTTTCTTTTTTACCTAATAAAAAAAAGTTCAGTGTAGACTAATCGACTCCATACTACATAACGACAATAAATAACACCACATATACCACTGGAGTTTTGATAGGGCTATTATTGTAGGCCATTATTGCCAAACCATGGCCAATAAAACTTTTCCCTTGGATTCAAGTTGTCAGGAGCAGAGCTAAAAATTTTGGTTTGGGAGGGCCAAGTTGTGATGTTAATATATTAGTTAAGACAAACCTCTACATACACACATATATATAAATTAATTTACTAAGAAAATTTATTATCTTCTAAATTTTAATGAGTATATAAAAGTCATGTATTTCTTCTATTAGACATGTACAAAAATTTATCATTTTCTACATTTGTTAAACCTCTTAAATTATATGATTTTAATATAATTTCTTTCTTTTAAGAGCATCATTGAAATGAGTCAAAATTTGGGAAGGCCAACTTCAATTTTTTCATGCTACATTTTTTAAAATGTAAATAATATACATATTATAAATTAATTTTTTAAAATTTTAGGGGGGCCCACCCTTCTGTGTGGCTCTGCCACTGCAAGTTGCCTAATCACCACTAGTGAGCACGTTGGTGCTCCTCTCCATTTCTACTACCCTCAGCGCGTAGAGTTTGCTGTACTCCCCTACTACGTTTTTTCTTTTTCTTTTTTTCTTTTTTTACAAAATAGAAATTGACTTTACTATAGGATTTTTGTAAGTCAACTTTTCCAACAAAGAAACTTCATCATTGTTTTATGAAATAATATTTAGGGGCAATTACACTATACTCCTTTAAGGTGGGGGGGAATGACACTTCACCCCAAACTTTAGAGGTGAAAACATTCACCTCTTTTGAGGTTTGAAGAAATTAACGCCCCCCTGCCCCCCCTCCTCCCTTTTTGTTTATATTTAGTAATTAAATATTCTAAATTCTTATAAGAATTTATTTACAAAATTTTAACCATGTTTAGTAAAAATGCAAAATTTTTATAATAAATTTAAAATAAAAATGCAAAATTTATTAAGTACCAAAACACTTGTAACAGTAAATCTCTTCTTAACTTGATAAGAATAATTAAAAAAAAAAAAGTAAAATTCACCCTTAATATTTTAAAATATACTTTGTTTAAAAATTTAAAATAATGAATTTTAATTATGAAATAATATAATTTTGAAAACCCATCTTTAAGCAAATGGAAAGTTAGTACACAACATTTTTAATATTAATTTAAAGTTTGGTCAATTGAATATCTAAGGAAGAAAAGCATTTTTTTTCCCTTCAAATTTGGGTAGAGTGCTATTTACCCAAATTTTAAGGGAGTGGAGTAAAATTACTCCTGATTTTTTTTTTTTCCAAGATGAGAACCACTTTTACTTTTACTCCCTATGACGTTGATAAATTAAGTCAACATTTGTGAAAACCACCAATACTCCACCAATAAAGACAAATTTTTGATAGAAAGAAGGGGGTGGAGGGTGGGGTTTAAATGCTTATATGCCACGTAATGTGTTTAACTTCTTCTTCTTCTTCTTTTTTCTTTTCTTTTTTTTTTTTTTTTTTTTTTTTTGATGAATCGTAGTGTGTTTAACTTATAACCTTTTTCTATATTATTATTATTTATTTATTAAAAGCTTTTCTACTCCAAGATTAATTGTAGAGAAAGAAAATTGTTTGACCTATAGAAACAAGAAATTCATCATTGAGGCAAATTTATTTTCTAGATTTAATTAATTACTTCTAGTGATTCTACTGATGCAGTGATGCTGATCATTGGCTTGTCCCATAGACAATGAATTAAAGCAGAATCATGAAGGTAGATAGAGAAAGGAGAACAATGTATCAACATATATATATGGGAAAACTATTTAAGAGTGAAGAAAAAAAGAGCCATCATAACAAACAAGAAAACATTAAAGAACATAAAAGACATTCAGTACCACGTACAAATGCAATGAACTCAAGGGAGTTGAAAGTTCTTATCATATTCTACGACACATAATTTAATGTCCTGCTAAATTGGATAAAACTAACCACTTTACACTTCCACCTCCATGTGATGCTATTTAATTAGAATTAAAAGATCCGGAAATGGCATCTGCATGCATTGAACATAAACTAAGAGAGTAAAAAAGTTAATGGATGCTTCGGTTGGTTATTGAAAAGGCAAAATTAACTGAAGACCACTAAGAATCTCATATCTCCTCATTCCTCATAAACCAGACTAATAAGGATTAGGCATAAGTGACTGGGGTATGCTTATTTAATTTTTCTGGAAGGTCATAAGATTAATTAATGTTTTATATTTGATTCTTTTGGTTCTGGGACATATTTACTCATAGAGCATCATGTATATCAATAGCATACTAGCAACTTATGGCACATTCAGCAAAAAGAAATATAAGAATTACAATGGCCATACAAAAAAATAAAAATAAAAGAAGCAAATTATTCCAATAAATTAGTCTTTGGAACAAGATTTTGTTCATTCCATAGAAAACTTGCTATTGTATCCACGTCAACATTGTGGTATTAAAAACACACATATAAATATATAAAGTTTTACAACTTCCTTTTAGGAACTTTTGTATTTTGAAATCATTACAACATAGTTCATCATCCGTTGCAATTATACTTAACCCAAACTCACCCATTACAACATAATCCATTATCAGTTGTAATTAGAAAGCATGCAAGTTCTCTTTTCTTTTTCTTTTTTTTGTGAAAAAATCACAAGTCATACATGAAGTCATGAATAACAAATTTGTTGTACTGTGTTAGGTTTATGACACATGTACCTGACTGTATTAAATCTAAACACATTCCACAGGTGTCACATCTTATTGTTACATGTCCATATTTTATGGATTTTTCTTCTTGATTTTGTTAGATATTGCATGCTCATTCGTGAGAAACATGGTTGAATTGATATTCACGTGGTTTGAGTCCCACAAATTTGTCTGGATTGAGAAATTTGTAAAAATTGGAACTTGCAGTAAATGCTAGTAATAATATCACACCGACCTTACCTATGGCTGTGATAATTTGTTTGAATTGAGAATTAAAAAAAGAAATCAGGTTTTTTTTTTTTTGTCCTTGTTTGTGTGTAGTAAGTATATTAATTCTAGTGAGCCTAGTATCATTCACCTTACCTATGATTTGTTTGATTTGAGAAAGTAAAGCAAGAGATCAAAGAAAATCTGCTTTTTTTCTTTTGTCCTTGTTCGGATGTGGTAGTAGTATATGTGCTAGTAACTTTCACCTTACCTATTTAACCAAAAAAAAAAAACTGTCACCTAACCCATGATTTTTTTTTTTTTTTTTTTTTTTTTTTTTTGTCCTTGTTTGTGTGCAGTAAGTATATTCTAGTGAGCCTAGTATCATTCATCTTATCTATATTTGTTTGATTTGAGAAAGCAAAGCAAGAGATCAGAGAAAATCAGCTTTTTTTCTTTTGTCCTTGTTTGCGTGTGGTATTAGTACATATGCTAGTAACTTTCACCTTAGCTATGATTTTTTTTTGCTTTTGTTTTTTTGTTTTTGGATGTGAACCTATGATTTGTTTGAATTGTGAAAGAAAAGGAGGACATCAACGAAAATATGTTCTTTTTTTTCTTTCGTTTTTGTCCTTATTTTGAGAGAGAGAGAGAGAGAGAGAGAGAATTCTTCTCATTTTGGAGGTGCAGGGGCGGCCCAACAAATTTGGAGGCCTAAGGTGATGTATTTAGATGGGTTCTTTTTGTTATCACTTCAATAATATTTAACTAATATTTAATATCATAATTTCTTTATAACAAAAATCTATTCCTTTTATTTTGTAATATGCTTCTTCTTTTTTGTGGAAAAATTATAAAGTTATAACAAATTTTACTAAAAATATTTTCAAACGATGTAGAAATGAATGCGATTAGTAACACTTTAAGAAGATAATAAACAATTATTTGAATGAATAATGTTAAAGATATTATAAATTTTATAACATGAGGCTTACAAAGATGTATCATTAATTACAAAAAATAATTCAAAAATGCATTTAATAGGTTATTGACGTCTACATATCATATTAATTGTCACTTCAATTTGTAAACTTTTCAAGTAAAATAAATAATATTTCTAGCATTTTCTTATTTGAATTATTTCTTGCGATTAGTGACATATATTTATAAGGGAAAATGCTAGAGATACAAATTCTTTTACAAAAACTTTTACAAAGTGATGATGTGGTGAATGATTATAGATAAATAAAAAAGTAATGTTATCGGTGGACCTAGATGAGAACAAGTAAGAAGTTGACCGTAACAACCGTTTGTAAAAATGTTTGTAAAATAGTTTGTAAAACTATAGCATTACTCTATTTGTAAGACTCATGTATCTAAAGTTGTATTATCTCTAGCATTACTCAATATTTTAGAACTTCTTCAAAGTAGAAAAAAATTATAAAATTAATTTTTTTTCCTATATCTCTAATTTTTTTTTTTTTAGATATATCAAATTTTGCCCCAAAATTTGGGGCCTTTCTCTAGTAGGGGGCCCTAGGCAGTGGCCTAGGCCTAGGGCCGGCCCTGTGGAGGTGTTTACTGTATAGATATTTTTGGGTGCATTTATGGCCACCTGCTTTACAGGTGACATTGAAACTATGAAGTACCGTAAAGAATTTGTCATTCTCTTTGACCTTTAAATTGTTCAAGTTCTCATGCCCTATCTATCAAGCTCATGGGTTGACAACCATTATTATTTGAGTTGCGATGTCCCCATGCGAAACACGTTTTAACGGGTAATAGTCAAGGAAGTCAATACCGTACTAGAGGCTGTACCAATTTGACCATCAGTACGATATATTTCGGATACCGGTCAATACCGGTGTACCGTTTCGGATTTACCGCTATTTTATATATTTAATATATACACACACACGAAATCTCTATTTACCATAAAACATTACCTCCTGTTTACAATAAAACATTACTTCAATTGTTCATTGCATACAAAGAAAAAAAACACAATATAAAAAACAAAAAACTTAATTGGTCATTTGATATAAAGAAAACAAATAATACAAATAATTAAGTTAACACAAACTACATAGGATCATCTACTCCCATCCATTAAAAAGATCTACTTTAGGACCATAATATTCGTGAGTATTACCATCTGGCCCTTAAAAAATTGCCACAATTACAAAAAAAAAAAAAAAAAAAAAAAAAAAAAAAAAGCATTTTGTGTTCCAATCCGATACGGCCGGTACGAGACCGGTACGGCCGAAATTCGCCGGTACGAGGCCGGTATGGCCGGTATTTTTTTCGGTACGAAATAGAGGTGTACTTGTACCGGCCGGTACGGTACGGTATTAACTCTACTGGTAATAATTCTGTGTTATAACCTTAAATCGGTTGTTTCTCAACCAAAAAGTAAAACCCTTAAAATTGCTAAATTAAGTTATAATTGTAACTCCTCATTATTGCTTATAAAATTGAATTTAGGGTCCATTTTGTTAGATGTGTTGGAAACTTAAACAAGTGTTTTTAAAACTCAAAACTCTGTTTTGTAATAACAACTCTTCATAATTTTTTTACAAAAACTCATTTTCAACTCAAAACATTGTTTCCTAATAACTTATAGGATGCAGATCCTCTAGATTTCCTAGATTACTCTACCAAATAGATTTCCTTTAATTTTAACCATTCTTTAATGATTTAATAGTTTAGAATTTGTCATGTCAGCATTCCGCTAACAATAATCTTAATTGTTTTGTTTGCAATATTATTTTATGAGAAGTGCTACGTCCACAACATTTTTACAACAAATCATAGGTGATTAGTTATTATTAGTTCAAATTTGAACCTAGCACTAAGATTACTTTTTTGCCTAACAATAACAACCTGTAACAACCTACCACTCAAGATTTGTTGTAAAAATGTTGTGATAATGTTGTGGACATATCATTTCTGTTATTTTATTATTTTAAGAGTATTGTTAGTGGAATGCTGACATGGCAGAATCTAGACCCCTTAAATCATAAAAGAGTGGTTAGGATTTAAAGAAATCTATTGGTAAAGTACCATAGAAAATCTAGAAGATCTGAATCCCAACTTATACAAATGCACCATTAATCTAACAAATACCCGATTTAAAACTTAGTATGCTTTTGCACAACACATTTATCCCATCTAATTTATACAATATAGTTTAATTTTTTTTTTTTTTTGGATTTAATATATAAAGAGTTTATACAACAACAGGCTCAACGACCTCTAAGGGACACAGTCTACTAGTCCCGAGGTTCTACATATCCCAAACAAAAGCTATATATACAAAAGATGGGCAAGCATCATAGACTTCCAAAATGCATTGTTGTTGATGTCCCCTTTTTGCTAGAGCATCTGCGCAGCCATTGGCCTCACGGTATATGTGAAGTAGCTGGACGATCTACTGTCGCTCCATAAGGTTCTTGCAATCAAAGATTAATAAAACAAAATCCGGAGATAGATTACCATTAGAGCATCTCTAACAATTTTTTAAAATTTTTGTACTATTTGGTGAGTGAATAGTGACTTTTACCTTTTATCTACTCACTTTATAAAATACATTTTCCAACAGATTCTCTATATATTTTCTCTATTCCATTTAAATATTATTTTGTCATTATTTCTTTAATATTTTTTTAATTCTTCCTTTATTCACACTCGCACAAAAAAGTTAGCTATGGAATTTTTTAATGTGATAAATTCTTTTCCTAATTTACAGTAACTCATCAAACTTGATGAGTTACTGTTCATAAGCAAAAAACTTTTTGAGATATAGAGAGACTACTGGAGCAATGAATTATGGTTTCATTCTCTATTATAGAGAGAATTTTGGGTTTAGCTTCACAGTTGAAGATGCTCTTAGTAGTTGTATCGGGTGTTATGGGCTTTTCGTACAATGTGGGCTAGACTGCTCCCTCCTGCCGTGCTAAACCCAAAAGTATTCTGGATTAGAGAGTTGAGACTGGTCCAATTGCAACTCACCTTGGCCCGGCTTGTGTGCAAGCCATGCCCCGTTCTATTGTAGTTTATGTTATGTGACCGTGGCAGGCAGGCCTTCTTGAGATGATTGCAGCAGGCAGATATAACATAATATTAAAGAGGTCTTAAACGATGATACATCGCAAAGAATACATGTTCCAATGAAATAGCATTAAAAGATGAATATTAGCCTGAAAGGAAATGCGGAAGGAAAGGAAAAAAAAAAAAGGAAATAAAGACAAACTTCTAAAACAGTTAGTCTGCCGCAATATGCTAAGAAGGTTCAAGTCAAGAAGGAGACAACATTCCTTCAATGCAAATAATTTCTCAAACGAGAGATTAACGGCTTTGAAGGGACGGTCCTAAATGACTCGTGCCCCGATCGATAACAGTAGAGAACGTGAGTTTGAAAGGGAGAGAAGGAAAACAACCCATTATGGTGCATGTCTGCCATCTTTCTTCCTTCAGTTTTTTATCTCTTTATTTCTTTTCTCCATCTTTTTCGTTTTGCTTTTTCTTTTTTAGCTCATATTAGCCTTTCCTCAGTTTTCCCTTTTTTTTACTCAGTTTTTCTCTTTCCTCCCGTTCTGCCTTTCTTATGCACAGTGAGTGCTCTTATATAGTGCCTACCGTGACTTGTCTTTTACCTTTTTACCCTTTAACCGCCTTTTGTCTGGTGTGTGTCCTTACCGACCATTACTGATTGGTCAGATACCCAACCAACACCACTTACCTGCGCTGGCCACGCCAAACCACATCACCAGGCGAGGACGAAAAAATGTTTGTCTATTTGTTTGTCATGGCATTCTTTCCTGCCACGATAAGGTGTTTCTCTCTCTCTTTCCTCCCTCATGGCATGCACCAAACTTTGCCATTTTTGGGTGGCATGTCATCCCAGCAGGACACTCACCCGAAAGTAGCCTGAGCAGGATCCTCAAAATAGGTTCTTTCCCTCTCCCCTCCACCAGACCACGTCCCCCCTTACCTCTGACCCATGGCCCGCCTCTTCCCCTATTGGCTGGGTACAAGCTGGCGAGACCTGGGACTTGCGCGTGCTCTGTTTTTCATGTTGGTCCAAAATATGCCCATCGTTCATATGCTTGCCGCGGTCTAGGCGTCTGTCTGTTCATCCTGCCGTTCACCTCCAACTTCTTGTGGCGTGGGCTACTTCTTTACTGACTTACCGTTTGTGGCCTGGGCTTTTGCTCGATTGTGGGCTTTAGCTTATTTGCATCCTCTCATGTTTTAATCTTTGCGACTTTGCTATTACTTCCTACCGCACCGTTTTGACATTCACGTTATGGCGACGTAATTTAGTACCATTAGGCCTTTTTGGACCTGCTGTTTGTTTTCCTTTCTATGGGCTTAATGAGCCTCACTAGGCCCTCTTGCCACATCTGCCTACGGGCTCTCGTGTCTCATTTACTTTCCCTTGGACGTCTTTGGCCCTTTCTAATTCCGTGTTTTCCATAGGCCTTTACTAATTCGTTGGGCTTCCTCTGCCCAACTACTCTATACTTCATCATTCGAGCTCATAGGTTTTTCTATGGCCCTGTACTTGCTTTACTTTGGGCCTACCACAATTGACGTGGCTCATTCTCACTTTTCTACATCTGCGGCCCACGATTCGCTGCTTCTCTCTTTCCGGGCCTTTTCAGGCCCATTTACTTCTTAAAGATTCATTTATTTGCTTTATGAACCTATAATTCATTATTCCTGTCACTTGGACTTAATGAGCTTTCTACCCATTTTTTAATTCTTTTCTGTTGGTGTTACTGGGCTGCTTCTTTTTACTGGGCTCTCGAAAAAATGAGCCTCAACAGTAGTTAACCAAAAAATAACCGTAGTAGAATCAGCCTCTAGTTGAATGAATTTAAAACCCAAATCCCATGCTAACATAAGACCCTAACGAATAGCCCATAGTGCTGCTATATTATTAGAAGCTAAGCCCAAGCATAAAGAAAAACCAGAAAGCCAATTACCTGAGCAATCACGCAAAATACCACCAGCACCAGCTAACCCAGGATTACCTAAAGAGCTATCATTAGTGTTTAATTTTATAAAAGGTTCAGATGGAACAATCCATTTAATAATCCTCGGAATCTCTATGGTAATATTTTTTGCAAGACATGCAAGATAATAAAATTCAGTAGCTAACTGAACTGTTTTGTAGACCAAACGGGTTTGAGAGATATATTGATTATGGAAAATATAATCATTCCTCGATAACCAAATTTGCCAAAGGAGAAATAAAAAGAAAATATTCCAAGGAAGCTTAAGACCCGAAAGAGTTTTTTCCAATTTAGAGTTTGTTTTAAGTCAAATCTTAAGGGGAAGTTGAAAAAAACGAAAGAGGCAAGATGCCCGAGGATTGTAGCCAAATTACCTTAGCCCAAGGGTAATCTCATAAAATATGGCTTGTGGTTTCAATACTATTACATTTAGGGCATCGATCACTGATGTTAGGGCAAGAGAAAGTTATAAATTGACGGGTGCGTAGCCACTCATATATGGACTTCCAAATAAAAAATTGGATTTTCTTTTGGCAAGGAAGTGTCCAAATCCAATTCCATTGATTTTTATTGAAAGGAATGCGAGCTTGATGGTACAGGAACTTGGATGCAGACTTAGCTGAACATATTCCTTTATTATGGGACCAAACATAGGTATCTGACATAATTGTTAGTTGGGCAATAAGAAGACTGTTAGTAAGCTGTTCAAGGTGCGTGGGAAGTGGAAAAAGCAAATCCTCAAATTTCCAAAGGTGATTTTCACAAAGAGAACTAACACATCGCTACTCCTCGTGTGGCAAAAGAGGCCCTTCTATACAACTTCTAAGTGGACCACTTGGGAGCCAATTACCTAGCAACCATGGACTAAGTCACTCATTTAATATATATATATATATATATATATGTATGTGTGTGTGTGTGTGTGTTAATTTTAGCAATTTTGTTCTATAAAAGTACATTTTGCCCCCTCTTAACAATATCATCGACTATTTTTAGAGTAATATTATAACCACAAATTTTTCTACAATATTTTTACAAACTGTTGAGATAGTAAATTCTTATTGTTCACATTTGGGCCCACCACTTATACCATTTTTTTTATTTACCAATAATCACTCACTACATCAGCAATTTGTAATAAAAATTTGTAGCTCTAGCATTCTCCTCTATTTAAAACCATAAAAAATAAATAAAAATAAAAATCTATAGATCTAAAATCTAAAACAAGACATACAAGCCCAAAAAATTTAGCCCAACAACAAAAATCACCAATAATAAAGCTAAAAATATTAAACCCAATCCAACAATTTTATCCAAAACAAACAACATGGCCCCTTACAAATTTTTAAGCAAAATAATTTGTCCTTACTCAACAGTAGACGAACTCATCAAAGACACACACACACACACACACACAAAACTCAACAGCTAAGCCGCCACACATAACCAGCAACAGAGTTGCGCCCCTAACTTCAAGTTCTAGCTTTGTACTTTCGCAACCAATTAACTACTTTTGCCAACTTTAAAGCCATGTCTAATTAAAATTTCTTCATTGCCTATTTCTATTATCACTTAGAGACTTGTAAAAGTTTGAGTTATGCCTGAAAATCGCTCATTTGGCGGTAGGGATGGCAAAATCAACCTAAACCCATTTACTCACATACTAAAATAAGACATAAACCCACGTAATTATTAATTGGGTCAAATGGGTATTGGCCCAATTAAACTCAATTAACATAAGTATTAATTGGGTTTTAACTAGGTACCCAATTAGACCTAAGTATCATTTAACCAAATTACTCAATTCAAAAATACCCCTAAAACCACTAAAAAGAATTTAGAAAAAAAAAAAAAAAAAAAAAAAAAAAAAGCCCTTAGAACCACCAAAATGACTAAAATACACTCCAAATAAATAAATAAAATACCTTGAAACTTCTAAAATAACCAAAATACCCCCTAAAATGAGCCAAAATACCCACTAACCTCTAAAATGACCAAAATACCTTTGAAACCTCTAAAAAGACCAAAATACCCCCAAAATCTTTAAAATGACCAAAAAAAACCTCGAAATCTTTAAAATAACCAAAATACCCTCAAAATCCCTAAAATAGGCTAAAATACCCAAAAACCTCTAAAACAACCAAAACACCCTCAAAATTTCTAAAATAACCAAAATACTCTTAAACCTTTAAGAACATCTCCAGCAATCTCTCTAAATTTATATACTGTTAGGAGAATGAACAGTAACTTTTACCTTTTATCTACTTAATTTTTCAAATACACTTTCCAACAGACTCTCTATATTTTTCTCTATCCCATTAAAATATTATTTTTTTCATTATTTCTTTATTCTTTTTTTTTAAATATTTCTTCATTCATTCATAATGGTTATATTTTTCAAATTCCCAACAACATTAACAATTATATATTTTTTTTAATAAAAAGTGTTGCATCCACAACATTTTTTTGTAATATTTTCACAACAAAATCTTATGTGGTAAGTTGTTATTAGTTCTAATTTAAACCCGTCACTAAAATTATTTTTTTACTCACTAATATTAGCTAATAACAATCTGTCACTTAAGATTTATTGTAAAAATATTGTGGTAGCATTTCTCAATTTTGATTTCTAATTCCTTATACTATTTTTCCAATCTTTCTTTAGTTTTTTTCCATCTATACGTTTCTTCTTCTTCTTTTTTTCTCTTGTTTTTCTCCTCCACACACGTACACCCACTCCTACTCTATCTCCACTTTTGTTTTACATTTTTTTTTTCTAGTTCTTGATCTCCAAAACATATCTCCAGCTCTCCCTCTTTCTGTTTCTTTCTCTCTCTCTTACATACTCACACAAATCTCTCTCCCTTTATCGCATACAAACAAATTCTCTCTCTCTCTCATACACACACAGACCACCAGCAAAGAACAAAGGCTAGAGAGAGTTAGCCTTTTAAATCGGTGTTCATGCATGCCACTTGGTCCGCACTATTGCCGCTCGTCCTCCTCCCCACTTCTAAGAACATGCAGCTTAATCACCATATGAGTCAAATCAGCATTCTACTTTTTTTCTTTTTTTTTGGGTTCTGTTTTGATTAGTTTTATTTTATATGAAAGATAGTATTTTCTCTTTGTTTTGATTGTTTACCTCTTGAGTTTAGAGAGAGAGAGAGAGAGAATTTGGGATGAGTTTGTAGCCGTTGTGAATATTAAGTAAAAACTG
The DNA here is from genome assembly GCA_033629205.1 of Lithocarpus polystachyus. NCBI lineage: Eukaryota > Viridiplantae > Streptophyta > Magnoliopsida > Fagales > Fagaceae > Lithocarpus > Lithocarpus polystachyus. Next base: position 25,707,791 of record CM066172.1, read on the forward strand.
AATATTTTAATTGATTGGTTGAATTTTTGATTCCCATAAATTGTTTTACTAGTGAATAGTAAGTCATCAAAACAAGAGAGCCATTGTTCATTAGCAAACAATTTTTTGCTAATGAACAGTGATTTAGAGAGACTATTGGAATAACCTTTTGTGGGTTTACTCTCCAAATTTTGGGTTTAGAGAGTTTGTTGGAAATACTCTAAAATGACCAAAAGATCCTGAAACCTCTAAAATAATCCAAAATACCCAAAAATATTTAAAACAATCAAAATACCTATGAAAAACATCAAGAATGACCAAAATACTCCTAAACTTCTAAAATGACCAAAAAAAAAATCTCAAAACTTTTAAAATGACCAAAAATATCCCGAGACCTCTAAAATGACCAAAATACCCTAAAAACCTATAAAATGACCAAATACCCCAAAATATCTAAAACGACCAAAATAACCTCGAAACCTTTAAAATGATCAAAATACCCCTAAACTTCTAAGATGACAAAAATACACCCAAAACCTCTACAATGACTAATAATAACCAAAAACCTCTAAAATTACCAAAAATACTCCAAAACCTCAAAAATTACCAAAATCACCATCAAACCTCTAAAAAAACCAAAAGACCCCCTGCAATATCTGAAATGACCAAAATACCCTCAAAACCTCAAAAGTGACCAAATTACCTTTAAACCTCTAAAATAACCAAAATCCTCCCAAAACTTAGAAAATGAACAAAATAAACCCGAAACCTCTACAATGACCAAAATACAACTGAAACCACTAGAATGACAAAAAAAAATCTCTAAAATAACCAAAATACCCATAAAACCTAAAAATAACCTAAATATCCTCAAAACCTCCAAAATGACCAATAATTATATTTTTCTTCATTTTAGAGATTTTCAAGAAAAAATTTGTTCGTTTTGAGGTTTCAAGGTATTTTTTTCATTTTAGAGGTTTGGTGGTTTTTTTTATTTTTTGGTCGTTATAGAGGTTTTGTGAGTGTTATTTGTCATTTAGAGGTGGTTAGGTTTTCATCAATGCCTGCATATGGAGGTCTGATACATCAACGATTGAGGATTAATTATATTCATAATTTGCTTTATTTTGAATTCTACAATCTTGTTTTTACCACCACACACCCTTGGTGCGATGGTCACTCCACAAGTATAAGTGCATGTGGGGTGTGGGTGACAAGGGCCGGGGTTCAAGTCTCCAAGAGGGAGCTTCACACACATATACACTTATATTAGGCTAAAGTAGAATTCTATCTTGTATCAAAAAAAAATAAAAAAAAATAATAATCTTGTTTTTAAAAAGCAATGTTGTCATAATAACGATGATAGCAACGATGCTTGAGATTCAAACCTACCCCATGCCAAAAACATCAAAACCCACCTAACCAAAGAAAGAAATTAAGACAGTGACATGGTGATCACACACATATACACTTAGATTAGGCTAGGGTAGAATTCCATTTTATATCAAAAAAAACATTAAAAAAATAATAATAATCTTGTTTTTAAAAAAGCAATGTTGTCATAATAACTATGATAGCAACGATGCTTGAGATTCAAACCTACCCCATGCCAAAAACATCAAAACCCACCTAACCATAAAAAGAAATTAAGACAGTGACATAGTGATGTGGGTTATGCCCTATGAAGCACGGGTGCGTTTCGGGACTCGGGTGCGGGTGCGGGACTCGGCAATTTTTGAAAAAAGTGGGTGCGGGTGCGGCGGGACTCGACGATTAAAAAATTATTAAAAATATTTTTATTTATATTTTTAATATATTGCTAAGCATATTTTTTCACATTATATAAACATATACCAAATTTAAGAGCAATACTAGATAATATATTAAAAATACAAATAAATGTATGAATTGAGAGGGGAGTGTAGGGTGTGAGAGAGAATGCTTGAGTGAGAGGGCTGAATTTTGGCTTGAATTTCGGCCTGAATCGGCCTGAATTTCGGCCGAAATCGGCCGTTTCGGTGGTTCGTCGGTATCGCCGATATCGGCCGAAACGGCCCGAGTCTCAGCCGCGTCGGGGCAAGTCGGCGCGAAAAAAAAAAAAAAAAAAAAACCACATGGCAGACACGGCCCGACGCGGCACCGATGCGCGGGCAACGGCGTCCCCTACGCGTCGCCGCGTTGCGCCGCGTCCGACACAGGTGCGGCGCCTCCAATGCCGCGTCCATGCATTCTAGGTTATGCCCAATTTCTATAATCAAACAGCAATACGTGGTTATATCACAGTGAAGATATGAAAGTACTCACCTGTATTTTCAACAACGAAAAAAATGACGATTAAAAAGCGATAAACAAATACAGGAGACATTAAAGTTTAACCTCACTAATGGGCTTTATGGCAGAGAAATGTGACAACTGCAATAATTTATAGTGACATATAAGTTATAACATCATTTATGCTTTGAAATTCTATAGAAAATATTAAGGCTAACATAAATGGAGCATCTATAGTAAGATATATCTATCAAAAATGAAAAAAGCAAGAAGAAGAATCATTTGGAACAAGTGAATGAAGCCAGCTAGATTAGAAACAAGATAAAGAAGATGGAAGCTGCAGAAGCTACTGTCGTTTAGTTCCAATGCTAAAGCTACTTGTAGTTTTTAGTTGTATTTTAGATAAGTTGGTTAGTAACCACGTGATTAACACTTTGCTTTCTCTATGTAACAGAATTATGTAACAATTGGAATTTGAGTAATTTTGAGTAATGCTACAGACAAAAAACTATTCTACAAACTGCTATGTGGCATGCACATAAGATATTAACAAACTCAAATAAAAAATAAAAACCTCTTAAACACAACACTTATGACATATGTCACATATCATCGTTTGCAGGCTTGCAGCAATTGAAAGCCAATTAAGCATAAAGAGTTTGAACTTAATTTAATTTGAAGTGCCTAGAATTGCAAAGGTAGTATTATTAAGTGACAACAACAAAGACAAGTGTTTTCACCTTCCATCTACAACAATGCCATCAAACAGAACCATTTGTTTAGAACAATCATATCACGAGGACACAAACCTTGGGATGGAGACACCATGCTTACCGCAGCTCCAGCAGCTTTTGCAAAGAATCCGGTGACTTGTGTGGCGGTGGCGTGTGTAGAAGTGTGATGGGGTGGAGCAGACATGGCAAAACGGGTTAGAAATTCTGACTCAACCAGAAAAAGACATGACCCAAACTCGATTTTTTTTACCCGAAGCAAAAACGGGTTGTCCCGTGACTCGACCCATGTTTTTTGCAAGTGAACCTGACCCAACCCAAACCATTTTTTAAAACTTTTTTTTTTAGAAAAAAAAAAAATAAAATTAACACAATATTGGTTTAATTGTTTGTTGTGAGTTTTAAAGAAACGATTGAGACATTTACATAATTGCATGCAAATTAATTGAAAGATGAATAATTGAGCATTCTGTAATGAGTAAAGATTTTTAAATATCAAATAGCAAAACACATGCTAAGATAATCTAGTTACAGTATAGTTAAAAATATTGATTTAAAATTGTAAACATGTGTGAGAAACATTCACAAGTGTAAAAATAGTAAAGCCAAAGTATCAAATTAACATAAATTATGAATGCTTAGACCTATTTTTAACAATTTATGTCCAAAATAAACGGCTTTTCAAAATAAATTATGATATTTCCTAGAATGTGTGTTGCTTAACAATGATATGATATTCATAAAAAAGACCATATATAAATAAGTAAACAATCAAACTTTAATGTATATCTCAAATTGAAATAGAGTATCAACCACAATTGATAATAGATTATAAAATTAATTCTTAAAATTGTAAATTTCTTATATATTTTTATTCTGTGTCAAATGAATTATCCAATAAGTCATTTGTGATTTTGTTTTATATTTTGAGATGTTGATATTAAGTAGAAATGAAACTTGTGTATTTATTTTACTTATCTTTGTGTTATTTTGTTTTAGATAGTAATGTTAGGATTTGTATAATTTTAAAATTATTGAATATGTATTAATAAGTGTAGTTCGTTCTTGATATAAGTAGTGAATTCAAAGTAATGCATTTTAAAACTTGTGTATTTATTTTATTTATTTTTGTATTATTTTTTTTAGATAGCAATGTTAGGATTTATATAATTTTAAAATTATTGAATAACTATTAATAAGTGTAATTCATTCTTGATATAAGTAGTGAAGTCAAAGTAATGCATTTTACATCAAATAATTTGTTGCATGACTTTTCAAATGGCAAATACATGTTTTCTTTATTAAAAAAAATTCATGTGAAAAATACGGGTCAACTCGACCCAACCCGACCCAACCCCCAACCCAATTGATCCGAACCCCTTTTTAACCCGCTTAAAATGACGTATTTTTTACCTGCAACCCGTTTGACCCGCAACTCAATTGACCCAACCCGTCCGTTTTGCCATATCTTGGTGGAGGCAGGGGTAAAAGGAAGCAGATTTGGGATTTTAGACCAAAAAGGCAAGGAGGAATGGAGGAAGAGGAGATGGAGCGAGGAGGGGCAGAGGCAAAGGGTTTTTTTTTTAATTTAATTTGAAGCTGATGTGAAGCGTGCCACATCAACGGTTTGTAAGATGTTTATAAAATAACTAGTAAGTTGCCCGTGCGATGCACGGATAATTTTGTGATATTTTATGTAAAACAGTTTTGAATAATGTTGTACATAAATTATAAAGAAAAAGTAAACTAAATTAGAGTAAAAAAACATATACATTTTGAGATATTAAAAATTGGTTTAGTAGTTTCACTGTATATTTGTAGCCTTCTTAAGGTAAGATTATTATTTTTTTAAATCATGAAACCAAAAATAAATGCAAAAGAGTAACGGGACCATGAAATAAATTAATTTGTGTTGTGTTCACATATTTCATACTATGAAATAAAAGTATACCCAATTCTCTGACTATCTTCCACTCATCGATAGTGCGACATTAAGACATGGTGTAGGCAAGTGTGTATGCATGTGTCCTATAGATGATTTAAAATTAAACCATGGTAGAATATGACTTTACATTGCGCACCAAATATTTTTTCTACTTATATATCCAAAACAAAAACTAACTAACCAAATTACCTAACCTAAATCATATTTAAGCCCCTAATTTAAAAAGAAAAAAAGATTACTCGTAGGGGTTTCGGTGTCTTAATGGTGATGGGAGGTCAGTATAACGGAGGTGGTGACCCCTCAAATTTCTCTTTATCTCTCTTTCAAATGTTTTTTTAGTCTCAGGTCTTTTATTGTGGTAATATATAGTGAAATAATGCCTTTTATTTAACAATCCACAACATTTTTGTGTCTTTCTATCTCTTTCTAGAGTCTTATCCCGTTAGTTATTACTATTAGCCCTTATTTATTTTTTTTTTTAAATACTAAAATAGTGGGTATGCTAAAAGACATGAAGAATAGTGAAAGATGTGGTGTAAGCTTAGGCAATTAATGAGATAACAATAAAATAAGATAATGTGAACTTTTGGGTAAAAAAAAAAAAATCTTAATAAAAGAAGTAACAAAAGGCTAAATACAAAATTAGAGTGCCACTTGGCAAGACCTCATGCACTCTCGCATGAGGTCTCTAAGAGAGAGACATTTTGTAACAACTCTCTCACTGTCTTTCCACTCATTGATAGTGCGACATTAAAACATAGTGTGGGCAAGTGTGTATGCACGTGTCTTATAGATTATTTAAAATCATGGTAGAATATGGCTTTACATTGCGTACCAAATATTCTCTCTACTTATATACTCTAAACAAAAATTATCCAACCAAATTACCCAAACCTAAATAAAATTTAATCCCCTAATTTAAAAAGAAAAAAAAAATACCTGTAGGGGTTTCGGCATCTTGATGGTAGTGGGAGGCCAATATGACGGAGGCGACGTCCCCTCAAATTCTCTCTCTCTCTCTTTCAAATGTTTTGTCAGTCTCAGGTCTTTTATAGTGAAACAACGTGTTTTGATTTTGTAGTGAAACTATGCATTTTATTTAACAATCCACAACACTTTTATTTCTCTCTATTTCTCTCCAAGGCCTTATATGGTTAGTTATTAATATTAGTCCTTAATTATTATTTTTTTGCTTTTTTTAAAATATTAAAATGGTGGGTATGCTAAAAGACATGAAAAAGAGAGAAATGTATGATGTAAGCTTAGACAATTAATGAGAGACTAATGAGATAACAGTAAAATAAGTTAATGTAAACTTTTGGGTAATAGTAAAAAAAACTTAATGAAAGAGGTAAAAAAATGCTAAATGCAAAATTAGAGCGTCACTTGGCAAAACCTCACACACTCCCGCATGAGATCTTTGCTTATATATATATATATATATATATATATATATATATATTGATGATTATTCCTTTATAACTTATAATCATTAATCAACATGAGTCTCAAAAAACTTTGTGATAGGACTTTATCATACGTACAAAATAAGTATAGATTTTTTATCTTTTTTTTTTTTTTTAAAGGATATTGCTATTGTGTTCATCCTTATAAGAATTGAAGCATAGATTAAATTTTCATTATTTTTGACAATTTTCTTTGATTCCTTTATAATTTATATATTGTGTTGGTTTAAATGAATTTTTTCTCAAGCTTTCAGAGGATGGACTTTAGATAAGATGTTCAACTTTTATACGCCAAGTATTGATTATAAGTCTTGTACATGGAACAAATAGAGATAAGAAATTAAGAATATGGTCCAATTTGGTCGGCCTTAGCTTGATTTGTCTAGACATCAATTTTCTCTCTTGCCAAAAGTTTGACTTATTTTAGGTGGAAGTTTCCTTGATTATTACTTGTATACAAAATTCTAGGATCATTAAATTGGAATAGGTCCCTTACTAACCTAACCAATTGGAATAGGATGAAATTTCTTCCCATCCACACTAAACATTGTGTACACTCCAAATTTTTTTTTTTTTTTCTGTATCTCATAATGATACGTTGTTGATAGGTGTCATCTAAGTTCAACATGATTGAGAGTTGTAATTGAGATTATGGCCCAGAAGCTTTACTATTCAATACTTTGCAAAAAAATTAAACACTCATTTGATGTAACAGGAGACTATGGAATTTGATATTGTATACACTGGGGTTTGTTCTTGATGTTGTGAAATTGCTGTAGGTACAAAAAAATCTAGTTTGATTAGTTGGCAAATCATGTTCTTTAATCGTGAAATGTCTACAGTGGAAAACTTTTGTGTTCCTACAATAAATGTTTTGGAGAGAAAATTGTTAGCCCCCTCATAACATTGGGACTCCCTTTATTTATACAAAGGAAAAAGGGTCCAATATTCCTAAGTGTAACTTAGTTACATGGAATTTTTGTGCAAATGTACCTAGATTTCTTTTAAAAATTTAATTATAATTTTATACTCGAATTTGGTGATTTTTGTATGATTTTTGTGGTTTGATTTTGATTCAGTAAAGACATATTAGCCAAAAGAAACGAAGGTAGAGCCATTAAAGAAATCTGTACTTTCAGATTAGCAATTACAGATGGCGAATGTTGCATTGTCATTTATGGTTGTGGTATGAATAAGCGGTATGTTGTTTGGATGACTGATTGAGGCAAAGCAATTAACCATATTAAAAGGGATTAGCAACTTTTTCTTTCTCCTTTACCATTTGCGGTATGTATATGTCTTTTTCACATATGCTCAACTGAAGTACCCATTAGGATTTCCCTTGGTGGAAGTTTCCTGGATTATTACTTGTATACAAAATTCTAGGATCATTAAATTGAAATAGGTCCCTTACTAACCTAACCAAATGGAATAGGATAAAATTTCTTCCCATTCACACTAAACATTGTGTACACTCCAATTTTTTTTTTTTTTTTTCTGTATCTCATAATGATACGTTGTTGATAGGTGTCATCTAAGTTCAACATGATTGAGAGTTGTAATTGAGATTATGGCCCAGAAGCTTTACTATTCAATACTTTGCAAGAAAAATTAAACACTCATTTGATGTAACAGGAGACTATGGAATTTGACATTGTATACAATCGGGTTTGTTCTTGATGTTGTGAAATTGCTGTAGGTACAAAAAAATCTAGTTTGATTAGTTGGCAAATCATGTTCTTTAATCGTGAAATGTCTATAGTGGAAAACTTTTGTGTTCCTACAATAAATGTTTTGGAGAGAAAATTGTTAGCCCCCTCATAACATTAGGTCTCCCCCTATTTATACAAAGGAAAAAGGGTCCAATATTCCTAAGTGTAACTTAGTTACATGGAATTTTTGTGCAAATGTACCTAGATTTCTTTTAAAATTTTAATTATAATTTTATACTCAAATTTGGTGATTTTTATATGATTTTTGTGGTTTGATTTTGATTCAGTAAAGACATATTAGCCAAAAGAAACGAAGGTAGAGCCATTAAAGAAATCTGTACTTTCAGATTAGCAATTACAGATGGCGAATGTTGCATTGTCATTTGTGGTTGTGGTATGAATAAGCGGTATGTTGTTTGGGTGACTGATTGAAACAAAGCAATTAACCATATTAAAAGGGATTAGCAACTTTTCTTTCTCCTTTACCATTTGCGGTATGTATATGTCTTTTTCACATATGCTCAACTGAAGTACCCATTAGGATTTCCCTTAATTATGATAAACATATTAATTTTTTTTTATATAACTTTTATATTTATTAAATGAGATATATATATATATATATGTCGAGGATCATGTAGCTGAATTGACACCTCCCTATACACAAAGTGTCTGGGGTTTAAGGGAGAAAAGGTTCAAATTGCGAGAGTTAGGGAAAAAAGGTTCAAGTTGCAGGGTTAGCAACATATTGTAATTATTTCTAAATAAATAAAAAAAGATATAGAGATATATATTGTTTTCCTTGAGATAAAGCAGTTGCGATGGAAGTTGTGATAATAGTGGAGTTTTTGCCTTTGAGGTTTTCCCCATTCATCAACAAATCACCGTGTCAACTTTATTTTCCACTGCATATTGACTTAGTTGGTGATTTGTTTGTGTTAACACGTGTATTGCATGTTAATTAAATTAATTAATTAACTTGGCTAATTAATTGGTTAATTTATCATAAGAGGTCAATACATTCTTGGCCTATCTAGAAAAGTTATCATTGACTCTATCTAAAGCATTTAAAGTAATAAAGGCATATTAAAGATTTAAGTTGATTGGCTAATATAGAACATCAGCCCATTGTTTGGAATTCAATGGGAAGAGCATAATTTTTGTTATACTCTTGATTGCATGTGTATCAATTATTGCCGAAGAAACTAAATATGAGTAAGCTAATATCATAATTCAAATCAATAGTAAAAAACAAAAATGAATAAAAACATTTTTGAATATGACTTAATGCATTCTCACATTCATGGAACGACAAATCAATAGATACTAATTTAACTAATTACACTAATTATATTTTTAATCTATTAGAATTGCAAACTTTCAATAACATAAGCGCTTGTTGAATAAACTCTCTCTAATAAACCAACTTACATATCTCAAGATATGACACTACCAAGCTGCCCTTGATGGTTCTTCCTACCAAAATCGATCTTGAGCACAAAAACTTCAAAACTACAAATTAAAAGTATTAGTTACAATGTAAAAAGATTAGACAACATGCATTTTCATATTTTTAAGAAATTCTTTTTTAAATTGTTTTGGGCCATTTAGTAACTTTAGCTCAATGAAGTAAATGTTAGCATACTTAATTTATTTATAGTAGATATATGTTTGTGTGGTTTCTCCTCAAACATGTATCTTTTTGCAATCATCAAAGTATTCATGATGGCTAAAACTTTTTAAACCTAAAATGAAGAAGCACATAATAACCTCAATTTTAATATATCTTTATGAAAGTTACTCTTTTGAATGTATATGATCAACCAACAAACACAATAGAATCAAATTGTGTATAATGAAATTGAAGCATCGGCTTAACACCTATACTAACTTGAAAAACCAAAACGAAAAAGGATAAAAAAAACAACAGTTAAGCTCATTCCATTGAAGTTGAAATGATAGATCCTTCTACACATTGAGCATTACATTGATGAGTTTAGAAAGTTTTATATCTATCAAAAACAAAATGTAGAAACACATATAATTTTTTTTTTTAAACTTATAGGTTTGTTATGCTTAAAATTAACCAAAAAAAAAAACTAAATTTTGACAATCTTAATCTATTAACAAAACTTGATAAAAATCATAATTAGCAAATAAAAAATGGCATAAAGAGCATCCTATTATATGACTATATCACTTTATAAAGCCTCAATACCCAAATGCCTATAAGAATGATAATTAGCAAACGAAAAGTATAAGTAAATAAAAGAGCATCTTAGTATCAATTTAAAGCCAAAAAAAAAAAAAACCATATTGAACCACAACCATTATGACATGAAGCAAGTGGAAGATGAGCATTATTGTTGTTTATTATCCCAGGTTAATAAACATATGTTTTTTTTTTGGAAGATTCATGTGTTCTTAAATAATCTGAATGCTATTTCAATTAGTGCAAATTATGGAACACATAATTGGTAATTTAGCAACAAAGGCATAGGAGAAGCCATGTAGTGGTTTAGAAAGAGTATGCATTTAGTTATAAGGAAAGAGGAGTAGGCATAAACATAAGAAAACCTTTGGATGGAGGAATAAGGAAAACAAAGAGTTTTTGATGATTAACATCCATCTATCTTATCCATTAGTCTTATTTATTACTAATTAAAATCTATTGAGTTTAGTAAATAACTGATGTGGCATCTAATAAGTGTAATAAATTAATAAATGATGTATTTTATTTCCAAAAAAAAAAAAAAAAATCAATTATCTTTTCAGAGAAAGTGTCACTTGGCAAAACCTCATGCTCTCCCGCATGAGGTCTCTGCTTTTATATATGTATTGATTTGTGTACGTAGCATTACTCTTGAAATTTATATTAAAAAAAATATACAGCATTTGAAAAATAATAAACTAATATGTTTTTCTTTTTTTCGACAACTACACTAATACTGTATGAAAGACCATTTCTTCACACACACACAACTTTTCTCCAAATGCATTTTTTAAAATTAAAAATCTCGACTCAATAGCCAAACAAGAAAAGCTTCCTCAAACTTATTTAGCAATCATTAACCTTTTTTCTTTTCTTTTTAATAGTATAAATAAAAAACGAAAGAGATGGTTATTCTCCAAACCAATAAATGGCTCAAAACCTCTTCTTTTTTTTCTTTTTTTTTTTGACAAAAAGCTCAAAACCTCTTTAAAAAGATTTTATTTAACATTTTTTTTTTGTGTGTACACACATGACACGCACATGCATTAGTGAACAAGCATATTAATCTTAAGGAAAAGTTACCAAATACCCACATTGGTTTATATAATATTTTTAAAAACTTTTTATGAAAAAAAAAATAACTAAATTTTTTAACAACTTTTTTATATTTTTCATAAAAATAATATTAAACATTTCTTAAAATAGTCCATTAAAAAATGCCTTAAGGGCACCCCGTTAACCAGAATTACCGGGTCCTTAATCTTAAATTACAATTTTTTTTTTTTTTTGCTCGGTAGGTTTGAATCTAGGACATATTAAACTTCTCTCACCCCTACCTCTTATGTTATAGCCCAACAGACAACCTAAGATTAGTTAAAACATTTAAATCAGTATGTCATAAACAAATATTAAGTCAAAAGCTCTTCAATTAACGTGACAAGTTATTAAAAAATTTTAAATTAAAGTATCATGAATTAAATTCTCAAGATGATGATCACACATGGTGAATCGCTTAAAATTGAGCATGTACTTCGAAGTTGGAAATGATGGTCATCACTACTCGCTAGTTGGTTCTCTTCTCCTCTTTTTTGTCTAGTCAGTCGGTTTGTCTTAGTGGGTCCTACTTGTAATCTTAGGTGGCAAAAATTTACTGGTCACTGACTCATATTGATCAGATTAATATTATAGAGTTTGAGTGGATAGGACTCGGGAGCTGCACCCTTTTCAACTACCCAAGTTCACACTCTCTTCCCATTACAGAGTTACAGTTACCTTTGCTTGTCTTCCCAAAGAGACCCAAGTAACTGTCAGTCTTATCTCTTAGGCTCATCACATATACAAAGCAAAAGCAAGAGTGAGAGTGAGAGAAAGCTAGAGTCTCAGAAATATGTCACTTTTCCAGGTGAGACGCTAACCCTGCAAGCTACTTCTCTATCTTGAACCGCACTAACTCTTATATATATATATATATATATATATATATATATATACATAGATGTATATCTTCATTACTGCTGCTATTAATTGTCATTTTTTTTTTAGCTCCCAACTTTGGTTATTTTACTTTATTTGAATTTGTGTATCTATAGAATGTTAAAGATTATGTTACCATTGTCTTTGAAATGAAACCATTCCATTGTATTCTTTTAGGAAACGAGTGTAACATGTCATGATATAGACTTATTTTTATTGGAAGATGAATAAACTGAATAATTATGCCAAAGAAAAAAGAGAGAGAAAGAAAGGAGTGTAACATGTCACGGGATAGACTTATTTAGTGCTTAGCAAAGTTCTCATTGAAGGATGAAATTATCAAATTTAAGCTTATTAAGATTGCCTGGCTTGGTTTTCATTTTTCAAATATCTATATTGAGTATTGACGGTTATTTTTGTTCTCAAATTTGTATTGATAACTACATTTTAAGTGGTATTGTCTATTAAGAAGACAATTTCATTTGTAATTACATTTTTTTTTTTAAATGAATGTAGGAATAGTAGTGAAACCAGAGTTCAAGTGTAAATGAATCCGGATGGTAGAGATTTAACCATGGCAGAAAGGGAAACCAAAAGTTCTGATGATCAGGATTTTACAAAAAAAAAAAAAAGTAGGCATTTGTGGGTGCAATGCGAAAATTGTTATGGGTTATATATTGATTGATGACTGTGCTTATGTTGCTATGTAATGCATGAATGGGGTCATTTGGACATAACAACACAGGGCGAAAATGTGTAATTTGTCCATCTCCAAAGTAGCATTCATCATTGAAGTGGACATTATTGATACTACAATTTCTAATCTGGTGTTTTTTTGAATTGTCAGTGTTAGTGGGACACATAGCTGAATGGGATTAAATGTATTCCTCCTTGTTTCTAGACAATATTGGAATGCATAGATACCAATGGCCACCATATATTGTAACCTAAACACAGAGTCTGGTCTGAAGAAACTCAATGAATACCTTCTGCATCGGAGTTACTCAACAAGGCAAGTTTCATCTTCTTCTTTTTTTGTTTAAATCCCAAACATTCTTTAATTGTTCTTATGAGACATTGATTTGTGTGGTATTTCTATTATGTTCTTTGTCCTTAACGATTCAAACTACAAGATATCAATGATGAGATAGTTCAGTTGTTATACTTCTGAGCTTCCAAACTTCAAATGATGATGTTTCTGCCGCAACTGGAAAAACAAAAAAGAGGGGTGGTCCTATTAAGTGATGACATGAAATACAAAAAGGAAATAGTCATGTATATATTCTGGAAAGTCCTTAGGCACTAAATTTAAAATTGGAAAAAAGGTGTAAGTATAACACACTAACACTAAGAAAGAAGCCTAAAGCTGACTGTTTTTATTTCATTATAAAGCTAACCAATCATAAAAGGATGCTATGGCGTTGTTCATAAGGATAACGTACAGTTTCTAAAATTTACAAACTGCCATAAGCATAAAGCATCAGAAAGAAAAATAAAATATAGTGAATCATGCAATAAGGAACTTAAATGAAACAAATTTTTGTAGTACATGGGAATAAAAACAAACTGTTTGCAAAAACATTGACTAAACTGAAACGTTGTGTATGACATTTATCTTAAATGTCATTTGAAGATACCAAGAAGTTATCTATGAGTTCTTGAATAGCATCTTAGAAAATTGAGTTCTTTCTTATTCTTCACAGTGTTGAATATAGTTTAAAACATTGTAGTTGAAGTTTGAAGATACTTTTAATTTGTGTAGAACTCATCCAATGTGGCCTATTGTACAATAAAAGTACAAGGTGTAATGCTTATGATCTAATTTTTTGAAACATATTATTCTTTTGCTGGCATGCCTGAATCTTCCTGATTATTATTTGATATTTATACTCCAATTTACTTTTTGGTGGAAGAGTGAGAGGGGAAAGTGCGCTCATTTCCAATTTTTCTGCATTCACTGACATTTCTCATTTTTTAGGTATCATCTAAACTCCAAAAGATCATCAAGCTTCTTCTGTAACAGTAAAAAGCATTTCCATACCACTTACAGAAGAAAATTGAAAATAGAAAAAGGACACCAATCTCAACAGGTACTTTCAGAGAGAAATGCAGACTATTCTGGCACGACTACTGAAGAAGAAAAAGAAAATGATGTTTCTAAGGCAATTTTGATATGGAGGGCAGCTAAATTACCAATATATTCTGTTGCTTTGGTTCCTCTCACTGTGAGTTCTCTGACACTTTGCATTCTAATCATTTTAGAGTGTAGTTGTTAGCATTACAGCAATTTTTTTTTATCAAGTGAATATGTTGTTTTACCCCTGTTAATTTTAATTTTAATTTTAATTTTCAAATTCTTATGATGTGATCATAGAAAATATTACAGAAAAATAAGCACATGAATTTTTTAAGGATGACTATAATGGAAAACAGAAAAACCAACCCTATAATAATTTATGATGAGGTAGGGTAATATGAATTGAAATTTAAATTAGGGAAAGTCATTAAAGATGGTTTGGACATAACAGAGGCTTGAGAATAAACCAGTGTGAAATTGTGATTATATTAGTGTGAAAGGAACAAAGGGAAAAGGGAGACAGATAATTATGTGGGTAGAAGTTAGAAGGAAGGACATGGATGTTAAAAAAGTAAATAGGGGTATGACCTTGTAAAAGGCTGAGGTGGCATAAAAGGATCCATGTAGCTGACGCCAACTAGTTAGAGGATTAAGAGTTAATTGAGTTGGGTTAAATATATTTGTATAAATTTATTAAAATACCCAGTATCCTTCCTTCTTATGGTGAATCCTAAATCAAGGGTTTAGCTAGCAAAAGGACAGTTTTAAAGTTGGTTGGAATTTAGGAAGACGACTATTGAGATATGGAGGGACTGAGCCAGTAAATATTTCTTCTTTTTTCTACACACTGCAATATACTATTATTTGTCTCTTTCTGAGAAATATGAAAGAGAGATTACTTAAGGCCTTCAATTTCCAGTGCTGGTTTGGTGAAACAGTCTTTATCAGACCCATCAAATTTTGTTTGTTGCACACTCTCACACTAAAGCAATGAATTCTAATTGTGTTATAGACATTGGAATCAAAATTTCAGTAATGCACTTGTCTATCTTGGTGTTTTTCCCTGTAGTTTAATTGTATGCACTTTGTGTCTTACTCTATTTAGTGTCCACAAACAGGTAGGTAGTGCGGCTGCTTATTTTCAAACAGGCATATTCTCCGCTAGGCGTTATTTTGTTCTCCTGGCTTCCTCAGTTCTTATTATCACATGGCTTAATTTAAGGTGAGTCATATTTACTATTTCAGGTAGTGAGTTGATTACGACTTGAGTCTGAGCAAGCTTAACTGTGAGAGAAACTGCTCATCTAGTAGGGCTTGAAAGATGATATTATCTTTCTTTTTGTTTTTAATCATTTTTTTCTTGCTTTCACATACATTTATAGTTTGAGGACACATACATATGGAGTATGTGATGTTTTCTTAGCAACCATAGTGGGCCCTCTAGTTTTTGTCTTGCCAAAAGCAGCTGTGCTTCAGTCTGCTGTTGGACTCTGAGCTTCTTGCATTTAGGTCGAGTCTGATGCTGTTTGCAAACCCAAAATAGCTTTATCTATACTGCACCTTTCAAAGCTCAACATTCCAGAATTTATGAGATATGAATGACTGAAAAAGAGTATTAATTAGGCTCAGCTTCTTGGAAAGGGATGTACTTAGATCTTAGCAAAACTCCTTTTGCTGTAAGAAATCTCTGGTTTGAAGCTAACTCTTTCTTTGTGACAATGAAGGGATGATGGGGTGCTCACTAATTAATTAACTCTAGGGCCAAAGTGTACTACATGATATTAGTTCACCCTATTTCCAGTTTTCCTTGCTGCTTTTCAATACTTCTTGAGTATTTTATCTCCCAACAACAGTCTGGCTATATTATCCTAATTGAGTACCTTACTATAAGCTTCAACCAAGTCTCAGGCCTCCTATATATGAGCATTAATAACATGGAGGGCTCCATCCACAGTTCCGGATAGTCCATTACAAGCTAAATTAGAGTCTTTTTCTATTCTTAAATGATAGGATGGCCTATATCTATGTTTCGTAATGATCTAATAATCTGTACATGCCAATTAAGTCTTTTACGATTCTCAAGCTATAGGTCTCAACAAATGGCCAACTTTGCAGCTAATTGTTATATCCTGGACAGTTTGACTTCCTGTAAAACTCCCATTTGACTTATACTTCACCTTCAGAACCTTTTCCAAATCCACACTCTCCCCCCAAAATTAAAAAAAAAAAAATTTAAATAGTATATATAATTATTGAACTTTTAAAGGTTTAGCCTAAAAAATAGGGGGGTTTGGCCCCCTCAAAAGTTTAAGTTAATCCAGTGGTGCTCTTAAATTTGTAGGAGTTGCCCCCGCCGCCACAACCCCCCCCCCCCCCCCCCAAAAGAAAAATATTGACTTCAAAAAAAAATTAGGGCAGCCACCTACTGTGTGTGTAGTTCCACCCCTATCCTCTTCAATCTCTTCATCCTTATGAATTATTGATCCAGGGGTATTTTACTATCACACAAGGCCCCTAATGTGCTTATCTGTTTCTTTGACTCTGCTCTTGTCCTATAATTCACATCCTCTTCAATTTCTTCATCCTTATGAATTATTGATCCAAACTATTAGTATCTTTGGCCCATCAAGTCTTGCAACTCTTAGATCATTTTTTTGTACTTTTACTATATTTGCATTCCATGTACTATATTTTAGTCCAAATCAGTCCAACGCTTCCAAATTCTGAAGCATCTATCCAAATTTCTAACTTGACATTAACTCCATGTCTAGTTTCATCCATTGAAACTATATCAAGAGAGAAAAATACTGCATTAGTTTGTAGAGTCCATCTAATTGGTTTAAAGTCAAGATACCAACACAACTCGTTATCTTCATGACTGAAATTTGTTGACTCCTTAGTACTAATTATATTTGTGATAGAACTATGTTAACTACTTTCCTTTGGCCTCTTCAGCAATGACGTTTATGATTTCGACACAGGAGCAGATAAAAACAAAAGAGAATCAGTTGTAAACCTCGCTGGAAGGTAAGAGTTATTTGTTTTTGGAATTTCTTTTTTTTTTTTTTTTTTCTTCGTTTTAATGTACAATAACAATTGCCTAATTATGCTCTATAATGCATTCGGGAAGCCGTACAGTAACTTTACTTGCTGCTTATTCATTTCTTGCTCTTGGCTTCATGGGGTTGACATGGACATCCGTGGAGGCAGGAAATATGCGTTCAATAATATCACTGGCATGTGCGATTATTTGTGGTTATATATATCAGGTATAGACATGCCTATTGCATTTTTCAAAGAAAAAAATAATCCCACATTTTAGTTGCAGGAACTGATAGTTTAAATGTCCCATTCCCCCTCCCATTGGAGCCAATACTCTATAATCCCAAAAAAAAAAAAAAAAAATTCAAGAACTGAGGTTGAGATCAAACTCCTGGCTTTTGAGGTATTTGCTTCACAACTGCTAATGCCTCCCCCACAATGCATAGGAAAACCAGAATTTCACATATGTTTCCCAAATGGTTGGGATCGAGTTGTGGCAGTCTTAGGTTCAAATCTTATGAGAAATGAGAAACAAAGGTTTTCACATCCTTTCAATATTGTCTCTTTTGCAGTGCCCTCCATTTCGGTTAAGCTACCAAGGATTGGGAGAGCCCCTGTGCTTTGCTGCATTTGGGCCATTTGCTAGTACTGCTTTTTACCTCTTACAAGGCAGCACAAGGTTATTTTACCTATATAATCACAGGCCATACCTTTAAAGAGTTTTTTTTTTTTTTTTTTGCACAGTTATAATAATGACTTCAGGTGGTTTTGACAGTCAGATGAACTATCTTCCCTTAAGTGGTACAATTCTTTCTGCTTCAATCCTTGTTGGCTTCACAACAGCCCTAATTCTTTTCTGTAGTCACTTTCATCAGGTATTTTACTTCTATAACAATTTATTCTGCATTTAACCCTCCTTGATTGACTGTGTCAGCTGACATGAATTACCAATGTTTTAGGTGGAAGAAGATAAGGCAGTTGGAAAAATGTCCCCTCTGGTGAATTTTCTTCTAGCTAACCTGTTAACGTTTTAGAAATTTTGACAGAGAAACTAATAATGGCATTTTATCTGTATTTTAATTTATATGCAGGTAAGGCTTGGCACTGAAAGAGGTTCGAGTGTAGTGAAGGTTGCTGTCATAGCCCTTTACTTCTTGTTGTTTGCCTTTGGTCTAATCAAGGCCCTTCCTTTTACTTGTATTGTAAGTCCTTCCAATTGGTAAAGTATACATATTTAACTTCGGCAGATTGGACTTCGTTTCATTTTATTTCCTCTACCTCTTACTTTCTGCCTGAATGATTACTCATTTTAACGATATTCTCATCGTTGTTTTCCTACATCATGGTTTTTCCCAGCTTCTCTGTGCTCTGACATTGCCTATGGGAAAACTGGTAGTTAGATATGTTGAAGATAACCACAAGGTCAGTAGTAAACTTCTAAGATGCTTGAGGTTTCAAACGTCTTGTTCTGATCTAACCATAATATGGTTTCACAATCATGTCTTGCCACTGGGATAAGAGGAACATAGTGGTTTAATCGAAGATGCAAATTTTCCTTAAAACTACAGTCCACTAGCCTTCAATCATATATTTTTGGTTGAGCTATGACTGGGAAGCATATGGATGGTGACAGATCTGGAAGCAAAGGAGATAAATATTCTATTCTTTGTCCTTTGTCATACTAACTTCAATTGGGCTTTGACTTAAGTTAATAAAATTTTCTCTTACAGGACAAACAGAAGATCTTCATGGCTAAGTACTATTGTGTGAGATTGCATGCTTTATTTGGAGCTGCATTGGCTGCTGGACTAGTGGTGGCTAGAGCAGTCACTAAAAAATATGTTCCAAGGCCTATATTCTCTTGAGATTTGTTCCATGCCTTCAATTTCAAAATCATGACAAAGCGAAGATCCTATTGAGGGTTATGAGATATAAAAATTTGTTGTCAAATAACCAGTCTCATGAACGCTGGATAGTTTGCTGGACTAAGCAAATAGTATGAGACCTAATCCTGGACAATTTTAGGGCTGTCTTACAGTGTTTTTATAGTGATTTTAGGGTAAAAACCTTTTTGTATCTCTCTAAAGTCTTGAGTCAAATCTGGCACCAACAAACATGTGACAAAGTTGTATCATCCAATTTTTAGCCATTCTTTATTGGAGTTCCTTTTGCAACTATTAGTACATGTTTCACATCTTAACAAAATGTATGTGAGGATATAACCCTAAAGATGACATTACCAGAAAAACATGAAATTTAAGGGTATAAATTGGATGCCCGAAAATATAGCATTGGATGACCAAAAAATTGTGTAAAGAAACACTAAATTTAAGGGTAGCAATTTAGTCTTTTATTTTATTATCAATTTATTACACACTTGATTTAAGTCAAATTTGACAGAGGCAGTTGAGTAAATTTTTTTCATTGACTATGTAGACAGAAAAAAATCATGACACCTTTTAGTTTTCAAATTTGGGCAGTCATAACACCTTTTAGTTTTTTAATAAGTTGTGGTAATTGCTTTACTTTGTCAAGGGACGACCGTATCCGCTAGTTAGGTTGTGGATTTCCTTTCCCCTTCAACTAAACAAAATCCCAACTACCCCCTAGATCATCTGAAAACTCATATTAGGCTCGAAAAGCACCTGATGGAATGAATTCCTAATATTCTGGTTGGAAAATGCCTTGGCCTTGATACAAAGTTTATAATGAAAGGAAAAAAAAAATCAAATAACATGTCAAGTTGTGATTGGTGATATATAAAGAACACAAAAAGTGAAACAGAAAATTTGCATTCAACAGGCAAAGCAAGACAAGGTAACTTTGAGACAAGATGGAGATTCCAGGCCTTAACCGGATTTTAGACTTCCAACGCTACACATGCAAACAATTAGGAGAGTCACACCCTCATTAACTGGTTTAAACAATTCAATGACTAGTAATATGGATTATGGACATGCTCACGTTTTCAGTTCACAAGGTTATGTTTTCTGTCTTATGCCACCTTTGTTGTCTAGTGGTCTGTATTATGAAGCTAAACTTTGCTTCTATTTATAGGTGGAGATTTAAGGGGAAGCTTGATCCAACCCTAAAGGATCTGATGACACATGTCATCATATCATTCACCTCATAAACCCTCTGAGCCACAATCCTCGTGATGTTCCCTTAAGGGGGCCATGCTCTAAATTTAGGCGCCTTGATCCCTATCCAAGGTCAAGTTGGCATGCAATGTCTTCACTAAGGCGCCAGGTTCCTCAAAAGCCACCTTAATCCACATTCGTCCTCAATGAGCTAAGCCTCAAATGGTATATGGTGTAAAGAGTGATAGGGTCATCTAGGACCACCTTAATCCAAATCTTTTGTCACACCCCTACTCATTATTGGTCTGATATTGTCCGCTTTGGGTTATCTCTCATGGTTCTAAAAGGCCTCATACCAATTAGAGTTCAAGGCCTCCATATAAGACATAGACCTCCCCTTATCTATGGGGTTAAACGTATTATGGCCCAAGTGGCCTAAACTTATTGTAACCTCATATACTTGTAGAACAAGTAACTTAACATTGGGTAGGTTAGTCTAGAGTTATTCAAGTATTATCTAGTATATAAACTCTACAATAACTTTAACATAAGCGATGTGAGACTTAGCCAAGATTTGGTTCTCCCTCTTCTCACTCCACTTAAGAGGTCTTTTGGCCTTCTGGGTCTCCATAATCCACCCCACCCTAAGATCCACTTGTCCCCATGTGGGACCTACCCATCATCCCGTCACATAGATCTCCATATAAGGTCTAAGACCTCCCTACCTAAGGGATGTGGGACTTAGTCCAATGCCAATGATATAATTTGTCAAGACCCAAAGAAAAACATTTGCCACATATGTGCTTATACCCCAAAAAAACTATTTTAGTCACAATTGAAAGTCCTTATAAAATCTAAGGTATCACATCTTTCATCCAACGAGTTAAGTCTCAAAGGGTGTATGGTGGAATAGAACAAGAAAGCCGCTTCTAATACTGTCAACTTGGCTCGTAATTTTTTGTTGGAATCTTTTGCCGAAAGTGAACCTAGTAAAATTTACTTACAGACCCTATTTGTTTTGGCCTAAAACATTTTCTATAAAATGTTATTCTCATTTTCAGGAACTTAGGACAGCTTAAAACTTGGTCAAATCGAAATCATTTTTTTTTTTTATTGTTGAGAGAAAACACCACTTATTGAGTCTCAAATTGTTTTATGCTATGCTCTTAAAAGAGCGTAAAATAATTTTACCCCCAAAGAGAACATAACCCCTACTATTGTGAAACCACACCCCCCCCCCCCCCCCCAAAAAAAATAAAATAAAATAAAAACCACCCCTAAACCTACATAATCAACAAAATAAAATTAAAACCACCAAAATCATTAAAATATCTTTGAAACCTCCAATATTACTGAAATACCCCCCTAAAACCACTAATATTACTAAAATACCCCCAAATCATCACAATAACAATAATTGTGAAATCTCCAAAATGACCATGACATGCCTCAAAACTTCAGAAATCTCCAGTTAAAATTCAATATCCTACTGTAATGCCAAATGGATCCTTAATATATTTAATTTGAGCCCAAAAAAAAAAAAAAAAAAATTTGATGCCAAATTTTCAAATCTTATTTAGCCGTACCGGTTGCATCAATCCATGTGTTTCTAATTTCTTACACTCAAGAAAAGGTCATGTATTCGTTTCTTATCATCTAAAAATAATAGTGATAATAATAATACTAAGTAGAAAACACATCCTCAACTCCTTATCACCGAACCAAAGAACGGGTTTTA
The DNA here is from genome assembly GCA_033629205.1 of Lithocarpus polystachyus. Taxonomy (NCBI): domain Eukaryota; kingdom Viridiplantae; phylum Streptophyta; class Magnoliopsida; order Fagales; family Fagaceae; genus Lithocarpus; species Lithocarpus polystachyus. Next base: position 25,730,018 of record CM066172.1, read on the forward strand.
AGTTCCATTAAATTTTACCGCCTTGAATCCTAAAACAAAAGCATAAATAATCCACCAAATGCTGCGGATGTATTAAAAATTTTCAGATCAATATTAATTTCTTTCGGACATAGCTTCTACAGCCATGGTAAAGGAGCTTTTTATTAACAACACTATGGGTAACAAATTTCACAATTTTTTTCACAACTTCTTGGTATGAGAAATTGTGATTAGTTCAACATCATTTTTATTGGAACCAATGGTATCACTTTTGCTTTACACCAACAATATCATACAACCAAATTTGAATAAAATTGGAAGGTCCTTTGCTTATAGAGATTTCAACAATATCATAGAAGAGAGTTTGCTCTCCCATTCCTATCCATCAATAATTATCTTACGTATCCAACATATACATCATCTCTCTCACAACATGTGAACCTCGCATGTGAGAGAAATGATTCAATTAGTTGGATGTATAACATACCTTCTCCACCTTAAAGTCTAAACCAAGGAGAAGGGCGTGTGGGTAGGAAGCAAAGAAGTGCATCATGACGATTTTCTTGACCAAATGGTTAGGTGTGTGAAATTTGTGGGAATTAATTATTTCTCCCAGTTATTGATCTCAAAAGAGGTTTGAATTCAATTTGTAAGGCTGTTTAAGTTGAAACACTATTAATAGACGCTCATCATACAAACTAGATATGCACACCAATTGATTCCAATAGCCAGTTATTATCCCAGATTGTATGGATTTAATTGGATTAAATTGTATAAGTTGTATTGTGAGGACATATACTAAACCCCATAATGGATGTCTACCATATTGTGATTATGAGTTGTAATTGTAACTAAGTTCTTTTCGAATATAACACATATATCGGTATGTTTCCTCGTGTCGTGACAAATGATGTCAATTCCGGTTGTTTCCTCACGTCGTTTTGCCTTCATCGATTCAAGACCAAGCTACACTTGAATGTAAAAAATTACGTGAAATGTTTACCGCATAATAACCCAGAATTAGCCAGGTGAGTACGTAGCACTAATTGATATTGCAGTATTAATTGTTTATACTACATACTAAACCTCGAACAATGAAATTCCAAACATTCTCCTGTCGAGTCAGGATGTTATTCCAACGGGACTCACTTTATTAAACAATGCATGGATGAGCATTCACAGTCTCAGACAAACTAACCATGACTTACATCAACAAGAACAAAAAACACACTATCAACCCTGCTAAACATCTGGAAAATTAACCATGAAAACTATTTAAGGATGCAATGCCTGAAAGTACAGACTATAATTCTTTCTGAAAAATCAATCTACTAAAAATATTTGCCATCCACAAGAAGTCCTGGAAATTATAAATTTCATAGATTCAATCTTCCCATGATCTCAGTCACCAGTGTATAGCCCCTTTAAATAATTAAATCTCATACAATTATTTAGAGTGATCAGACCATGACGGTGAAACTGAGTATACAGCCACTTTATTCTTTTGTACTAATGTAACCAGTGGTGATTGCAGCAGTTCTTGGTCTATATATATGATCATCCTATCATATGCAGCATCATATACTCAGATGACTGCCAGGGTTCTTAGCCCTTCAGATTCGGCAGTAATATACTGCTGAAAGATCATAAAATCTAACCCGAGTAACAACTTTTTTGATGGTGAGGAATTTTACCTTCTGATAACTCAGGCATTCACAACTCACCATCACATTGGAGTATGTCACATATGTCACATCTATCTAGATTTTGTTTCTTTAAACCTTTTTAGTTCCAATGACCATACCCATAATCTTTATCTCCACAGAAATAAGAGTCATGAAGATTGAAGAGTGACGATATCCTAAAAACAATGAAGAGATCACTCAATTCACACAAAGCTAGAAGAGCAAAACCAGTTTTTGAAAATATTTATATTTAGATTGGTTTCAGATTCATACTCCTATATGTAAATATATATATATATATATATATTCTCCATGAATTATTGCATTTCAATATAAATGTACTGTAGCCACCCAAATAAACTGTGTTTTGAATCACTGAAAAAAAAAAAAAAAAAAAAAAAAAAAAACCTTAAGTCATAAGGTTACCAAGTTACATTAGCTTATATCAAAAATGTGTTTTTTAGATTGAATGTTGAAATGATTCTTTCACAACAATCATTACCCAAAGTCAAGCATCTGCAGCCCCAAAAGTAAACTCATGAACAACTTAACCTGTTAACCATATGCTTCATGAGTACAATTCACATTCTTGTCAAATAAATCCTCCACTAAAGAAAGCCCTGTGTGACCCAAGTCCACCAAATATATGAAGCGAAACAGCTTCCTATGGATCCCATACTTAATCCAAGTGTGTGTAAATGGAAGTATAACAAGAATGTAGGCATAGAGGATTAACACATACAGAAAACCCTTAAGGGATTTCTCCCACAAAATTTATTTTTATGTGTTCCACATCCCACTTCAATTTTATACTGACTAAAGATCATAATTTTGCTATCCATCACATAAAGGCATTCCATGAAGATTATAACTGGAAATCCATAGAATATTCAAGACCATAAACAATATATAGCCAGGGAATTTGCTGTTTTATAACACTTTAAGTTTATCCACCGACTGAAGTAACACCAAAGAGAGGAATCAGTAGCATCAGCTTCAATTTTGTACATAATGAGTCCATAAAGTCTTCCTTTTCAATTATTAATGAAGTTCCAAACACATAGTTTTCATATTTCCTCTTAATATTTTATCACTGAAGACCCCATCCTCGAAGCTTTCAGTCTTAATACCAATTCCTTAATTAACTCCAGAGTACATATGACAAATTGGAGAAGTCAACTCTCCTCTGAAGGTCTTCAATTAATGAGAAGTCTTTCCGTTAACAACAAACTCATTTTGGTAATGGATGAAGCAGTAACTCATGACATCCACTATATCAACCTCCAAAGGATCACTACTAATTGAGAGGCCAGCTTATGTATGCAAGATGTACTATTTGATACACATTCACAAAAGGTCTTGGAATAACCACAAGCAAACTCACCTTAGTAATATGAGCTTGAACCCCTACCACTTGGGTAGTCATCATTCAGGCGATGAGTAGAGTAATCAGCTGGGTATGAATCTTCACCTAGCTGCAAATTTGATTATGTTACCCACATAAGAAAATTTCTAAACCAAGATATTAAGACAAGCAGATACAATAAGACAACATAAACTGTACATCTGATCGAGAAGACACATAATCTCTGGATATATAATCCCTTTCATAACTGGAATAGACTCTTTCTGCATCCCTCCTACTAATCTCATCTGCAAGAAGTGAAATAACGAACAACATTCAATATATGGCTATTGATTGGAAAATAACATACTTGCAGACATGTGAGTTTGTGAGAGTATTTTCAAGTACCTCTTCTGTACCCCATTGTTGATGGTTTAGTCTCATATGGTACATGAGAATGCCCTTCAGATCTCCGACCACCTTCATCATAACCATGACGAGACCCACGACCCAGCCTAACATAATAGCAATAAAATCAGCCATAAAAATAGCATTGCTATGTCTCAAAATAACTTTAACGTTCAAAAAAAGTCAGCATTTAAGGAGACATAAATCAACGTTTTCACACTACTAAATGAATCATATCTTCCATATTTTACCACTATTTTTGTTTAACTCCAAAATGTTTGCCATTGGCAGTAAAATTAAATGATTGGAACCAATGTTTTTGAAATTAGATTATAATACATAAAGGGCTATTAAGGGAACTGAGATAAGTATAGCGTTCAGCTTTCAAAATTAAGTTAATTAACATTTCCAAAGGGACAACCTTACATAAGTTTCTTCGAGACATTGAGAATAATAATTATACAGTAATAACAACAATGACAATTTTTTGTTGCAAGTAACAGTGACAAAATTAAAATAATAAGAGAAGAAAGGTAAAACTCCCAAGCAACAAACAACCTTGTAGAGTTGCTTCCATAAGAATTATCACCGTAAGGCAAGTCAAAACTGCTCCCCCCATAGTCAAAACGTGCTCGTGATTGCCTAGCTGAAGGTTCAGCATAACGAGGATGATCTTCCTCCTATAAAAGTAACAGGGTTAGACTTAGGGTAAAAGGGGGAAAAACTGCAGCAACTGTACAAAAATTTTCAAAAAGATCACTCACAATGGCAGAATGGGGACGCTTAGAGGTGGGAATAGAACTGTAATCACTGATACGACTGTCATGATAGTTTGAGGGTTGTTCCATGTATCTGTCATAGCCATAATCATCATAAGGGACAGGCCTACGAGCAACAGCACGAGAACCACTCCTTGAAGGACCTCCCAAGTACCCAGATCCACGTGAAGGGTATGCATCTCTATAAGAGTGCCTATCAATAGTAACTTTACCAAAATCAGATGGCCTAGAAAATAGTTCATCTTCTTGAATGTAGTCCCTTTTTGAGCTGGTCTTTCCATAAGTTTGAACTGTCCAAAAAGAGAGTCAGAGAGAGAAGAAAAAATAAATAAATAAATAAATAGAGGAAAAAAATGCTAGTATTGTTATTATTACAAATAATAATTATATACCAGTGGACCTTCTACCATATGATCTCTCTGGTGAAGAAAATCGCCGTCCACTCCCAACTCCATGTGCTACAACATTTCTGTCCCTTGGACCATATGCTCGATTAAGACCACCATCAATTGCACCACGACTTTGAATGCTTCTCCCAACACGATCTATAGACTTGTGAGGATCAAAGCGAGAGCTGCTAGAGCCCCAAGGACCCCTGCTACCACGATCACTGCCATGTGCAATGACATAACCTCCCCGAGCCTGTCTAGCAGACTTACCTCTCTGCCGTGGCCTAGACAACCTTGCCCTAATCTTTATCTGAAAAAATTGCAATTATTTTAATGAGCCTATGATACTTGCATAAGTTTTAAAAGAGTCTAGCTTGCCACTGCATTTTGCTAAAATACAGAGCCATCAAGTCCAGGCTGTCCAGCAAGTTATACTCATGACAAATGACATTAAGGAAATGTTAAAACACTTAGAAGTAAAATAAAAACATAAGATTAGATGTAAAAGATTCAAAGTTACAGCTATTTAACTGTGTCCCTCATGATCTTTTACCTCTTTCTAAGCAATTAAAGCTATTTATGTAGTTCTTTATCTCAACTCACCCTCCAGTTATCACATCCACTGCATGTGCCCCACCAATAACATTAAGATCCCAACTCTTCTAACATTTCAAAGTTCACCTTTTTCTAGATATTTGATTTTCTTCAAAACTATGGTAAAGTTCAGTAAAGGTTCTGATTTTGTTGCACAAGCTTGATTCAAGGCAGTATTATAGAAGCATGAAACAAATCATGTTAATTTCTCCTACATTATTTTTCCCCTGAAAAGGTATTTTCTGCCTTCTATCAGTGGATAGTTTATTATTCTCGTTTTACATTATTAAATAAAATAAACATTTATGAAGTTTCTACAACATGAATGTTGAATAAGAAAAAAACATTTTCCACAATGATGCTTAAAGATTGTGCAAAATACATAGGATTAAACAATAAACAGCAGCATACCTTCCTATCTCCATCACCAACCTCAGCATTATTAACACCATCCACGCAAGTCACTGCAGCATCATGCGAATCGAATGTTATAAAACCAAAATCGGTCCTTTTAGCAGCTGGCATATTTCGAGCAAGTTCCACCTTTTCAATCTTCCCAAACTTTTTGAGAATGTTTTTGACACGATCCTCATCCCAAGCAGGAGGCAAACCATCCAGGAATACTGTCTTTACCTGGAAAAGGAGAGAGAAAAAAACCTATTAAAGCCACTGCTTAAAGGTTCAACGAAATCAAATTAGTATAGAAATCACATTTCTAGTTTCAAATATAACAACAACAGGTTGAAAGTGATCATTGTTCATCTGAGTAAACTATTGTCACCAACAAGGGATTAACCTAAATTTGGAACAACTTGCATTGTACTGGCATTATAGTGAGTTGACTGAGTACAAAAATATTTTTAAACTACATCAAGAAAGGCCTCAAATTCCTTAATGAAAACTTTACAGCATATATGTATGAAACCTTAATGTTAGAAAACGAAAAACTAGCTTAAACATAACAGAAGAAAATCTAACTTATTGTAAGTACTTGGATGACCTCCAAAATAGGTGGAAGATAAAATCTCCCCAAATTCAAAGCATTCTTCCATTCAAAAAAAACACCACAATTCTTCCTGTATATGAAGTAAACCATTCAACTTTGACTTGTTTCACAAACTATAAGCACACTTATATTTAAGCGATAATTTTCAAGGTCTAAACAGGAGTAACAAAAAACAAACAGAATACAACAACTTGCATGAAGAGGGAAAAAATTGCTCAAAGAAGTTCATGGAATCAAAAACTAACTAATGCATGCCAATTTCCTGTATTTGTGGCGAGGCATGAATCCAACATATTCAAACAAAAACAAGCACACACACATAAAAATACATATGTAAATTTTAGTTTTAAGAGAAGCAGCTTCCAATTTTGTAACTAACTCCTAGCGTGCACAAGAACCTACACAAATGAGGGATTAAGACAAGAAACAAGTACATACATGAGACATAATTGCATCATCAGGTTCAATGAAGGTGTCTGCAAATGCGACCCTTGCCGTTCTATCTATACCAAACACAACATCCCTCCTTTGCAATCGCTTGCAAGCTTCCAAGGCATCTGCCCTGCATGGGAAATCTAAAAAAGCAAAGCCGCGATTCAACCCCTCATTCTTCATGTCCTCAACTAGTGTCAAGTCTTCAAATTTATCAACTCCATATTGTGCAAGCTGTCCTTTCAACTGAAATAAAAGGACAAAAACCAAACATACTCAATTCACACAACCTACTTGCTAAGTGAAAAGTTTGGCTTCAAAAATACAAAGGTAAGAAGAACATAGATTACTCACAATATCCTTTGTCCATGTCTTGCATATGTTACCAACAAAAAGAGTGTCACTATCTTGACTTGGAGCCACCCCACATTGCTTCCCATTAACCTGACAGTTGAATTTCATAGTCATACGTGATCAACTTGTTGATAATGACCAAGGCTCCCATATATTAATTATCAAGAAAAAGAAACACATTATATTGAATATAATATATGGTCTTAACACAAAGAATGTTATTGTACTAAGTATCTCCATAATATGCTATGATTTTTTTTTAAGAAAATAAATAAATAAATAGGTCATTCATGGTGTCCAATGGATGAGACCTATTATACCAAGAACCACCATTCTCAAAAATTGAAAATTTAGCAAATAGTACAAGTCTTAAAAAATAATTGCAGGATAAGTTTCCTAGAAACATTCAAAATATTTATATTTGATAGCACCTCAAGTATAATGAATAACAAGGAAAAATGAAATACTACTTATAAAAAAAAAATAAAAAAATAAAAAGGAAAAATGAAATAGAAAAGATACCACTGGATGCTTAAGTTCATGGATAGCTCGTCTAGCCTGCTCAATGGTCGCAAACCGCAAGAAAGCAAAGCCCTTGTTCTTTTGAGTTACTGGGTTCTTCAAAAGTCTCACTTCAGTGATCTCACCAACCTGACTAAAAACCCTTCTAAGATCCTCCTCAGTAGCATCTCGATCCAATCCCCCCACAAACACCTCGAATTCCTTACGCTTCCTCCTCTCATTAACCACATCATGGTGCTCTTCCTCATAATCCACTTCCTCCACAAGCTCATCTCCAACATCATCCTCAAACACCTCTTCCTCCACCTCCTCTTCTTCCTCCACCTCTTCTTCGATCAGGTAATCTCCACGAATTCCCGCTACCCCATCTTGCTCATCCCCACAATCCATCCTCACAACCCCATCCCGCCCACCACTATTCTCGTCTTCTTCAAACCGCCGATCATTATCTTCAAGCTCCAATCTTTCTGATCTCTTGTCCTCTGATACAACAAGGTAATAATACACCACCCTTTGTCACAAACCAAATTTTACACACTTACATATGATACACACCAAAAGTTACAAAATTTGATCATATTAGCAACTACAATTATAAATGCATTCCCACTCAAGCCAAGAAAATTAAGTATACTTCATAGTTTATACATTCATTCATAAAATATATGTAAAACAACACTAATCTTGATATAAATTCAACAAAAAGGTTGCTAAGACTATAACTATTAAAACTTTAATCAGTAAACCTCAAATGGGTATCTATATAATTGAAATTTGGACAAAGAATACCCTTAATTAGTACTCCTCAAGCAATAATAAAACAAATAAGTTGACTGTGCAGTGAAATGATGAAAATTAATCAATTGGGTCAGAGTGGAAAGTGGTACCTTGAGTAGGAGGAGGAGGAGAAGAGGGTTGCCGTGAAGCCGGCTCGTTGCGCCGCGGCGGCAGAGGCTCTTTCTTGACAATATTGGTGGTGGCTGTGGCTGTGGCCGTGGTGGGTCGTTTCAGTGTCCGTGGAGGCATTTTTTTTTTTTAATGCTTTTTTTGTGGTTTTGGGTTTTGGTTTTTGAAGTAAAAAAACAGTGACACAAATTAAGGAAAAAAGAGAAACAGCTTCGATAATTATGAAGCAGAATTGGGTAAAAGAAGTCTTACTTTGTTTTGTTTTGTTTTGTTGGATTGATATGAACTCAAAGTATATTGTCTGATTTTTTCTGGGAAAGTGTTGAGGAAGAGGAACAAAGGGGAAGGGAGTGAGGGGTCCGTTAGACTTGACTTTTGTAGATGTTTTTAGTGCTATTGAAAGCGCTGGGACATTTCACGGTTTTATAATTAAATTCCAAGAGGACTTTGGTCTGTGTCTTTGCGTCTGTTGTATTGAAAGACTTGGGGTTGACTAGGTTGCGTGAATCTGAAGCCCAATTTCGGAATTACGTGTAGGCATTGGATTCTCTTCACCATTTGAGCTTAAAAATAAATTTAAAAAAATAAATAAAGCTAAGAAATAAAAGAGGAAAGTTAGAAAAATGCTATCTCCCCGGCAGGTTATTACTTGCCATTATTAATGGTGTATAAATAAAAAAGTAATTTTAGGGATGAGTTCAAATTATAACCAATATCTACTAATTACTTATAATTTGTTATGGATGTATTGTGAACGTAATATTTCTTTAAAAGTTAGCTTATTTTCAAAAAAGAAATAAGTCTACAATATTTTCACAACAAATCTAAAGTGGCAAGTTATTATTGGCTATTATTGGTGGGTAAGAAAGTAACTTTAATAGTCAGTTCAAATTAGAACCAATAACAACTCACCACCTAAGATTTTTTTATGAAAATGTTATGGTTCTCTTTTGAAAAAGCTAAAAATTATATTATTTAATATAAAAATGACACAAAATGTATTGTGAAACTCGCAAACCGTGCATAAAATAAGTAAAAAAACTAGCTTCTAATCTAGTGCCAAATGTACACTAGAGTCATTTGGATTTCAATATTTTCCTAAGCTTATGAACACGGCGAAGAGCCTTATAGCCAAGAATGTGCATTAATCCCCTCAATTTATTCAAAGCATCCAACCCACTTTGACTATAAGGATATGAATGTGATTTTCAAGCGGGTTAGATGGATTCAACTATTAAAGCCATTAATCAAATTGGTGGTGGTTTGAGTGTTTTTAATACTACCAAGACCCAACTCGACCCTCTTATACATAATACATATGATGGTGAACTAAAAATCGGACTATCTCCAGTTCGTCCATAGAGTCGTCCAAAACCAGAAGAGTCGTCCAAGCCCAGAAGAGTCGTCCAAGCCCAGAAGGGTCGTCCGAGACCAGAAAGGTCATCTGAGACTAGAAAGGTCGTCCGTGACCAGAAGGGTCGTCCAAGCCCAGAAAGGTCGTCCAAGACCAGATCGGTCGTCCAAGACCAGAAAGTCATCCGAGACCAAAAGGGTTGTCCGAGACCAGAAGGGTCATCCGAGACCAGAAGGGTCGTCCGAGACTAGAACAGTCGTCCGAGACCAAAAAGGTCATCCAAGACCAAAAGGTCATCCGAAACCAAAAAGGTTGTCCGAGACTAAAAGGGTCGTCCGAGACTAAAAGGGTCGTCCAAGACCAGAAAGGTCGTCCCAGACCAGAAGGTTTGTTCAGGACCAAAAAGTTCGTCGAAGACCAGAAAGGTCGTCCAGGACCAAAAGCTCCTCCAAGAATAGAAAGGTCGTCCGAGACCAGAAGGGTCGTCCGAGACCAGGAGGGTCATTCGAGAATAGGAGGGTCGTCCGAGACCAGAAGGGTCGTCCGAGACCAGAAAGGTCATCCGAGACCAGAAGGGTCGTCTAAGACCAGAAGGATCGTCCGAGACCAAGAGGGTCGTCCAAGACCATAAGGGACCATAAGGGTCGTCCATAAGAGTCGTCCAAAGTAGAAGGTCATCCTAACACAAGAAGGTCATCTATATTAAGACGATTGTCCATGGACATGAGGGTCGTCTATTTGGAAAAGCACCTGAACGACCCCCCAACACTTGGGAACTTGTAATTTGGACCACATGTTATCGAATCCTTGTTCATCGCTATTAAGCACTCAACTTCCAATGGCAATTGTAAAAGATAAGATTGAATATTCTAACTTCTATAGTAGTTATAAAAGTTAAGTCTGAACCTTCTAACTTCCACAAATATTGGGGAAGTTACTAGACAAGTAACCGCTCCAAGAATTTACTATATAAGGACTCATCCACATCAAATAAAGATAAGTTTTCACTACTCCTAAAAAAGTTGGAATTCATGAGTTTTAGAGGGAAAACTAACTTAAGTATCGGATGGTTCTTGGCCGGTTCACCTCGATCACCTTTGATTTTGTGTTTCTCTTTCTTTTCAAGCCTTTCAAGCAACCACTAGCCCATTGAAGCCCGGAGCATTCAGTCTACTGATTTTCTGTGCATCATTAACATATATTAGCCTCTTTTTAATATTTATCTCATATCGGTATTAGCTTTTTCTTGACTCTAGAATTTACACATGTTTATATGAAAATGATGACACTTTTCCAACAATGTTGATAAGAGTAAAGACTGTGTATGGTTCTAGTGGTTAGAGTAATGCTGATTTGGCAGTGATTAGCTGTCAAGTTAGTTGATGTGCAGTTAGTTGTTGTGCTAAGGCAAATTAGTTATTGGTAGTTAAGATTAGGAATGTATTGTAATTAGTTAGCACCTATAAAAGAGGAAAACAAGAATGTAGAGTCAGCTTTTGGAATGAATACAGAATTCTTCTTAATATCCTCTCCCTAATTTTCTTCTCTCCTAATCTCCCTATTCTTCCTTATCTCTGGAAACTTTGTTCTTCTTTTCTTAATTCTCTTAAGAACTTGTCAATTCCTATCAATTTGGTGTCAGAGCCAATTCTGTCACTATGGTAGAAACTCGATCTTCTGCTTTTCTTAATGAAAAAAATCAGTGCTTTGTCATTGACAATAGAGCAACACGACCAAGAATTTCGTATAGTTCATTAGAAGCTAGATGCAATCACAAGTATGTTGCAAGCCCTATCAGAAACTGTGCAAGGAATTTCGGAAGCTGGTAATGGTTGGCAACAAAGGGCTACATCTCCTCCAAGAACTTCATCTCCAATGATGGCAAATCATCAAGATTCTACTCTGGCAGCTATTCCTAAAACTGTGAGATTGGAGTTTCTGAGGTTTAAGGGTGAAAATCCATCGGGTTGGGTTTACAAGGCCAACCAATTTTTCCAATTGTATAATACCCTAGTCAACCAGAAGATACTCTTTGCTCATATCATATGGAAGATGAGGCTTTAATTTGGTTCCAAGATGCAAAGAACGCTAGCCAATTCACTAGTTGGGAGGCTTTTGTTAGGGCATTGCATGTGAGGTTTGGATTTTCTGCCTATGATGATCCTATGGAAACTCTAACGAAATTGAAGCAAGTGGGGTCAGTATCTACTTACAAAGGACAATTTGAAGCGTTGTCTAATCAAATTAAGGAACTCTCTAAGAAACACAAACTTGGTTGTTTCTTGAGTGGATTAAAGTATGAAATTCGCTTGCAAATTAGAATGTTGAATCCCCAAACTCTAAATTATGCTTTTGGCCTTGCCAAAATACAAGAAGAATATCTTTTTGCTTGCAAGAAGAATGTCAGGCCATGGGGTGAAGTGTCCAAACCTTCAATTCTAGGTTCCTCACCAATTAAGAATGACATGAGGACTACCAAACTCCCTGTCTAGAAGCTTACTTCTATGCAGGTCGAGGATCGAAAGAAGGGACTATGCTTCTATTGTAAGGATAAATGGCATGTGGGACATTAATGTAAGGCTCCAAAGATCTTCCTTATTGATGGGTTTCAGCTGTATGTAGAGGTGTGTCGGTTCGGTTTCGGTCGATTTTCTAAGTGTTGACCAACTGAAACCGAAATTTTCGGTTTGTGAAATTCTCAACCGAAACCGACCGAAGTAATTGGAAATCAATCGGTTTCAGTTGGATTTCGGTTTCGGTGGGTTTTTTCGATTTCAAAGCAAATAAAGAAAAAAAAATTGACAAACCCAGAAAATCTCTTTGCTTTCCCACGTTTTCTCACCACCCAAACACCAAGCACCAAGCAAAGTAGCAAACACAAAACCAAAAAAAAAAAAAAGGAAAAAAAAAAAAGAGAGAACGGTGAACAAAGAAAAAAAATTAACAAACCCAAAAACCCAGAAAATATTAACAAACTTAAAAAATATTAACAAACCTAGAAAAAATTAACAAACCAAGAAAATCTCTTTGCTTTCCCACATTTTCTCACCACCCAAACATCAAGCACCAAGCAAAGTAGCAAACACAAAACCAAAAAAAAAAAAAAAAAAAAAATGAGAGAACGGCAAACAAAGAAAAAAAATTAACAAACCCATAAAATATTAACAAACCCAGAAACCCAGAAAGTATTAACAAACCTAGAAAAAATTAACAAACCCAGAAAATCCCTTTGCTTTCCCACGTTTTCTCACCACCCAAACACCAAGCACCAAGCAAAGTAGCAAACACAATAAAAAGAGAGAGAGAGAGAGAGAGAGAACGGCAAAGAAGTGTACCGGCAAAGAAGTATACTGAAGCAGTGTGATAGAGAGAGAAATGGCAGCGTGATGGAGAGAGAGAGAGAGAGAGAGAGAAACGGAGGCATGGGGAGGAAGAGAATGATTGGAGAGGGAATGGAGAGAACGACTGCTAGAGAAGAGAACGGCTGCTGTTGACAAATGTTGAAAATAGGATTAATAGGGTTTTAAAGCAAACCCCAAAACGACGTAGTTTTGGAAATAAGGAGAGGAAAAATAAAAAGGCAATTACTAAGGGTCAAACCTGGGCTGACTGGAGACAAGTGTGTGTCCTTGCCGCTAGGACACCAGGTACTTTGTTGAAATAATTTGCACAAATTATTATTTTAATATATTTCAATTTGGTTCGGTTGGTTCGGTATATTAGAATTTGCCACCGAAAACTGAACCGAAATTTTCAGTTTTTTATATAATAAAACCGAAACCGAACCGAACCAAAACCGAACCGAAATTTTTGCATCGGTTTGGTCGATTTGAAGCGGTTTTTTCAATTCGTCGGTTTTTTGCACACCCCTAGCTGTATGATCAAGGAAGTGATCAAGAAGTGCCTTTGGAAGATGGGTCAGTAAAGGAAGATGCTTCAACAAAATTGCAACAACAGATGGCAGGTTCTGCAGAAATCACTCTCTATGCATTACTTGGAAGGCCCCCTCTAGGTACAATGAGAGTATGGGGGCGAATTAATCATCAAGATGTGATCATCTTGATTGACAGTGGTAGTACTCACAATTTCTTGGATGCTTCTTCATGGTTATCCTTGAAATTGTCATTGTCTACTCAAGATAGTTTCACTGTAAAGATTGCTAACGATGATATGCTCATAACACAGAATGCTTGCCATGATGTTAACCTCAAAATTTAGGGTTACTACTTTCAAGTTGATTTGAATGTCTTACCCCTAGGTGACTGTGATGTGGTTCTTGGTACTCAATAGTTATATACTCTTGGACTCATACAATAGGATTTTAAGAAATTAACAATGGAGTTTAATCTTGGAGGAAAAGAGATTTTTCTTACAGGGTTACAACCTTCAAGCCTTACTCTTCAAAATGTTGATCAGTTCTTTAAACTAGTTATCAAGAAGGGATTATTGCTGCAGATCATATCCTGTCATACTTCACAACACCAGTGCAACCACATGGGATCATTACTGATTTACTAAAAGAATTCAACAAGGTTTTTGAAGTACCTACTGCTCTGCCTCCTCTTTGAGGCCATAAGCACCAGATTGTCTTAAAGGAAGATACTAAACCTATCTGTGAAAGGCCCTACAAGTATCCCTTTTATCAAAAAACTGAAATTGAGAAAATTGTACATGACTTACTTAAAGCAGGCTATATTCGAATTAGCCATAGCCCTTTTTCATCACCTGTGTTGTTAGTATGGAAAGCTGATGGGAGTTGGCGTATGTGTATTAACTATAGATCCTTAAATAAGGCCACAGTTAAGGATAAACACCCTATTCCTGTTGTAGATGAATTGCTTGATGAATTGTGTAGTGCTATTATCTTTTCTAAGCTAGATCTCAGATTTGGTTACCATCAAATCAGAATAAAGGAAGATGATATCCATAAGACTACTTTTAGGACACATAAAGGGCACTATAAATTCTTAGTCATGTCAGTTGACTTAACTAATGCACCATCCACCTTTCAGTCACTAATGAATAAAGTGTTCAAACCTTATTTGAGGAAATTTGTTTTGGTTTTCATTGATGATATATTGGTGTTTAGTAGTTCTGTAAATAAGCATGTTTCTCATTTGAGGGTGGTATTGACTGTGTTGCTTGACAACCAATTGTATGCTAAACAAAGCAAATGTGTGTTTAGGTGTGGAGAGCTAGAGTATTTTGGGCATTTAATTTCAGGTCAAGGGGTTAGAACTGACCCCAAGAAAACTAAAGCCATGCAAAATTGGCCTGTTCCTACCTCAATGAAAGCCTTGAGAGGGTTTTTGAGTTTGACTAGGTATTATAGGAAGTTCATCAAGGACTATAGGCTTATTGTAGCTCCCTTAATTGCATTACTTAAGAAAGAAGCTTTTCAGTCGTCTCCACAGGCTGAATTGGCCTTCACGGCTCTCAAGGTAGCTGTGTCTACTCCACCTGTATTGGCATTACCTAATTTTACTAAGGCTTTTGTGGTAGAATGTGATGTCTCAGGTATGGGTTTAGGTGCTGTATTGATGCAAGACAACAAACCCTTGTCTTATCATAATGAGGTCCTTAAAGGTAGAAGCCTACATCTATCTACTATGAAAGAGAATTCTTGGCTTTAGTAAAGGCAGTCAAGAAATGGAGGCCATATTTAGTGGGAAAGCCTTTTATCATCAAAACTAATCACCAAAGCCTTAAGTTCCTTTTAGAGTAAAGGGTTGGTACACCTGCACAACAAAAGTGGATCGCTAAGATGTTGGAGTATTCTTTTTTGGTTGAATATAAGCAAGGGAGGGAAAATAGGGATATTTATGCCCTTTCTAGAAGGTTGGAGGACTTAAATTCTAGCATTGCTACTTCTGGTGCTTTAGATTCAACACCTAGCACTGCTACTTCTAGTGCTTCAAATTCAACACTTGCAAATTCTACTGCTTCTTTTTTTCTAATTTCATTTCCTTGTCCTTGTTGGCTGGACATTCTTAAAGATAGCTACACCCAAGACCTTGAGTATCAACAATTATTTGAATCTCTTGCTAATAGTGGTTTTGCACCAGCTGGTTTTTCTCTTCATAATGGGGTTCTTTTTTATAAGGGCCGTGTCTTCCTCAGCAATGATTCACCTTTAAAACCATTGGTATTACATCAAATTCAAAATTCTCCTTTTGGTGGTCACTCTGGCTATCTTAAAACACTACACAGAGTTAAGCAAGACTTCTTTTGGAAAGGAATGGTTAAGGATGTCAAATCTCATATCCAATGTTGTGATGTATGTCAGAGAGTCAATCTGGACACTTCTAAGTCTGCTAGTCTATTGCAAATTCTTCCTAGTCCTGATAGACCTTGGTTTGATATCATTATGGACTTTATTGAGGGCTTACCTAAATCTCATGGATATGATGTGGTATTTGTGGTGGTTGACAGATTAACTAAGGTTTTGTTTGGGATCCGCTTATTTTGCTGAAACTGAAAACTTTTTGCTAAAAGTGTTATAGATAAAGGTAAAAGTTAGCTGAAATAAGGTAGAGAGACCCATAAATAGTACCAAAAAATGCAGTGGAGCCCATGAATAGTACAAAAAATAAGCTAAATAGTAAAATAAGCTGGCTTTTTAATTTGGAGCCAAATGCACACTAAGTTTGTCCATTTCATTCCCTTATCTCAACCTTACACAGCTGATAAGGTAGCTGCAGTTTTCATGAAAAAGGTGTTCAAACTGCATGGTATGCCTAAATCCATTGTTAGTGACAGGGATGTTGTTTTTACAACTCATTTTTTGAAAGAGTTATTCAAGCTGGAAGGAACTGAATTAGACATGTCCTCAGCTTACCATCCCCAATCTAATGGCCAAACTGAAGTGGTTCATAAGAGTTTAAAGCAATATCTTCGAGCCTTTGTGGTGACAAACCTAATGGTTGGGCTGATTGGCTTCACTTGGCTAAATATTGATTTAACACCAATTTTCATACTTCTACTAAGTTGAACCCCTTTGAGGCTCTTTATGGTACTCATCCTCCTAAGTTGTTGGACTATATTCCTAGTGCAACCCAAGTGGCTGCAGTGGACCAGAATGAAATCTCAAACTAATCAACATAGAGTTGAAAAGTGCTTTAATGTTAGTGATTGGGTTTATCTTAAACTCCAACCTTATAGACAGCATTCTCTCAGACTTAAGGGGTACAATAAGCTCTCTCCTAAGTATTTTGGGCCCTTTCAGATACTGCAAAAGGTTGGCCAGGTAGCTTATAAGCTCACCTTGCCTAATGATTGCTTACTTCACCCAGTATTTCATGTGTCTTGCTTAAAGCTTACGTTGGGTTCGAATGTAGTTCCAATTCCATCCCTTCCTCCTATAACATCTACTGGTGTCCTTAATCCAGAACCTATTGCAGTACTTCAACACAGGTCTAAGCAACTAAGAACTAGGACTATCACTGAAGTCTTAGTTCAATGGCATGGTCAATCTCCAGAGAATGCTACTTAGGAGTCACTCTACAACCTCCAATATCAGTTTTCTCACCTTGTGGGCAAGGTTTTTTGACAGAGAGGGGGGGGGGGGGGGGCAATTGATAGGACCTTGTGGGCAAGGTCTTTCTAAGGGGAAGGGAATGATAAGAGTAAAGACTGTGTATGGTTCTGGTGGTTGGAGTAATGCTAATGTGGCAGTGATTAGCTGTCAAGTTAGTTGATGTGCAGTTAGTTGTTGTGCTATGCAATTAGTTGTTGTATTGAGGCAAGTTAGTTATTGGTAGTTAAGATTAGGAATGTATTGTAATTAGCTAGTACCTATAAAAGGGGAAAACAAGAATGTAGAGTCAGCTTTTGGAATGAATATAGAATTCTTCTTAATATCCTCTCCCTAATTCTCTTCTCTCCTAATCTCTCTATTCTTCCCTATCTCTGGAAACTTTGTTCTTCTTTTCTTAATTCTCTTAAGAACTTTTAAATTCCTATCAATCATATTCGTAACTCGTAAGTATTTATAATGACATAAATATGGTATTCATAACTTTTCTTCCTTTATTTTGAGAGAAAGTTAAAAGTATTCATATATTAAGGCATGTGTAGTTTGATCTACGGGAAAGTGAGTCACTTTTTGTGATTTTCTATAATTTTATAAAATTTAACGAAATACTTCTTAAATTTATCCTTAAATGGTAAACTAATTTTCAAAGTTTAGTATACAACATATAATTAAAGCTAACCCGTCCAATCCGCTGAGTCAAAACTTGCCAAATTTTCAACCGATCCATTGTCTTTGGAGGTTGGCAGGTTAACAACAGTTTGGAATTTCTCCAACATGCCAATGGTGGATTTGCTGAAAAATTTTCTCAACCCGCTCAATCTGACCCATGCATAATCCTACTTGTAGCTCAACTAGTGCTTCCAATGGAGATGCTAAAGTGCTGTTTGGTTCATTTTGAGTGTGTATTCATTTTCACTTTTCATTTTCTGTACTGATTGCCTCTTTCTCAAATCTTGTACTCATTTTTTATTTCCAACTCATTTTATGTTTGGCACAAATTCTCGTATACTTTTTTTTCACTTTTAACTTTTCAATTAAAAATTCAATACAAATTTTGAGTTCTTTTTACAAAAATGTCATGGTATTCATTTTTAGTGAAAATGAATACCACAAAAAAGTATATTCATTTTTTTTATACAAACTAATGAAAACTGGGTAGAAATAACAAAGCCAAGCCAATTTTTGAGTGGTGGGTCTCACTGAAAATTGAAAATGAAAACAAAATATTCCATTTTTTCCTCTTGAC
The DNA here is from genome assembly GCA_033629205.1 of Lithocarpus polystachyus. NCBI lineage: Eukaryota > Viridiplantae > Streptophyta > Magnoliopsida > Fagales > Fagaceae > Lithocarpus > Lithocarpus polystachyus. Next base: position 25,748,551 of record CM066172.1, read on the forward strand.
CAAAAAGAGAAACAAAAAACAAACAAAACAAAACAACACCTAGTTCCCAATTCCCATACTCTAGAAACTCTAGATTTGCATCAAAATTGGACTTGGACTTGGACTTGGACTTGTTAAGAAATCTAGGACAAGGATAAATATAGGAATGAATAAAGTTATTTTGGATTCAAGAAAAATGATCAACCTGAACTTGACCCGTTAAAATGGTTGGTTTGATTGAATTGACCCACTGCTTAAGCAGGTTAACCCAATTTTTTTTTAAAGAAAAAAAAAACTTTTCTCATCATATTATAACTTTGTTTATTTTACAATTTCAGACTTTCAAATCTCTCTTTTTGATTCTCACTTTCTTTGATTCTTTGATTTATTCTTCTAATTTTTTTTTTCTACAACATGTAAGGGTCAATCTCCTTTCACCAACTTCTCGTCTCACCTTCGCCTCTTTAGAACCACTTTGAAATGTCATTGCACTCAATCGTCAACCTTAAGAGTATTTTCATTCATAAAAACTATAATTTGTGAGTTTGTTTCATAAAAACTATAATTTATTGTTAGAGCCAGTCATCCAAACTCTTTAACTTGCCCAAACCAAAGAATAAAAACAAGTATGGGTAAGATTCTAGGATTAATGAAAAGAGGGTCAAACCATTCCCGATCCTCTAAAATGGTGGGTTGGGTCACTTACTGGGAGGATTAATAGACCCACTTCTCTAGTTGAATAGAGTCCATGACTCACTACTCGAGCTAAAGAGCTAGGGACAAGATTGTCATCTTTCCATAATACCAATATTTTCCTTATTATTATTTTTTTTAATTGTCGTTATTTAGGTCATTCTACAACTAGATGGGCACTCCATGATGGGGTGCATACTCATTTAAAATTGTAAACATCATTGCCCTCTGTATCTATTTAGAAAGTTGTTGATCTTTGTATTGATGCAAGAATTTAGTTTTAGGATGCGTTCATTTGGAAGGAAAACAGGGAAGATGGAAAATAGAGGATGGAAAACAGGGAGGAAAATGCTGTTTTTCACTGTTCGTTTTGGGAAGGAAAATAGGAAGGATGGAAAACTCGAGAGAAAGTTTTCTCTCCGGACCCACATTTTTTTTCCTTCCAAATCAGAAGGAAAATCTGAAGAGAAAAGTGTTATAATAGTACCTTTACAAAAATACCCTCTTCCTACCTTTTTTTTTTTTACTTTTTATTTTTTTTTTTATATTTAACGTTAGTTGTACATTTTTTTTTTCTTTTCTTTTTTTTCAACGTTCAATTAGCTGAACGTCTTTTTTTTTTTTTTTTCAACGTTCAGGTGTACCTGAACGTTGTGTGTGTGTGTTTTTTTTTTCTTTGTTTCCAACGTTCAGGTACTGAACGTTGTCTTCTTTCTTTTTTTTCTTCAACGTTAATTGGATGTTGTCTTTTTTTTTTTTCTTTTCTTTTTTTCTTTTTTTTCCATCCTTACCTGATCGTTGTCTTTTTTTTTTTTTTCAACGTGACTAGATCTAATTTTTACATTATAATAATATATATATATATATATATGATGTGATAAATTTTAAATTATTTAATGATTACAAATAAATCTATTTCTTACATATTATGTAACAATGGTATAATAGTTGTGTGGGGCCGTTTTTTGCGCATAGCCACGTGTCTTTAAAGTGACTTTGCTAAGCCCGGATTTGTTTTAAGGAGTCCAACCCAGAACTCGACATTGGGCCACATAGTCCAATGGCTTCCGATGTATTTTTAAGCCTACAAAATAGATAAAGCCCAAAGTCTTAGAATCATGATAATGGTTGAAATAAATAAATAAATAAATAATATGCTAAGCATGATAGCTTTGATTAAATGGTGGGTTGGTAATTTATTATCATGTATGTTAAGTGATGTCCAATGTTAGCTTAATTAGGTGTCAAATGTCCAACAATGGGATGAATCCAATAGTCCATGTCAAGTTGCGGTTCATGGTTCATGTTCGATATAATAAGGTATGTCCGGTAATTGTCCATGTCCAAGTAATATATGTCCAAGTCCAATGGTGGTTTATGTCCAAATAATATAAGTCCGGTAGTGATATGGATTCAATTTATTAGTACATAAGTTTATTAATGAAGCATTAGTGAGACCATGTTTATTAAATGGTGAGATAATGGTAAGATGATGATGAGTTAACATATACTCAACAATGTAATTTCAAAGATGGAGAAAACATTGACTTTTCTTTTATGTTTTACAGCTCCAGCCGTAGCATCAGTGGACTTAGTTTTTTCAGCAACCTTCAGACTTTGCAGCTCCAGCCGTACAACACCACTGGGCTTAACATTTCAGTAGCATGGCGAAGTGAATCCTTCCATGGTGACTTCATGTTTGAAAGGGAAAAATGGGTGCAACTGGAGGGAGAGAGAGCATGTCCAGCCGTGTGCATTGGTTGGTTAAGTTTATCCCCTTAATCATGAACTTAAATGATTTTCCCCATGTAATACTCTTTTAGTTTTTTGTCAAATATGAGTGATATTGCCTTCCATAAAAAGGGCTTTTGATTTTATAAGTTTTTGCCTTTCATAAGAAAGGGCTTTTAGTAATGAGTTCTTGGAAGAGTGTTTGATATGTTTAAGATGTGTGGAGATGGTCAGAAACACATACATATATATATATATATATATGTATATATATATGTGTGTGTTGTGAGATGTGGTGTTTGTATTATGTATGATTATTATATGTGGATACTTTGTTGGACAATGGAATTTAAAGATGTATGAGAGGTATGTATGGGTATTTTGTGGGGAATGTGTTTGTGAAATATATGGAAGTATGAGATAGATGATATGAAGGTTAAATGTAGTAAATACATGAGATTGAGCTACTACTAGAGTGGTTTTTTGTGATATGTAATAGGTTATGTTGCTTTTTAAGAATGAAGATTTTTGTAAGGAAAATAAAGAATGAGATGGATTTGTGTTTTTGGGTAGCAAAAATGATGAAGTTTTAGAATCATGGAGTGTGGGAAAGATGGGTAATGGATAATAGCGTGTTGTAATATGTGTGTTGTGTTGTTATTTACGAAGAGGAATTTGGCAAGGGAGATGGGGAAGTAGGAAAATATGTAGTAGCAGCAAAATGAGTGGAGCTTCAAAACCATGGAGTGGGAGAGGAATGGCTCCCTTAGTGTGTAGCTTGGTCCTCTTTATATAGAGCCAAGCTATGTAACTAGATCATAACTTAGTTAAAGGGAAAATAGCAAATAAGGAAAAGTTCTTGACAAGGTAAGTGGTCTTTTGTTTTTCAACCAGAAAAAAAAATTTTGGGACATCATTGTTGATGACACAACTGGATGATGTCATTTAAATGACATCATTTGCTTGGAGGAGAATCCTTAACATTAAACTCATGGTTAAACTAAAAATGGTAAGGTAATCTTTATGGAATCCTCTTGTTTCTTTGGGTATTAATGGGTAAATGACATCATTTTAAGACATGTGTCAATCTGCTGGAGCTTCTGCAACACTGCTGGAGTTGTTACAACTTTTGCAGAAGCTGTATGCAGCTTCCGCTGGAGCTGCAGAAGCTGTTGTAGCTTCCGCTGGAGCTGTTTTTTTGGTATTTTCAGCTAAGTTTCCTCTTTTAGAAAAAATTATATGTTTAATCCATATATAATTTTGGTAAGTAATAGACTTGTTGGTTAATATTCGATGAAGTTTTAGAGATGTAATTATGGTATTTTTGTATTTTAATCAAATCTTGGAGAGTAAATAGAGCATTTAATGCTAGATATGAGATGCTAATATATATATATATATATATATTTAGCCGTGTGTTTGGAATTGATTTGTATGAAAATAATAATGTGATATAATTATATTTTAAAACTTATATCATATGATGGACATTAATTTTTATGTAAAGAGTATGGGGAGTTTTACCATTTTAAGTGTTATGTGATATGAGAGGCTTACCAAATGTTACCTATTGCACACTGACCTGTCAGAGTTCAGGGAATTGGGGAAGACATGCCAAGCAACATGCTTTCCTTTATCAACTTTGAACCGCTGGAGTTTTACTGAACATACTTCTTGGCCCTCTAAACCACGACTCCCAAAATTCCCCCAAAGAGACTCATGAGCTTGGATCATGAGCCGAAAATGAGATGTTGTACCACGAGCTCGAACTATGGGCTTTGATAAGATTATATCGCCATGAGTTTTGGACTATGGGCTTCAGCGTCATTTTGTGAATATGAGCTCTTTTGGGCTTTAAAAGAGAATTTCCCAAAAATGCATGATAGTGTTGATGTGGTGCATGTCGCCAATGAAATGAAGCTATGTGGCGTGAAAAAATTGTCTTCAACAATAGTCAATTTATATAAATTACATTTTTCATCCTTTCCTTTTTCTCTCTAACCGAATACAAGAGTTTTCCACTCTCCCACTTTTCCACTCCTCCAACCGAACATACAAGAGAGAAGACTAAATATTTTCTATCCTCCCACTTTTCCATCCTCCTATAATTTTCCATCCTTCCACTTTTCCACTCCTCCAACCGAACGGACCCTTAATCTCTGTAATTAATATACTTCCTCAGACTCACTCTTTCTTTGGTGTTGCTCGTTCATGCCCAAGATGGTCAGCTTCGCCGAGGTGGTGCTCTCTCCGGTCTATGGCACGACTTCAATTGCCCTTGGGTAGGTTTCATCTTCAACATCCCACATACCCCATTAAAGAAAGATAAGTCTAGAGGCAAAAAAAAGTGTTTAATGGAAACTTCCACAGAATGACTAATAACTTGTACTAGATCCAAACTTGGTGATCATGCATGGCTTCATAATTTGAATTTTGATAAATGGAGAATGCATTTTGGCATACATCTAGCAATACACGGAGAAAATTGGCTTTTGTCATTTTTTAAAAAAAAATATCCAGCAAAATGCTCCATGTCTGAAACTAATTAGAAAAATGCTCCTATTTTAAAACTCGATTTTCTAAAAATCGAGTTTCAAATGTATAACTCGATTTTTAGAACATCAAGTTATAGCGAACGTGGATTTAGAATTTTTTTTTTTTTTGGAACTCGAGTACCATATTTTTTCAAGGAACTAGAGTTCCATAAACTCGAGTTCCAGAAATTTATTTATTTTAAATTTTCAGTTCGTTATAACTCGATTGTCCAAAAATCGAGTTTTAAATTGAAATTCGATTTTTAGAAAATCAAGCTTCAAAACAGGGGCATTTTTCTAAATAGTTTCAAATATGGGACATTTTGCTAAATATTTTTTTAAATAAGGGCAAAAGCCTATTTTCTTCCGCAAATACACATCATGTATTCCTCGACCATCTTCTGCAGTTACGATCACACCGTCTGACACAAACTAATAAGTAACTATCCTCGTCACATTACACTAGACCTAGTACAAGCATGATGAAGATTGTCATCACAGTAACCATTACATGTTTTCTCATACCTTGATCCATAGCATTCCACTATAAGTTGCATAAAAATAATGAATAGTATCATCAGCGATCGTCATTCGTCACCCCTTTTGAATTTATAAATTCTTTGGTTTTAATACAAATACTGTAATTTATAATGTGTAAACCCTTTATCATGCACGAATTATTAAAAAGCAAATTTTTTATTTTGAAAAATTGATTCAACCATATGATTTATTTTTTAATGTTAAAACAATTAGCATTGGTTCGAACATAGGGCTCTTTAAAAGGTAAACTTTGGACCAAATATGATGACTTTTAAGTGACTTTCTATTAAAGTTAACTATGACACTTGATTTATGTTGTAAGTTATTTCAAAGGAATCATGTAATGTCTATTTATTTTCATGAAAAGTTATATATATATATATATATATATTTGTAGCAATTCATTATGTAATCACAATGGTCATAAGAAGTATGTAAAAAAAATAATAAAAAAATGACAAAACTTAGGTACGGTACCTTAGGTGTTGTTCCTTAGATTCTTTTCTTCATGTGGCTATTTAACTAAAAAATATACTTCCATCTCATGATAAAAAATTCACGTGGCAGAATCTTAAAAGAGGAACCTAAGGAAAGGCATATAAGTACTATACCTAAGTCTTGCTTATAAAAAAAAAAAAAAGACATCATAATATTTGGAACTTTGTTTTTTTGATATAGCGAAACTTTGGATATTTTTTGAAAATAATCAAATCCCTCTAACTATTTTATTAGTTAGGTAAGGTTTGAAATTATTTTGGTATCTAACAAATCGAGTCTGTTAGACTTGATTTTGCCTTTTGAAATTGTACTTAAAAATCGAGTGTGAGATACTCGAGTTTCAAACTCGAGTGTGAAACACTCGATTTTCAAGTGCAATTTCAAAGGGTAAAATCGAGTCTAATAGACTCGATTTGTTAAATACCAAAATAGTTTTAAATCTTGCTTGACTAATAAAATAGTTTGAGTTTTATAGTTATTAAAAAAAAAATCCCGAACTTTTATTATACACAATGAACCTATTTCAAAGAACTATTACTTTGCATGTAAGTCTATAATGAAAAAGCAAAATAGACTACACGTCAGTATTGAAAATTATTGGTTATTGAATGATTGTGCACACGTTGAAAAGACAACTTATGAATTACCAAATATCATTCTACCCAAGGTTCAAATTTATAGTTTAAAAACGTTATCCTTGGGAATATCTATGGGGATATATGGGTCGTGATTTACCATAAATAAAGAGAATTTTTAATTGAATTATTTTTTTTCTTTGGGGTATGGTGGGATATTTATGGAAGAAGAAGAAAACTTCTTCTTTGGAACCTGTCTTATTTGATTGATACGAATGTTAGCAAAGTCAATCTAGCTCTAGATCACTTTGAGTTGAAAGTGTTATAATTAAATATTGTGTAGATTATGATATTGAAGAAAAGAAATAGGTTTCAGCTGTTTTAAAACTTGTTCCATTTAGAAAGTATACAAAACTTTTGCTGTTATATAGATTAGGGTAAAATGAAAATTGAATTACCTAAGTTTGATTGAGAATTTATTTCAGTTTTCTAACTTTATTTTCGTTCAATTGAGTTATCTAAATTTCAAATTTATTCAATTCAAGCATTTCTTCCAATTTCGTTAAAAATTGCCATTAAGTATGCAATTAATTAAAAAAAAGATTATTTTTAATTCTCACATGAAAATCTATAAAAAATTATTAATTTTAAAGATTTTTTTTCATACAAGAAAATTATTTTTCTAATGGCAATTTTTTAACGAAATTGGATGGAATTTTTAAATTGAATAAATATGAAACTTAATAGACTTAATTGAATGAAAGTAAAGTTAAAATACTAAAATGAATTTCAACCAAACTTAAAGGGTGCAATTCGCATTTTAAACTATAAATTAACACAAACTTAAAAAAAATAATTTAAAATAATTTAGAGGATGTAATAGATATGTGGTTAATATTGGAGGCTTTGGGGGCTATATTAATCAACGGTGAGCACTTAAATAATGACAATACCTAAGCACCTTGTAGTTGAATTGGTACCTCACTATGGTTCGAGTTGCGGAATTAGCAACATATTGTAATTATCTCTATATAAATAAAAAAATTAAAAAGAATAATAACCATAGGTTAATAGGCAGAAGAAGGGGTTGTCCTGGTTGTTACTTGTTTTAAGGGTTGAGTTGCTTTCCAATCGCTGAGATTACTCTGAAAGATTTTCTGTGACACATTGGAGGACCAGAGAATTAAGAGCATTGGCATCACTAAAACCCATATCTGGCTAGACCCACCTTCAAGCTCACACCACCAAGCACCACCTTAACCACTAATCCACCAAACCCAATCACCAATCACTAGCCACCATTAAAAACCAATCTGCCACCATAATTAGCCGTTCACCGCCATAGCACAACCAAAAAGCCAGCCGATCAGTCATAGTCAATATACAACCTAAAGAGAGAGACGAGAGAGTGAGAGAAAGGAGGGAGGCAAGAGATATTGAGAAAGAGAAGTGGGTTTAGTTGATGGATTTGCAACTTTTCTTTTCTTTTCTTTTCTTTTCTCTTTTGTTAATTGTATTTTTAATACAGATGTGAGTTTTTTTAGATTATTTTAATGTTGTCTAATATTAAAATAGAACATAAGACTATTGTAAAATGATATGTTAAAATTGACAAAAAAAAAAAAAAGAGAGTAAGTTTTAGTGTTTTAAAAATGATGCTAACGTTGGTGGCAGGACAATCAAAAAAAACCAAAGAGATTTTCTTGAGTTCAAACAAGGAATCAAGATTGTTAACCTGCTCCATGGTTAAATGAATGGATTTTGAAAGATTTATAGCTTGCCCCGACCAGCTGGTATATTTTTCAAGGCTAGCGACGATGGATTCAGCAATATTTTGTGGTTTTACTGAAGATGAAGATGAAAGATCATCCTGCATATTGCATATCAATCATAGATGCAATATTGCATCTATGACCGAGGATTGATTTCCTGCTTTGTTAACATAGTTATAGGCTTCGTACATTTAAATAAATCACCTTTACAAGAATAGAGTTTCAACATCACTTGTGCTCCGAAGAAGATTCAATGGATGTTCTGAAATATCAACCGCTTTCTTGTATTTCGAACAATTGATCATATTGAATTTCTTCATCCCTATAACTTCGTCATCACTTGAATTATCTAACGAGCTTAACAATATTTTTTTTCAATTCCTTGATACATTTTTTTTTATTCCTTTACAATGAGATCTACAATGTCCAACTTTTCGACACTTTTTAACATATTGCTGATTTCTCCTTCGTCTTTTTTATTGTATTTCTATAGGGTTCTTTTATCATTTTGACTTTGATGCAAAATCAAGTCATACCCATCTCCATAGTCCATACTGAATCTTGGGAATCCTTAAAATCATCATGCACATCCCTTATCAGTGGAGATAAAAAAGTTCAGGAGTAATCAACAAAGTTTCAAAAGCATACTATTTTAAAGGATGTGTGAATGAAAAACTATAAGTAACCACCATACATTACCAAATATTTACTTTGACGAGCAAATTCCTAAGGAAGAAAAAAAAAAAAAAGCACATCCACAATAAATGCAAGAACTAGGAGTCAACCACTTTTTAATGAATTGAAATGACAAACCTGCATGAAATATCAAACCAACTCTTAGAGTGAGAGAATGACAAAATGCATTAGTATTACCAGAAAACAAACATTATCATGTAAAACTACCAAAAACTTAGAACTGAAGACCCTCACCAAATTTCATATCCTGCCTGTGCAGCAGAAGATGGCTTAGAAGCAGTAGAAAGCTTGGATCTCCTTTCTGCTAAGCTCCCACTACGACGTTCTTGCTGCTCCTTTGTGGCAAGAAGTTTCTGATAGTCAGCTGCAACTGCTTTGCACTTTGCGATTCTCTTCTTCTTCTCTGTAATCCTAGTACACTCCAACCTCTGTATCTTTGGAGCTTTACTGACTTCCTTCCCTGCCAAACAAATCAATAGTTATAGTTATTTACAGTCAAATCAACTATGAGTCTAACTACCAACCCTTAGCCCCCTTCTCAACTCCCCTCCGCCCCTAACTTCCATCCCTTAGGCTCCGTCTGGGAGTTCATAAGAAAATGAAATGGAAAGGAATGGAATTGAATGGAATGTATTTAATGAAATGGAATTAAGTAATTTTGATTGGATATTTTAAAATAAAAGAGTGAAAATGAATGGAATGTAAGTAATCTTTTTTAGGAGCAACATAGAAGGAATAGAATGGAATCATTTTATGACCATATTACTATTAGACTCTTGTTTTAAAATAAATGGTTGATATATAGGGATATTTTGAGAGTTTTAGTAAAAAAAATCATTAAATCTAATTTCATTCCCTCCCACTCCTCTCAATTTCGGAGGAATGAAAATTTGAGGTTAAGGGAATAGAGAAGAATGGGTGTTTCCTCCTATCCATTCCATTCCCTTCGACTTAAACTCACAAACAAGAGAATGGGCTTTCCATTCCCTCCATTAAAACTCCCAAACAAGGGAGGGGAAGAATATTCTAAAATTTTTTTTTTCATTCCTTTCCATTCCCTCCTCCCAAACGAAGAGGCCTTAGCAACTTTAACAAGAATGTTGGTATATTAGTCAAGAAAACTTTCTGATAGCACAATGACTATTGCAACCAATCATTTCTCACAATAATCAAGTAGATTTCAAGGTGACTCATAATTTATGCCTACGTAAGGGAGAACTAATTTCCATTGGGAAAATATATAGGCGAGGCTTCATTATTTTGCGTGTTATGTAGCCTTAAGGCAATATACAACTCACTAAAAAGAGACATCAAAATCATTCCCAGGGCCAAAATACTTAATTTACAATTAAAAATAAAATAAAATAAAATAAGATTTCTTCAGACTAAAATCATCTGCACATGTCTAGCATTGGTTAGATTAATTTTTGGGTTAAAGGCCTAAAATATCAAATAAAAAATAAAATAAAGCAGCAACTAAGCCAAAGAAATATTAATTAATTAATATATACATATATATGTATGTATATTTAAAATAAGGTAAGCCACTGTACCAGCTTTTGTTGTGAAGGTCCAACGGTAGGTGTTCACATATTTCCGCACATCATCCTCCTTGGAGCGGTTGAAAAGCTTGCGAATCTTTGGTGCCCTCTTTGGACCCCTCATCCTTGGTTTTTCAGTATCAGTTAATCCAGGCAGATCATTCTCACCCTTCTTCACAATAACCAAGTTCAAATGCATTCGCAGACTAACTTCCTCCTCTCTCCATTGCATCTTCCATAACCACGGAAGCACGGGGTGCCTGTATAAATAAAAGGTAATGTTATAATTCCTTTGTGCGAAAGTGAAATGGCAAAACAAGCTAAGCCAACAAAAAGTTGAGCTAAAAAGGCTTCTAAAGGCCCATATGGAGACAAACAGATGAGGGAGCAATAAGAGACCAATTACAAGACATCAATCCTTTCAAATTTACAACCCAATTCAAGGCAAAGTCATGTCATTAAACAATAAAATCATCACATAAAATAAAAAGAACGGTCGCAACCAAAAGATGAGTGAACAATAGCTCAAAAACGAATCTGTTATGGCAGGAGAGATGTTGAATACTCATTTCAAAAGCCATAATATATAAAAATGAGAATTAGATGCTATGCAAGACCATGAAACATTTCACCCACCCCTATGAAGCCAGAGACGAACACGAATGGAAGTCAGGACTCCCTGCTTCATTGGGAATCCTTGCTTCTCGCAACCTCCCAAAATTTTGAAACATAGCCCTTGAACTCCTGTCAAACGAAACATGTCTATTAAGGTGAATATATCAAAGATCTGTGTCACTGTGAGGTACAAATACTAATCCAACAGGGTTAGGAAGAGCTTACCTCACCCAAAGAATCTCCACTAACCTCCTTTGAGATCCTCTTGTCAAAATATGCCCGGCTGTAAAAGAGTTTTACATAAGCAACCATAATCTTTCAGAAAGCATTCAATCACTTTTGAAGATATCTTGAGAGATATATACATCAAGTTCATTACTTCATATTACATGTCATTACACAAAGGTGGCAATATTTTTGTCATTCATATGATGAAACCAAATAGTGATATTGAATTCAACGGTCAAGAATAATCATGTCTTTCACTTTGTAATAATAATGTTGACACAGATCCACTAATGATATAAATATGCACGGTACAATATTGTCTTAGTTTTCTTTCCCACTATTTGCAAAGAAAAGGCATTACATGCGACTAGGTAGGGGAAAAGGACCTTGTGTGAGACAAGTTGGAAAAGCCATTCCTGGCACTTCCACAAATCACAGAGAACTTGTTTAACACAGCATGACTCAAATGCATAATAAAAGTCTTAAAAAATACAACCCAACAAAGAATCTCAACCTCCAACTATTCACCAATTCGGGAAAATGAGGTCTATATCATATAAAAATTGAAGTTCTTGAAGGAAAAGACTCTTTAACTGCACAATTAATGTTACAATATATCACATGCGAGTATGCAACCATCAGTGACAAAGGTGGGGTCTTCTTTATTGAATTATAAAATAAAAAGATTTCGTACATGTGAATTCATTGCTTAAAGCAAATGCAACTCAAACATTATCCATGCAAGCAGATCAAACTAAATAATTTCCCAGCAAAAAGAACGGGGAAAAACAAAGATTCTCATAACAAAACAGTGTCAATAAATATAGGGTTTCAAATTTCAATATATTATTTTGGATTATCATCTAACATTCTGAAATTCCCCACCTGCTGAACTTACAAGAACCATTTGATTTGAACTAACAAATTTGAGACACAATTGAAATGGCTAGAGATTAAAATAAAATATATAACAGATTTGGAATTCATAGAAATTTTGTAGAAAATTAATAATTTTCAATCCAACTCATTATTCACCTCAAATATATACAAATATTTCACAAATATTTAAACAATGAAAAAATAAACAAGATATCTACATAGAATGATAGAATACAAAATTGATAAGGAGAGATCCTCTCCATCATTTACTATCCCTGGGTGCAATCAGTTGTGAGGAAAACACCAAAAGTCTCCACTAATATATCTGAATCTGGTACCATGTTACCAACATGTGCATCTGTGAAATTCTGATTCCTCTAAAGTACTCAAAAGCCTAAAAAGGATATTTTCATTGCCATTGATTTGGGAAGGCTTCTCGGTAATTTGCATCTTCACCCAATGTGAGCTGTCTTGTTGTTGAATCCTTTGCCCGTGAATTCAAAAGCCTCTGAGCTATCCTATCTTTTGGTGTCACTTTCTTGTGCAGCATGGATGAGAGTGTTTCCTTCTTGTTTCTAGCTGACGGTTTCTCACAATCAGTCACCCCCATATCTTCTCCAATAGATGAAGATCTTGAAGTTGATGTCAAGGCAGCATCCCTTAGAACTGTTTCATTGTGCTCCCGAATTTTTGCAAGTTTTGCACGCTTCAGTGACTTTTTATCAGTTTCTCTCTTTTTTGCTACTTCTTTATCTCTCTCACAAACATTCTTCACAGCTTGTTTTGCTAACTGCTCAATGGAATCAATCCCCAAATCAAGAGATATATCTTCTTTTAAAGAGTTCTGATTGAGTGGCTTTCCTTCATCATCTTGAGGTATAATAGGTCCATGAAATGGACAAACTCTCAGGTCTCTTCTCTGACAAAGCCCCCCTTTGCTCAAAGGAGCCCTGCAGGGTTGAATGTCAGTTTGCTGCTCTTCATAAAGAGTTGCATGTACATTCAGTTCGGGCATTTTCTCAGCTGGAATAACTGCGTCATAATCCACCCTACCCCAGTGACTTTCAAGCTCCAATCCCCGCTGGTTAGCCAAAACCTTTCTGTTTGAACCCCAGTTATCCAAGAAAGAGCCCCACTTCATCACAGGAGCTTCAGCCAGAAGCTTACTTCTTAAAGGGTCCAAATTGGTTTCACCGCCTTCAGGACTGAGAATCTCATTGTCATTACAATCTTTTTTACTGCTTTCAGGAGTTCTATTTTTGAACTTATTAGATGTTACTTTCATGGAAAAATCTTCATCTTGCTTATTGGGCACAGTAGATCTCTCACTCTCAAGTGATCCAATTTTACCCTCCTCCCAGAAATCATCTTCTTCTTCATCACGATTTGCAGTGTTTGGAAGAGCACAACCTGATTCTTCACACTTCTTCTTCACCGATTTGAGACAATTTTGGATATCAATTAACTCCTTTAAAGCGGAATCTCTGAAACTGTTGTCTGCCACTTCAACCCTTAGAAGAACAGAGATCCATTCTTGAACTGAAACCAAATGCTTTGTCTCTAGAAGCTTGTACAGCTCCCTTAATGCATCAAAAACCACTTTATTGTCACTGTTCTCATGAACCTTTTCCCCTTCTTTTAAAGTATTGAGACGGATTTGCAGCAGTTCAGAAGAACGAAACTCTTCGAAATATTCATCATCTGCAGGAGGCAGAGGCATAAATTCCTCATTTGTACGCACTATGTCTAAGCATTCCCCAATCTCGTCAATGGTAGACATGATCTCTTCCTTAATAGATGAGAAATTGTCCTTGAACATGTCAAATTTCTTTAGCAAAATCTCTCTTGACCGCCTTTCCCGTTCTGCTCTCTCCTGCTGAATCCGAGCTGCATTGGCCTGTAGATTAGGAAACTGCAACTTGAGGGTGTTTTTAAGGTAATCAAACCCTAATCTAAGCTGCCTGTAATGAATACCAAAGGAAGAGTTCCACTTCTCCAAGAATTCGATTGCCTTAGAGCGCAAAATAGAAGCGACAGCAGGAGGAGCCGGGAGAGGCAGAGTTCTTCTGAATCCAACACTCAAACTCAGCAACTGATCCAAGTTGTCAACAAGAATGCTTCTGAAAAGCTTTGAATGCATGAACAGTTCGTCAATTATCAGGAGAGCCAGGTACCTTACCTGTACCAATCAAATATTGAAATTCAATTCATTACCAAAATGTTAAACTACAACCCACTAATAAACCAACAAATCACCCCCTGCCCTAATAATCATCGTTAAAAAAAAAAAAAAAAAAAAAAAAAAACCCACAACATTAACAACAACAACCAAAAAGCTTTAGCCCCAAATTTTAAGGGTCAACTATGGATCATCAACAAATTGGTGAGAATTGGCCACATATATTATTTTCATTAATAGATTATATATCTAATCTATTCTTTTCCTTAATAGATTATATAGCATGGTTAGCCTAATCAGGGATGATACCTCACCTCAACATATATCAGAATTCAGAAAAATAATTTAAATCTATCTTAATTAAATTAAAACAGCATAATCAAATAGAAACATACCTGAGAGTGGTCGCGCTTCATGAGATCCAAAAGGGTATTGGCAGCAAGTTGGAGTTCTGTATCCGAATAGCTACGGATTTGATGGCCTTAAGGAGACGTGGGTCCACCTCAGCAGCTGTGGAGTTGGTCGCCTTCTCTATCAGACTCAACACCTTCCCTCTTTCTCTCTCTCTCTCCCCTCTTCCATTATCATTTACTAGCCTAATACCCATACTATGCACGGGGTACCCTTCTATTCAAAGAAACCATCTCTAGATAGATGCTAAGATTTGAAAATATTTGACCAAATACACTGACATATTCCATAAAGTTTCAATTCCTATGAAAATCAAATGCCTTTATCTAAAATCTGAAATTCCCAGAAAGAGAGACAGAGGATAGATACAGCCAGTTTATGGTATATTAATAAAAGTCCAGTTCATACAAACCAAGAAAAGAAGACATACTGGACTTCAGCCAAAAGGTTCTCTCCATTCAGCATTGCTTTTAGCGGGGCTGCCATAATATAGAAAATAAAATTTTAAAGCTGAAAGACGAACTTCAAGCAAACTTTAGGGATGAAAATAATATCTTTGCCTTTTTCCCAAAAATTTTGAAAATTCAATATAAAACAAACAATTAGATCAAAAAAGATTTCTTAAAATTTATTTCTTTTCCCTTATTATCAGTATAAAAAATATATATATGAGACGCAAACAAAAAGAATTAATAAATCATTCATAGGAAAAAAAAAATCCCAAAAATGACATATAAACACTAAAAGAAACTTCATCTAACTTTCGACATATAACAATAAAAAATCTATTCAAAATTTTTATGAAATCATAAAATTAAACATGATTATGGTGTTTTTCAACCCACATGTTGATACTAATCGCATCAAGTTCACATGTAAAATGTTGGATGCTCCTTCCTTCTTCCACCGTCTGTCCTTGCATTATGGTCTCCATAGAAACCCCAACATATAGTGTTTGTTTGGCTGGCTTAATTTTTGCCAGTTTATTTTTGCTACTATTTAGCTTATTTTTGCTATTATTTATGAGTCTCACTGTACTTTTTGGTACTATTCATGAGTCTCACAATACTATTTCAACTAACATTTACCTTTATATACAGTACTTTCAGCAAAATAAACAGATCCCAAACAGACCCATAATAGGGATAAGACACTCGGATAATTTTTAGAAAGTAAAAGCAAAAAACTTACACTATATATTAATATTTTACATCACAACTAAGCTCAACCATGAAGAGCATCTCCTCCAATGCCTCAAGCCCTGTCTTCCCTATCTTCAGCACTACCAGACACTACAATAATAACCACCAGATTGATAACCTCTTAACAACTGCTCTCTCCATGACCACCCTAAATCTCTTTCAAACCATGCTGCCAGCACTGCAATGACATCCGCCACCCCTAACTCTATCACCAAAGCTATTATCATTAATGTAACGCTTCTCATATTTACATACGTGCCGACTAACTATGATTTTTTTTACGCATTGAAACAAAAGGCAAACAAATAAATATTTGAAGTAATAATAAAAAACTTTCAAAAGGGTTAACTAATTGGTGCCTTCACACAAAATCTTACCTCTGTGTTGCAAAATAAACAGAAAGTGCAAC
This sequence comes from Lithocarpus polystachyus, assembly GCA_033629205.1. NCBI lineage: Eukaryota > Viridiplantae > Streptophyta > Magnoliopsida > Fagales > Fagaceae > Lithocarpus > Lithocarpus polystachyus. The sequence goes on from CM066172.1 coordinate 25,765,033, forward strand.
AGCAACACAGAGGACTAATATATATTGTCCCAAGTTCTAATTGCGATTCTAATATCATAACATGATTGAGAGTACTAATAGAACATACCCCAATTTGTAAAATTAAAAACAGAACTTTACCCAGAGCGACTCCGGTAGTCTGATAGTGGGCGGAGGCCGTGACGGTGATGGCAGAACTTGTGGTGGCGCCCCTCAGACAGTCTCTCACATCACATCTATCGAACGGTTATTCAGACTTACCGTCTCTCTGTCTATCGCCCTCCTTCTCTGTCGGCTTATTGCAAATATTTGACCATGCCTTAAATTTGTTTACATGGTCAATCTGATACTTGCTTGTCTAAGTTGTTTTTTTTTATTTTTTTCTTTTTTTCTTTTTTTAACCCTCCTATGAATGGTTGGGTGGTAAATTGGGTTGTTGGGTGGATGACCAACCATACCTGGCTTCATCCCAACAGGGGGACTAGTCTAATTATAAGTTTGTCATCACTATTTTAAAAATAGACAATTGAAAATAAAAAACATCAATTTTTTTAAAAATTTCTTATAAACATGAATGCACAATTATTCTTGATTGACAATGATGATGCACAAAAATTGTCAGCGAGCTCATTGTCCTTAATCGCTACAATGGATACTTGAAAAACAAGAAACCAAGTACCTAACAGAGGGTACCGGTGTTGTACTGGTCAAAGACCCTTCGAAGGTCAAGTTAGTAAATGAAAAATCTCTAAGAACTCTATAGTAAGAGAGCTAGGGGTTTTCTGCGTATTTTGGAAAAAATAAGACTTGATGCTTATATAATGGTGAGTAATGAGCCAAGATCCCTTGGATGTGAGGGACCTTTTCATGTAGAGAAGATGTGGGATTAGGGTTTCTGAGATTTTGGGGCGTTTTTCCATATGAGGAGGATATGGGCGTGTAGTAAGATCTTTGGATGTAATGCGCAAATATTTCCTTATGAGGACCTATGAGTGGAGATTACATAAAGAATTGTGGGACCCATCACCTCCATCCGTCAGCTTGGTCATCTGTCCGTCTATATGTAGATAAGGAGACGAGGATTTATCTGTCTATCGGTTCCTATTCGTCACGCGCTCTTCCCTCCATTAACATGACGGATCCAAGGGACCGCGCGACAACGGACACATGGATGGGACTGTCGGACCCTAGGTTATTTAGCTAGACGGACAGAGAGGGGGTCATTGGGAACACTTAGGAAGGATGAGTAATAAAATTTATCGCTGGCCGAAAATACCCTCATTAGACAGGTTTTATAACTTGAAAAAAAAAAAAAAAAAAAAAAAAAAAAAAACACCCATACCAAACATGTTTGTAATTTTTTTTTTTTTTCAAAATAATTGTTTTTTTTCCTCGAACAACGAAATCTGAAATAGCTTGAAATTACATATTGAAAATAAAATTTCAAAAATTTATATATTTTCATAATTAGGGTACGTTGCGCTTCCCACGTTTGCATTTTCAGCTTTTTTTTTTTTTTAGCTCAGCGCTTCTAGCACTGTTCATTAGCCATGAACAGTGAAAATAAGCCAATGAACAGTGCTACACAGTAATGAATAGTAAGTAAAAAAATATTTTTTTTATTCTTTTCAGTTTTCAGCAAAATAAACGGTATCCAAACGCATACTTAGTTTCAAACCATTAAAATTTTGAGATTAATTTCCTCTAAAGCGGAGGAGGTGATGGCGTTGGAGTTTGTGACAGTGAAGTCATTGTTGGAGAAAATGATTATTTCTCCTTTCATTTCCATTGTCACCACCACTAGGCAAAAGCATTATTAGCAATGACCATAGGATATTGTTTGGCCCAAGATTGGTAGTGCCATGAGCTCTCTATTGGAGGTCGTAGGATGATGGAGTGAGTTTGATTGGGATTGTGTGTGAGTTTGTCCAATTGCAGGGGTTGAAAGGGGGTTTGTTGTAGATTTGGTAGTGGTGAGTTTTTTAAAGGGTGGTTAATGTGTATTTTAATTTTGGGTAGTCTAGGTATTGATATATGTAAGTGTGATCATTATTTTTGGTAATTTAATTTGTTTTCTCCTCTCATTTCTTTTATTTTTCTAAATTAGTTTCCATTTATATATAATTTTAGTGACCTATTTTAGGAGTATTATATATGCACGAGGTTTTGCTATGTAACACAATGTTAGAGCAATTTTTTATTTAGCCTCTCACCTCATTTTTTAATAGTGCCACTTGTCACTCTTTATTTGAAATTTTTTATTTTTTATTTTATACAAGATAGAAATTCTACCATAACCTAATATAAATGTGTATGTGTGTGAAGCTGTCTTTTGGAGACTTGAACCTCATCCTTTACCCCTCACACCGTACAAGCACTTATATTTGTGAAATGACCATCATACTAGTATGTTTGGTTAAGGTGAAAACAGGGAGGATGGAAAATAAGGAGAGGAAAATATAGTAGAAAATGACATTTTTCACCGTTTGGTTCAGAAGAGAAAACAAGATAGATAGAAAATGGGGAGGAAAATAATCCCTCCAGCCCTACACTTTTTTATCCTCCCAATTTGGGAGGAAAATAGAGAGAAAAATATATTGAATGATGTAATTTATACAGATATCTTCACTTTATTGTACTCACATACCCCTCTCACTTTCCTACTATTATATGATAAAGACATAATAGTCAATTTATATAAACTACATTTTCCATCCTCTCATTTTTCTCTCAAACAAAACAAAAAAGTTTTACACCCTCCCATTTTTCCATCCTTCCAACCAAACACATATAAGGAAAAATTAAATCTTTTATATCTTCTTACTTTTTTACTCCTCCAACCAAACAAACCCTTAAGGTGTGCGGTGGTCATTTGAAAAGAAATTGATACCATTCATTTAACATTCCACCTAAGCAAAAATTTAAGGACTTGATTCATTAAACCTTCCCTATAAATGCCCTGCCAATATATAAATGTCAAGTATGCAAACTAACATATTGTCCAATATATATTATCCCAAGTTCCCAACTAACAATTTTGTTCCACACGTTTTATCCAAAGTTGTAATAGCCAAAAATTTTGCCATGTGTTTAATGAGGTATATGTATTCATTTCTAAGTATTCATTTTTTTTATAGGTGATTCACTAATTATTAGCATAAAAGGGAATTTATATGATTTTTTGTTTGGGTGCTCCCAATAAGTTTGGAGGGAGGATTTAAATTTGGGTTTTTCTAGGCACTGCCATTGACGCACAAGGATCTTGATAATTTATATGTTTATTTTTATAAAATTTATAGTAAAAAACAACTGATTTGGAAATATAACATTATTGCTCAAAACCAACAACTCACAAAAAAATTTAATATTACATGCAATAAAAAATATAGAAAATAATCATGCAGTTAAGTTAGTAACATAATTAAAAATTTGTGAGTTCATTTAAATAATATGTTCATATACTAAATTATATCAATTAAAGTATTTCACATTTCCTCTATTTTGAATGACATGTAATATTACTAATTAATTCTCAATAATAGTACCTAATAAGTATTATACATGAATTATAAAGACAAAATTTTACAAAACATTTTTATAATGTAATTATGCATTGCACTAGATAATCGCTAGTACAGGTTAATTGGACAAAAAACAATGATGTAGACGCTAAACACATGATTAGGTGCTAATTTAGCAACTTAATAGCCATTTTGGTGTGATTAGGTGCTAATTTAACACTTAATAGCCAATTTGGTGAGACGTAATGACTAATTGAGTTAAACTGATGAGTTGAAAAAGAAAAGTTTCAAACTTCTATATTTTTTTTAAGAAAAAAGATAGGAAAAAAGTTTAAAACTTTAGAAACTGAAATAAAAATAACCCCAAATTTAGGTTAATGAAACTTCTACTATAATTTTAGTTAAGAAGATATTGAAAGCTATGTCCAACAAGTTGGATTGGACATATTTACTGAAACTAACTAATGTGTTGATGCATTAAAAAAATTTGGATCGAATCTATTACTTTCTTCTATATCTTTTCATGAAATATTGCCTATGATAGAGAACTTGTTGGCTTTTGATAGAGAATTTTTTTCTTTGAAATATATTTATTAACTCTTGATATATCATATTTTAACCCACAAAAAAGAAAAAAAAAAAAGAAAAAGAAAAAGAAAAAGAAAAGTCGGCGAAGGTATTAATATTACTATTAAAGTCTTCGAATGTGAAAAAAAAAACACCTCATCCCTTTTCCTTACTCATATTTTGGAGCTTCTAGACTCTCTCCTCATCTCGATCTCTCTCTCTTTCACCATCCCTAAACCCCACAGAAAATTGAAACCAAAAAAATGTCAGACCTCGGCGGCGCAAGCATGGTCCGCCAAAACCCACGGCGGGTCACGGCGCCGGAGGAGGCGCTGGAGTTCGAGACCTCAAAGGAGGTCCAGGTAGTAACGAGCTTCGCAGAAATGGGAATCAAGGACGACTTGCTCCGCGGCATCTACCAGTACGGCTTCGAGAAGCCCTCCGCGATTCAGCAGCGCGCGGTGCTTCCGATTCTCCAGGGCCGAGATGTCATCGCCCAGGCCCAGTCCGGTACCGGAAAAACCTCCATGATTGGCCTCACCGTTTGCCAGACCGTCGATACCAGCAGCAGAGAGTGCGTCCTCTTAATCTCTTTTCTATTTTCCTTTCTGTGCTTTCTTTTTTCGTTGTTTTCTTAATTAGGGTTTTGTTTTGGTTGTGGAGTGTAGTTTTAGGGTTTGAGCTTTGTAAATTGAAACCCTAATTTTTTTTTTTTTGGGGAAAAGGATAATTTATTGTGTATTACATATAATGGATTTTTAGTAAAAGAATAGTTATATTTACCCATATAATCACACATTCAATTTTACAACTTGCTGACTTGTGAGAGTGATAGATACTTGCTGTCCACTACTGATTATATGGACCCGCCCACCACTTTTCATTGACCACTCGCAGGCATGGTCGCACAAATCAACAAGTTATGAAAATGGGTGTCAGTTAAAAGGAGTTTTTTTTTTCTTTTTTTAAAGGTATATTACCCTATAGGGAAGTGCATTAGGTGAATTTAATTGTCCTAAGAAAAGATAACTCGTTTTTGTTTTATTGGTAGATTTAACTAGTTGTTTGAATTTATTGTTGGTGGACTTTAGAGCATATGAGGTTTGTGGATTTTAGACTTCCTTATTCGAGAGGTATGGTTTGAGTTCAGATACGGAACTGTACTTGTGATAATTCATGATAAATGTCCTCTTACGCAACAAATAAGGAATGGTCTTAGTTAACTTTTAACTTTCAGCCCTTATGAGTTGGAGGCTCTTAACCGCCATTTTTTCTTAGACCGAAGGCCTCGTTTGGTGTCGGGAAATTCCCGAGCTGGAATGTTGTGAATAAGGTTTCCTTCAAGCATGATGATAGTCAGTCTTAAGTTTTTTAATATGTTATCTTTGTTAGTTTAAAGACTGGACTTTAAGAAGTACAATGGCACAAGAGACCTGAAGTTGTTAGGGGAATAGTAGCAGGATTCCTTGCCTGCTGCCCCATCCTTCCTCGCTTCAGTAGGCGTACTGACAAGGAGAGTTTTTTCTTTTGGGTGGATGTGGACTCCAATAGTAGATCCTTGATTTGCCACTGGTTTCATGTTCCAGTCCTCTAGAGACGGCCCTTTGGTCATTTATTTGTAAAGATGATTATAGGTGTTATATTTTAAGTCTTTTTAGAGTACCCATTATGGCACATTCGGTGCTCATTGACTAACTCTGTGAAAGATGTTTAAACAAAAATTATACATTGACAAACCTCATATGCTGTGAATATTCCTACTTGCTGAATGGCCGATGCACTGGCAACTTTAACCGTTCATTATTAAAATAAGAACCTTTTTGGGCTGAAGCTGATGTATTCAGTCAAAGGCATAGGTGAGATGATGTTGGTTGATTTTGTTTAATCTGATACTTGATGAAAACCAGAGTGCTTTAGCTTTGACATGTTTGTGTGCTATAATCATAGTTTGTGGTGTGGTATGTACTGTCATTAAGTTTAGATTAGACCATTGAAGGGATTTACAATCTTCACTATTTTTAATCGATTAATGATCAGGACATATGACTTCTTGAGGTAAACATACTATCACTTAATGGATTATTCTAGGCATTATCATGTGTTTCATGATTACTTACTTCTATAGCCAGGAGCTATTGGGATGTTTCTATTTTTTGGTTTCATTTTTCTGTTACAGCTGGTTTATGATAATAATGGTTTTTTATTTATTTTATAAATGTCTAAAATTAAACAGGGTTCAGGCCTTGATCTTGTCACCAACAAGAGAATTGGCATCTCAGACAGAGAAGGTGATATTGGCAATGGGTAATTTCATAAGTATTAAAGTACATGCATGCATTGGAGGCAAGAGTGTGGGTGATGATATCAGAAAGCTAGAAAATGGTGTTCAGGTGGTGTCTGGAACTCCAGGCAGAGTTTGTGACATGATCAAAAGGAGAACACTGAAAACTACACACATCAAATTGTTAATTCTTGTAAGTTAACGTTTTGTGACCCCTAACCTTACTCTTTTAATTCTCTCTCTCTCTCTCTCTCTCTCTCTCTCTCTCTCTCTCTCTCTCCCTCTATTTCGAAAAGTAAATTCGTCTTTTATTAATCTAACGTTTTTAGTGTTGTGTGTGTGTGTGTGTGAGTAAGCTTGGTAGGGATTAATTTTTAATTTTTTGGATGCTCCAACAGGATGAATCTGATGAGATGTTGAGCAGAGGGTTCAAGGATCAGATTTATGATATATACAGATATCTCCCACCAGTGCTTCAGGTTCTCTCTCTCTCTCTCTCTCTCTCCCCTGCTCTGCCCCCCACAGTAAAAAGGGAAAAGGAAAAAAAAAAAAAAAAAAACAATTCTACCTAGCTAATTAAGTTTGTCCTGCGATGGAACCGCGTGTTGATTTGCTGTTGTCATTGGTTGAATAGTTATGGGTTGCTTTCTGTAACAAGTCCTGTAACTTTAGCTATTGTTGGTGACAGTACCAAAAGAAAAAGTGGTCGGTGTATGTCAAGTTGTTTCAACACCGCAACTGATGCCCAATCCCTAGATTTTCAGCACATTGTGGGGATTTGTTGGTTTTGGTGCGAGGTGAATTAGGTTCAGTAATTGCTAGGTTTAGTTTAGAATAATAGTCATTTTGGTGGGCAAATGAGCTCTAGCTCAAATGGCTTTTCCTACCTACATAAAGAATCAGGTGGAGAGTGAGGTTGTGGTTTAAGTCATGAAATGCATTTATGACTTACCAATAAAAAATAATTGAAATTTTGATAGTAAGTAACGGATTATCATGTCCTCTCTAGAATTTTAAAAACTAGCTAAAATGAAATATAACTAATGAAATCATGTCTAGGTTTCCTTAACAGTTACACATGTTTTAAGCAATTGCATTATAGAAGAAGGAAATCACTCTCTGAAAGATACTTTAAAATCTGCAGAAAATTCTGTGTTCAAATTGATAAATTTAATTGACAGATCACATAGCTTCATGTAGGCTGTTTTGGAATGAACTAGGACTCCAACTTCCTCTCTTTTTGGGGAAAAAGGGGAATTGAAATAGTTTGACTAGTAAAGTAAGTTGGAATCTTACTCAAAGCTACATCAACATGTAAATGATACTCAGACTTATGGGCCACGACAACAGCACATTCCACTGAATCTGGCACTAAACTAAAGGAAATGTCCATGAATTAATAGGATTTCAGAAAACATGAGTAAAGCTAACTCAGTGGGAAATCAACTTTAGCAATAATAAAGTGAGGCTTTAATAATTTTTTTTTTGGATAGGTAACGCTCTAATAAAAAAAAATTACATGGCTAGGAAACCTTACAACAGCATAATGCTTTATTCCTTTTGGCATCAAGTGTACACTTGGTCTTTCTGATTTGAAGTTGATTAATTGTTCATTTGGAAGATTTTCCTGCGTTCCATCACTAGTGCTCTTTTACAACACTTGTGTTGCTGTAAATTTCTCTTTAATCTATGTTGATGACTTGCTTCTGCAATTTGTGATGCCTACACAATTAGGAATAAAGTAATAGTTTGTTGTCTCCTGTTATAATATCATGCAAGGTTCTGCAGAGACTGGCTATGTTGGTACTGAAATTGATAAGTTGTTGTAGGTTTGCTTGATTTCTGCTACCCTTCCTCATGAAATTTTGGAGATGACAAACAAGTTTATGACAGATCCTATACGGATACTTGTGAAACGTGATGAATTGACTCTGGAGGTAAGTAATGTTTGTATGTTGTATCAGCTACCTTTGGATGTAGATCTGAATGCAAGTTTTTATGTCATTGTAAATCTGTAGTTTGATACTGGTTTTCTTTTTATCCTTTTATGATGACAGGGCATCAAACAATTTTTTGTTGCCGTGGAAAGGGAAGAGTGGAAGTTTGATACTTTATGTGATCTTTATGATACCCTTACAATCACCCAAGCTGTCATATTCTGCAACACAAAGAGAAAGGTAGTGCTGTCCTTGATCAAATTTTGGATTCAAGTTCTAGTAGTGTTATCTTGCCTGATTTTGAGAATATAATGAAGAAAGCTTTCAAGTGTCAGTCTGTGTTAGGTTCATAGTTTACCAAGTAATATTCTTGGCCATATGGCTTTATGCAAGTGCAATAGTTTACATGAACACCAGTGAAGTAAAATAGAGACAAAGAAAAAGTTTTAGTATTGTCTTTTGCTTTCCAAGTGAGTAAGATGCTCTCTTTAAACTTTCACAGGGTGTAGAATGATCCCTATTCCCCTTTTAGCTTAGCATATCTAGATTTCTTTCTATTTCACTTCCCTTTTTTTATTTGTTCCTTCTGGCTTCTATGTACTGGTTGATGAATATGATGTTATACTTCTATTACTCTTGGAACAGGTGGATTGGCTAACAGAAAAGATGCGTAGCAATAACTTCACTGTTTCATCAATGCATGGAGACATGCCTCAAAAGGAGAGAGATGCAATTATGGAAGAGTTTCGGGCTGGTCAAACCCGTGTCCTAATAACAACAGATGTTTGGGCCAGGGGGATTGATGTTCAACAGGCAAGTTGTTGGGCTCTTCTTTAATATATTATGTATTACTTTTCCATGGCAAGCTAAATTTAAAATGGAAAATGAGTAGGACCTTAAGTTGTGACCCTGTTAAAACACTGTCAGTGTCAGTGCTAATGAGAGCTATCTCAAATGACACTTCATTCTCACACAAATGTGAGTGGAGGGTGAGGTTGAGGGTTTAGAAGTAACGCACTGGTTGTGTAAGTGTAACTTTCAATCATTAGGAAAAAAAATTTTCAGTTGACTTTGGATTTAATGAGGTGGAAAATGACCAATTCCTCCCCTACTGGACCAAGTTAATTGTTGAGAACATTTGCTGACTTGTGTTAGAATGACTGGTAATTCTTAATTCTGTGAGTTGATAAATGTATGGGACTTCTTGGTACTGTGACTAATGAACCTAGCCGCCTATCAGTTTTTTTTTTTTTTTTTGGGGGGGGGGTGGGGGTGTGGGGGGGTTAGAACTTGCTGCTTGCTTGTGGTACAATAGTTAGGCGTGTTTCATGTTGTCAAGTGTTGATGCGTGTTTCTACTTGAATGTAAAATATATAGGGAGGGTTTTGGAAAATGATCTTCTAAAAAAGGTCCATAAATTGTATATTCTGAGTTTTGTCCTCCATAGACGGGTTATAATTCTTTGCTGTCATTTTTCTCCTTAAGTTGTCTGTTTTACACACGAACAATCACATCCCCTTGTGCACTTGATGTTCAATAATCATGGTATATATCCACTTGTATATTTTATATGTATTTGTGACTATATTGTATGTGGAAGAACAACTCTTGGTGTTTATACTTCTCCATTCATGTTTTCTTCATTTTTCTTTTGTCAGGTTTCTTTGGTGATCAATTATGACCTCCCAAACAATCGTGAGCTTTACATTCATCGTATTGGTCGTTCTGGTCGTTTTGGAAGAAAGGTATTTATTCTATTATGTATTGTGGATGCCTTGGCCTTCTGTGCAAGAAGTTGACTGTCAATTTTTTTCTTCTCTATATGAAGGATATTCAAAACACATCATATTACTTCTAATGTGCAAAATTGAATAGATTTAAAACATTTTGTTTCCAACTGCAAAGTTAAACAGAATAAAACTACATGTTGCTTGTGAATTGAAACAAATGGTAAACTTGAAAGTGCAATTAGCGGTAAGCAGATGCCACTTAAACCATTAGTGCAAATTCAATTACGCTTGATTTTGTAATTTACTGCAGAAATATATGTGCATTTTTATTGTCTCATTTCCATTTTCTCATTCTTATTCATTTCTTGCTGACTAGTCTGCTAGCAAATATTCTTGTTTTCCTTCTCTCTCTCTCTCTTGTGGTTGATCTGGGCATTGTCTCTGAAAATTGCTATTTGATGTTTGTAGGGTGTTGCAATAAACTTTGTCAAAAGTGATGATATTAAAATCCTACGAGACATTGAGCAGTACTACAGTACTCAGATTGATGAAATGCCAATGAATGTTGCTGATCTAATATAAGTTTTGCTGGCCGTCTTGTGTGTTGACATAATGAATGTTGCAGTACTACGAGACATTGTGCAGTGTTGACGTAATGAATGTTGCAGTACTACGAGACATTGTCCTGTGTTGTGACAACATTACATATGTTAAGAGTTGGATTTTCTCCATTAAGATTTAAGTGATTGGGATTTCTCTGCATTGTGCTCACATTGTATGGGGGATAGGTTGTATTTTAACGAAAGTTTAGTTTCTGTAATTTGCTAGGTTTTTTTTATCGTGATGAGAATTTTGGACTAGCAGTCTCTCTCTGTTGGTTTGTTTCTCTCCTCCTGTCTTTTTATTTTTTGGTGGTTGGCTTCGTGACATGACTTGCATTGGGTTTTTACTTACTGCTATCTGTGCTCGCGATTTAAATGTGTCTTGTACATCTTATTACAACAGCCAAAACCACCTAAACCAGTTGATGTTTTTGAACAATGATTGTGTCTCTGCATGTGCCCTGTGTTGAGTACCTTTGCAACTTGTTTAAGCCTCTGGGCTGGCTCCTTTAATTGATTTAACAGAGAACTATTTTTTTCCCATCTGGTTTATGTAATATAAACCAAAAGAAATCAACTATAACAGGTCCACAGCCATCCAAATTGAGGGATGCAATTAGAATGATTTTTATTAATATTTTTAAGGACATTCGAAGAGAAAGGGAAGTGGATGAGGTACATATAATATATTTTTTATTTTTTTGAGAGAAGGTACATATAATATAGGATTATATATATTGTCATAAAAAATAATATTAATAATAATTAAACAAATTATTAATTTTTTTGTTGAGAAGGAGAAAAGAAAAGTAATCTAGTTCCTTCTCAAGGAATGCTTAACATTACAAACATCTTAGGTTATTGCAAGCTTAGAATAAAACGTGTGAAATGAGATTGTGGGAACTTGAAACAACATATATTGGATAGGATTATTTGTCAATCATCAATGTATTAGTTTAAATATTTGGCACCAGATTGCTCCACTGTCCAACGAGAGGTTCTCTGAATTTCTGTCAGCCCAGGTAACGCACTCTCATCATCAAAACCAACCCAAAAGCAAATGGCGTCTTCCACCAGAAAATTATGTCAAAATCAACTTCGATGGAGCTGTTTTTTCTGGCGCATATAAGTCAGGTATTGGGGTGGTGATAAGAAACAATAGGGGCCTTGTTATAGCTTCTTGCTCCCAGGTTTTGCATCAGGAGATCAACAATAACGAAATCGAGTCAATGGCTGCTGCAAAAGCATTGTCCTTCGCTGCAGAGTTAGGACTTTCAGATGCAGTGTTGGAAGGTGATTCGATGGTGATTATAAAAGCTTTGGAAGAGGAACATAATCCACTGTCCCCAATAGGTCCGTTGATTGCAGATGCAAAGTTTAATTCTCATTTTTTTACTCATTTACTTTACTGTCATACAAAGAGAGAATGTAATTTTGTTGCTCATGGTTTAGCATGATTTACCGTTAATATTCTGGATTTTTTAGTGTGGATGGAAGATGTTCCGCCATAAGAGAAAGGATTGTTAGTCTCATGAGACCCGTATCTCATTGACATGTGGGTCTCACGCGTGTGGAATCCACATGTTTGAGACTTGGGTCTTATGAGACTAGTGCATATAAAATTTGTCTCTCTCACATGCTGTGGGTTGGGACCTATGCAGCTCACATCATAAGCACTACATTTTCTAGTGACGTAAAGGTGAAGCTTAGGCCCTCTAAGATTTCAATTCAAAACCCTAGCAGATTGGATTTTTTCTCAAGACCCAAACTTGAATTCTATAAGGAGGTGTTTAGTATTGGGTAATGTGTTAGGATTCTTGGGAATGTCGAAAGATCCTCTAACACTCTTAAGTTGGGTTACAAATCACACAAAGAAATCATATGTGTGTAGGTATCTAGATTTCCACTAAATCCTGTTTCGGTAAAAAAGTGGATTCCGCTAAAAAAAAGTAAGGTTATGTTTAGTAACAGTTTTTGTTTTCTATTTCAAAAACTTGTATTTGGGAATATAAAGAAAAAACAATTTTCTTGTATTTTTGAAATTAAAAACATGTTTGGTTAGTTGAAATTAAAAAGATAATTTTTTGAAGAAAAAAATAGAAAATACTAAAATATGTTGTTACTAGGATTTGAACTCTAATGCTAACTTATTAAATGAGATAGATTCGTTAAATTAAATGCGTATTTTCATTGACTTTTGAAAATTAAAAACTGAAAACTGCCTTTTACATATTTTCAGTTTCCTTCATAAATTGAGTTTTGAGAACAGTTTTTGTTTTCTGTCCATTTTGGGTTGCCAAACAAGTTTTTTAGTCTTAAAAATAAAAAATTATTGTTGGAAACAGAAAATAAGGAAAAAAAAAAACAATTACCAAACATACCAGTATCCACATTCATGGGCCTAGAAAAACTAAAAAATAGTTAATTATATATATATATATATATATATAAATAAATTGACAATTTTATCCATTCTTCCCTATCCTTTTACCAATAGAAATCAAACTAAAGTTATGGTTAAGAAATAGAATTTTCTATCTCTTTTGATATTTCCTATTTGGGATTGAGTTAAATGCTAAAAGAAAATACATTATTTTTATTAACAAGACATGATTATAATGAAGAAAAAGAATTTAGATAATTATTTTTGTATTGTACATGCCATTAACAAATGTTAGACTATAGTTTTTTGTGAATTTGCCATGATTTATGTTTATATGTTGTTTCTCGTTATTTATTTGGAGGAATATAACGAAAATGACTTGATATTTTGCTTACAAATCTAATGAGAAAAAAAAATAATTCTTAAAAATAAACCAAACACAAGAATCTCATATTCAAATCTTATTAGATTCTTAATCAAATCAAACATAGATATAGTTATCCCCGCTCTGTTTGTTTCAATATTAACATTTTATGGAAAATGAATCATTTTTCAAAAACATTTTCTAAAAAAACTATCTAATTTTCCTATATATAGTAGAAACCTTAAAATGAGTTGGAAAATTATCTTTTAACTTTCCTTATTTTGTTTTGCGTAAAATAAAGTTGTTTTCTAAAAAATTTTTAATGGAAAACAACTGTATCTCATGCTAAGTTAAATAAGAGAAGTTAGATGATAATTTTCCTCTGATTCTTTTTTTTTTTCCTAATACTACCAAATACGGAAAAATGTAAAAAACTATATTCATATAAAATTTTCCATTGAAAAAAACGGAAAAAAAAAAGTTATGTTCTCAAACATCATTGACAATGTTTCGCCCTAAATGGAATGACTCTCTTAGTTACACTACGCCTCGACCCGAGTCCCAATGTCCAGTCTTCTTTGCCCACACAACCCAAGAAATTGGCTTTGCCTACACAACAGTGGGGCTGTCCCCTTCATTCTATGCTGACCCCGGCTCGAGGCTGACAACCCGGTTGGCTTGCCAACAACGGTAGTGTGAATTCTCCCATTTCCTGGTCAAGCTTGAGACTTGGTTGGATGCCTATCACATTTCCAAGAATTTGAACATCAAAACCAAAGGCTCCTTAAAAGTGGATACTTCAAAACAAACGTTTGGTAAGAAAAATAATTTAGGTACCATGCGTGTTTGTTTGGCCCAACCAAAACAAATCTTTGGTGTAAAACTCTAAAAAGAGAGAGAGAGAGAGAAAAACAAAACAAAAACGTGTAAGACGTTAGAGTGGGTTGAAGTTAGGCGGTCCATGAACTTGAAATAAAAACTCCCTCTTGACCGGTTCTCTTCTCTCTTTGCCTTCAAATGAAATCAAAGCGTTAACCACAAAAACCTTCCTTTCTCTCTCTCTACAACCTCCTTCTTCTTCTTCTTCTCTCTCATTCACAGAAATTTTTTTGCAAGAGAGAAGAAGAAGAAGAATGTGGGTATTCTATCTGATATCGCTGCCTCTAACAATGGGGATGGTTGTGATGACCTTGAAGTATTTCGCGGGTCCCCATGTCCCCAGATACGTTCTCTTCACCGTTGGATACACCTGGTTCTGCTCTCTCTCTCTCATCATCCTCGTACCCGCCGACATTTGGACCGTAATATTCATTTTCCATTTGCAACTTTTTGAATTTTGTTAGATTTTTGATAATATTCACATATGATCTATGATGGGTCATGGTTGGTTTGATCATTTGCATATCCAAACCTTTTAAATAAATCCAGCATTGATCTATATATTTACTTCTTTTGATTATGTAAATGGTATATAGTATTTGATGTATTAGCTGAAAACACTTCTTTTTTATATTATTAAAGAAGAAGAATTTAATTTACCTACAATTAGTTCGACTGGTAAAGTCTTTTGTTATTGAACAAGGAACTTGGGTTTGAATCCCGCCTATACAAAAAACTAATTGGTTTCTTAAACCGATGATAAGGAGTAATTATGAAGGAGCAGATGTCATATGTTTAAATCCTATTGTATCTTGTTATTAATGATCCCGTCGTGGATGACGCCCGATTGACCTTGATAGGTTGTCATTCCCTCCTAGATTATCACACACGAACACTTACTTCTCTAAATGCATGATCGTAATATTGTATGATGATCAGATTCACCCCTTGAAAAATTCTTCGCTTTTGATCAAGAATGCGAATAAAAACTTATTTATTTATTTATTATAGTTTTGGCTTCTCCATCTCTCTTGCTTGATAGCTCTGAAGCTATATTCGTAATGTAGTTTTGCTATACATAATGTGTTGTTATGCTCATTGGTGATCTCCTCAGACATGAAGTTTTAATTTCTATTTTATTTATTATTTAAACTTTTGTGTGTGTGTTTGATGTGATATTGTGTATTGTTTTCTAATTAAATTTGGCTGCAGAGTTGATTGGTTTAATGATTATGACATAATTCTTTAATTTTTATCATGCAGACAATAATGGGCCACTACAATGGAGGGATATCTTTCTTTTGGAGCTTTTCATATTGGAGTACTTTTTTACTTACCTGGTAAGCTATGGACTAATTAATTTATCTTTTATATTTATTTATTTCCTGAGCCCTATGATAAAGGAGGTTTAGCCTTCATCTGAGCTTATCTAGTTTGTAATGGAAATTTTATTCATTGGAACCTATTTGTGGTATCTTAGAATATCTGTTACACTTCTTTGTTTTATTTAATCTTTAACCTTAAGCAGAAGTCCTTAGATTATTTTGTATATTCTTTTTTTGTTGTATATTTTCTTTAAACTTATAGCAGTCACTTAGGTAAATCTTTTAAGAATGATCTTGTGGTAACTTATAAGAAAATTTAGATTTTTTTTTGTTTTTTTGTTTTCTATATTTTCTCTCTCACTGCTTGCTGTTACAGAAAAGGAGTTTGCTTTTGAGCCTATGTGCCTAGTTGCTTAACTTTATGTGCATATGTATGTCCTACTTGTAATATTCCGTGGAAAATGTTTGTGAATGACTTTGCTTGAAGTTGGTTTTAGTAACTTTTGTTATGAATTTCTTGTTACTAAAATCCGTATGTACTGCAATAGCTGTTGTAAGTTACCTCAATCAGCAAGTTGATTTTAAAAAACCTATATCAAATTCAGCCAAATATAATTCTCAAACTGCAGTTTTAAATTATTCGAAACAGCAAGTAGGACCTGCTTCTTTCAAATCCATTAAAGATTAAAAAGAAGAATTGTCTACTGTAACTGTCTTATCAACTGATTATGACTAATTTGAAATGTATTTCTTTTGATGAGTAAGATATAAAATTTTAATTACATAGCACAAAAAGGGGGTGTGAACCATGTACACAAGAAGTATAAAAGTATAACCTGAAAATAAATAAATAATTCAATTTATCAGGAAAAGCCAAAAATCTGATGAGTCAATGAAACTAACAGCATGTTCCCTTGTATATAGGGACTGCAGAAAAAGAAACTTCAGTTGAGCTACGGATAATTCCGATCCTTCAAAAGTTTGTGCATTCCTCTCTCTCTCTCTCTCTCTAAAAACACACATTTGACACAATGAAATGACCTTCGAAGTCTCCAAACTTACTTTTTTTACCAAACAGACCTATCCAGCTAGCCAAATCTTCAAGTACAGTCCTCATTGTAGCCCAACACACCCCAAACAAGCACAAGATCTGTAGCAATTCACACATTGATCTATTTGGTTCGGGTGAGCCCTTTGACATTTTAACGATTCCTAGTGATCCCAGGTCTCTTGCAACCTTACAATAAAGGAAGAGGAGATCCATTAACACCCCATTAGATTTACACATGCAGCACCTATCTGCAATTATAATACCTCTTTTCCCCTAGTTATTAATTGTTAGGATTTTGCCCTTCGCAGCTATCCAAACAAAGAATGCCATGTGAGGAGGGCATTTTACAATCCAAATTGATTTCCATGAAAAAAACTTGTCACCGCCTTTTCTTTGAACCTGATAATTAGAATTACTTTTAAAAGGCTGATTTTTAGATAGTGACTCCCATGAGCTGCTAGCGTAAAGAAGGAACCCAGTTCACACTGCCATTTAAGGCATCCATGTAATCCAACACTGTGGGCATCTTTATTTCTAGCTATCATGAAGAGCTTTGGGTATCCATTCTTAAAAGTGTCATCCCCACACCAATGATCATGCCGAAAATGAACCCTTGTGCCATACCTTACCTTGAGTCAAACGTATGTTACAAGATTAGTTCATCCATGATGAAAAGAAAATGCAACATATGTTTGATTTGGGGTGAGATATGGCAAAGGGTATGGTATTCTTTGCTAAAGTAGTTCATCATGATGTATGCCCTACATCATGCAAAGTATTTGTCTGTATTCGCTAGAATAGAAAAATCCCACGCCCAACTGAATTAATGAGTGCAAAATATTAAGAATCTAATATTAATGAACTATAAAATTTATAAAAAAAAAAAAAACTAAATGGATACATGCCACAAACTTAAGTGAATAATTATGGTGTAAATACATGACACAAAATTAGATTCTAATTTCAAATTAATTGTGGGATTCTCAATTCCTTGAGTTTTCACTAGCTTTGTGTCTTAATGTTTCTATTTTTGCTTCTTGTTCTCTTTTGTTTTTGTCTATACTTGCTATGTACTCCTCGTGTACTTGGATAGCACCCCTTTTTTATAAGTAATGAAATTTCTTTTCAAAGTCATAAAAAGGAGTTACCCAAGTATACAGGAAGTATACAACAAGGGACCAAAACAATCAAATACACAAATTATAGGCCTCCATCAAATCATAAACCAAAGAAATAGAAGGACTTCCCATGATAGACATCCAATCCGATAGCGTTTTAAAGAAGAAAAGTTTGAAGTCTGCTACTGTCCTTTCAAGGTCTTCAAAACACCGTTTATTTCTCTCCCGCCAAATGCACCACATCAAACAATGGGGATAGCCATCTAGATAACACCCGTTTTCTTTTTCTTTTTTCCTTTTGTTTTAATAAGCTTTACTTAAATAGAAAAAAAAGAAAAAAAAAAAGCTAGTCTAGAAGATAATCCTTTCTGTACATTATTCATTATGAGATAGTTCCTATTGTAGTATATATGTTACTATTCAATAGTAAATCACTTTGCCTTTAATGTGACGATGTCTGGCATTATGTTTTAATAGCTAATCATGGAGTTCATGAAAGGAGAATATCTAGGATGAAGGGCTGAACTGCATGAATAATTTAATCTTTCTGTTATTTGGTGGGTTTAATGACGCATATTCGTTTCTCATTGTTTAGCCAGTAATGGTTTAACTGGGATAGTTTAATTCTTTTCAGATGAAGAACTGCCTAATGCAGTACTGGATTTATGTACAAGAGAGGTAAATGAAAATAGCCATTTAGTCTTCCTTTTTTTTGGATGACTTTTAAACATGGTTTTTGAAAGACTGGACCGCATTATAGGTAATAAAATTACAATCCGGTTTTTTATTTAGAAAATTTTGCATTTTAATAATATTAATGAACCGGGTGAACTGTCAAACCACCAAATCGTTCATAATTCAATAGAGTGACTATTTTTGTAAAAATTTGGAAAGGTTACCATGAGGATTTGAACCTCTGAACCCCCCCCCCCCCCCCCCCACCCCACACACACACACACACACACACATACACACACACATTTGTCTTTGAAAGGTTTAATTATTAATTATCCTCTCTAAATATATTAATACTGTTCGATTTGTTTTCTTTGCTAAATTTATTTGTGATTTAATATTTGTCTATTTGCATGTGAATGTGCTATTTTTGAATTTTTTTTTTAAATGGTCTTATTTTAGATTTAAATGTTTTCTACTACTTAACATAATACTTCTTTTGCATGTTCTTTTATTATTTTCTTTTGACCTTATAAAATCCATAAATTTCAATTGAAAGCTGTTTAAATTTCTTTTAGTTAATTTTGCTAATATTTACAAGTTTAATATTTATATTTGTATTTTAATTAATTACTAAAATAATTATGAGATCAAGTTCGAACTTTAGCCTGACCTTAAAACCTTGAACATCTTCCTTTTCCGGTTCTTAGAAATTCCCAAACCAGGATTTGAAGTCTATAATGATTTGTTGGAATCTAGCAATCGGAGCTTATGCTTATGTTAATTGGATGCTGGAAAAGAAGACTAAGTGGTGTCTGTGGAATTAAGATTCAGGATCTCCAAATTTGCAATGCAAATATGCAAACCAGTAACTTTACAGTAAAATGGGTTGAGCTCTTGTAGGAAAATAAATATTTATTTGACTGCAGAGAGGTTAAAAGGAGAGAAATCTAGGTAATTAAACCTAGGATTACATAAGCAGTGATATTTTATTATAATTATTAGATTGATTTGCAAACCTTGATAACAAGTTTTTCTTGACCAGATGAAAGCAACTCCTGATTTTCAACTAAACATAAGTTGCAACTAAAAATTGGAACTTAATTTAGAGGGTAAATTACACTAACCTACTCTGAAGTTTATTGAAATGGCACCTTTTGCCAAATGTTTGTATAAATGACACTCCCCCCTTTGAGGTTTCTATAAATGACACTAGCTAGTTACAAGTTCTTACCCTAATTTATATTATAGGGCTGTGGTAAGAACTTGTAACTAGCTAGTGTAGTGTATAATCGCTACAATCACTTGCTAGACTAACTTGAAGTTTTCTTGTTTACATGTGTTACTTACTGTGCTGTAACTGGTAACAACCAACTGAGAAGTCTTCCCCCCATTTTAAGCCGTTTTTGATAACAACCAACTTAGAGTGCTGTAACTGAAACAGTGTAATGTTATTTATCCAGAAAAAGAAAAATAGAGAGTAATGGACTGGATTGGGTTATTAAAAAGTAATATGTTCTTAAAATGAGTATAGTTGAAATGAGAATATTAATTTGGATGAGTGGAATACCGGAAATACAGAATAAGAAATGAAGATTTTCACCAATTAGCTCTAAATCAACTGGCATATCCACCCCTTGTAAGTGCTAGCTATGATTTAAGTTGAAGGGGTGAAAGGGACTAGAGAGGGGCGTAATGGATATAAGTAGTGAAAAAGGAAATGATAAAGAGTGGTGATAGAGTATGACCTTAGATAGGATACAATGGCAAAAAGGATGCAAGTAACTAACTTCTATTAGTTGATGAAGGTATTAATAGAGCCTAATTCAATTAGTTGGGATGAAGGATTTGTTGAGTTAAGTAGAGTGATTTTAGAATTACTGCAATATAGTGTTTTTGCTGTTTAACTTTATGCTTTATGGTCTTTGTTTTTTTTAATGATTTGACTTTGTAAGCATGGAATTTTATGGTGCCTAACAGTAATTTGGGTTGGGAAAACATGTATTCTCATAGATTTATTTTAAAATATTTCTCTAAGCAGGGTTGTGGCGCCCACTATTCAGGGTTATGAAGATGCTGGAGACTTCACTATGACTGAAAGATTGAAAACGAGCATACATGCAAACTTAGTCTTTTACGTATGCATTGGCGCCATTGGACTTTTTGGACTTATACTACTCATTCTGTTACGCAGAAATTGGTTTGCTTCTTACCTTGCTAACTTATTTTTGTTATTCTTGTCATTTATCTCTTTGTTTGACTCTGATCCTTCTATTCTTTAATGCCAATGTGTTCCTCTTGCCATAATATACTTTTTTATGAGAAAGAGATAAAATGCTTTTAACTTTTCACACATGACCTTTATTCTGAAAAAAAGGAATTAGTTTTCTTTTTGGATAAGTGAGAGAGATAAATGTTGAAATTGCATGCATCAGAAAATGATCGTAGTAATGTCAGATAAAGCTGGTAGCCTGGCAGATCAGCAGGAGGAGAATAAGCTAATCTCATGTTACCACAGTCAAAGTTATAACGAAAATACGTTTTGGAAGGAAGCATTACTGGTGGAGCCATTGCCTACCACTTGTTTTATTACTTTATTTCCATCATGGAAGTCAGTTAAAACTCCTATTTGTCCTGATCAAATCAATACATTGGTCTTAGCTGCCATCTTGGATGGGAGAAGGTAGCTTTGAAGAATGTTCCTAGTGTTTTGTTTGAGCAATAAAATTATAGCTTAAGCCCCTTTCAAAACTTCTGTTAATGCTCAGCTTTGGGGTATAGTAGGAGCATTAGCCATTTGAGTCTTTGGCATACATATTTTGTCCTACATGAGGCAAAGCATGGAGAATAGTTCTTGCAATGTGTTAATATTTGTGTATGTGAGATGAAAGCATTTGTTATCTCAGCCTTTTGATGTTTGATGCATTGTCATTAGGCAAGTGTCTGATTGAGAAGCTAAAATTCTAGAATTCCCTTTTCCTTTTTATTCAATTTGCATCGCATTAATGTCTGTTTTATCTTTCTAAGCACTATGAGTTCCTTGTTTGCTTGTTTCCAGCTGATTGCACTCTCTATCTCTCCCTCTCTCTCTTCTTTCATTTCTTAACAGTCAGTTATTACAGGAGTGGTAGTATTCTGGGTTTAGCCATGGCTTGCTCAAATACTTTTGGACTTGTTACTGGTGCATTTCTTCTTGGCTTTGGTCTGAGTGAAATTCCAAAAGGCATTTGGAAAAATGCAGATTGGACTGCTCGCCAAAAGGTTCTGACACATAAAGTTGCCAAAATGGCTGTGGAACTTGATGATGCACATCAAGAATTTTCAAATGCTATTGTGGTAAGTTTAATCCCCCTTGTGAAAGTCAAAGCTTTATTTGGCAGTTTTATATAATTAGGCTATGAGGAGCTTGATTTCTCTATAAATTTTTTGAGGTCTTCATTGTATATATTTTTTTCTTGTTTAATGATGTGAAGTGTTAAGTCATTTTATTAAGTAGTTAATCAGCATTTGTGTTTGGTGCTTTAAAACTTCAATCTTAGCCTGAATGTCTAATCTTGTGTTCCCTTGAAGTGAAGATATAAGTCTGAAGTGTTTAAATCATTTTAGTAAGAAGTTAATCACCAGTAATCCATGTTAGAGTCTACCTTCTTTATATTCGAACTCAAAAGTTTAAGATATTAGGCAGAGATGCCAAACTATCATTTTAACCCAAATGGAGCTCCACATTCAACCAATGTGGCAGATGCATGTGGACTCAGATATCATTCTAAAGCATCTCACTGAAAATCTTAAGCTGTTAAGCGTGGGTAGATTTATCTATTTCAACAATATCTTGTCTGTAGATTTAAAAATTCCTTCAATGAGTAGGCCTACTGTGAGTTTGAACAGGTGGGAGGTTTCAGAGTCCAGGATCTCTTGCTCAAATACATAAAATACTATTTGTCCAAAAAGCTTAAGCAAATATGTACATCGTATTCTAATATATTCCAAAAACATGTTTGATATATCCAAAAATTGCCTGACATTTACAATGATCAGCCAATTTCATATCTTGTTCATCATTGCTACCTCCACCTACACTCAGCCATCAAAATTATCATTGTATTGGTATATTTTTTGCAACCCCGTCCAACCAGCCAGCCCCAAACCTGTTTTAGGTTGATATCTTCTTGTCACAAAATTGTATAGATTTTTGTAATATTCTACACCACCAGTTTCTTGTTTGGCATTATATAGATTTCTATAATTTTTGTTATGCATGTCTTGTAACCTGATTATTTTTATAAATCTTTTTACACTTGCCCCTTAAATAGTTTCTGATGCTGTGTATGATCAGATTGCTCAGGCAACATCAAAGCAGATGTCCAAGCGTGATACTTTGAGACCCTACATGAATATCATTGATGATATGTTGTTTCAAATGGTAGTACTACTTGTACTGAATTCATTTAGTTGCTCTTAAAATGTTTTTTTATTTGATTTTATAATTTTTTTATTTATTTTATTTTTTATTTTTAATTCTATTTTCTAGTTAAAAGAAGATCCTTCTTTCAAACCTCAAGGTGGGAGATTAGGAGAAAATGATATGGATTACGACACTGATGAGAAATCAATGGCAACACTAAGGCGTCAACTTAGGAGAGCTCGAGAGGAGTATTACCGGTATAGAAGGTAAACTACTAAACTCTAACAGAATTGGTTAGGAAATTTTCGGTGCTGTGCACTCTGAATTATTGAAGCTTTAAAGGTTTTATTCGTGTGTAAGTGTGTGTATTCAAATACTGATTTTTCAGAAAGATTCGACTTTCCTCTCTGGTGCCTTGTAGTGAAAGTTTTTTCATGTCTGTTTCTTATATTTTTTATTTGTTTCCTTGTGGTAGAACTGTGGATCCCCCAGCTCACGTAATTCATCAGTCTGATTTCTCATTACAAAGCTATTACTTACCTTTAGTAATTATATAAATGCATTTTGTATATAAGAAAAGAGCATAGGTCTTTGATTGATGGTATTCATTTGAATTTCATTTATAAAAGCATTAGCCATTTATTGCTTTTTAACGCAAGTTGTTCTGCTATGCTGTAAACATTTAAAGTTAGAGACGATATTAGTTCACTTTGCTTCTGATTATTTTTTAATTGTCTATTTTTTCTAGTAGTAATTAAATTTAACTTATTTTGTCACAGCGAATATACCAAATTCGTGTTGGAAGCCCTTGAGCTGGAAGATACTGTGAAAAATAATGAGCGCCGTGATGTGACTGGATGGTTTGCTCTAAAACCACTTATTTTTGGTTTTATTAAGTCTAACACATATGCTTTCTATCTTTAAAAGATTCAACTTTTATGGATGCTGCGAAAGTATCCAACATTTGATTGTGCTATGAACTATGTGAATTGGGTCAGCATCTCTGATTCTAGGAAATTGGTTGCTTATCTGCATGATTCTTAGTATTTGTTATTACTAAGTCTTCTTTCATTTATTTCTTAATCTGAGAAATGTCAATGCTTAATTTTCTGTATGTGTGTGTCTGTGTATATGTGATAGTGGGTGTATGTGTGTACAAGTACAACCATACAAGTATATAAATTTCACTTCCTTATTTTGTTCACATGAATTTGTATATGTATGGAAGCATACAACATTATAATTGTATGAACACATTTCAATCTTCTTTTGAATAAGCCATCATTAAGACCATATACTTGTTACTCTATTATGTGTTTTCTATTGGTTATTATTCAATTAACAAGGTTTGTTGATAATTATTATGCATACGTTAAATACAGACATATATGCATCCATACTTACATCCATACTTATAAATATGTGTATGTATGTGTTGAATTATATAGATACATATATGTTTGTTTAGATATATGTGTGATAAGTTATGTTTGCATAGATGGTAAGAATTTAAATATTATGTGATGTAAATTGTTATATTGGATTTTCACTATTTTTAATTGGTTTGAGCATTATGAATTATGATAATTGAGTAGTTTTGGCACTTATGGCCAAGAGCTTTATAGCTCAACTGGCACCTCCTCGTGTTTCCAACAGAAACGTCTATGGTTCAAATCCCTCCTCCCTCCTTTATTGTAACTATCAAATTATCAAAAAATAGTTATGGTACTTGATTATGTTTCTAAATATGATTTAATTTAGTGTAAGAGAGAGTATTTTAGATGTTCAGTTTTTCGGTTAACTTGACATGACCCATTCAACCCAACTAATAATTAGATAAATAACCCAACCCAAAATTAGATAAGTAGGACGAGTTTTGGATGGGTTTGAGTTTTTTATATATAATGGGATGAGTTTGGGATGGACTTCCTAAAATTTAATAGATGTTTTGGCATGTAATATATAGAGGGTTGGGTTTGGAAAGGCTTTTTCGATACCCAACCTGTACACACTGAAGAGGTGTCATTATTGTGAAATATGAGAAGCATGGGGGTAGGGGATAGAAAAGAGAATAACAGGATCACATGGTTGGTTTATGGAAGAGCATTAGAGAAGGTTGGATCTTATTTTCTAAAAATATTAAATTTCTTGTTAGAGATGGTATGCAAGTCTATTTTCGGCATGATGTATGGTGTGGTGATGCTTCTACAAAGGATCTATTCCATGTGATATTGGAGTCCTTGTTTTATTCGTGCTTTGCAAGATTGGGAATTGGGAAATGGAATGCATGGTTAAGCTTTTTGATATGCTACATTCACATTTACTTTCTAGTAGAGGTGTAGATCAAATGTCTGGAGATTTATTAAGTCTAGAAATTTTGAGATTTGGTAATTTTATGATGCTTTGAGAGGATCTATAAGAGTAAAGTCCCCTAGATGAGTATTAGGGGTGCTAAGTTGCCTCAGAAGATAACTTTTTTGACATGGACACCAGCTTTGGGAAAGATTATAATTGTGGATAATCTTCCAAGCTGGAACACAGTAACTATTGGTTGGTATTACATATGAAAATGTCGTGGGAATCAATTGTTCATCCTCTACTTCATTGCTTAGTGGCAAGAGATTCTTGATCATTTGTGTTTTCATTATGTGTATCTTGGGTGTTGCCAAAGGATTTGATTTAGATGCTTGCATGCTGGAAGGATGATTCGGTTGACATGAGACTGTATCAATATGGAATGCCACTGTTGTTTCTTTTGGAAAAAATGAAAAGAGGGAATAATAGGAATTTTTAAGCCATGAACATTGTCTCCTGCATGTAATAAAGTAGTTATTTTTGTGGTCTTTGTACAAGTGGATGCCTACCTTAGACAATGTCCTTTCCATGCCCTTTTTTAGCATATTAAACTTTTTAGATTTCAGATTGTAATTCTCTACGAGTAGCTTGATACATATCCTGTGTATTTGAAATTTCTTCTCTTATCAATAAAGTATCTTTACTTATTATTTTTTTTTTAAATTTCTTGTCACACATTGGAAACAATCAACTGTAGTACATAATTATAGATGATCAGTGGTAACATCATCAGTAGTACAGCTTGGTACCTTTCTTTTGGATTGATGATCACTTCATGCTGCTTTTTCTTGATGCTAGTTATTCGTATTTTAATTTTGCAGGAAATATATTTCAAGCTTTAGGCCTGAACGATCAGGCACTCTAGGTTCTTTTCTTGATATGATTGGTAATTACCAGAATCTGAATATTGTTTCTGTATATGTATGTAATTTCAATTCTGTTTTCCAAATGTGGGGTACTTTGGGGATGGTGGAACATGATAATCACATAGAAAATTAAATAATGGTTGTTTTGTCATTCATCTGATGGTCTTACAATGGTATTTTGGATTATTGGAGTTACTGAACAACAGGGCTCTATTTTGTTCCAATGAAATAAAATGAGTCAATGTTTTTTTCATTATCATTTGAAAGCTCAATTTCTCTTTTAGAATGGAATTGCTACAAGAAATTGAACTTTTTGTTCCACAAAAGAAGTAAATCATCAATAACCATATAAAAGTTGAAATGTTATAATTTGTTGACATTCTAAATATAATTTTGAATGTGAAAAGAGTTGAATTTTTTTATTTGAATGATATATGATGTGAGGCTTCATTTGGTTATACTCTTAATGATTTTGTGCATTAAAGTAACTGTTTTAAATACATTTTTAATGATTTCTATATAAATTCCATTGAATCTTATATACTTCAATTCTTTGCAGAGTTGATGTGGCGGTGTATTCTAAGAAAGCAACTTAAGAAACTCTTGGCAATTATATTAGGTTGCATGTCAGCTGCAATTCTTTTAGCGGAGGCCACAATACTGCCCAGTGGAGTTGATTTATCTCTTTTCTCTATTCTCATAAATGCTGTAGGAAGGCAGGAGGTACTTGTGCAGGTAAACTTTCTTTTTGAGGCATGGAATTTTTCCTCTTTCTAGAGGGTTCTCTCTCTATTGAATGTTCAAAATATTTGATAAATCACCACTTGTCCAAAAAGCTTAAGCTGTTGGAAAGGGTAAATTTAATCATTTGACCATTATTTTAGCATAATGAATTTATAATTAAAGATAGTGTAGAAAATGGAGAAGTCTTAAATGTGGCAAGGAGGGATGGCTGGATGATTGTATATAAATTATAATTTATGGAACTTCAGTGGCCTTTGCATCCTTGATGTATGAACTTCTGCATTAGTGACTGATGGGTGTTTGGTTTCTTTTGTGTTGGTACTTGGTACTAGTAGAAAAAGAAGTTGGGAAGTTATGGTACTGTAGTGGTTTGGAACATAAAAGGTTACGATCAACATACAGACTCCAAGTGGCATAATGTTAATGTCAGAAGTGTGGTCTGCATTACTTAGTTTCACCTAGAGTTGGGGATGGTAATCTTTGGTGCTAGTTGTTCTTTTTTGTACTGCTGAATGAAAGTAAGCCATGGATGAATAGGATGGGAATTACAATGGGAATGACAATGCAACCTACTGTGGTGTTGTGATGATTTTACTGTTTAGGTAATGCTACTTTGAAATGGTGATGTCTTTCTTCTTTCTTGTAGACAAATTTGTTGGTTGGTTCTCTATGGTTTGGAGGTCACCTCACATGGTTGAATGAATGGACAATCCATTTACACTGGTGTAAAACTAAACTCTAAGAGTTACTTTGAATGATTTTTTATATTAGCTTGTTAACGAGGGTATTTTGTTATTAACATGCTAATATAAGAAAATAACTCAAAGTATAACATATTCTAATATTCTTTTACTTGTAAAAATTTTTGTCAGAGCTATATTTTAACAAACCCTCTTTTGGATATTGGATTTTTGTTCTTTTCTTGACCAACATGCTCACCATAGATGATTCTGATTAGAGATTGATAGATATAAAATTTTTTGATGAATTAATTTAATGTTTGGCATACAGAGTGTAAGTAGAGAGTATTTGGCCAGTGCAGGATTTGATAAATTAAAAAAAAAAAAAAAACCCTACAAATAGTCATTGAGTGGTTGACATAGGACAAATTGGAAAATTTCTCTATGTGCGCTTTTGGTGAGCTTAGGGTTAAGAGGATTTGTGGATCTTGGGTTATTGGTTTGATTGTTCTCGGCTTGGGAACTCACGGCTTGTGACTCAATCCCTTTGTTCATTAGCTCTCTTCTTTTTTGTATTTAGTTTTCTGTTTTGTTTTTTTTTTTCTTTACCCTTTTTGTACCTTTGGACTACTATGTGCCTTTTATGCATATTGTAGTTTCTTTAATATACTTTTTCTTACCTATATAAAAAAAAAAAAAAACACTTTACAAAGAAAGGTTAGGGTTTTAAATTACTAGAGTTTTAGAAATTTCGATTGAGGATTGCAAAAAAGGCGTGAAGAAAATGAAATCAAATCTTCCAACAATTTGCGAGAGTAGTGAAAACAATGCATGTGAACATGCAAGTTTTCCAGTTACCTTTCATGCCTAAAATGCATGGTAAGAGCGCAAAAGAGGTTGTTAGAGAACCTTTATTTGATCTTAGAACTCACATATGACAGAAATGTGGCACTCATGAAAGTAAGGAATGAAATTTCTTCTACTTGAGCTTTAAATACCAACAAACTGAAATCAAATCGGCCAACATTTTTTGAACAGTAGTGAGAACAATGCATGCAAACAGTGGGTCAGTGACATGAATAGTAGTGTGAACATGCAAGTTTTCCAGTTACCTTAAATGTCCAAAATGCATGGCAAGAGCGCAAAAGAGGTTATTAGAGAACCTGTATTTGATCTTAGAACTCACATATGACTTAAATGTGGCACTCATGCAAGTAAATAATACATTTTCTTTTACTTGGGCTTTAAATGCCAAAAATGCATAGCTAGAGTAAACAAGGGAGTGTAGAGGACCTGTTTCAGTTTCAACCTATATAGCCATAGAGTTGATTGTTTTTGCCAAATGGTTTCTTGCCAATCAAATGAGGTCTATGATTTTCAGTTGAAATGAATTAGAAAAAGGCTAATAAAATATGACCAGAAGATATGAAATTTGGACATATATTACTGCAGAATTTTCAGATCTGGACAAATCAATTGAAAGGATTATGTAAATTATAGTGGACAACACATACTCTACTGCCTTATAAGGAATTGCACTTTTGAAATGAATTTTAGTGCACAGGAGTTAGTAATAGACATGGGATCAATTATTGGAAATGCTATTGTTTATTATGGTGGGAGAAACTTCAAATATGTGAAGCCTTCATTGCTATGGCTATAACAAAATGTCTCTGCATACAGCACTGACCTTGATTACCTGTCAGTGAAAATTCTCAATCTTTACAAGGACTTTGCATCTTTTGTCGTCATTTAGTGTGAAAGATGCTGGAGGCCCTTCACCAAAAACTCTTGGAAAGTTTAATTCCCATTTCTAATGTCTCTTTTTGCCATGTTTACACTATAATACATTATAAACTGTAAATTAGTGTCTGAAGCAATGAGAATGAAAGAGTACTAGAAAAAGAGACCAAAGAGTTGTGTGTTATTGTGTTAGCAGCCTGATTAAATATTGCCTTTGTTATTTTTCGCAACATCATGTAATTATAAATTTAACATTAAAAAAATATTCATGTGTTAATAAAGTCAGAGGAAAATTAAATCCATTCTTAGTTTGTGCCATTTCCACATTTACTGTTTTAGCTGGTTCTCTTATAGACAACCCATGAATCTTCTCATTCTTGGTCCAGATGCTCCAAGAAAACTTGAGTGAGCATGAGAATCTACTTCCTTCAATTCATGCAGTATCTAATTAATTAAAGAAGAGATTAAATTATAGGTGGTCATTGCTTGAGTGATGGGGTGTCTGCAGTCATCTCCAATTTTTATCTTCCATGACTCTTGTGCAAAGTTGTTTAAATTCAATAGCTCGCTTCTGCCAGTTCACAGGTCCAAGGACCTCCTCTTTGTTTGGAGTATATAAAGATCATCATTGCATTTCACGGGGGTTGTTTCCTATTCTGAAGTTTTCTTGTGTCATAATGGTTTAATTCTAGGATTCTTTTTGCAGGTAGCTGCTTTCGTTCCTCTGATGTATATGTGCATATGCACATATTATTCCTTGTTCAAAATTGGAATGCTGATGTTTTACTCACTGACACCCAGGCAAACAAGCTCGGTCAGCTTGCTTATGATATGCTCGTAAGTTTTGTTATTTTATCTCTGTAATGTGTTTTTTCACCACTTACTGGATTTTATTTTATAAACATTCTCTTTAAAAGGAATTGGTCATTAGATCTCACTTTCACATTTCTGCCAGGATGGTTGCGCGATATGCACCTCCAATTTCATACAACTTTCTCAATCTCATTCGTCTTGATGGTGATGAAAAAACTATCTTTGAACAGGTCTTTCTCTGCTACAGTATGCATAACTCACATATGGCTAGTCATATTAAAATATTAAATATAATCTTTTAATTTATCAGTCCTTCAAAATTATTATAAATAAAATTTATGATATAAATCTTGAAGATAGAGGAGTGGGTTTTGCATTGATATATTTGGTTTTTCAATCTTTTTAGTGTGCATAATCACATATGGCTAGTCATATTCTGATTCTAGATGGGAATTATGTTGCCCCTCCTTATATTACTTCCTAGAGGTTGGTCTTGGTGCAATGGCATGTGTCTTCCACCAAAAGCAATAGGTGCGGGTTTGAGTCTAGGATTCAATCTCTTCAAAACAAATTTGGGGTAAGGCTACCTATCATGACTTCTCCTAAACCCCGCAAAAAGTGGGAGCTTTTTGCACCGGGTACAACCTTTCTTTTTATTACTTCCTAGTTTTATAATCATTTCTTTAACAAGTCAAGTGATTGACATAAGGGTTAAAATATGATAATCACAGAGGATATGATGGTTTTTGAGTTTCCTTTGATTACGTAAGTATTGTCACTTTCAGATGTACTTCTTATATGTGTTTGTTTTGTTAAACTTCTTTCCCTCACAGTATATATTATCTTGTATGTAGTAGGGTTTTTTTTTTTTTTTTTTTTTTTTTTTTTTTTTTTTTTTTTTTAATTATCTTGGTTCCGAGATCCATCCTCTGTCAGGATGTCCACCAGTTCCAGCTTTGCTGTCCAGAAACTCTCATGTTGTGTAGTTTATCTAGAGGTATTTATCAAATATCAGATTGTAAAATGACATAATGTGCCGTGCATGTGGCATGCTGGTTTCTTTACACTCTTGTAGATTGTGAAAGCAAGTTATAAGGCTGAACAAATGAGTGGAAAAAAATTCAACTAGAATTTGTCTGGAACAGAAGTAAATAGTGCTCTGAAGTGATGCCACTGGTGCAACTTAGAGTGATTTCAAGAAAAGATCATTGCAAATTTTGTCTTAACACTACTTACTATAGTAGTTTACCCTACAAGTAATAAGAACTTTATTATAAAAGAAAATGGCCAGGGCATGGTACACACAGAATATATGAGAAATTTCACTTAGATGTTTTTAAAGGCAATATCTGCTGGACAATTGGAAAAATGAAAGTAAAACATCTTGTTCAGAAAGCAAAAATAAGCACATTTATTCTTTTTGCTCGAAGCATTATAAGAACAGAATAGTCTTAAATATTTTACTTGTCTTTGATTAACAACAGAAACCAAAATGATTCATAGAGAAGATAGTAAACACCATCTCCATGTACTATTTAACGGATGGAAAAATCTGGACTTAGTGATCTTAACGTGTTAAATTACCACCCCATAAGAAATTGTTTTCCGGATTATAATTCATCCTTTATTTTTCGAGTAAAATGGATGCTCCAATTAACTATTGAGTTAAGGTGTTGTTACATCTCTAAAATATCTATATTGAAATATCATTTACAGGATTAGAGAGATCCCCGACTTGCAGTCAAGTCAGAAAATCCTTCCATTTGATCTGAAAGTATTGATGGGAAGGAATCAGATTTTCTATTGGCATCTAGTCATTCCACTAGAACAATTAAAAAAAAAAAAAAAATCCATATGCAAGTCATACTTTTTGGGACAAAGTGGGCAAAACCTGATAAAACATTTGAAATAAAATGAATAGACTCTTCTCATTGGTTGGTTTCATATTACCAGCTAAACCATTGGAATCTGTTTTCCCTCTAGTTTTATATAAAATTTTGGTATACATAAACTTTTCATGGTGTTAAATTCAAATGATAATTATATTGGTGGGAACGGTTGTTAACTCACAAAAGGAAATTGTTTAGGTTGATCTACTAATTAGTAGGCCCCGTTTCAATATTTCAATCATTTAGTTTAACTATTTCAATTTATCAATGTCTACCTTGTTTTATTTTTATTTTTATTTTAAGAATCACTTTATCAATGTTTATTTTTGTGAGTTATCCTTCAGCATTGTGGGAGGGTTTTTAAATTTTTTTTTTTACTAGGACATTACAGCTCTGAGAAAATAAGCAATAGAGCAATATACGGTTTGGTAAACACCTCCTACAAACAGTTCTCAGCATAAAAATATAGCCAAAAGAATTTTGGTTTAGCTTTCCCTAGTTTAGATTACATTATACCTGTTTCTAAACTTAATGGATGCTATATGTATTGGTTTGTGAACATTAGGATAGCTACAAAAGGTGACAAATCACTTTGAACTTTATGTAGAAACACTGCATTCTTATGAACTCCCCCCC